>JAPTYQ010000023.1:20795926-20812512 GCA_029814465.1 Ostorhinchus cyanosoma
AGTGCAGACCTTCTTCATACCAGCTACACTTGACACTTAATGTGTACGACATTTATCACACATATCTAATCTTAGACATTATCTTGCACCACTACTTCATATTATTTGTGAATGGCAACTTCAGAGAACAGATATAGGTCAACACAGGTTGAATCTCTTTCAACAATTATTCTACATTATAGAATCATAATTTACAAAGCATAAAATAAACATCTCACCTGATTGGAACCTGGGTTGGGGATATTAATGATACCAGCAGCCAACTTTGTCTGCAAGTAGTTGATGAAAGCAGCCTTCAGAGCCTGGGTCTGGTTAAGGACATCATCTTGATCTCTACCACATGGCAGAGCAAGGAGAAGACAGAACTCACTGTCACCCTGTAATGAAAAAAATTAAGGATTTTGTTATGAAAAGCAGATACACATTGAGAAAAAAAAATCTTAACAGAGTAAGCCCACAGACACCTACCGTCATTCTTCTGGCAACACTCTCCAGTTGTGAAGCCTCTAATCTCATTCTCTGGACAATTCTGAGCAACGCGCCTCCTTCTTGTAATGGCAGTGATCGATGAGCCAGAGCTTTGTTGCCACAGACAAAATGCAACTGCACTGCAGCTGTGTCGTTCTTCAGCGCCAGCAGGCCTTGCCACACAATGGGGTGTTTCTGTTGAAACGGGGGAAAAAAACAAGTTTGTCATACCAACCCAGCTCTTGTTCAAAGCAACCGAGTCTGAACACAATTTCAGTCTTGTCTTTACCGTGAGCAACTGCACCATATTGACAGGCTGTGCCATCTTGCCATCTACTTTTCCTTGGAGGTCAGGCCCCTGAGGATTTTACCAAAACATAAATTAAAATCAACAGCTTTTGTAATGTACAGAAATATGCTTACAGAGTCAGCTGCACTTTCATATATTACTAGTGCCTAATATAACAATCTTGTAACAAATGCTAGCTTGATTTTGTTTCTTATTTTAGCTAAAAATGCTTTGCTAATATGATCATTCATAAACATAAATAGGGCCAAGTAATAAACTTAACTCTGTATGAAAGCCAGACATGATGCAAGGCTGTACTGTGTCAGAAAGACTTAATTATCAAAGTGCAAGTATTAAAAGAGGCTACTGAGTACAGATGTAGTTAACTTACCGTGGTTGGTGTGACATTCAATGGTGGCTGGTTAAGTCCAACAGGAGTCGTCTCTGTCATTTGAGAATGGATGCCCCTTGGGTTCGAGTACATTCCTGAGTACTCTGGGAAGGAGCCACTTGGCCCTGGTGCCATTAGCTGAACTCTCTGAGGGGATCCCATTGCTGGTCCAGACTGCCGTATTCCAATCATGCTGTCCTTGGGTAGAGGGGAGTGGGGTCTCTTTGCCTCTAGTTGCTTCGTTATATCCTTCTCAGACACACCTTTGGGTAGAAGGTGTGCCTGTCTTGGTGACAAGGATAACTGGATACTAGAGGGTGTTGAAGATGGAGGAAGAGTCTCTTGAATGAGTCCAGTATGAGGGTCTGCAGCTGCTCTTTCTCCCTGTTGGTGCAGCAGTACACGCATGTCTCTTTGTGCCATGTACGTTTCTAACTGGACACCACTGCGTAACTGCCCACGAGGATCTGGTGGCATAGATTCGGGCTTTAGCTGTGTTGTAGATTGTCGTCCTGCAGCTTGGTGGAAGCGTCTTGCTTCTTCCTGTTCCCCCTCATGGCCTCTCATAGAACCAGGGTTTACTTTGAGAACCTTGTCTCTACCAACAGCCTGAGGTGAAGTGGGTCGTGGCTGCATCGCACCAGACCATGGAGAGGTAAGAGGCTCACTATGCATCCCATAACTCATTACAGAGAGGGGTGGAGTATTGACCCGAACATCTCCTTGGACAAGATGCCCCACTGGAATCGACTGGGTAACACGGTGGGGAGACATGCGCCCTAAGCCGCCAGGCACACTGTGAGGTGGCATGATAACAGACTGTTCTGGATGATGGACACCAGTGATGAACTGTTGCATGGCAGGAATACCAGAGGGCAGCATCACTGTTATGCCTTTAGGTGACGAAGAGCCTATGGGTGAAGACACTTTGGTAAACGGAGAGTGCGGATGACCTGATTTGCGTGGGGACCGTGGCTCCTGTTTCACCACAGTGAGATGTGAAGGTGCTCTATCAGCTGATGTGACAAATCCAACATGGTTGCCAGGAGGTGAGGGCAAATGGGGGCTAATGGCAGGACTTATAGCAGACGTCCAAGATGGTTTGGTGCCATCTGCATTATGCGGGTCAGCACTTTCAATTTTCTTTTGGTGTTTTATTGGCAAATAGTCTTGGTGGTAACTTGTTCCTTGCTGGTTACCAACTCCTGGTGTGAGTCGCTTCACTACTCCTTGAACTCCAGATTGGTAAGTAGCTTCTATCTTTTCCAAACTGCTTTCTTGTTTAATAGACAAAGCCAATTGTGTCTTACCAGGATGCCCATGATCTGTCTGTGGTGGCCCCTTTTGAATTCCTGACTGAGAATGCCCATACATTTCTTGTTTTGTTTGAGGCATTGATACCAGCTGCTGATATTCCATATCACCAGCTGTTGCTTGTGGGATCTGACTTATTTTTGCACTAATCCGCTGTGGTCCCTCTGTTTTCTGGCCTGAGTGGCTCAATACTACTACCCCTTCAGATGTAACAACCCTCAGACCTGAGCATGATCCTGTGCCAAGAGCAGGGCTCTCAACAATAAAACGTGCAGCACTTCCCACCTCATCACCAACAGATGGCCCATGGTATGATCCAGAGTCATCCTTGCTTTGCCTATAGGCTGCTTTGGGTAAAGGCATATCCACACAGGGATTGCCAATATTCATGTTTACTTTGTCCTCAGGCTCAGGTGGGTTGCAAACACGACTGATAACAGAGGTTGCAGTGGCAATGACAGAGATCACAGACTTGGTTTCTGGGGATGGCAGAGAGGTTGGTGTTCGAACAATAGGTGGGGCTGAATGAGCTGGCATTCTGCTCTCAGGTAATGGGGACTTATTTGGCACAACAGCCGGTGGAGTATTACCCTCAGCGGAGCTCTGGTCTCGAAGGGTGGGAAGATTAGTAGGAGCAGAACTACTGCCTGGCAATGAAATATTTTTGGGTTTCATTAGAATCTGTCTTAAGTCACTTGTACTATGATCAGCATCCACATTTTCAGACTCCGAGGATAATGGCGGGTTCTCTTTGGATGGTACAGGTATGACAGGTGACAAAGAGACTCCTGAATCTTTTGACTGGAGCCAGTCTGGTGGAGAGACTGGAATTCTGCTGGTTTGAATGGGTCTAACACTTGGCCGGTTAGCTAATGGAGACAGGGAAGGTGAAATTGAATCATGCGGTATCTGTTGAAGTTTTGAACACAATGGACTCTTTGACTGGGGATAAACCGCTTTAAGATGCTGAATCTGTTCTTCAGAGGGGTTTTCCAACTCAGTTTTAACATCTGCAGACTTCACAACTGGGGGCTCTGGTTCTGACTTCCAGGTTGTGGGGGTAATAACCGCAGCAGTTGCTGCTGATGGTGCCGTTTCTGGAATTTCCTTTACACCAGAAACTGTGCTTTCTGCTGCAGAAGATAATTCCTCAGTTGTTGAATTTTCTTCCTTTACATCTTTTTTCATTTGCTTTTGACCTTTGGCACGTTTAGATCTTACCTTGTTGCCCTTTTTAGGTGTGGTTTGGTAGAACGGCTCATCTTGTACATTGGAAGCATTAGTGTCTGGCTCATCATCCTTAGGAGGCTGAACATAACCCGATATCTCAGGCTCTGCAGGTGCATCTGCACTTAGAGGTGGTGCTTGAGATAATATTTCCTCAGCGGTAATTGAGCAAATAGCAGCCATGAGCTCAGTTTCACTTGCTGGATTGGAAGGTTTCTCTTCTTCTGGGTCACTTTTTACCTCTGTGTTTGGGACAGGTGATGTTGGTGGTTCTGCTGGAAAAGCTGGGTCTGTGAGTTTGGCAATATTCTCCACGGCCTGTTCCAATTCACGCTCTTGTGAAATTAAGCTTTTGGATGCATCCAGAAGTTCCTTTCTATCCAAAGCTGCGTTTTCAGTTTCTTCACTGTTGGAGCCTATTTTATTAGTATTGGTGCACTTTGAAACCTGATCACTGTGGTCACCAGGTCTGACCTTTTTAGAAGAATCTTCTTGATTGCTAAGTTCATCTTCCCCTAACTGAAGATGATCTTTCACCTCTGTGACATTAAGTCTGATTTTGAGATTCTTGAGCACAGGAGACTTTGGTACCCTTGTTACCTTAGTTTTTCCTCTAATAACCTTGTCTTTTTCTGAAGTGGGTTTTTCCTCCACCGCTGTGGAATCTGTCTCTTTTTCATTTGATTTACTGTCACCAGCTGGATCACTTAAGTCTTTTTCTTTGCCCATTTCTTTTTCTTGTTTGTCTTTCTCCTCTTTTTTGTGATCAACTTTAATTGTTGGATCTTCTTTACAGGAACCTGTTGAATCATGCAACATCAAAGTGTCTTCATCTGTGAAATCCATTTCCTGATCATCATCCTCAATTACCTCATTTTTTTCTCCCTTTTTTGTTAATCCAGACCCTGAGGCAGTGGACATTTGATGTAATGAACCTTTTGTGGCCTGGGGGGAATGCTTTCCTTTTGACACTCTTGGAATTCGTTCACCACTTTCTGATTCATTTGAGTCTGTATCTTTAGTGTCCGCTTTAGATTTTTCTACTTTGACTGCTGAACTTTCCTCACCCTGTCTAAAATTCTTAGGACGACGGCCCCGTTTAGCTGTAATGATGGGGGCAGGAGACTCCTGTTCTAGGTTTTGCTGTGTTGCATCTTTGTCTGTCCCACGCTTTCTAATGGAGCGGGGCGACTCGGTTATCTCCTTTGCAGAACGGACTGGCACATCATCAGCAACTGGGGTGGCATAAACAGATTTTACATTTCTTCGTCGTGCTCTGCCAACCGATATGCTCTGATCGGACACATCAGGTTCTGAGCTATGAATAGGCGATTTGCCTGTGGACTTTGATTCACCTCTTGGGGATGAACCACGTTTCAGCTTCTCCCTGTCAATCCGCTCACTCTTGCGTGTTGCTGGTTTCTCAGAGCTAGAAACAGCAGGAATTGAAGCAACTTGAGCAGGTGATTGTTTGCCCTTTTTATTTTTCATCTCTTTTGCTTTATACGTTTTCTGCGGTGACACCGGTTCTTCATTTACATCATCAGTGAGCACCGGCACTTTGCTATCCTGGGGTTTCTTTTCTTCATCAGCTTCCTCCACTACTGCTGTATTGGAAGACTGCATTTCATTCTTGCATATTTCGGCATCCTCTACGACACTAGGAGTGATGGGGCTGGTGGCTTCAGGCATTGGTTGTGTTGTATCTGGTTCTAGCTCTGGTTCTGAACAGCTAACAAACTCATCATGAGACTCACGCTGACATGGCTGTTCTGTTGCTAGAGCTCTCACATCATCAGAATCAATATCTGATTTCCCTTCAGATAGAGAAGGTTTACAACCATACTCTGTATCTTGTGCTGCCGAAGGTACTGGTTCAGAGTCAGGTGTTATCTCAGTTGCTATGTGCTGTGTGAGCTCAACATGTTCAGTTGCTTTTACCTCCTGTTTTACATCTTCCTGTATGACCGATGCAGGAGTACAAGGAGGACAGGGTTCAGGGGCTGAATTCATTGCAACACACTTCTCTTCCACTGGCACCGGAGAAAGGTCTTTGACCAAAGGCTGCGTTTCAGAAATAAGAGTAAGCCGAGGCTCAGTAATCTGCTCTTCTGCAGGGCTGACTGGTTTCATCTCTGGCTCCGTAACGAATTCTGTTGTTTCAGGTGACTGCAAACCCTGTTCTTCATTAGCTACTTTTTCCACTTTATTCTCATCAGTGTGGACTGGTTCAGTTTTTGCCTCTGTAAGCTGCTGGGTTTTATTCTTCTGCTGTTGCAGTCTTGTGAGCTCCAAAAATCGACTATGGAAAAGTACAACAGGCCCTGAGTCAAGCTCCCCATCTAAAGTTTCTTGTTGACCAGAAAGTTCATTTTGAGTTTGCTCAGGTTCTTCATGTTTGCGTTCAAGGTGCTGAAGTCGTCTTGAGTCCAACTCAAAAACTGGGCTGTGAAAGAAACGAGAGGCAAAAAGCTCCCTCCGTTCTGGTTCCTCTGGCTTAGGCTCCTCCTTCCTGTCATCAAGTTTGTCTTCAGATCCACTTCGAATCTTTTTCTTTTTGAGGTACCAGGAGGGTGTAGGTCTTGGTGTTGATTCCACTTTTACAGTATCTTTTCTGTTCCTGAGACTTGCAAAGTGAGTATCATAATCTAAAAATGACCAGTTGTCCTCCCTGGAGAGAGATTTTGCACGCTCAAGAAGAGCTTTTGTATCAGGTGTGATATGATCTAATGCACTGGAATAAAATTTGTTTCTTTCAAGATGAGCAAGTTTAGGGTCTGAAAATCTATCACTTCTTGGCCTTGCAGCAAAAGGAACAGATGTTGAGGGTACAGGAGAGTGGGGTTTCACCTCTCTGTCTTCCTCTGAGTCTGACCGTACTTCCCCAGGCTCCAAGTCATGCCAAATGCCATATTCCAGACGCTTCCTATTATGAATATTTTTGCTTAGACTTCTTGAGAAGTTCTGGTCTGGTAAGAAGTCTTGTTTAACTCTGTTTTCCCATCTTTTTTGTTGTTCTTCTTCAACACTAAGTACAGGAGTGTTTGGCTTGTTTACTTGTGCATTATGTGTCCTTTTCACTAAAAGCTCCAGATCTTGGTGAATTTTGTCATCATTTCGACCCAGCTCCTTCCGAGAAGAACCTACAAAGTCATCATCAGCCTGGTGAGAAAGGTGCTGATGTCCTGGAGATGATGCACTATTCCAGTCGGGATCTTCACTCTTTTGTCTAAACCTGTAGAAACGTTCCCTCTTCATCCCTGTGTCAGTATCAAATTGGTCCAATTTTTTAAATTTGTGAGATGGGAAATTATCTGTGACATCCTCAGGTGGTTTACCTACTTCATGTACAAGGCTCCGATGTTCCAAGTCTTCAGATTCACTTAACTGGGGGCTTCCTGGTTTTTCAGTTTTGTCAGATTCCCGCTGCTGTTGTTGCTGATGCAGCCTTCTATTTTGCTCCATTTGTTTGCGGTAACTCTGAGAAAGGTCAATATCAACGTGGTCTTCCTTGTTTTTAGCAC
The DNA here is from genome assembly GCA_029814465.1 of Ostorhinchus cyanosoma. Lineage (NCBI taxonomy): Eukaryota > Metazoa > Chordata > Actinopteri > Kurtiformes > Apogonidae > Ostorhinchus > Ostorhinchus cyanosoma. The sequence continues at coordinate 20,803,140 of JAPTYQ010000023.1, forward strand.
TTTTGTCAATATCAACCACTTGAGCACCAAATTTGAAAACTCCATGTTCTTCTCGTGTACTCCCTTGATCTGCATTTCCCTCAAGTGAAAACCTCCTAGTTGAAGTGTGTCCTGAATGTCGTTTAGGCTCAAGCGGATCAGAAGACACCTCAGTTTTCTCCCTCTGTCCCCTAAACTCTTCCTGACCATCCTTTTGAACGGCACTTTTTTCCGATTTAAGCCTTGAATCTCTCCGTTGTGAATCTTTGTGCTTCTCAGTATCTGTCTCTCTGACATATGGACCACTCGCACCAAAGTCAGAGGACTGATTACCTTCCTCCTCCTCAAGTCTATTCCTCTTTGGACGAATAGCTCTTCCTCCAGTTTCAGCAAAGCGCCTTTTTCTTGCAGCTCTGCGATCTGACTCAACAGAAGAATCTTTACCATCATTTGCTATATCAGACTTTGGATGTTTCTTAAGTCGATTTTTTCCATCCAAGTCTAAGTTATCACCTTTAGTCATATCAGGTCTTTCACTTTTCACAGTGTCATGATGAGCAGTTGCTAACTGATTTCCACCTAGAGAATCCCCTTCCCCTTTGTACTTCTGCCGCTCATGAGCTTCTTGATCTGACCCCTTTCCTCTTCCAGCCCCGTCAAAATTCGTTTCAAGATCTGGTTCAGGTATTTGGTTTGATGGGGACTGCCCCTTGATTTTCCTTGATTTAATCTTTTCAGTTTTGTCTTTGTCTGCTTTTTCTTTTCGTTTTGCACGTTTTGTTTTCTCACTGCCTGATGCACGGTCCGGTTGGGCGCTCTTCTCTGTCTTGTCACTTTTTGAAGCATGTTCTAGCAAGGTCTTTTCAGATTTGTCAAAGTGTGGAGGAGACAGTGAACTCACACTACCACTGCGTTCAGAGGATTGGCTATAAACTCGCCGTTCTGAGTCTCTGGGAGCACGCTCAGACGGTGAGGGGGATACTGTAGGAGTTATAGGTCGCCGTGGATGAGAAGGACTCCATCTGCTACGGTCCGCCTCAAAACGTTCACGCTCTCTTTCTCGCTCCCTTTGAATATAGGTGTATTTTCGAATATCTTGCTCAAAGGGGTCTCGGTAGTCCCTGTAGTCTCTTGGGTCTTCATGGTATCGTGGGTCAAAGTGTTCCCCCTGGTAATGCTCCAGTTCAGGGAAGCGGTCTCTGCTGCGAGCAGCATAGTCTCTACGAGCATCTTCGGGATAGAGGCCAGGGGTACGGATATTCTCATAATAAGCCCTCTCTGATGGAAATTCATGGTAAGGAGGTCTGCGATCCTCTCTACAGAGGTAAAAGACACACAAAAAAACAGAACAGTAAATTCTGCTGATGTAACTGTCTTTAAAATTGAAAAACATTCAAGTTCTCATATTTCTTAAGGACTTTTCCTCAATTTTTTTGATCTAACAACCATTTCACTGAGTACAGCATTGTCATACCACAATTTTAGATGTAAAATTCTTGACAAGACATAGTGATGAACATGGATGGAAATAAAGACAATTTACCTTCGTTCAGGAGGAATTTCATAGAAGTCTCTAATATCTTGACCTGATGCCTGCATAGATCTGTAGAAAGCCATTTGACTCTCTTGACTGGCAAAATCCACCTGTCATATACACACACAAGTAACATGAGTGATATAACTAAGTGTACTTGTAAAATTACATGAAAAAAACAAAAACAAAACAGCAATACACCTAAAACTTTCAAATTTACCTTTATTTTGTTGCCACCAATTTTCCAGCCTTTGGTCTCCCGTACAGCTGCCTGAGCGAAGTCTGTGTTATTGTACAAGATGAGTGCCATCCCTTTCAGTCTATCAAACACCACCTGAAATAAATACACATTTCATAAAATGGTATCTGAAAAATGACACCAAACACAAAAGAATGTAATAGCAACAGAAAAAATCCTTACCTTGACTACATGTCCATAGCGGCAGAAATGCCGTGTGAGGTATTGCTCTGTGATGTTGGTTGCTAAACCATCAAGCCAGACACATGTGGTGGGCATACTTTTCCCAAAACCAAGCTGTAAGTAAACAAGGGACCATAAATAAGTGACTTGACTAAAAGCATGACTAACACTATTGTTTACTGTGAAGACATTACCTTTAGTCTGTTGCTCCCAAGATACTCTCCATCCATCTTCTTAATGGCCTTGCAAACACTTGCAATATCTGAATACTGCACAAAGGCATACTGTGGGACTCCATTTACTTTCTTGATGTCAATATCCTGAAGAGAAAACAAGGAATAATTACACCTTAAGCACATTTTAACCATGCCATTTTACTTGTAGATTAAATTACAGCTGAAATGAATAACTGTTAATTCAAAAATATTCTAATACTGCTACAATGAAAATCTTTTAAAGTACATTTTCTGGTAGAAATGGCGAAAATGGCAGCTGCTCAAGGTGGTTGAAAAAAATGTCAACTGAAATCACTATATTTAAGCACGAAAATGATCAATTAATTATCAAAATAATCACTAGGTCACCTGAAAATGAAAACACCTCTTTATTATAGTTATATACAATCTGATGGTAACATACCACAATTTCTCCAAAGCGTTGAAAAATATCGAGAAGCTGTTGATAACTGGTTGTCTTCTCAAGGTTGCCAATAAACAGTGTCCTTGTGGCTTTGGGATGAAACTCATCAATCCGCCCATCCAAGGGTCTGAACTCATTTTCACTCTCCGTTTCTGAAGGAAGGGAGGGGTTTAAACTATAAATATCACTGACATCTCAATAAATCACTTAACAAGGAATATTATTTTGGGTTGGTTATTACATACCAGGACCATTCCAGGCAGTAACTTCAATAAGCATGCCAAAGAAGAGCTTTCCTTGGGAGACATTAAGGGCTTTCTCTTGATCTTCTTGTTGTCTAAAGAACACCAAACCATAACGGTCCTCTGATGCTCCATGGATCTGTACTGAGGTGACTTTCCCATGTTTCTTGAATTCATGGAAGAGTCCATCTTTTAAGCTTGTGTCTGCAAAGAGTAAAACAAATCTTAATTTAATTTCTTAGCCTCCTTTCAAGTACATTTTTGTTGGGAAGCAATGGTTCCAGTCTTCTGTCTTTTTCCCCTTCTACAGCTTTATTTAAAAGTCACTTCCACTTTTATAGAATCCTGATTAGAAAACTGCCAGGTCCAGATAAAGTTAATTAAGCATCATGGTCAGTGGCTTCAATCAGCAATTATTTTTCATCAGTTTTTACTCAGAGCCAGCAGGAGGCTCTTAGACTAAAAACTCAACACTGGCTTTGCATGATACGCTGGTGCTGGTCAGCTTCTGAGCACTAGGCCTATTATGCTGCCTCTTGGCGAGGTCATCATTGCAAATAAGACAACTATTCACCAGTTACTTCCATTCTAAAATGCATTTACACAAATGACTTACTCTGAATATAAAGTGAAGCACTATCAAACTGACTTACAGGAAGCTCAGTTGTAATTAGGCTACAAAACTGTACTGGCAACAGTACTGTGAAAATACAAGAAAAAGAGTGACCTGTATACCAATGGGATTATATCCAACGTTAATCTCCAAAAACATGTGATTTGTTAAAGAATGCAGGATTTTAATGAGGCTAAGAGGACAAAATCAAGATTGAAAAAAAAGGGAACTGAAACATGATTTTTAGAGTCACACTTGAAAATACATTTTACAAATGACTTAACTGCAACTACGCAATTTAAAATCTTGTGTAGGACAGATATATAGCTTATAAATGCGTGTAAAACTAAACTGTAAATTCTAAGGTTGACATAAAACCTGTTGGACAAGTAGAAACTCACCCGTCGATCGCACAGGTAGATTTTGCACTTTAATTCCAAAGCTCCTACGTGGTTCATCAGAATCAAGCACCAGAGAAGACTGAGGAGGAGCATGTGTGGCCGATGACTGAACAGAACGTGCTCGAGACCCATCACTTGAGCTGCTATTCGAATCACTGCCATCAGAAAGCAATGCACACAGAATAATCATCAGAAACATGCCGTTGGCAATACATTATTTGCTTCTACACCCCTAAGTAATGTGGTTTTCCTGTTAAGTAATACACAACAACAAAGTTATTAATGATCACGTTAAATCATGATTAAGTCGAACCTGCCGCTTCCTGTGCTGCTCGTGCTGCTGACAGAATCTGAACTTGAAGATCTGCTACGGGATTGAGATCGTGGGCCTCTCCCAGGGGACAAAGGAGCTCTTTTAGGGGAATGAGAAGTTTTGGGGGTTTGTCCCGTGGTCCGTTGTGGGGAAGGGTGTCTTGATTGTGAGGAATGAGATGATCGACTTCGGCGATGATGGTAAGTTCTATCAACTCGTCGTCCTCTGTCATCTCTGTAGAGGTCACGTCGTGTGGCATTAGTAAGTGTAAAGGGATCTCGAATTCTAGAGTCAAAATGTGGGTCAGAGGCCTCAAAGCTTCCCCCAATAGCACTGCTCCCTGGGCCGGCAGCAGCAAACATAGAACGATCACGGTAATAATCAGCATTGTAGTGACGCTGCCTGTCGAAAGTGCCACTGCGGTCATGGTGTCCATATGGGCTGTGATCATATGCACGTTCACGGCTTTCTGAGCTACTGTGGAATAAGAACAGGGTAGAAAGAGGGGAAAGAATTATGTTGAGATTAAACAGAGAAGGTAAATTAAAAAAAAAAAAGGTTAGCATCAAAATGCAGAACAGTAAAAATTCAAATGGCTACAATAATAATGTCCTCAGCTAAGAACAGGCCAGATGAAAAGTGCACTAACATGAAGTAGCATAACACTAAACAGAGACCAGGGACAATATATGAAAATTAATTTTATGTAGGTGCACAGTAGTTCAGTGTTCGTACCAATATGGATGATTTCTATGGCGCTGCATCTGTACAGTAACTGTAAATAGGCTAAAAAAGGACTAAATTGTAGGACCAGCTGGTCTAAATACTAACACAAACAACATTCTGTTCTTTCGTCTTTCTATCCATTTTAGACTGTAAACAGGTCTTTTACATTATGCAGTGCTTTTAGTCTTTATCAGAAAGCCATTTTTGGCTCCAAAGAATGTCCAGGTTATTTTGTTTTGAACTCTACTACTGTCAGACAAATTGAAAAGGAGAAATATAGGAAGCTAACATTTTAAATAAATAACTAAAGAAATATGGTATCAATCTAACATGCCACATAAAATTATGTGTATTTAATGTGAAATCAATACATGGCAATATTTCTTGAGTAAAGAACCAGTAAAAAACTAACAAAAAACTATGATGCATAATATATGTAAAAATGCACACTTTTCTCATCTGCATCTATCAATGCATTTTTTTTCCTACAAGCAGTGCAAAACCTAAAATTATACAAAGCACTAAGGAAGGTTAGAAAAGGAAATATGCAGAGGGCAAAGCAATACCAACCTTTTGGAAAGAAGTTACCGAAACTAATCCAAATAAAATCTAGGTGGTCAGAATGTGAGAGCCCGAACGAAAAACCAAGGGGGAAAAATCAATTGATCTAATTAGTCAAAAACGGTTCTCTGGATTCATACTGCACGTTATCTTCAAATACTGTGGAGAATCAGGCCAGCAGATAGTTGGTGTATAATCCACAATTAGGCTACTTTATTCTTGATGGAAAAAGGGAAAAAGAAAACCATTGAAATGGAGCCCTTTATGGATTTCAGGATATATGGAAAAATATAGAAACACAAGACTTTAATAAATAAACATGAATTGAAAAAAAGATTAACTTGAGTGCATTCCAGGTTGACTACATAGACAGTTGCTGCTCAAATGTAAAGTACATCCATCTGGATCAGTCTTGTTCGGTTCCAAAACGTAATGTTAGGGGGGGAAAAAAAAAGATAAAAATGTATTCCACTGGTTGATGTAAAGTACTTTTAGGGTCTATGCACTTTGTACGTTGACAAACACTATGATCACAGCATATAAAATCCCAGCTAATGGGCATGACATAAATCCACAAATCCATTTGGTGTGTGGACTGGCAGACTTCATCTTCTTGCAGCTTCAAGTGACTTAGAAAAATATGTCTTCAGCTCTCTGTAGCAAATGTGGAGTTCTCTTCTTCTCACTGCAGATGCGTTACAGCTACATCCACATTTAAGTAATCCACACGAAGGACAGCTACACCTATCCATACTACGGTCCACATCAGTACATCCAACATGGGGTATCCTATTGCATACATCCAAGAGGATACATCCCAACTATGCACTCTTCATATATCTTCATGGCCCTCAATCCAAAACAAGAATAGCTCCACAAATGTTACCGGGTGAACGCTTGGATCCTCAGTTCTCTTCCAGTCTTCTCAGTATAGCTTCCATACTTTGAGCAAAATGTTATTTTACACTCTTGATCTTGCCCTACAATGACTGAGAGCCTTGGAGATTTCAGTGAGTTATCAGTTTTCTTGTAGAGTCATTTTTCCATCCGTTTGCTTAAAACTTAAATCCAGAGCAGGTCGTATCCAGAGATGAAAAAATGGTAAAAGTACTCCCACCATCAGATGTTGCCAAGAGGAAAAAAATGAAAAATGACAACCGAAGATGGGAGGTCCTTGAAATAATGATATTTGAATTGTAATAGGGTCTTCACGGAAAAATGCATCCTTCAACACCAAGGATTTACTTCCTGATTCAAGTAATTCCACAAAAAAATAAAACGAAGGTTAGATCCCATGTTTACGAGAAAATGCTTAAAAATCCGAAAGCTCCCCGGGGTAGTTTCCCACAAAATGTAATAAATCCAAAACTCACCAGGATATTCCTCACAGATGTAATATCCAAACCAGATGTCAAACCTTGAATTATAGTTACCTCACCAAATGATAATATGTAGTTAATTACTTAGATCCCATGGGCAAGGCGAGTCAATTATGATGAAAAGTGGAACGATCCCTAGATTACCTTTGTGAAACCCCACAAGGGGGGGGTCTATCCCTGACGAACAACCCAGCTATGTGATTAGGCGTTACACCTATCTGTTACCTACATTCCCCTGACTTGAAAGGGGAGACCATGTCCACTTACCCATCTATTCTCCGTTCATAACGCCCCTCTCTGGTGTGAAGGGACACAGGTGGGCCAAACACTGGACCAACTGTTCCCCTAGAGAATCCTGTAACGTCTCGACTGCTCGAGGGGGAGCTGTCTTCAAGGCCCCGAACAGCGCTTGGGACTGACCCAGGTTCATTGTAGTCAGTCCGAAGGTCCCTGTCTCCCATCTTGTTGACTGCATTATGAGCCTTCTGAGCACTTTTGATATCCACAAAATCCACAAAGGCTGCAACACCACCCTCTGATCCCCGCTTTCGCAGGACTTTAACACTCTCCACGCGCCCATACCTACAAGGAAAAGGTCATGAAAATAATAAAGCAAGTTACACATATGACAATTTGAAAGAGGTTCAAATAATTATGAGAATAAGAAAGGCAAAAAGGCACTGAAAATCTAAGTTTAGTCAACGACATTCTAACTAAATGCTCATGAAATTCAGTTATTGTAGTTAATTTTGCTTTGTGTTACGGGCTTGAGGCAAAGATACTGAAATAATACCGTTTTTCCAAACGTCCTTCTGCAGCCTAGCACATGCCGAGTGTTAGCGCTCGATAAGTAGGCTACAAAATATGGCACACCACTATTTATAAAAGAACGAAAAAATTCCATAGCCATTTAACTGCGACCAGATTCAATGTTTGTTGTTGAGACCCGTGTGACCTTTGAGTTACGTAGGAAATGATAACCACATATAACGTTACACATCTATAAATGACTTCTGTGAACACGAGACAGCAGCGTTTACGATGTTGGCTGTCTTTAACTTCAAGTGCTTACTTATATCTGGTTTGCATATATGTAACTTGGGCAAACTGCAAAATAACACCATGTATCTTCGTGGGTTTTGCTGTATATTTAGATTAATGATGGCTACCGACGTCAGGCAGCTCAACAACTTGCTAACAGTTTATTATCAGTACACTCTGATCGCTGTAAGATTTTAGTTATAGAGTTTCCCACGCGTGCATCTTTAAATGGTCAAAATGAGGTGGCCAGTATATGTCAGATGTTTCCAGAGGATGAAACAATATAAACCATCTCATGTTGTGTGACCAACTGTCCTGCTAACATTAGCTGCCTTTTGGCTTCTACAGATCATGACAACGTCTTGACTTCCCACAAAATGGTTGGTTGGTTGGGTGGTAGCTCGGTGGCTAACGAACATAGCTAGCTACTTGCTTCTTGGCATTAGCAAAAGTTAGCTAAACATTATAAATCATGGGCATTTACAGAAAAACAACACTTTTCCATAAGATATTCTTTAACAAATATAACTGTGGTGCACTCTAACTCACACAGTACACTATAAAGCCATGTGCGAAGTAAAAGTTAAAAATGCTAATGTTAGCTTTGTTAGCATTAGTCGCAGGCTTCCACGGCTACCAGCTAATGTTAGTACTACACCTAGCCCGCGCTACTTCGCCAGCGGAGGACCCCTCTTGCGTAACATACCGTTTAAAATGCTCCACAATTTTCTCCTCTCGGACATGTTCGGGTAAATTTCCCACCCAAAGGTGTCTGGTTTCCCGAACCATCTTGCGATATTCTTTCCCCCTTCATACACATATGATCCGGTACGTTCCTAATCCCTGCCGGTCGGAGGTCCGCCTGAACAAAATGAACGACGCTGGACTCCGTGAACGCTGTGGGCCCGGCTGCCTTCTGGCCGCTTAGCTTTAGCTGCTGCGTCCTCGAGCCACGCACAAGAACGCGCCTCAGCCTCGCACCAGACGAGTTGGGGTGCGCGCTGCTCGAGCCCGAGGTTGACAAGCGGAGCACACACGAGATTAACACAACAGAACTCGCGAGTTTTTACAAAGATGAAACGACAGTCAGCGAGATTTGACTGCACAGTTTTTACATGCACACAAATAGTTTTGATGCCTAATACATCCAACACTTTGTCACTATTTCATATTGTCATCAAAAAGTGGATTTGTTTTTCTTGAAATATGCCAAATAAATTAGTTTGTATCGCCTGTAACTTGACGATGTGGAGAAACCTTTTATTTATTTATTGAATTTATGTATTGAATTTATTCATTAATTAAGAAAATATACAATTAATTAAAAATTATATACAGGCTGATAACCTTGTCTCTGTTAAGAGAAAATAAATCTAATATTTTACCCAATTGGCACATAGGTAAAAAGGTTTAAAAACAACAACAAAAAAAAGTTCAATGAAGTAACAAAACTCTCTCACACACACACACACACACACACACACACACACACACACACACACACACACACACACACACACACAC
>JAPTYQ010000023.1:20822590-20838573 GCA_029814465.1 Ostorhinchus cyanosoma
ACCAGGAGCAGCTCCAGGCCTCTGACGTTGGCATCCTAAGATATAAAAAGCATGAAAATAAAGGTCAGGTAAAAATTGCAAAAATATGATGAACACAAACACAAACATAGAATATACTTACAATGTCAACTAAAAAGGATAAAACCTCTACAGTTAGTTATAAGAGGCTGTGGGTGCTTGAAAAGGGGTGGATGTTTCTGGGTTTGTTTTACTGTAAAATGTGTTATTGTTAGATTTGTTGTTGTTTTTTTGTGTCTGGGCCCCTCTCAAAAACTCTTCAGCTTCCCTGGGTATCTCATTTCACATAATATAAATGCAAAATGTGATGTTCTTACTTGGATCTTTTAAACAATATAAGGGAATAAAATGAATGAATGAATGAATGAATGAATGAATGAATGAATGAATGAAGGTATTTGAAAATGAGCTTTTATACAGATAAAAAAGAAATCCACAGACATTTGTTTGAAGAAATACAACCAGACATGATTATAAGCTGACTGATCATATTAGTTCTTGCAGTTACGAGAAGAAAACAACTCAAACTGTGTGATTCTTTCCTAATGACAAAAAATACATGTGAGGCATTAATAGTTAGCACAATAACTTCTAAGCTGGTCAACTTTAGTCACTTGAAACCTCTTTAACATCACATGTTAGAGATGAGAACAGTAATTTAAATGTAGTGTTTAAGTCACACACCAAGCTGAAAGTAACAGATAAAAGCAAAAATTGGTTAAATTAAAAAATTGTTCATGTTATTTCCAATATTTATCTAAATGCAATGAATAAACAACTGAAATGGTGTTATATTTAAATAATACTGCAGCACCATACACTGATATTAAAGCATTTAATTTAAGGTCTGTATGATTATTATTTAATGGGTGTGTAAAGAGGTACCTGAGCTTATTTGATTACACAGTGGAACAAACTAGAAAGAAAATGTTGGGAACCATGCACTATTCTACTTATCAGCTGCTTTGTTTCCATGTTTTATGGACCCACCATTGCTGATGATGCCCAAGCAGAAACCACCCGGAGAGAAAACTCCAGCACTATCAAAGAGGAAACCCTGGAGCCCATCAGAGAGAGGAGGACCATCAGGAACCAGAACTGAAGCGTTGATTTCCATTGTTTTTTCGGAGAACTGCCTGATGAGGGTGACCTCTGCTTACTTTCAGTTTCAAACTCACTGTCACTGGAGTAAAATATTAGAAAATCTCTTCATTGATCTAAAAAGAATTCAGTAAATTTGTCATGTGTCTGCATAAACTCACCTGCATGTTTGCAAGAAGTAGTAAACCCTCATAAGACTGCACAGCACTGAAATTCCACATGCACCTACAACACCTTCAAATACATATACTTGAATATTAGGGCGCTAAGTAAATGTATTTAAATATTGTAGAGAATTTAGACACACAAAATTAAAATCGCTTTACTGTGAAGAGGAAGAAATACACCTCACCTTTAAAAAAGCAGTCAACTGGATTTGGATCAAAAAGTGTCCATTCAAACATTCCCAGAATCCAGGAGAATGGGAAAAACATTTTTTTTTTTAAGTTTTCTTTACTGTAACAAGAACATTCATGAACACTACCTCTCACTCATGCTTCTTTAGTCTGTTACACCTCCATGCCATACCTTCGGTAAAGATATGGAGTTGTCTTCATTTCTTCCTGTTCCGAGTACGCTCTGTGCTTTAGTTCCAAAGGTCAGAAGTGATTGAACTGAGGTCGTCACTCTAATCATTTGCTGATGGAAAAGATTAAAGACCACTGAAAACTTTGATTAGACTCCCGGTAATCAATCAGTTTTCAGAGGTTGATGTAAAATCACACTAACAATGTAATAGTTTTGTACCAGAAAAGAGAATTACACATTTCATCAATTTAGTACAAAATATGTTTTTATTATTAGTGCTATTCAAAGACTTGAAATTCCAACAGGGTACATTTAATGAAAAACCTCATAATAACTGACATTTTGTGGCTTTGGGTGCGCTTCCATTGTCAGTAAATACAGATTTTCATAAGTTGATATTGTTGAACTAGAATTGTATTCTGACTGTACATACTCCACAAAGGCCCCACAGTGTTCTAATTCAACTCAACACAATCTTGTAACATTAGAAAAAACAATTTAAAAAATCTAACCTCTGCCTCAAAATTCAATCAGTTTGTCCTAAGCGCATGACTCACCCTTTTACTAGGTTTCATGAAAATGGTGCAATAGTTTGTGCATAATCCTGCCAACAGACAAGCAAACTACATAACCTCCTCATCAGAGGTAAATACAACAAATAAGGCAATAAGAATTCAATTCTGACAGCAGCCATAATGGACTATAAGCATGGAATATCTACTTAGCTTATATTTCAATAATCCATATTCCTGAATATCATCAGTACCACTCTGTTCTGCCTTAAAATCTTTGAGGTATTAAGGTAAAACCTGACTTCATGTGAAATTTAATAGAAGCTCATCAAATATTCATGAGCGTCTGTACAGAATGTGTCCATCTATAATCTTTATCAAGTAGTTGAGTGCTCATCCATTTTCTTCCTGACGGAGAGGTGATTTTTTACAGCCTGTTGTGTTTTTCTTCATGAACATTCCACTGATTTACTGTAAAACTCCATTCCACTTTATAAAGCTGTTTGTGCACTTTAGCTCCTTCTCTGGCTCTGGTTGTCCTTCAAAACCTGTTGCCTCATCAGATCCCAGAACAGCATGCTGAGCACTGTGTGTGGAGCCAGGCGGACAAAGACAGGGCCCATGCCTTTGTATAACCCCAGGACGCCTTCAGTTTGGCACACTTTGAGCATACAATCTGAAAATCCATGGTACAGACGCCCCTAAAACACAGATCAAGAATACAGTAACTCTCCATTACATCAACTTCAATATGCATATAAGTCCATTTTATATAAGAAAAAAGGGTCAGCTTACTCTGCGAAACTCATCCACTGGTTGATTGTAGAGTCGTGTGCTAATCACATCAAATGGTGTCATAGAAATTGCCACAGCGACACCACTGATCATCGCAGCTATCAGAGCTGTCAGCCAGCTGTTGGGTTTAAACCACTGCAAAGAAGGAAACACATTCACATTAAAATGCCTTTTTATGTTTGGCTTTTGGACGGTGGGTGAAAATAACTATAAAGGTTTTATTTGCATCTACCTGGGTATGTGACACCCAGTCCTTGGCTGAGGTGAAGGTTGCCAGTTGAGCAGCTGATCCCACCATAACACGAGGCACTGCCCCGTTTACACCCCTCCAGAGGCCAATTAAACCGTCTCTTCGATAGATGGTACCAAAGGCATCAAACACTCCCTGAAAAACAGACAATGGAGCTTGAAATACTAAAAAGATGTACATAATAGTTTACAGTGACAAAGTTACAGGTAATAAATGTATAAAACATCAGTAGATCATACTATTCCCATGAATGTCTTACCTGATGGTTGTGCTGGTGCCCTACTGCTATGGCTTCCACAGCTTGAGCCTGCAGATGAGTCTTCACCTATGACGACAATGCGACATGCAAAGATTAGTCTGCCAGATACCGTGTAAAAATATGTCTGATTACAATCAAAACCAGACTTGACAAATGTTTGAGTCAGACAATGCGATGACTAATACAATAATTACAGGAAACTCATGCAAATGTTTGACAGGTTATGACTCACACAAGCCTTTATTTGCACCAAAATGTTACGAATAAAAGGTTTCAGTACTGCACAAACCTGACAAGACTCTCCATGTTTTATGCAATCTCTGACAAAGTATCATTGAAATAACCTCTTCTCTTTCATTCATTCATTGGCAATAGAAAATAACAACGAAACTCAAGAGTCTTGTATGTTTGGCAGCAATGCACGGGTTTGAAGCAGAGTGCAGGCTATCTTTACTGACCTAGATATAGACAAATATGTAGCTGCTTAGTTTTGCCTTTCCATAACGATGCAAAAGGTTAGATGATTTAAAATGTATTGACTGACAGCTGAGGTAGAAAAATAGCAGCGGTGCTCTAGTTATTGTATACCCATGGAGGGGTAAATCCGGCCAGTGCAACATTTGAGGTGATTTGGCTTGTACATTCTGCATGATTTTATTCATGCACAGTTAATCTCTATCTGTTCTGACATTTTAAGCTGAGCGGGACCTGGATGTGGGTAGGATGGCTGATCAAATTAAAATCACATTGACTCATCATATATTTTTAAAACAACAATAACAAATCCTGAAAGTCATTTCTGACAAACCTAGGTCTTATTACATTTCCTCACAACCTCATACCAGCTGAAAATAGACTGAGACATTTGAGACACCTTTGGCATTGAGGTGCTGTTTACTGTTTGAGAGTTTTACTGTTACTACTTTAATTAGATTCACGTTCTCTTCCTTTTAACTCACTTACTACTAATTTACAATATTTTACATCAGACTAATGTGAACATCTGCACATCCTCTAGTTTGACATTTGTATGCAGGCTTTGTGTTGTATAAATTCAAATATATGGTGTAAAACTACAAAGCTGGAAAGGTCACCTAACTGGTTTCATTACGGATTTGTCAACAAGGATGCAGCCCCAAATTATGCAAACATTATCTATTCACAGATGTGTGCTCTTGACTTTTACTACATATTTAAACACTATTGTTTGTGTGAAATGAGTGTTACACAAAAACCTTTTTGCATAATGTATCTGTTACCTGCCTCAGATGACAATTAAACATATCGTCTTGCCGAAGTCACCTTTCAGTAACTTACTGTATGTTACTTGTTAATTGTTAATTAACGTATTAGTGGGTGAGGCTGCATGTATAAAGTGTAACCTAATCAGAAGACACGAGGCTTGAATTTCACCCAGGGTTTAGATCTTAACCTTTCGCCTGACGCATACAACGGGCACTGTCATAACAACATGATGGCCTTATATTCAGTAACTTTTAATGTTCTCTGGGAATAAGACCAACACAAAACAAAAATAGTCTGTATACAGAGTAGCCAAAGTGTTCAGAAGTTCAACCAAGTGTGAGGAGTGTGTTTGACTGAGAACACTCAAGAAAAAAAGGGTCCAGGGCCTCTTCAGACAAAATACAAGACAGTTTTAATAAACATGACTATTCCATAAAAAAAGTGTAAAAACAGATACATTCTGTCTGAACAGTTCCTTCAGCCCCTTTTTCCTTTTACAATTGTCTGTTTGGTTCAAATGTGGCTTGTAGGACAAACTTAGTTAACAAAATTAGATTAAATATTCAGAACAAAATTGGAAGGGTTTTAATCCACTTACCAGGTAAGCAGGAGAGGCTATGAAGGCACCCAGGGCCCCGGCTGCAGCCCCTGATAACAGACTGCCCCCATGGAATCCAGTGATGCCTTGAGCTTCACAGTACGAGTAGGAGCCCAGCCTCACACCGTTCATCACTCCCTGGTAAATGAGCCCAACAGAGAGTCCCTTCTGCAGGCCCCGGAGCCCATCTGTGCGTCCCACCACCAAGAGGGCCTGAAGTACCCCTCGATAGTGTCTAGTGTAAGAACCTCGAGCGCGCAGCTCTCCCTGAAGCTGCAGACGGGTCTTCACCACCTCCAGAGGATTGGTGAACACACAGGCTGCACAGCAGGCGAGGGCACCCAGAGCAAAGTCCAGAGGGGGCCAAACAGCTGGAGGGGGCAGCGAGGGGCCAAAAACACCAGAGGGGACAGTGGATACGGTGGATGCCATCCTGTGGGACGGCTGGGAAGCAAATGCAGGCTGTTTGAGGGAAGTTTCCAGCAGATGTGCACTGGTCATCCCTGAGTAATGATCTTCAGTTTGCTCGTTCAGTGCCTGTGATGGATTTCCATATCTCGCCTTAAACTGTTGAGGTCGGGAGTATTTTGGACCTTGGATAGTCAGGCCAGAAAGGGAAGAAATTTTTGTGATAGCTCATTCAAATATTTGTATTGTGTGTGTCCGATGACACTACAGGTCACTTTGGTTTCTCTCCCTGATGACTTTTGTAGCCGTTTCCTGATGTGATGAAAAGAAGGAATAACTGTGAGAATATGTAGTTAATAAACCAACGTTTTGAAAGTTATTATCCATTTCAAGACTTCAGACCAACTTGCTAAGACACCATACAAATGTGTCTAAATAAAGACTAGGTGGAGTCCTAGAAAGAAACTATTCAAGTATCAGCTTGCTTGACAGGTCTAATAAATCACCTGTCATATGTTTGCGTTAGAACATTCAGATCTGACCCACACCTAAACGCTACTAAACTTGACAATGC
This sequence comes from Ostorhinchus cyanosoma, assembly GCA_029814465.1. Classification (NCBI taxonomy): domain Eukaryota; kingdom Metazoa; phylum Chordata; class Actinopteri; order Kurtiformes; family Apogonidae; genus Ostorhinchus; species Ostorhinchus cyanosoma. Next base: position 20,828,879 of record JAPTYQ010000023.1, read on the forward strand.
AAAAACAGACTACAACAAGCTGTGTTTGGTAGAAATTCAGCCAATGCGATGTATCATAAAGATTCAACTTCCTCATATAAAAGATCACCTCATGAGGGGTCAAAGTCACAAAGCACTACAGTCAAGTTCATTCAAACCAACACACAACTGCACAAACAAGCAAGTTATAATCACCACAGACAAACACAATCACAAAGGAAACTCCCCTTGTGTGCCTTTCATCTAGCGAACAAATGTCTCCTGATATTCATTCACAAACTCACATTGTTTTGAGATCCCGTTCAGATCCATTCTTCCTCTCTCCCACATCATTGTAAACATGTGTCCTCAGCACATTCATTGTCAGAGTCTCCTCCCACTGCCTCCAGCCTGAGCCAATGCAGATCCAGCCCTGTCTGCCACCTCACCATATCCCTGGATCTGCACGAATCACATGGCTCTGTTCTCAACTGCCCCTGCTTCAGTCCTATGGGATCTCTCTGGGTAAAAGGTTATTGTTGGTCAAAGAGGGGGGTGGATAGTCTAGGAAAGGAGAGCAGGGATCCAAATGCTGCCGCTCTACATGTCTGAGTAATGAGGGAGATTTATGGATTCTTATACATTATAATGTAGCTTTAACTGAAGATCATGAATTAACTCAATGAAATGTAAAACAAGCAGAGGAACAATGAGTCCGTAGCCAAAATAAATGTTGAATATAGAAAAAAATTATTGTGATGCAAATAGTTACTATAAATAGATAGTATAAACAATAAATAGCATGCTCCCCATGTGATTGTGTAAATTAAGCATTTATGCTGATGATATAAATCCTCTTCTTGTGCTTTAGCCAGACAGATTAGCCACTAGGGGGTACTGTTTTACAGCTCAAGGAGGGCAAAACCAACAGGATCACTTCTAATAAAAAAGCAGCACCAGAATCAATGTTAGTTTTTATCATTTAAAATGCAATTAAACAAAACTAATCCGAGACCAGGCCAATAAAATCCCTTCCGCTGCCTTCCCCATCCCATAGACAAAGGCAGCAGAATGGGGTCAAACTGACCCTGAGGAATGTGCAAGGGTTGAACTCTTAGAAATCACATGATCACTGTGTCCTGGGACTTCATGCACACTTTGGTATAAGAGTGGAAATTGTCTTGTTATGGTTGATGTGAAAACATGTAATCTTCTGGGACAGATCATATGAAACACAAAATCTCCAAACTATTGATAATTTGAAATATCAAAGTAACAAAATGGTTAAATTCAATATCAAAATCACAAGAGACGTAATACTACCCAAAATGAGTCACAAGATGACATCATCAGTGTCTTTGTGGTAGCACAAAATGGTCTACCCTACAAGTCATACTATTCAAATATTTGTTGGAAACAAATCCCAACAAAAATTTTATCAGAATTTTAGCAGTTTTCTTTGACTAAAATCATGACATGTTATAATCTAAATCACATTTGTGGTATCATCAGTCATATTCTTGACCTGCTATTTACGAACCTTGATCTGCAATACCAGTTTATCCATTCTCATTTCAGAAAAAAGCACATTTGGTAATGTACACATACATTAAAACTGAACTAATATCACTAACAACCACATGATCTGATCACATGTTCCTGTTGATCAGTAATAATAAATGAACACATTCAAACACGACTATGACGGAGCAGACATGGAGGCCTTTATTGTTTAACTATGTTTATAGTACAGTGCCACATCTCATCAACCATGGCCCCCCTACACACATTAGTCAACAACTTTTAACCACCACCGTGCACACATCACACACACATAATCACACACACACTCACACTGTTTTCAATGTAAACATTGCAGGCTTAAAGAGTGATACAAAAAGCAAGGTAGTTGTCAACAGTTATTGTCAACAACACTGTTCATTCAGACTTCCTCTTATTTTTTTAAAGTCCAGAAGGGGTAACACAGAAAAACAGAAATGTTACTGTATGGTTGATCACCATTTAGGGAACAAGAAAAAACGTCCTGTTCTCTATAGTCACTGCAGTCACAATCACACACACAGTCAGGATTCTCATTCAATCAAAAGGTTTTATCAAAGTGTAGTGTTTTATTTGAATGCTTGCAGTAGGCAGAAGGGAGAATAGTGAATTTCTCAAGTGAAACATCTAACAATGATTAGGTTCTCTTTGATCTTTTCCCATAATCCTTTGCATTGGAAAAAGGCCTTGTGTGTCAGTTCCCTTGTGTTGTCCCAGGGGGAGCGTCTGCCTTCGGAATCCTACCTGGGGCTGCATTACCTTTTAGCACGTACAAAGTACAAGGCGTTGGTTTTAGGGTAGTACTTCACATTCTGTTTTTTGTCCATGAGGCCCCCGAAAATGATGAGCTCTCCCCTGCCTTGTACCACAGTATGAAGGCTGGTCTCTGGTGGCCCCGTGACTGCAGCAGGAGTCCCATTACCATAAACTCTCCAGGACACTACACCGGCAGATTTGGCTCGGGACACATCCAACACGTACATCTGCATGGGCTTGCAGTTGAGGGACTGGTACAGAGGTTTTCCTACGTTCAGGCTCTGAGGTGGGTGATGGCCGAGACGCCGTGCAATAGGAGGGATAGCGTGTCCATCAGCTCCAGCTGCCTGTGGAGGACTAGAGGAGGATGACGGAGGGGTTCCTGGGGGCCCTGCTCCTCCACCACTGCTTCCAGGAGAAGCTCCCTGTGTCTGAAGGGAAGACGAAGATGATGAAGACGGTAAAGATGAGGAAGATTTGTTTTTCACTGCCTCCAAACCTCGTCGTAAGGCAGCAGGGGACACTGCACCTGGGGGAGTGCGTGGGGAGCCTGCGGGAGGAGTATGCAGGCCATTAGTACTGGGCACCTCAGGGTGATGAGCGGCAGAAGGGGGAGACTCCCAGCCATAGTCTGTTGGGGCAGGTGGGTGAGGCCGAGACGGAGGGGATGCAGCCTGGGCAGGGCTGGTCCGGGGTGATGGGGAGGAGCCGTTTATTAAGGGGGGCAGGGGAGGCAGAGGAGGGCTGTCTGGACCCTGTGAAGGGGAGGGCTGTTGGGATGAAGACGGACTCCCATCTCTGGCACTTCCTCTAGCTGAAGGACGGGGTCGCAACGTGCCCCACCGGCCGTTTACACAAGGAGCCTCTTCAACAGCACCCAGAACAACACCAGCCGCCCCACTTCGAACAGGAGACTGAGAGCGCAGTGAAGGAAGCTCAGGACCAAGAGGAGCTGGTGTGGCACTTATGGGGGAGGGTCGAGAGTTAAGACTTGGACTGAGTGGTGCACGGCCTGAAGGAGCCTGTGAGAAAACCACTACGCACTGGCCCACCTTGAAGTGTCATAAAAAAAAAAAAAAAACATTAAATTAACACTCAGGGTATTCCCAACTGTTAAAACAGTTCAGAACTAACTTAGCTAGTTAATGAAATAATCAATGTGGACTGCATTAAAAATAAATTATTTTTCCAGATATATTGTCTGCTCTGAGTTTGTGATTCATTATGTCTAAGGTGCAAAGTATTTCTAATTCAGAGGTCCCTGCAGAAAAACCCTGCATTCAATCAAGTTCATTATTTGAGTAAAATTTTTTACTTTTAGACATTTGAAAGGCTCAAATATAGATGCTTAAATTTCTCATGTTTTAAAGCATCTGTAGAAACTGTATGAGGCTAAACCTTACCCGACAAGCTGGGTGACACCAGAGCTCAGGGGCTCCATGGTCCTCATTTTCCACCTGCAGCTGCTGCCACCTCCACGGTGGTGAGCCCATGTGGAGTAGCCAGGCATCCTTGAGGAGCTTAAACAGACAGAGCAACAGGTCATGTCAAAACTGTAATCACATTCCACATGAGATAGGTATATTTTTTCTATCAATATAATACAGAAACCAAAACTTACTGCATTAGGACCACCACAGCCTCCCAAGATGAGCAAGGTCTGGTCATCAATTACAATCTATTGGGAAAACGTTTCAGAAAAAAAAAGCACTCTTCAGTTTCAAATAAAAAAGTATGAACATAAATCATTTTCATGACTATTTCATTGCTTTGAAATTGAAAGGTTTTTTTTCACCATATGTGGATGTGGAAGCTTACTTACTTGTGACTGGCCTCCCCGTGGATGGGGTGAACAGCCAGATATGGGTGGTTTGGACCAAGACCACTGCTCCAGATCCAAAACCCATACTTCATTATTCCTGGTTAGAGGATACAAAAATTTGATGCAGAGTTCACATATAAAAGTTCCTGTTAGTGTGTTACAATGTGCAACTGTCTACAGACTGGATCCATTGTGGTGAATGTGGTAATACTTAAGTAATGTAATTCCACTTAATGATATATTAGCCGTCACAATTCACATTAGGAAAATAATATTCTTACTGTTTCCTATAAACACAGACCTCACACAGTTGTGGCAATCTGTATAAAAGGCAACTGAATATCAAAAATCTATGCTTACATTTGACGTGCTCCTAATGATCCTCCAAAAATCACCATTGTGTTTCCTATTACAGATGAAGAGTGGCCAGCCATAGGCGGAGGTCCATGTGTTGTTACTATACAATTCCACCTAGTACAATTGAAAAAAGAAAGGCATCACGAAATGGCAAATTATAATGAAAAAGTTACTGTACCAGGTTTCATTGACAGTTGTCCAGCATTGAAAAATCTCACCAGTTTTTTGAAGGAGAGTAGGTGTGGATTTCATCAAAAAACCTTTCTGGCTGGTGCAGTGGGTAAGGGCTGGGCCGGGTCCATCCACCAAATAACACTAAAAGATCTTTGTGCATCACTAAAGTTGCTCCAGCTTTAGGAGATGGATATGAGCCTGTATAAGATAACAGTAAACACAAATTAATGACTTTATTTAAATGACACCACCATGTAAGATTCCTTTCTAATTAAATGTAAAAAAAAAAGAAAAGAAAAAAACCCCAAAAAAAGAATTATCACAATAAAGGAAACTAGACAAAGAGCAAATGTTCAATTAAATGAAAAGATAAACACTGGTATTCTCAGCAACAAAATGCATAGACAGATGAAATCAGTTTACAGTCATTTCAAAGTTACACCGTCTTATTTCCATTTCCTCAAATACTATTCACTCAATGTTACATGAGCCCTATGTATATTTTTCAGATTTTATAAAACAAGAGCAATGATTTTGGTTTACTGTCAGTTTTGGAATTTACTAGTACCTGAGGCTAAAGGGCGGATCCATTCCTTGCTGTTGAGGTCAAGTCTCCATAGGTCATTGAAGGCAGCATTGCAGCTACTCTGAGTGCAGCCCCCAAACACATACATGGACTGATTTGAGTCATAATAACATGCACCTGTAAGATTAAGAAATCAAATGTTATTCAATAGCCAATACTCATATTGTTTTCTTTGAAATGTGAAGCTAGTGATTACATATTTATATCAGCTATAATATAATACCAATCTCAATTGTAATAACCTACTAGGTTTTAAATCAGTTTGACTACAAACAGAAAATTGATCTTTAAATTTGTCTAAGAAACCCACTCTTTGTTGCTTACATGATATTGATGCTTGCAATCTACTATGTTGTCTTAGTCTGACAGATAACTAAATAGATCAAGAGTTTAATATTATGTCCTTTAATTATTCCAATCTTACATAAAGAAACAAGTCATTCCTGCACTCTTACACTACACTCCTTTACTGCTGCAAGTACAACTGTACTTCGATACACAACCTGAAGAACTATATATTGTACTTTAAAACCATAGAAACGTAACAAATGTGTTTAACAGTGTGGTACTGGGCAACACACTATGTGCAACTCTTAAATATTCCAAAGCAGCATATACTGACTGTGTGAAAAGCGCTGAGTGATTGGTGTGCCTGGATATGGGTATGTCCGACTTTCCCACTGGATATTTCCTTCTTGGACAGCTCTCAGAAAACCATGGTAGCACTGATAAGCTACACCTAAATGAAACAAATAAATCAGTTAAGACAAAGGAGAACAAAAGCTAAACTATTCCCACCAGCAGACTGTTTCTATTGAGCTACAGCACATTGCAGTATGTCATTCCTTTATAGTTTACATTCAATCTCTGGTGTTTTATGTAACGCCTGCTCATCCTTTATGTGAAGCTAATCAAACTTCAGATATGGGAGCCATACCTTTAATGAGGCGATACCACTGCTTACATACAAGTGCAGCAGTCTTGTGCTCCTGGTAAGGTGAGAGGAAGGAAAGAATATACTCAAGAACTTCCTCTGGCAATTCCATCATTGTTCTCCCCCCTCCTTTGGCACAAGTGTCCATGTTCCCTTCTTGTCGACAGGGCCCTATCTTTGCCTCTGCTTCCTCTGTTATCCCAGCAGGCTCTGTACTGTCGTCTTCTGTATCCATGGCAACAAAGCATCCATCCTCATTGTCAGGAGAGTGGGACATTATTGTCTGATAAGACATGGAGAGACATGTTACTAATTGTTACTCTTGTGCCCATGATGTTCTGGGGAAAGTCATGATGATAATCGACATTTACATGTTAAAATACAAATTACAAAGTTACACACTCTTCTTCTGATTTTATGTTTTCCCTATTTTGACAGACATCTTGATACTGATTTAACGAAGTTTCAGATTCAACTTAACCACGGGCAAGATTTGATGCTGCAAATGACACTGCAAAGTACGAAATCTTTGCACATCTTTTCAATGTGGGATTCGGTGTGCAACAGTTTTAGTTTCTACACCCATTGTCTAAAGCGGGTGGTGTCCTTTCTTTCACCAGCTGTCTCTCTCTCTCTTATCGTTAGCCTCATCTAACGAGCTGTCGCTGGCCATCACATAATAAATGAAATGTTAGATAGCTAATGCTAATTAGCACCTAACGCTTATTGGAAAAAATAATGCATCCCATTACGTTAAAATTGCGTTGTGCTCTACACCCCAAAGATGCGTTTATATTATCATACAGTTTAAAGACAAAAATCATTGAAATACTGTTCATTTAAATGTTTTATCTACATTAGGTGCTAGATTAGCATTGACTGACGCTAGCTAATTTACTAACAGCATCCAAGCTAAAGCTAGCTAGCTAGAGTGAATCTTTAGCTAACGGTAAATAGTAACAGATTCACTGCGTTCTATTAAATGTCTTCACCAAACTGCAAATTGAAAGTCCTGCTTTCTAATTATAGCAATGGCACGACATCCTCCCCTGTTACAACCCGAGTTACACCCTGTTAGCTAGCAAGCTAGCTGATATCCAGCCTTGTCTACTGCTGTTAATCTTCGCTAACGTTAGCCTGGGCAGAGGCTATATCCAGTTAATTAGCTCTTCCTATGTCAGATACTTTGCCAGGGTTTATCTGTGATATGTTGTTGATACTACTTAACTGTGAGATCGTTTGTAATACCGTTGTTTTAGACGTGGTCTCTTAAGGGTTCTCAGTGTGTGTCTCCTCTCTTCCTCCCCGGTATCAGCTCCGGAGGCTCCTCTGCAGCCTCCAAACAGTCGCCATCTTCCGCTCTATGAACAGCGTCCTCCGCAGCACAGCGACGCTCCGGCAGCCGTGGAGTGACGGTGGAACCGCCAGGGTGGGTCCAGGGGCCCCGGCACTGCGCAGACAACAGATGTGGACAAACATACCTGTTTTAAAAACAATGTTCAGCCTAAACAGCTAATGAACCGTGTAGAAGAATAATGATAGTTTATAGTAGGAAAAAAATCAATATGAGATATAAAATTGTTAGTCAGTGCTGACAGCTGAAGCTTTGATGAAACTGTAACTAAATGACTGTGAAGGTAACAAAGGTGAAGGAAAAGCTGAAATGACTTTAAGTTGAAATGTTGATAAAGTGAAAAGTTGAAAGAGGAGCTGAAATGGCTTAAAGTTGAAAAAAAATTATAGTGAAAGTTAAACTTGAAGGAGGAGCTGAAAAAGTTGAAAAGGGATGGCAGTCGCTTTGCTGAAACACCTCTGAACCACACCTGAATCCTCTTAGCAATAGCACAGCTTCAACTAAAAATATTGATACAATTAGATGATATAGTTGATTTTAAAAAAAGGAAATAAAGAAGACGCAATAGTTTAATTGCACAGTAGCTCAAGTTTGAGAAAACAAAAAATGATAGGAAAAAGGAAAATTTGAAAATTTTTAAAGTATAAAAGTTTCAGTGAAAGTGATAACACCCAATATAATTTCAAGAAGAAATATTCAACTAAGTGAAAAAAAATGTTAAATGTATCAGCAATCACATAAAGAAATACAAAAAAGACTGAGTGAGTGCTGAATGTATCAGGAATTGCACAAAAATGGAGTCAAATTATTTGTATTTTAGACAAGAGATCAATAAAAATCTAAAGGAAAGGTTTACAGGCATTCATGTCTGTCAAACATTAGTGAGATACCCATACCAACATTTACTCAGAAACATGTAGGCAACTTGCATCTAAAATAGATCCCTTCCTGATAGTTCCAAATAAGGGCAACACAAACTTTCCATTACTTCTGTGCAGAAATGGGCAACAGAAGTAGGCTTCAGAAGTTAATTTGTATAAGTAAAATTAAGTCTTGTCTTCCAGAGTCTTCCAAAGTTAAAGTCTATTAAATTCATTAGTTTCTAATTATGGAGCTCAGATTGGAGCCTCATAACATCTTTAGAATTAGATTACCTTAAAAAAAAGTTTTCATTTATTTATTTAATGTTTGCATAGGATAATATAGTTTGTTCCCCATCACCTAGAATATGAAATACAAAGGGGTGTTTTAAAGGCCAATAGTAAACAGAGGAAATGATCACAGCAGAAAAAAACATTGTCAGTATTTTGAGGTTTGAAAGATGTTTTAAGATAGACAATTACCTTCAGATCCCACATGGTGTGGGATCAGCATGTTTTTTAACCATGTTTTTGTCTTTACATTGTTGTGTGCCTCCCCTGTAGGTTACAGCTAATATTAAATGAATGCCCTCTTTGAGATGACTTTACTAGTCTCCTTTAACCAGCACTCAGGTCAGACATTTCATTACGTAGGTGAATTAAATACTAGTGTGTTGACCTGAGGGGAACCACGGGTTCTACATCCTCTGATACAGTTCATTCCTTTACTTTCTTGGTAAATTCCACTGACATTTTCAGTTGAATAACCTCTCAGCCGGTATGTCTGTTTCTGCACATGAAATCTGACACCATGGCAACGTGGCCCTATTGTTTATCGGTTGCTCGGTAACCCACTTCAATGATGATTCTATTATTCTGGGCATAGCAATGTGATTGGCCATTGGGAGGCCATTGTATTTCAAAATGACAACTATCTCCCAAAACACTGGTCCAATCAACTTGCCATATTTGTTACTATGTTCCTTAACCAAAAACACATAAGTATGTCAAAATGCAGCAGTCAACTCTTTCCAAATTTTGTGTGATGCCCGACACACACACACACACACACACACACACACACACGCACGCACGCACGCACGCACGCACACACACACAGAGGCCACTTGGCTTTTATAATACAGATTATAGAGGAATCTGTGGCCTTAATAGCTGTAAAATGAATGCATCAAGAGACACACTACAGGCTGATGTGTTTTACACATAGAAAAACTTACATCCATACATACACACACACCTTAGAAGAACATGATAGATGATCTATCTTTGTAATAACGAATCAGCTCTGGACTAAAGTTGAAACCTGCATGAAG
>JAPTYQ010000023.1:20838613-20853154 GCA_029814465.1 Ostorhinchus cyanosoma
GTGTGTTGGAAGAGGAATACATCTAAAACATGCAGGATACCGGCCCTCGAGGACCAGGATTGGACACCCCTGCCTTAGAAGAACATGATAGATGATCTATCTTTGTAATAACGAATCAGCTCTGGACTAAAGTTGAAACCTGCATGAAGTCAGAAAGTGGGTTTATCTTCCAGCTGTGGTAAAATATCATGCACGTGTCACTATCGGACATTTCCACACCATGGTGCTAAAAATAAATGTGACTTTTTATCCCCCTGAAAACAGCAGTCATTCAAAACTAAATAAGACTATTATTCTAAACACATGTACAGCTTAATTCTAGATTTTTGAATAACATATTAGTAATGTTGTTTTTTAATGCACACTTTTATTTTACAGAAAAATATTTAAGTGTTTCTTTTTTGGGGGGTGGGGGTCACTATATAGTAAAAAAAAAGTTACTAAAGAGAAAAATTTTTTTTTTATTGGTAGAAATCCAAAGTTACATCAGTTAGCTTAGCATAGTAGCCACCGGTTAGCTAGCGTGAACCTTTCCCATGTTAACGTTTAACGGCAGGAAAGCAGCAGTCATTGTAACCACACACTCATTGGGCAATCATACATTCTGGTCAAAGGCTACGGCTGATATTTTCCGTCTGAGCAGCATGTCAACGGCTCCAGTGGGTGATTTACCGAGGTGGATGTGACGCCAAATTTAAAGTAACAGGCAGCCGAGAGGGATTGCCTTCAGTGGCGGATTTTAGCTGGTAGGCTAACACGCGGCCAAGTGACGGTTTGTGAATCTGTTCATTTTGCCTCCTTTACACAGCGAAAACTCGTTAAGTCAGAGCCCTGTTGGTTTGTGTGAGCGGTGCCCGTTGTCACTGGGCCTTTCGGTACGGAGGATAAACAGTTAGCCGGTGAAGCTAAAAGGCTAACCAGCCCCAGTTCTGTTAAACATGGAGGATGACGAGGTTGCAGAGAGCTGGGAAGAGGCAGCGGACAGCGGGGTAAGAACACACTGACAGAGCACACACCGTGGGAAGGTTGGGGTTTCCTCTTATTTTGACAGTCACCTGGTAGGCAAGCCTATCTGGTTCGGGAAAGCCTAAAAATGATGTTCGCTGTCAGTTTGTTTGTCATTTAATGTAGCTGCCCGGTTCCCTGGCTCAGACTGTTAGGCCCCCTGTCCCACATCGATGTGAAACTCCCCACTTTATTCACTAGTCGCTGAATAAGACGAGTTAAGGGTGTGTAGAAAACTGGTGTTATATTCGAGGTTACGACCTTGAAGAAAAAACTTAATTTTCACAAAGTTGCAAGTGCCAAATATCCCATTGTTTAGATTCAGCCTTTGCGGAAGTGACAGACTGCACTGGAGTGAGCAGATAGAATGTCACAACATTAATATCTGGTGTGTCCACAGTTCACGAAAGTACAAAAACACGATGACTGTCTTAACATCTAGCTATGCTATTTACTAAGTCTTCTGCTGTCAAAACACCGAAAAGAGGATCTAGGACGCAAAAACCAACACTCTTATTTTGATTAGGTAGAAGTGGAAGAACAAGTCTATTTAGATCCTTTACTCAAGGAAAAGTTGAAGCTCCTGAGTGAATTTTTCTATCTAAACTTTCCTTACCATTTATGATAATGTTATCCTATGTGTTTTCCATTTTTTTAATGACAAATAGGTATTTTTCTGTAGTTCATTTAGTGATGTGCAGATGTTCATAAAAGGTCAGAGTGAAGTTGAGAGTTTTACTTTTTATTTTGCAAAAATATATCAATAATTGAATGTTCCCATGTTTATTATGTATGGAGCCTCTGGATATTAAAATCGGTCATATCTGATGCCACTGAAATGCTGACAGGCTACATTTTACCCAAAGCATTTTACTGTAATTATAGAATCAGTGGTTCCAAAGTTATTAAACATTTTAGGTCAGTAAATGCCTTTAGTGACCAGTGGCTGTTTGGGTCTTTGAGGGTTAATAGGATACAATTAGTTATTCAACATTCAGCCACTGCTCCCGAATAAATACCACAAATAAATAGGCTTTGTGAAACATATTGCTCTGTTCCCAAAAGGTTAAAAATAAAAAACTATATTGCCATCAGAAATCACATAACGCATATGAACAAGTAAATTTTTCACAGAATATCATTTTACTGCAAGAAAGGCCTCTGGAGTCTCATTTGGTCCAAAAAAGAGACATTACACTCAGTGACAACATTAAAATCACAGTGTTCGACACAACTTCCTGTACTGTTTAAAGTACAGGAGTATTTGCTAAACACTGTATTAATAAGTTCTGCATGTCTTAGCATAGTAACTTTGTGTTGGTTCATACTGATTACCTCAACAACTTCTGGGCATGCTTTTTTATTTAAAAAAATTTTTTTTTTTAGCAGAACAAGAATGCAGGTACTAAACTAAAAATATATATATATTTTCTCCTCAGGAAATAGAAAGAAGACTTGAGGCCAAGCTGAAAATAAATCAGGAGACAAAGTAAGCAAAAATGAAAATGCTTCATTAGTCTTCTGGTAATAATATAAAGTGGTTTTATTCTAGCCGTTTTATTCTTGTCATACATTCTCTATTGTGCAGGAAGTCCAGCTTGAGTTCAGGTGGCTCACCTGTGAGAACTGCCATTGTGATTCAGGATGAGTCACTGCCTGCTGCACCTCCACCACAAATAAGGATTTTAAAGCGCCCTACAAATAATGGTACCACAGGAAACCCCGCAGCCTCCTCTCGTCCGTCTCAGCAGATGAAGTCTTTGGCCCAGCGGGAGGCAGAGTATGCAGAGGCTAGAAGAAGGATTTTGGGGAGTGCCTCGTCAGACGATACGCCTCAGGACAATTCATGCCAGGACAGGTAAAACTGTCTTTAGCAAGATAAAACACAAATAAAAATTGAGAAATATAAAGTAAATGACAAAATCTGAAACAAATCATATTTCACTGTTATTCCAAATTTGCTACAGATCATATATCACATGTTACATTTCATATTACATTTTCTGAATAAAACACATGGTAGATACTGATATTCAGGTTTCAGAATAATCTTTGAACATTTTACAACACATTTAGAATATACACCCCATCTATTTTTTAAAAATACTTTTAATGACAGATTCTAGGACATGTGCACATATCACAAGGTTGAGCTTTTCAAGAAGGTGAAGGAATGAAAGAGGGAGCCTGCATTTGTACAGTTAAAAAAATTATTGTCCTTTCAACAGTTCTATACAAATACTGGCTTTTTGGAAATTAATGCAAAAATATGTTCATGCAGATGTTGTCACTACTTTGTGTTTAATTTTTTGGATTCCTTTTCTTTCATTCAAATCAATAGGCCAACCCGTGGAAGTGGGCAACAGCTATCGGAACAAGTCCGTCCAAACAATCATGTAATCCGCCAGCCCACTGGCCCAGATGGCACCTCAGGCTTTCGACTTTGCAGATAAATCAGAACAGCCTGCTGTAAGGAGTCAGCGTGAGGGGTGACAGTTAAAGGGGTTGTGTGTGGTATTAAGAGCAGAGTGGACAGATGACTCGAAATTTGACAGACACAAGTATGAAGACATTGCATGGATTGAGATGAACTGCCTGTCTCCACTCTGCTTACTGGCATGCTCCTTGCCTTTCGCCTTGTCTTTTCCCCCTGTGGAACTTTTCAAGGGGTTGGCAGAGATCAGCCAATGATCTGAAACCCCTTCTGTTCCACACTGTGAGCAGGCTTCAGCCTCACTTCCCCACACACTGTGATTACTTCGATGTACCATGCGGTGCCCTATGATTCTTAGTCTCATTGGTGAGCTGAGCACCAGGGCATCAAGGGTCCCCTGGAGACGCGCAAACGAACGAGCTGGCCTTTACACCAAGTGGAACGTGGACTATGGAGTGGGTGTCCACCAGGATGCTGACTTCAGTTCGCTGGGTTCATTGGCAATGACGTGCTCGACAGTGCTGAGAATTTACTCTGTGTTCAGCAGCTTGGGTGTAAGGTGATAGAAGGTCCTATGATTCAGCCTTTGAGCTGAAGAACACAGTGCTGAATAAAAGAAGTGTAGTTGCTGAGCAGTGACAGTGGCCCAGACCAGCATCTCCACAGCCCACAGGCCCCTGTTTGGCCCTGGAGGCTTTGAAGACATGCCCAGTGGGCACACAGCCAGTGGCCAAAGATGGAAAAGGGAAGGAGTGTTCCTAAATCCAAGCTTATTCAAGCAATAATAATGGCACCCTGTTTTTTCTCAAATATTGCCTAATTAACTGTGCTGTGTTTTGTTTTGAGCGACCCTTTATTTTAAACTATCTACATGGTTTTCTTCATGTTTATTTTTCCAAAACATTGTATTTGGGTCAGGGTATTAGTAGTGTTTAAGAAAGTAGATGACAAAACCATAGGGAACTTTAGTGGAACATCCATATGGAATTTTATACAAATTGGAGAGACTTGCACATTAATTGAAAATTGGAACTCATTAGGCATAAAATGTCCCTCAGTCTGTTGCCTTGCTGTTTCTTATCAGCCAAGTGCGAACCTTTCAAACAGCAAAGTGCAATGTGAGACTTAAAATGGCAGTTGGCAAATTACACAGAAGTAACTATGACGGCCAATTTGGAGAATTAGAGGCACACAACAAGTCCCTTATTTAGTGAATACCATTCTGTCATAGTCAGGGAAACTATTGGACAACTCAACTTGAGGATTAAGCCAAATTTCACTGCCTGGTTTTGATGAATGTCTTTCCTGCTGTTTCTGATACAACAGGATTTTACAATTCTTTGACTTTTTTTGTAAGTGATATAAACAACACAAATAATTCTGAAGGGGATGTGATCAAATATTATGAGGATGGGTTCAAAATAATAGATAAATGTAATGAATAATTTTAGTAATATGTAATAACATTTTGCAGCAGACACTCAGTTGCCTTGGATGATGATTGATAACCAGTTACAGTATGTGTCTGTCATTTCACCAAATAAGAGGTCAAATCTGACACCATACTCAGCTTCAGTGAGCAAAAGTTTCATTGAAAAATATGAACACAGTAGGGGTTTATATCACAGTGATTACTGAGGCAGCCTGTTTTTTTGTTTGTCTAAATAATTTAAGTTAAAAGCTGTTTAATGCAGCCTATATGTGTATTCTTTAAGATGGTAAAACACTGTTAAATGAGACAATTTACAAGGTTATATAAAAAAAAAAAATCCAACAACATATGGATACATTCCCTGAATCCTCTGATCCCAGGACTATTTAGTTGAAATCATTTAGAGTATTCCTTTTAAATTGGTACTGGAAAATAACTTCAAATCTCTGGTGACTTTGTGATCAACTCATAAACCTTTACTTCAGTCATTAATGCGTCTGTCTACTTGGACCTGATTGGATGTCATTTTTCATTTGAAACTTGAAAAACTCAAATGAAATCTGAAAACCCTTTAATAAACACACTTTAAAAAGAGAACATGGTGTTCATGATTTGTGTGATTTAATGAAAGACTGAAAGGGGATTGTCATTTATTTATTAAGGTATAAATGAATGTTTCAGAATAGTGGAGAATATTCTCTAATATCTATAGTGATGACAAAAATATTTGAACATAGAGCAAAGAATAGTGTTTCATAGTCATTCACATTATTAATTTTCTTCATCTCTGATGCTTCACAAAACCGCTAAGAATAATACTTTAAAAACTTGTAGGTGTTTTTCTTCCATCACATCTTGACCTTTGCTGTGACTGAAGGATGATTGTTTGTTCACCATTAAGCCAGTAATTTCTTTCCTTTAGTTTATTAAGGAATGCTGGTTCAGTACCACAGCAGTCCTGAAAACCTTATAAGTAATTTTTCAGACTTGGAAAATTATGTAAAAGTATCAACAGTCTTGGAAATGAATGTACAATAGATAAAGAAATGTGTTTTTTCAGTAAAATTACATTACATTATTTTAGGGCTAGTTAAATTATTTCTAAGGTGGCTCTTTCCTCATCATAATGAAATCTAAAAGCTGGTATTGTAAAAAAAAAAATAAAAATAATTCACTGAGGCTATGCACTTTTTCATTCCTCAGAGTGCATCCATGTATTTTGAAATTCACGTAACCGCAAACTTGTCAATTTTAAACAGAGGACACTGAGGAGAAATAATAAAATTGAATAAGACCCAAGGTTTACCTTAGGTTTAGAAAGGACTTAGATGCTGGCTTTGTGTTTTTATTTAACTAACATCAATGTGCATAATTTACATAATTGATAATTACATAAATGACAACAGAGACTAAAAAGTGCTTAAAGGTTGTGAAATGGTCATAGAAATTCTATCATAACATCAATCCCTCCATGATGTTTTGTTCAAAGTATCAGAATCAGAGTCATCATTATTTGTGAAGTTTGTAAACTCATTCAAGGAATTCTTTGCCGTTAGATGTTGTCTCTAGTAAATTATAAATACAGGATATGATTAAAAAATTTAATGAAAGTAAAGTCAGAAAAGGCAGAAGCTCTCTATCTCTCTCCATTAACTCTCTATATACAGACACACTATCAACGTATGTGCAGTTATAGTGCAATTTTCTTGTGCAGTAGTGGATAACAAGGGGAACTGGCAGCTTCTTACTATTGAAATGTAAGAAAATGGAGGCTTCAATGATGTATGAATAGTTGCATTAGGTGTTTATGTCATTCATTGGGTTGACCTGATTATTTATGTGAACCAGGTTAACATGGTTTGTAATTGTACACCTACAGGGGCTTGTACTGATGACATGATCTGCCTGGAAGAGCCGTGTACAACATTTTCAGGTTTGAATTATTAACAATAGCCGTCCATGGAGCTGTTATTAGCACCAGGACTGTTACTATCTTGTCTCATCTTCTCCGCCGCCTCCTCTTGTACCTGACCATCCCCTCCAGAGGGGGCGCTGTTGGAAGCGGCGCAGCGGCTCATCTGGGTCCTGTCTTGTGGTTCAACCCTAGCCGTGGTGTCCATTGAAAATCGGAAGTTGGCATTTACTTAGTTAAACTTGACAAAATGGCAGAAGACAACAGTTATGAGTCCATGCTATGTGTGAAGCCCGAGGTCCATGTTTACCGGATCCCACCGCGGGCTTCTAATCGCGGATACCGGTAAGATGACTCCACATATGGCTAACGTTGAAAACTAACGAGACAAGTGTCCTGTTAGCAAGCTAATGCACAGACCATGCATCCATTATCGGACAGCGAGCTGCTCCGGGTGTACGCTAGACATTTTTATTTATTTTACTGCTACTAAGTCGTTCTCTCCTCAACCCATTAAGCTAATTAAATGCTAACTGACTAATGCTGAAGCTAAATTGTGGTGGCTAATACCTAGCTTAGCTAAACGCGTTCGCGTGTTAACGCACAAGTACTGTTTAACGAAATGAGATGTCCTCACCTGAATTTATCACCAAACAGTTCTTCACCTGTTTTTCGTACTTATTGGCAAAAGTTGACATTAGTTGTGCAAGACACGATAGAGTGTGACTTAACAGAAAACTTGAGAAGACCCAACTCAGTGTGTCCGATAATGGATGTATCGTTTTGGAGTTAGCGCTAACAATTGAGTGTTCAGAAGGGTCGGTTAAAGTCAGTGCTGCTGAATAATTCATCATAAAATGCGTGGTTTATTGTTAAGCTGTAGTTTGGTGAATTGTGCGCTTTGTATAGTGGTAACGTTACCGAGCGTTTAAGTGGAAACATGAAAACTTTAACGTTATTGTGACACCTGCCTGTTGTTTTCACCGTCATGACAATTAGTTTTTGGTCGCGTTACATCATCACGTGACAGACAGTCCTTAACAACAAACAATGAACATGTTTGTATGAACATAAAGATGATAAAGATACTGCATACATACAACATATGCTCATTTATATATCATAACTGGCCTGTTGAACAATGCTTTCCAAACTCAAGCACTTATATAACATTTGCACAAAAGTAGGCCAATTTAGGTTTCAGTTACTCTGGGCAAAAAATGTTTTCCAGTGTCACAATAGGTCATGATTTTCTCCAGTTTTTCCTTTTTCTGTCTTTGATTTAATAGCATTTATATGTTTGCAACTATTATTAACACATTGCTGGAATATTCAGGTTAGTAAGAAGAACAATGAAATACCCGTCAGTTTAGTTGTGTACACTTTTCTTAAACGTGTACTGACTTTTTTTCTTTACACTAGATAAATTGGTTGCTGTTTAATTAGGGCTGAGCAATAATTTGCACAAAAAAAATATTCAATTGATTCATTTTTAGAAAGTTTTTGCACTCTAACCTGTGAAAAGTGACTAAAATTTAAATGAATGTATAATCAGCAGACTTGCTCTACTGAACAAATATTAGAAATGTGTCCTTGATGGTATAATATATTAGATGTAAATATCTTCCTCCAGTCAGTATCAGTGGTGTAGTATTTTTTTAAATTCATTATTTTTGTGTATTTCATTAGGCAACACACTCTGACACCCTTGTGAGTGCTTTTGTCATTGTTTATTGATATTGCACATATACACCAAATTTTTCTTTCACCAAATGAAGAAAAGGTTTTATCTTGCGCTCATGTTGAAAGTTAAAAAAAAAAGAAACACTATGTCATTCATTTAAATTTTTTGAACCATTGACAAGGGAAAAGGTTCAGTTTTCTTTTTGTGGTATCAACTAGTCCAACACTGACATATAGTTGGTGGTTTGTAGGCCTACTTGAATTGAATAGAAAGACTCTCATTTATTCCTTACCTCTAAAACGTCCCTTTTCACTTCCTCCATCTTTTTAAAATCTAAGCTGAAAGTTGCCTTTTGCTGTTTGCTGACCCCACAAATTTATCTACAGTCACCGACATGTGTCATTCCTGTTTTTTTAGAGCTGCTGACTGGAAGCTGGATGAACCTGCATGGAGTGGGAGGATGAAAATCACAGCCAAAGGCAAAATGGCTTTCATCAAATTAGAGGACAAAAATACAGGTAAATATAAGGGACATCTGCTTCTTTTTTATCTGTCTCTCAGCGAACGCCACCAACACTCACTGCTATTCAGTTGTGTTTTATGCAAACCTTCCTGTCTGCCTGTGACTGTACGGCTATAAGGAACTGATACGTTTAGTCATTCAAATCAGTCTCTTTACTTTCCATTGAGGTACATCACTGACTGTTACAATGAGACGGCTTCTTTTAATTTTTTTTAATTAAACATATGAGGAAAAAAATGAGAACTCTATTCAAATTTGCACTATCAAAAAAGATGGAAAATTGTAGTGACAAGAATAAGGAATTCAATATATAATAAAACCTGTGAATTATAACAGTGGAACCATAAAATCACTTAAGATAAAACAGCAACAGCTCTAAAAGAAGTGGGTTGAAATTTTAAAAATGTAATTGCCTGAGAAATAAAATGAATGCAATCTTGCAAACTTTTTCTGCAGGCTCTTCCATGGTGCAGGTGCATAACAACAACAATAATATGTAATAAAATGTTCCAGCATTAAAAATGAAAGTAATGATATGTAAAAGGGGGGGACTATTATGAACCTTATTACTACACAATCCAGTGTTTATCACACCTTATGGGGACAGAGGGCTACCCAGCCTTAGAATGCAGTACATAGTGATTAGGATTATACTTATACTTATTACCAGTAAATCTTTAGGCAAATGGATATCGGTCTACTCTGCTCTGAAAAGCTGTTCTAGATAGTTTTGAATTGACAACATTAGATTAGATTTTAAGGCCTTTCAGTTGGCTCTGTGCCTTTTTTTTTAAAAAGAAAGTTCTGCTAACAAATGTAAAGTATCTTAAAGTAAAGTATTACAATCATCAATTTAAAATGTTTCTATCTATAGAAAATTCTAAAACTGACAGTAACAGTAACCTGTGTACCTGCATACTAATACACCAGTGGTATAATAAACTTTGTGAATTTTATAGATGGCATGTAAAAGGCTCAGTTTGGGAGTTTGTTCTTTTATCTGAACAAGTTTAACACTTTTGCTGTTTTACTAATAGTCTTGTTAAAGAACAGTAAAGACGGGTAATTGGTCTTGCTAACAGACTTGGTAAGTTGTTTTTTTTTCATTTGTTTGTGTTTGATAATCCCTGGGGCGGTGTTTGTGGTAAATATTACAGGAGAGCTGTTTGCTCAAGCTTCAGTGGATCAGTATCCAGGCTGTGCTGTTGAAGCAGTCACAGACTCCAGCAGGTATTTTGTCATCAGGATAGAAGATGGCAATGGTAAGACACAATCAAGACCAAGCCTGATATATTTTTTAAAGTTGTTTCACAATACTGAAAAAAAAAAACAACCTTTGTTTTTACAGCAAAAAGGTGACAGAGGCCATGAATGACCCTTAATATATTTTTGTTCATTTAACTTTTGTTTAAAGGACGTCATGCTTTTATTGGCCTGGGTTTTGCTGATCGTGGAGATTCATTTGACTTCAACGTAGCTTTACAAGACCATTTTAAGTAAGTCAATTATGATTCCAGAGGCTTTTTAAACAATCTGTCTTTCCCTCTATGTCCTAAGTAGCTAGCATTCATGCTAAACTATGTTAGCAGTTAAAGTTAAAACATTTTTGAACATCAATATCCTGCAAAACCCCACCTTTTCTGTTTATGAAACAATTAAAAACGTGATTGTAACCAAAGTTATTTCAACAATAATTATCTTTAAAACTTTTTTCCTAAAGGTGGGTGAAACAAGAAGGTGAACTCGCAAAACTGGAAGCTACTCAGAGCACAGCTCCGAAACTGGACCTGAGCTTCAAAGAAGGACAAACCATAAAGATCAGCATTGGGGTGAGTGGAAACTAAAATTACAGAGAAGAAGAAGATATTAACCACTTGTTAAAGTTAGATATTTAAAACAATTTTAACTTTCTCTGTGACAGAACATCAAGAAAAAGGATGCCGGCACGGCCAAATCACGGCCGATGGGTGGGGGTCTCCTTCCACCTCCACCAGGAGCTAAGGGTGGATGTATCATTCCTCCTCCTGGAGGCCAGCAGACCACCCCACCTGCCCAGACAAACACTGGTGACCACTGTGTTTTTATATCGAATACCATCAGTGTTATGATATTAAAGGGTCAGATTTGTGTTAATATTGGAGTTTGTTTTGTGGTGGGAACTGATGGTTTGTTGACATGAGCTAATTGCCGACATCTGTGAAAGCAGCTTACATACAGTCAGATGGGTTTTCTGTCAAAATACTTACACATTCACAATTTCTTCTGTGCCTCTCTTCTTTGCCTTAATTGCCTCAATTGTGATGAATCCTTTTGTTATATTGTCATTTCATGACTTTTGAATTCTCATTGGGTAGAATGTCGTCACTGATTGGTCAGTGATAGTGTTTTATGGTCTATTCTGTTGTGTAACAGACTATTTTATTTAACCATAGAAACTCATTTGATTTGATTTCTTTGGTAAATAGACAATTTATTAGATGCAGTAATAGAATGAGGGTGAGTACAGAGTAGTGTGATATTTAGTGATATCTGGTGGGGAAGCTGCAGTTTGCAACCAGCTGAAATTCCTCCCCCACCCTCTTCTACTGAGGTCCCTTGGAAGTCTCATGTTAGAGTAATTGTTTTATCTGGTCTGGGCTTTTTAGGTACGGTCATAATACAAACCTGACTGGTGACAGTAATGTATCTTAACACCGGATGCCATCTACTATAAAATGAGAAAAAGGAGAAGAGGAAGTCGACACTGTTACAGAAATATGGAACATTTCTTCAGTCATGTCCTCTTATTTCTTTCACACTGGCCCCTTAATGATCGGTTTGCCGTACACAATACCTTATTTTGTGTTATTCTACTGTTTTTTAATCACTATTGTTCTTTTAATTCCACAGTATATTGTGGGATTAAATGAAGCTTGAATGAGTTTTGATTCTGACATATTTCCTGTAACTTCAGCCCCTCTTCTAGACTTTGGCTCTCCTGTCTCTGCAGCCCAGCCCAGCTCCGACCTGTGGGGAGACTTCACATCTGCAGGCTCCAAGTAAGATATGCCATGCCATTTCTGTCATTATCATCATGTCCATTCTGTCACATATGTGTACTGTGTATAATTTTTTATTTTTTTGGTTCCTCACTGCGTCGTCACCCTCATCTTCCATCCGCTCTCCTCCACAGCTCCAGTAAAGATGCTGTCAAATCAGGATGGGTGCAGTTTAGTTGAGTCGTGAAAAAGTGTACACACACTCAGGTTCCATACATTCCATGGAAATGACGACGGGGGCAAAGGAAAGTAGAAATGGGGAGCTGTTGGCAAACCTGACTGGTTTATTCGCTGCAAAGAGTTTGTTCACATAAACATCACCCTGCTGTCAACATACTCTTGAGAAACAAACAATAAAATGTACATATTTTTTACAATATTACTCTTTTTCACACTCTGCTATGCAGTAGTTTTCATAGTAAGGTAACTGCTAAACCTGTCAGGTATGGAGATTTTGATCCAATGAGCGTCTTGAAGGTTGAAGGGAAAGTCTGTCTCGTCACACTAACCGAATGAAAACATCTATTCATGACTTAAAATCAGATGTGCCCATTTGTACTTGTGCTTTTAGTTATTTTAGTCACATTTTCACTTTACCTGTCCAGAATCAGGATCAACTGTGTCCCTCTATATCATGAATAAGTTTTCTTGTTTTTCTGTCAATTAGTTGTATTTTAGCAGCACCATTCATCTCATTATTTTTACCATTTGGGAAAGTTTACTTTTTGTTGTATCCATGCTGTGTTTTGCTTTATGCCAGTATGTGTGTTTCTCAATACTCCCACCTATCTAGCATTTAAGATCTTCCAAAGCCCATATGATCTATGATGAAGTTAATTAGTTTTACCTTAAAACTCTTAAACTGCCATCAAAAATAGAAAAAAATATTTTTGTCACAGTGTTGTGGTGAAACACTATCCACCTGTTCTGCCTTTCAATATTTGGACATGTTTATGTCTGTCCACGTTTGTCTTCATGTACATCCTCCATGTGTCATTTGCCTCGTGTGTTTTCACTTTTACAAATGTGCCTTTTACCAAATAGAAATCTCTAATCTTGTTGAGCAATCGATGAAGTGCCTTCCTTCAAAAACGAAGACCTAAATGTATAAAATGATAACCTATGACTTCTTGTAAATAAAAATGAACTTCATTGATCCTTGTTTTGGTTTTCTCTGTCAGCTCTTACCACTTTGTACTGACCTGGAGAAAGGATTAGATCTGAATGCCTTTTGTCTCTCAGATACTTGACACCTTTGGTACAATATGTTCTCAAGTGTCAGAGTTCTAAAGGTGCTGCAGAAAGTTATTGATGGGTCATACTGTTAACATTAAAAAAGATCGGTGAGCGTTTACAATTACAGTCAGTAATTCAGTGTGACTACATTGTAAAGTAAGTTTAGTAAGCTTTACCCTGTTTTTCTTATAGAAATATGTTTACGTTCAGCCTACACTTATAAACGACAAAAGGTTTTTTAAAATCAAGTCCATTCATATGTGATCCAAAAGTAGGTAACCAATTTAAATCCTATTTTAATTCTGGTGTAGTATAAGATACATACTGTATGCAACTTTGGAAATGACCTGTGACAGTAATGAAAAGGCATTATTTAATTATGTCTTCTATAACTGTCAGTTTTCTTGTGTGTAAATGTGAAGCAAGAAATCTGCCAAAACATGTATGCTTTACAAATTTAATAAAGAATATGTATTTAAATGAATAACAAAAACCCAATAAATGAGAACAGAATATCAAAGGTCATGCTGGGGCTGTTATTGAAACTCTATAGATGATCACAAGAGATTTAACATTTATTTCAAAGCTATGTAGTGCATATGTAGGCTACAACAATCCAAATATGAAATATGTCACACTTCAAAAGTACAGCAAACCTTTTTCAATAAAATACTGAAAGTTGATCCTGTGTACATAATATGTCATAGAGGGTATTGATTTGTATTTTGAGGCCTTTTTAAACAAATACGTCATAATTATTGTCAGTTATAGCCCATATGTCAAACACAGATGTCATAGATCATACAGGATGAATTTGCGATGTGCAAAAATTACACTGTCAAAACTGTCAAACTCATTTTAGTTCAGGGGCCACACACAGCCCACTGTGATCCCAAGTAAAATAATAACCTGTAAATAATGACAACTCCAAATTTGCTTCTTGGTTTAATGTGAAATAAGTAAATTACATAATGACAATTTACAAACTATCCTTTCACAATAAAGTCTGAATAACCTGAATGAAGATGAACAACCTGATATGTCTTGAGAAAAATAGGTTAAATTTTAACAATATTCTGTTGAGTTACTGTTCTTAAATGTTTTGTGCATTTATTTTGACAAATTCCTAGACATACAGTTCAGTCTCATACATATTGAACAATTTTTGTCATATACAATTTTTTTCCTACTCATACACACATGTGCAGGAGAAAGAAAGAAAGAAAGAAAGAAAGAAAGAAAGAAAGAAAGAAAGAAAGAAAGAAAGAAAGAAAGAA
>JAPTYQ010000023.1:20859740-20870896 GCA_029814465.1 Ostorhinchus cyanosoma
ATCTATCTATCTATCTATCTATCTATCTATCTATCTATCTATCTATCTATCTATCTATCTATCTATCTATCATTGACAACTGATAATATTTAGTTCATATACCAATTAATAGCACAAAAACAAACATCAGACTCTGTTTTATTGTCATTCAATCAATGGTATATGATAGAACGAAATGTAGTCACTCAGGTCTCAGTTTTAACATAGAAGATAAAGAATAACATTTAAAATAGAATACATACGGTAAGTAGAGTAGAACAAAACTACCATAATAAAATAAAATATGCAAAGAAATTAAAGAAATTGAAAAAGACAACAAATATGTACAAAATTCACAGTATGCAGCAAAAGTACAGTTGAAGTGGTGGTGCATATAACAGCAGCATGAGCAGCAGTAACAGTGAAATAAAGTGACAACAGTGTGGCAACATATGCAAACATTTTTATTATTGACAGTTACCAATATGAATATAGCTGTTTGTGCTATATGTGGCCCCTGAGCAATAATGGTTTGGACACCCTTGACTGTTAATGTCTTCAGTGTAATTTTTGCAGTTTGCAAATTCATTTCACGGGCCAGATTGGAACCTTTGGCAGCCAATTTTTGCCCGCAGACTTTATGTTTCACACCACTGGTATCTAAGATAAGATTGAAGCAAAGTTTATGTCCGTTGTAGATATTTATCATGGATGTGTCTCTCAGTGGAAGTGGCTTTAATCCTTTTCTATACATGTGCATTTAATCATTAATAAATGCGTGTGATTTATATAAATGTTGTATGAAGTGTATGTTTAGATCGGAAGTCAAATCTAATTGGCTGTTTAGGGTTAGATGTCTGTTTTTTTCTGGATGAGGGGAGGTGTTGTAGTTGTATTCCAGCTGGTGTGTGTGGTGTGTGAAGGGTCTGAATGCTGACAGTGAGAGTGTGAGGAGGAGGAGAGGAGGAGGAGGAGGAGGAGGGCTGTGCGTCTTAAAACCTGCTAATCCTGCTGTCCTCAATCTGTGCCTGCCTGGACCGGAGAACAGGACTGGACGGCACCTCTCTGCTCCACTCCCACTAAACTTTACCTCTGAAATCAACCACAACCGAGGCTCTGAACTTCACCGTTTACTCACTGGTCTGGAAAATGAACAAGTGTTCTTGAGAGTGAATCCGCTGGTTGTTAGTCGGAGTTAATCCTGTTCTCAAAGGGATTTGAAAGTATCTGCCACTGCGATGAGCGCTGCGGAAAACCCAGACCCCGACTCCAACAAACTGGAGTGTGTGATCCAGGTGAGCCAACCCGGGCTTCCACTTCATTACCCATCTCTCATTTTCACATGGGATAAATACAGCTGAGGTGTTTGTGTGTCTGTGTGTGTGTGTGTGTGTGCCTGTTGTGCATTTTCATTACACTGCAGTTCTGAGTGGTGTTACTGCTGTGGCACCACCTGCTTTTGTGGTCCATGATAATCACATCATATTAGGCCTTTCATCCCTTACTTATGTGTTGACACTGCCTGCACATTGAGCTGTATAGTCAGAGTCACTCATATGATAGACAGTGGTGGGAAAAAAACACAATATATTGCATTAAGAATCACTCTTAAGTCATGTTTCCTTCTGTATGCACTATTCCATGCAACTGGATGTTTCAGCAGGATAATGACCATCGTAACACACCTTTGCGTGACATTTTGAAACTGTCAGGAATTTATTTTATTTTTATTTTTTCTTGTTAACATTTACAAAAAAAAAAATCATTTGCATTTGTTATTGTCTACACCTTTAGAAATCTTTAAAATTTTAATAGCGTCCAAAAACTTTTTGCCACTACTGTAGGTGTCCTTCTGTGCAAAGTCTGAAACTCCTGTTGTTTTCTCTCTCAGAAGCTGGAGGAGAGTGTTTTGTCTGAGGAGAAGAGGCTGACGGTTCGGGGCCCTTCACCAGATGCCCCCCCCACATGCTTACCCGCAAGAGTCCGGGAGATTGTCACAAAAAACCTCAACGATAGCTGTGAGTCAGTAGACGTGCAATCAGACTTATGTTTTTGACGCCTCCTTTGCCTTATCGTCGTCTTATTTTTTCTCAGCAGCATCAGGAGCTGGAGCCATGTCCTCAGTCATGTCCCTCCAGGATGAAAACCGGGTCCTGCAGGGAGAGCTGGCCCGGCTGGAGGACCTACTGGCTCACAGCAGAGCGGACCGGGATGAGCTGGCCATCAAATACAGCGCTATTAGTGAGAGGGTAAGGCAAGGAATTAGGATAACAACAGCTGACACTGATGTCCAGACAGGCAGAGGTGTTCTTATACACTACACAGAGAGATGTTTGAGTTCGATAATTAACCGATGGAACTACAACATCTGCATTCTTTGTGTCAAAGCTGACAACAGAATTCCCTTTATTCCATGTCTGTGTTTTCATGGAGTGTCTTTGTCTGAGATTTGCCAGTCTCCCAGGTGATGGGGGCTGGAATGATCTGAAGTGGATCGTTGCCATAGCGTCTGTCACCCAGGGCGACTGTAAACAGGGGCTTCAGTGGAGTGGGGATCAGTGGGTGGGCAACGCATATCAAACAGCTTTGAATGTCCTTGAATTGAAAAGGCCTCCTAGTTTTAGTAACCTGGCTAAGTTTGCACCAACAAACTGTTTTTTGATGACAGAGATATCGCAGATAGATTTAATAATAACTAAGGAGAGGAAAAATAACTCTTTGTGAACTTTATTTTTCTTTGCCTCCTGGTCCTGGTGACCTGACATTTCCAGTCTGTTATTCATTATTGTTTCCTGGGTGCTCTCTAGTACTACCTGGTGTCAGAAAAATGTCCACACCTCCTGCTCCTTCTTTTCTTAAAATCTAAAATAGGATCTAAACTAAAAACAAGAGCCTCAGAAAATACAGTTTATATACAATTATTATGAGAAAGGCACATGACTATTATAAAAACTCTTCATATGTTGCTCTTACATATTTTTTCTGTACTTTTCTGTATTGAAACTATTTTTATCGAGCACTACTTTATCGATTTTTTTATAGTCTTTATACTTTTTATATCTTTACTTTAATCTTACTTTTAATCTTATTATCCCTAATGCTGCTGTACCACTGCAACTTTCCACATTGTGGGACGGATAAAGGATTATCTTATCTTAAACCTACAACATCCTCGATCTCAATCCAGTCAGGAGTCCTCATCTCTCTTTTCCGTTTCCCATCATCTCATCACTGCTGAAACTCATTTAAAAGCATAAATACCTTTTTTCAAGAAGTAAAAACATTTTTGCTGTTAAATCTGGAGCATGGATAGATATAAAATCTCATCATCTTTGGTCACTTTGTTGCTACTTTACCAATTTACACACAACCTCACAGCATGTTTAACAGCTAGTAATTAAAAGCTTCTGGTGTTTTTATTATGGATTTATGGACTTTATTGTCATTCAGAATACAATGTAGTGTACAGAGAATGAAATTTTGCTGCAATGGCTCAATACAGAATTTAAGATTTGTATTAAAAATATAGATAAATAAATGTATATATCAATGTATCGCAGCAAAACATTTTGGGAATATTTATGAAATATATAATATAGTAGGTGTAATTGTGCAGTAGTAAAAGTGATATATGGAGTTAGCAGTAGTGCAAAAATATTTTCCACATATAATGACAACATTTCTGAGAAGGTTTGGAAGAGGGCACAGAAGATTCTGTAATACTGTGCACCATCACAACGAAGAACAACAACTTAGTTTTAATTCCACATCATTTTGACAGATTTTAAACAGATTTATTTTTATTTATTTGACCAGATAAAACCCATTGAGATCAGGATCTCTTTCATGAGGGTGACCTGTCCAAGAGGTCAGCAGCACATATCATAAGTAAGAGAAGAGAAAGTTGAGTTGGGAATCGTCCAGTTGAATATTAACTCCAGTTTTCAGGCTAAAGAAGTGCTGCGCTGTAATCTGTGGGTGTGTTTGAATTATTCTATGATACATTTGTCCTAATTATTTTTCATAGATAAATTATAGCCATAGCCTACACATCGAATGTCTGAGTAAGAAACATAGAAAAAAAAGCTACATTACAACTGTAGAAAAGAACACGTCCAAAGAATGAATGGGGACAGGGGAAGGGATTAGTGTATGATGTGATAACTTGTCTCTATTATGACTGAAAATGTCCTGAAAAAGAATTTCAGGGAAAGAGTGGGAACCATGAGGAGCTATAACACAACAACAAACAATAATTTCAAATGTAAAAACACAGACACTGTCCAGCTGTGTCACGCTGTCTGTCCCACAGGATAGAACGGAAGGCTCCAAGTGGAATAACTGCAGATGCTGAAAACATAGAGAGCACAACATCTTGATATTATGCAGATATTTACAGATCACAAAATCCTAAATTATTGGTGTCCCCACATGTGTTGTTTAATTATTTAGAAAATAGTTCATTTATTTTTGTAACTGTATATAATTATTGCACTAAGTGACTCTATGCATTGACTTTTGCACAGCTGAATTCACAGTGTCAACACATAATCTAATTTGTGAAATATTTGTTGTAAGATTAAACGCCACCCCCTGAATTAAATCCACAGCTGGAGCAGACGTTACGTTTTGATTCAGGAGATGGAGACCGTGATTCCCTGGAGTCCCGCAGCCTGGCCCAGCAGAACGTGGATTTACGAAGGCGTCTGGATGAGGAACAAGCGGCCTACAAACGTAAACTCACAGCATACCAGGAGGGTCAGCAGAGGCAGGCCCAGCTCGTGCAGAAGTTACAGGCCAAGGTAGGATGGTTTTACTTTGGTCTGAGACGTCACATGATCAGGCATGATACACAGTAATATTCCTCCTGCGTCTTCAGGTGCTTCAGTATAAAAAACGCTGTGGAGATCTGGAGCAGATGGTGCAGGAGAAGTCCTCAGAGATGGAAAAACACAGGCTGAGTGTAAGTGTTTACTGATTTTAGTCATTAGAAAAAACACTTTTATCGACTCAAACAAAACATTTTCATTGATCGCATTTTGTTGCAGGTCCACAGTGAAACATCAAATGGCCGCAGTCAAGACGAATCAAGCAGCAACCTTGAGGACGCTTTAATCCGTCTGGAGGAAGAACAACAGAGGTGAATTATGCGCTCAGATTTTGTCTTTTGTACGTTAAATATGTCAGACTTTCACACTATATGAATTGTATCATTGTTTTGTTTGTTTTTGTTTTCAGGAGCAGCAGTTTGTCTGCTGTGAATGCCATGCTCAGAGAGCAGTTGGAGCAGGCTGGTTTGGCCAATGAGGCTCTCAGCCAGGACATCCGTAGGCTCACTGCTGATTGGACGAAAGCCAGGGAAGAACTGGAACAAAAGGAGTCAGACTGGAGGAGAGAAGAAGAGGTGAGAGAGTGATGCCTACCACGGAAATGCTTTCAGTGGAGACAAATATAAAGTCTGGATAATGTGTTGTGACTGTTTGCTTGCCCTTCAGTCTTTCCACAGTTACTTCAGCAGTGAGCACGGCCGTCTGCTCACACTGTGGCGACAGGTCGTCTGGTTTCGGAGGCACGTCTGCGAACTGAAGAGCGCCACTGAAAGGTGAAGATCAACCATGTGCACACTACTGCTTCCAATCCTGCCTCTATAAATGTTGAATAAATTGAAAGTGATTCTTGAATGTTAACGCACATATGGTGACTTTATCACTGACTTGAATGTAACTCTATAGTTGACCTTTAGTGTTACATTTGCTTTTATGAGGTTTTAATTCCCACACGCGTATTCTATTTATCTTTTCAAACCTTTTAGTCAAAGTGAGTCATTTTTCCCCCTCGGCCATCAGCCACAGGGTCACTGTCATACCCTGTGGTGTCTGTCTGTGTCTATGTCTGTCCTTCAGTGTCACCAAATCATTGGATCTCCTTCATGTTTGGTATTTAAATCCTCCATGTGATGCTCTTGGATGACTTCTTTGAGTGTCAACTATCAAATTTGGATGACAATTTTGACCTACATTTTTCAGGTCTTTAGGGGTCAGTGCATAGTCATGGAGCTGAAAGTGATCCTGGTAGTGGAGCAGAGAGCAACAGGGGTTTAGGTCCAGGACAGCCCTCATTTTTAAAGGGAGGTGAACGAGGGGTCATAATAACATTCAATATTGGTGTTTATTGCAGATTTTTAAAGCTGATCCTCTATCGTTCTTGATTGTTGCGCTCTTTGTGAAATGTAGACTAACAACTCAGTGGGCTAAACATATTCTTATATAAAACCTACCCATGCCTATCGATATATTTACCTCTATGACAACATGATTATTTATCGAATCTTAAATAGCTTTGACCTTAAATGACCTGTGGATAATCTGTTATTAGAATGTGAAGAGTCCTTGGAAATATGTGCATATTTTCATGGTTGCTTTCCATTTTCTCCCTCTAATCTCAGAGACTTGTCAGACATGCGTAACGAACTGGCTCGAGCGTCCCACTCCACTCAGCTGTCCTGTGCAGGTCTGTTTGCTGCGATGCACAGCCGGGAGGGAGGGGCAGCTCTGGCCATGGAGCAGGAGAAGGCTCTGAGGGTTCAGCTGGAGCAGCAGCTGAGAGACCGAGTGGCAGAGATGATGAATCTGCAGACCAGGACTGATGCAGAGAGGAGTGAGCTCAACCTCAGGTCAGTGACGATTTGCAGATTTATCAACAGATGAGTCATTATTAGAAGATAAGTATTCCAAGTTATGATTGTTTGGGTTTTTTTTGGTTTATCATTTAGGTTGTCAGAGTCAGTGCGGGAAGGAGAGAGACTAAAGAGCCAAATGGAGGAAAAAGACAGAGAGATTGTTATCTTGACGAGGAGGATTGAGGTAAGAATTATGCTGTTTTACTTTATAGAATCCTGACTGTGGTGACTGATAGTCTTCTAAAATGCATGCATTTTCCTCTGCTTATTCCTGGGTTTCCTGCAGGAGCAGAGTGGTAACGAGGAGACAGATATGCAGATTATGAAAACACACACTGAGACGCTGTTAGACACACTGAGAGACATCGCTCAGGTAGACGTCTACACACATACGTCTTATTTTAATGAACCCCATTAGGATGTAAATCTCTGAATCAAATGTCTTTTTATAGACAATTTTGTCAGATGGTGAATCGTCTTCAGAGGCAGACCAGGACAACTCTGGGGCTCCCCTTCAGGCCCTGATCCACGGCCCCTCCCCTCACTGCTCCTCATCCCCTCGGAGGTCGTCCTCTCCGTCTCGGTTCTCCTCTCTGACTCCTCCTCCAGAGGCAGCGCTGTGTGCTCTGCGTTCTGCAGTCACAAACAGGCAGCTCCAGTTGCAGGTGAAGAAAATAATATTTGTTCTGACAGCGTATCAGTTCTCCAAACTACTATGATGATTTTTAATCAACAGTTAAAATGTGAAGGTTTGTGGTATTTAGATTTGTGTTGTAATATATAGTATCTTTAGCCATTTGACTCTGCTTCTCTTTCCAATATTAGATAAAATATAGTGATATATGGCCTGGTTTGCATCATCATGTACTAACCCTTGTATTTTGATATGTATGGCATCACCATAATGTCATCATATATGTTGTCAGCCTGATAAAGGGCCACACACACGCTTATGTTTTCAATTAAGCTGTTAAATTAAATACATCAGTCATTTCAAGCACACATTGTTAGATAAATACAGATGTCACTGTAATGGAACCAATGTAATGACATGATTCCACATATAAAACTAGAAAAGCACTTGGAGAGCACAGTCCTCCCCTGATCACCACCAAAATTGAATTATTTGTTCCTTGTGCCAATATCAACATTCCCTGAAAATTTCATCTAAATCTGTCCCTAGCTTTTTGAGTTATCTTGCTAACAGACAAACCCCAATGAAAACATAACCTCCGCTGTTCTTTGGCGAAGGTAATAAAACACATTTATATATCGAAAACGTTGCCTTTAACACCTTGTCTTCGCCTCCTTGTTGCATTTGCAGGATGCTCGAGGGCGTCTGGTCTCTGCTCAGTCATCAGTCCAACAGTTACGAAAGCAGCTTTCAGAGACTGATTTGGCTAAAAGAGATGCCGAACAGAAAAACCAAGTACTGCAGAGGGAGAGGGATGCCACTCAGAGAGAGAAGGAGACCGCCCTGAGAGAAAAGGACCGGCTGAAGCAGGACAGAGACGCCCTGGCCAGGTCAACACATTACAACAAGCATTCAATCTGTGACTGTCAAACTGTATGTAAGTGTAAATCCACAACACGGTGTCCTTTTTACATCATTGACATTGTAGTGAGAAGGTGAGTTTGGAGAAGTCTATTCAGGCGACACAGAGCAGCAACCAGATCCTGCAGATGGACTGTGAGAAGCTTCAGCTGGCTGTGGCGTCCATGCAGAGAGAACGTGACCATGAGAAGGAGGAGAAGGAGGCTGCCATTCAGGAGAGAGACCGGGCGAAGGCAGAGACTCAGAGGATGTAAGTAGGCTAAGTGATAGTGATTAAGTAAATACTGTTAATAGACACATGGACACTAATCCACAAACTCTAGCTGAGTTTGCTGCCAACATAGTGTGTGTGCTTACGGGAAATCATTCAGAAGATTAGTGTTAACTTACAAAGTCTGACCTTTTCACCCAACAAGCCCAAAGCATACCCACATGAGCTTCATTTTATATATCTGTGTATGTTCCTCAACAGTACAAACACTCAGACAAACCATTGTTTCCAGCAGATTTAAAACTGCAGACACCGAGGAGCTTCATATTGTCACCTTCCAAAAATAATTGCATTTTTCAGGAAACAAAAAAAACTTAATTGAATATATGATGATTCAGGCAAAGAAAGTAATTTTTGTCAAAAACTTAGGCAATTATTTGAAAAAAGTGATAATATAATACTGTACGTCGCAGAAGCAGAGTTTTTAGTCTGTCAAGAAGTTGAACCGCAATTACACGTTAATTACAAACCTGCTACTGAGTTAACTTAAAAGAGTTGGTTTGCATAAACAGGGTGGAATGATGAGAAACCACATGACACAGACCACGTAAATGACCCTTCAGTCGACCGCCTTGTTAATGAACCGTCTTCAGTCTGAGTTGAGTCTTTTGGACTGTTTGGTTTCGTGGTTGTAAAAGACTAAAATCCAAGTAAAATGACATGAAACATGACAGAGAACAGGCGCAGATGATGACATTTGCTGTAAATGTCCAGCAGCCTCAGTGGGTCAGTGTGTGTTTCTCTGATTACAGACAAAGGCAATGGGATCAGAGTGAGAGTCGAGCCTCGGCTCAGCGTGGGGAGTTGTCTGCAGTGAAGGAAACCCACCAGCAGGGGGAGGTTGAACGACAGCTGCTGGAGCGAGAGAGAACCCAACTGTCTGAAGCACTTACTCGAGTAAAAACAAGTGGATGTTTTTTTTCATTTAATTTCCTCAGATGTAGTAGTTTGTTTTCTGTATTATGTTTATGCAATCTGTGTTTTACCTCCAGGCTGAGAGTCGTAATGCAGAACTGTCTCTGCTGCTGAACAAACTTCAGTCTGAGGATGCAGCTCTCAGAGACTCTCTGGCCAAAATGGGCAACCTGAATGAAGGTCTGGCCCAGGACAAAACTGACCTCAACACCTACATCTTCAAGGTAACTTCAATAATGTATTCATGCCTAGGAAAAATACTGTTGTCATGATCTTCCCTTTCTGTTTCCTTCATTTCCTGCTGAGAATTCAGATAGTTTCAGTGTAATGTAAAGTTTCAGATTCAGAAAACTTTATCATCCCCATGGGGGCAATTTGTAATACAGCCAGCAGAGAACCATAAAAACACACAGCAATACATACAACATACAGTTATAATAAAACAAGTGCACAGGGATTTCATGGAGGCTGATCATAACAGGCTGTTGATAAAGTCAATGGATGGAGGAAGAAATGAATGTTTTAGTCTATTTGTCCTGCACTTTGGTACCGAGTTCCAAAGACAGTCAGACTGGTTTCCCCTGCAAACACTGATGTTTGGTGACTGAGATAAGAGACACTAAACAATGAAAACTGATATATGCAGCCCTCCTTAAAGTGTTAGTTTACACTGTTGTGTTGGCTAAATGGGGTCATTATTAATGGTAACATCTCTTCTATTAACAAAATAATGAAAACAAGGTGTGAAAAATATTCAATCAGTGAAATTACAATAAAAGCAAGGCTTTATTAAAAACAGGGTAACTAACTGAAACTGTATTGTGTTTGCAACTCTACAGTTAAAATAAACTATAAATATAAAGAAAATGGAATTCGATGGCAATTTTGTGCAGTTTTGTTTTTATCCTATGTCTAAGTCTAGAAACAAGCCACAATACACTGACTGACAAACACCTTTTATAGTCACCTTTTATCACTGAGTTCATACATTTTTAGAATATTTTTGCGATGTTTTTACATTCACAACAAATTAAATATCACCTTATTTTTACTTAAAATGGTCCACTTATTTAGTTTTTAACCATGTCATATATTTTCTGTGTTTTGCTGTGAATAAAATATGGGTTTTTTGGTGACAGGTATGAACTATTGCATTCCGCCCATTATAAGTAAATGGGAGAAAAAAAGATAAAAAAATTCATAAAAAAATGTTTAACTTTGACCTACTTTTCCCAAAATGTAACCATATCTATTCTAGATCACTGGCAATCTATAACCCCAATTTGGGTTGAATTCAACCAATAGTTTTGCTGCTACAGACATTTGAAATTTTGCTCATTATAAGAAAACTGGGGGGAAAAAAACGTTTTAAAAATTCATAAAAAATTTTAACTATGACCTAATTATCCCTAAATGTAATCAGGTCTGTTCTTGAACACTGGCAATCTATAAACCCAATTTGGTATAAATTCAACCAGTAGTTTTGCTGCTAGAATGTTAAAAAAAACAAACAAACAAACAAACTGAACCTAAAACAATACCCCTAGCTTCCCCTTCAGGGGGCGGGGTGAAAATAATAGAAATACAAATACAAACCATATGATAATCTCCCTTCTCTGATTCCTAACTTAAATCTTCCACTTTGCTCCCAGTTGGAGGAGGAGAGGGCCCATCTTCAGGCGCAGAGGCGGGAGGCGGAGCAGGAGAAGCTGACCATCAGAGACGAGCTGGTCCGGTTGGAGCAGGAGAGGCTGGAG
>JAPTYQ010000023.1:20892223-20903406 GCA_029814465.1 Ostorhinchus cyanosoma
TCCTTCACCCCTCCGTCGTCCCTGCTGCCCCCACCCCTTCTCCACGCTCCACTCTCCACTGGCCCCCAACAGCCATGGCAAGAAAAGAGGGGGAAAACTCTCTGACAGCAAGAATGTGGCACGTCTGTCTTCCTAAGAACAATCCCTCTGTTTTCCTACTTTTCCTCGCTGCAGCAGACAGTCTCGAGGCTGAATTCCAGGAAAAGAAACAGAGGACCCCTCTACCCCACCCCTCTTTCTTTTTCTCTTTCTCTGCATTTTCTTCATCCCTCTCTCCCTCCCTTTCTCCGTCTGTCTCCACATCCTTCATTTCCTTTCTGTCGCCCTCGCCGGTCATTTCCTAACCCCCCCCCTCCTCCCTCCTCCTCCTCCTTTGCCCCCTTTTTTCTTTCTTCTTCACCATGTGGTCAGAAAAGACCTGAACACTGACAGCATCAAGACATCTCTGACTAATAAATCACATTATTATGACTAAATCTAGCTCTAAATTTAATTAAGGCAAGTCCAGGGTGAAAGTAAATCCATTACCTTGGCTTCCTGTAATAACGACTAAACTGCTTTTCCACTTATTGTGGAAAGTATGAATGTCCCTCCTCTGTTACACCACCACTCCATTCACACAACATGAACCACTTTATGTCTGCTTTGCATTTTTTTTTTATACATCTTCATTTCAGGCCTGCACATACAGTATAACAGTTTTAAAGTCAGAGCAGACACTAAACATATGATCTGAACACTGTCTGCACTGTTCTGTATGTGTATCAATAAACCAGTGCTTGTATATGTGTACACAAACACACACACACACACACATTCTTGTGCATCACAGTGGCTATCGGAAACCATATGTTTTCACAGCACACATCTGGGAGTGATTAGCCCCCCTCTCCCCACTGAGTCCTCTCCTTCCCAAAGACCCCATCTCCCCCCCACCACCACCACGTATGAGCACACACATGAACACACACTCATTAGTAGGAGTTTCTAAGGACAGCACCCGGAGATGCACCATTATCATCCTTTTTAAATTTTTTTTTTTTTTTTTTTTAACAGCTTGTCTATTGTTTTATGCAACTATGACAAATAAAAAAAAATGTAAGAAGTTTCCATGTGCCCTCAACGACCCCCACTCTCATGAGGCAACTGATTTGTGTGTGTGTGTTTAGTTTTCCCTCTTGGCACCCTCTCCCCATTGTAGTGCCATTACTGCAGGCTGTGCTGTGAAGTCCCTCCTCCTTCTTCTCTCCAGTGAAAACACAGGACCACATGTCATCTCTCAACAACCGTAAAGAAACACTGAAATGATCCCTGAGTATTAAATAAACGCCTGAAATGCTTTGATGGCCTTGAAACATTGACTAGATAACATGCAAAATCTGCAGGATCACCTTGTATCTTCATTTTAACCTCATATCTCTCCACACTAATGCATTTCAAAGTGAATCCACATGTGCATGGCATCAGAATACACATATATTCCATCATAAAGGCTGAGATGTAAACAACAGGTTATTTCAGAACTCACCTAAGTTGGATTTTGTCTGCTCCGACTGGGCTCAGCTCTCATGCGTCCTCTGAGTGCAGGAGGACCTCACAGACAGCGCCACATTGTACCACCCCACATCTGTAGTCTCCTCCCCGTCCAGTCTCAGCCTCCAGCCTCCAGACCTCCAGACCTCCGAGCCCCCGGTCCCAGCACATGACAAACCCGGACAGACTCCCAGAACACCTGTGTAAAAATACTGATAAGCAAAGCAGATCACTTAATGAAGGGAAAGCAACAAAACTGTGTGTAAATTTTGCTCCAAGTAAACAAAGATAAATGCAAAAGTGCACAATGACCCAGTTATTTTCACACATTAATTTGCTTAGAAGCTCCTGCATATCCTCCTGAGACCCATTAAAGTAAAAGTTATGACTTTTTTTTTTTTTTTTTACATTAAGTAATTGTCTTGATTGGAAACAGCATGATGCAACTGGGGGTTTTTTTAGATACATTTTTTATTTTATTTATATTTTTTATGGAATTTCCTTTGCAGTGGATGTTGTTTTTTTATTTATTTGTTTTTTTTTAAGTAAAGCTGTGAAACTTTTGTCCCCTACAAAGGACAAAAATACATTGCTGGGTCTCAGGAGGATGTAAGGATGTTACAGGTCTTCGAGTCCTGACAAAAGCACAAAATAGAATCAAACTCAAGTAACTTTACATCTGAGTCTGAGATAAAAGAGCACAAGTGGAAAACTCATTTATTCTGACAGGGTTAATATACTGATCTTTAAACCCTGCATGTGAGGATGTTACATTTTACATTTCCTCTCTGCCTGTGTCTGTTGTCCTCATTCCTTTAAAAGCTCAACATGGAGTCAAACTCAAGTCACTGCAGAGCTGAGTCTGAGATAAAAATGGAAAAAGTCCAAACTTGTCTAATTTTACAGTTGAAATGTGTTTGGTTATCATCCATAATATTTGTAATGTGATGTTGTTGTATAACATGTAGATTTTAGAAACTATTCCCATCATGTTCATGCACTAACATAAACAGACTGATTATTGGTGTTATCCTCCTGATATTCAGGATAGTACACGTTTCTGCTTTTTTTGCATGAAAAAATGGTCTTGAATGTAAACAGCACAACTGATATATTTCCTATTTTTTCTCATGAACATCTTTTGCAGAGGACTGTTTTTTTTTTAAGAAAGCTGTGGAAATGCTTTCCTCTATTGGGGACAAAAAGCATCATAACCAGGTCTCAAGAGGTTTTACAGGCAACGTCATCCATTGTCACCATTTCCACCCAAATAAACTATTTCATGTAAATTTTACTGAGTCCTAATAATTAATAATAAAGCCTGATCAGAAGGTATTGTGTAATTTAATTTAGGGTCTAATAATATAACTTTTTGCTTGTCAATTGGTATTTTATATCAATATCAACATTCTGCAGTGATGTTTATAACACATGCACTGAATTAAGTGCTACTGTAATATTTTTCTATAGGATTTTGTGGAGCACATGCAGACTGTAAATTTGCATATAATGGAATTAACCCATCAGGTAACGTATGTAAAATTGAGATATTTTAAGGGTACAGCTGGCTTTTCAGAGGCAATTTAGATCACACGAATGAACTACTTATTTGAATTTAACTACATGTAGTTATTTGTAAAAACTGCTTCATGTCAAAAAATGTTCGGCGTGCTAGGCCGCAGATTATGTATTTGTGAACCAATTTTACCAACTGTCCTATAAACAGTAATCTCTTCCTAAATGTATCTATTAAAACATTTTTGTCATCACCCCACTGTTATTTCATCATTTATCAGTTCCAGCTTTACATTTCTAAATTCTTCATTTTTTTCATCCTGTGTATCAACTGCCTTAGTTTCGGATTAATCACATGTTCATGTAGCTCCTGACAGGGTTGCGTTCTGCACAATAGCAACACCTAGAGGACTTTTATGAACATGCATTTTCCAGAGTGATAAGAGGTTACAACAAATGAAATATTAAATAACTACGACAATATATGCAAGCAAACAATTTATTTTCCATCAAACAAACACTGCTATTTGGTATGTTGGAAGATCTGAGGGAACATACAAACTGTACGTCTGTGAAGCAGCTGCTAAACTGTAAAGAAACCAGATATAAAATAGTTTACACTCAAGAAACGTCTGCAGCATCATGTCTCCAAAGTGCATAAACATACACACAGCTGAGCATGAGATAAATATGTCTGCAATGGTACATGTAAGGCTCACATACACTCTCTCTCT
Source organism: Ostorhinchus cyanosoma (assembly GCA_029814465.1). Lineage (NCBI taxonomy): Eukaryota > Metazoa > Chordata > Actinopteri > Kurtiformes > Apogonidae > Ostorhinchus > Ostorhinchus cyanosoma. Next base: position 20,896,006 of record JAPTYQ010000023.1, read on the forward strand.
CCTGCATTCATACTGTACATGTGCGTTTATTAAACACCACGTCGCTCCGTACACACATCAGTGTTAGAGTTTGTGTGGAGTCGGAGCAGACGGGTGCAATGGCCCTTCGGACCTCGAAAAGCATTTTTAATCAATATATAATTTAATCATGGAGGGAAACAATGAACTGGAAGACAGCTGAGGGTTCATGCCGTTGCTGCCTTTTTCTCCTTGTACGTGGCCATCATCTTCTTGATCTCAGCGATCGCTTTGCCAGGATTCAGGCCCTGTGAGAAAAACAAGATGAGAGAGAAGAAGCAGGTTTAAGGTCAAAGCAAGAAAATCTGAAGGACAAACAGCGTAGTGGGTAGGCAGTGAGTCGAGGTCAGAGGTGTCCAAAGGGTCCAGTCCAACCCGAGGGGTGAATTCACAAAGTGCAAAAACTACACTGAAGATATTAAAAGTCAAAGGTGTTGAACTCAAGTAAAACAAGTGGTGCCAGGCACAACAAACCCCGCCCCTCACATGTACGTGAGCTTATTTTGGCATTGATCGAGCTGATGTCATCATGTCTATGTGTGTGCTGATGTCAAACATGGACACATTTCAGCCATTATAAGTAAATGGGGAAAAAAAAGAAGATTTTGAAAATTCATCAAAAATTTTGAATTTGAACCTACTTTTCCCAAAAATTTAATCACACCTATTCAGGGTCACTGGCAATCTATAAACCCACTTTGGTATAAATTCAATCAATAGTTTTGCTGCTTAAGTGTTAAAAAAACAAAGAAACAAACCAAACCAAAAAAAATACCCCTTGCCTCCCCTTCGGGGGGTGGGGGGTAATAACACGCATTATAGTCTATAAATACTGATGACTCCAAATTTTCTATTTCGTTTAATGTAAAAAAAAAAAAAAAAAGTAAAATTACATGATGACAATATTTACATTTAAAAATCTTTTCACAATAAAATCTGAATAAACTGAACAAACAGAAACAAAAAATAAGTGCAACTTTACCAATATTATACCTGTTAAACATTTGTGCATTTGTAAATCCACTGTGATCTGTAAGTTGAGTTAATAATAACATAATATTGTTGAAATTGCCCTTTTCTTATGAAATTTCAGGTTGTAACGGTTATTCACATTTTCATGTAATTTAAAATTTTTTCACACTAAAAACACTGACAAAAACTGGAATAATTATTTATTGGTTATTATGCCCATTATTTTACTGGTCCAACCCACCTGAGATCACACTGAAATGTATGTGACCCCTGAACTAAAATGAGTTTAATGCCACTGGTTGAGATAAACGCCCTGAAGGTCTGTGCATCATACTCATACTTGTAAATTAAGTTACATTACTTCTTTCATATCATCGCTTCATTTATACTTTTGTAAAGTATGTAGAGTTAAAAAATACACTCAAAAGCTACATGTCTATGTCAGAGCTCTTGTTTTTTTTTTTATGTCTGCACTACTATACCCTTTGTCTACCTGATTTCTGGGTTTTTTTTCTCTCATTGTTTTCAATACAATGGATCCTTTCATATTTGTTTTGGTCTGTTCAGTTCTGCTTAGTCACCATTTCTACAGCTGTTGACTGACTTCCATCCTTCTCTTTTACGCAGGTGTTCCCTTTCTTGTTCTGTGTATTTCCCATATGCTGAATAATAAAACTAAACTAGCTTTTGTTTATCCTCCCTAAGATCTAAACAGTTCATCCTCGCAAATACTTTTTATTATGTACAGAGGAGAAATTAGCTGAACTCAGTGGAAAAAAAACATCTGAAAATATACTGGATGATCTGAACATTAGTCAGTGCCACATAAAACTGTTAATTTTCCCAGTTTTTTTTTTTTTTTTGCATCTGAAGGGGTGCTGATGTTACCTTGGGGCAGGTCTTGGTGCAGTTCATGATAGTGTGACAACGGTAGAGGGAGAAAGGATCCTGCAGCTTGGACAGACGCTCCTCTGTGAACTCGTCTCGTGAGTCGATCATCCAACGATAAGCCTAAAAGAAAAAAATGAAAGCATAGTTTGGTAAAGATTTAAGTATTACAATAACAAAAAGACAAGATTTTAAGACTAAATGTTAAAAATGACTCCAAATTTAATAGTAAAATGTTGAGAATAAATAAAATCAATCTAATAAACAGGTACAAGGGATATGAAAGTTTGCAAGGTATAAATTACAGCACCTTCATAAAAAGTCAAGCTAGAAAAACAGGGTTTTGTCATTTATGGACAGGGCAGGAAGATCTCGCACCCAAAGATCCACATATGATCTACTTTTCACAATGACTGTGCAGATTCTGTCTTTAAAAGAGTAAACAACAGCACTGCCAGAACTTTCCAACGCAGCCACTTTCTTCTTAAACGGCTCCATTTACCAGAGTAATTACAGCATTTTTCAGAGAGCGTCAGGACCACATGTCACTTGGTTAATGAGTTAATATCAGTCTGTCTATAGTGATACTTTGCACCAAATGTTCAGTGATATTCCATATCAACTTGCATAATTTGTGTAATGTGCTGCTTTGTTGTTACCAAAGAAACAGTGATGAAGAACTACCATAAGCCTGGGTCCAGATCCAGTTCCTAAACTCTGATGAGTCTGATTTACACCGATGCTTTAGAGTTATTCAAGTGCGAACATGTTTTTGATTCATTGCAACAAACAGCAGTACAAGTTAGAGGCCATATTTTGGAAATTAATGGAAACACTGCAGCTGTATTTACAGGAAAATGTGGACTAGTGTTTACTTTCAGTAGGTTTTGTCACAACATAAAACGATCTGTTCAAATATATGCAAAAATGTAACCAAAGGCCATCCCACACAGCCTAGAAACCAGAGAAAACTAGTGCAAAATTTGTTCTATTTTGGTTCTAAATTGCTTACTTTTTATATCAGGCGAGTAAACTGTGTTTCATTAAAGATCATGATTTGACCTCAACACATCGTGATCTGACCTTTTGGTTAGATTGCTCAATCCGAGTTATGGTTAATGTTTATGTATCTGACACACACCTGCATAAGCACAGCAGGTCCAAGGTATTTGTCTCCATTCCACCAGTAGCTGGGACAACTCGTACTGCAGCAGGCACACAGGATGCATTCATACAGACCGTCCTACACAAGAAAACAAGAACAGAAAGTGTTACAACCATCATATTTCATACTTTTAGCTCTGTTCAGATGTTTCTAAACTCCAGCGGCGTACCAGCTTCTGTCTGTCCTCCACAGTCTGAAGGTACTGCTCCTTCCCTTCTTTGGACTCATCCTTCTTCTTCAGGTACGGTTCAATTGACTTGTACTGAGCGTAGAAGTTACTCATATCCTGAAAACACAGTCAGACATCAAACCAACATGACCCACAACAATGTAAAAATAAACTGTGAAAGAAACTGTCAGCTATGAATGCAAATTAAGAACTGTTACATATCCCTACTGGCAAAAAAGTATGAAAAATATGAAGGAAAATTATAAAGTAAATACATTTAACCACATACAACATTAATATATGTTTTAATAGTACAAATAGCTATTATTTTAATATGAGAAGAAGATTTTTTTCTTCTGTGATCAATACAAAACTGAAGTTAAGATACATTAATGTATCCACATTATTAAGAATTTGTCTGATCTGTCAAAATTATATATAAGCTATTTTAAAGCTTTTCAGAGGATTAAAGAATTTTAAGGACCCACAGAAACCATGTTATTATTACAAGGGATATGATCCATTAAAGTAATACTATAATTCAGTAAAAACTTAACTTCAGTACATGTCTGACAGACAAACATGTTTGGGGACTCATGGACAAACATCTATTAGTGGCTGGACTCAGTGACAGCTTTTCTTAGAGACACCTTAGAGTCATAAATCACTCACAGGTACCAGGTCCTTCACCACATACATATGTGGCAGGGGGTAAATCTTTGTCGGCTTGCTTATGTTGGTGTCAATCTTGTTGAGACAGGCGAGTGTGTTGCCTCCATTGATGTTCATTGCACAGGATCCACAGATTCCTGCAGTGGAAAAAGGCTTTGGTTCAGACCGAAGAGAGAAAGACCTGAGATATACTCTGATCTGTTACTGTGAATTATAAAAACACAGGGGATTAATAAGGAATATACTGAGTTTTTTTTAAATACATCTTATCTATATAGAAACCTTGATAAAATGTTATACTTTTCATCAACAGAACAGTACACATTATATCGACCACTATAAATGTAAATATAATTCTGTTATCAGCCTACATGGTACTGACCTTCTCTGCAGGAGCGACGGAAGGTCAGGGTGGAATCCATCTCATTTTTGATCTTGATCAAGGCATCAAGAACCATTGGGCCACAACTAAATACAGAACAATGTCAGTCAGAAAACAAAGTCACCGAGAGAGTCCTAAGGTGATCAGAAAAGATGTAGCAGAAGGTCAGGAAATGTGCCAGGATTTCCAAAGCCAAATGCGTCAAATCCATCTGAAGGCTGATTAACGTGGCCTCTGTTTACACGTGTCTGGGTACTGCCTTAAAAAACACTGACCTAAACACGAAACCTCCTCACTGACAGTATCATGACAAGAGAATGTGTTATCGTCACTGTCACCTCATATTAGTGATACTAATTCCATAGACACTTGTGTGTGCAAATATTTAAACATGCAAACTGAACACTACTCCTGAACTGGATCGAGTCCTCTTCTTTGCAACTATTTCTATGAGAAACCTCTGATTGGCTTCCACACATGCTTTCAAATTCAACCTTCCTGGCACTCTTTAGTGTCTTGACTTTATGTTACAAATGTAAATCACTATATTGCCAAACATCAATTAACTAATGATGAGATGAAATGCTAAATACTTCATTAATCCAAAGGGTAATATAGGAATCTGGTAGCTTATAAACAAATGTAGATACAGTGTCAAACTCTCTCAGATGTGTCTGTGCCTCTGTAAATATGTAACTCTTACGCATTGAGGTCGATTTCGTAGGTCTGCATGCGGGGTTTGTCTCCTGGAGTGTCTGGATCCCATCTGTACACCTGAAACTTCTTTATTCTGGGCTGAGTCGCTGGAGCTGCTGCTGTCTGAGCGCATCGCACCGCCTGAAAACACAGCCAAGAAGAGAGGAAACACATTACTTTACCACTTGGATGGCTTTATTTACACATTCATAGACACACTGATTGCAATCATTCAACCTTTATTTTATCTAGGGAGGTAATGAGGCATCTGAGGCTACAATAAACCTGAGCAATCCTTCAGTTCCATATACAGCAGTAATAAAAAGAACAATAAAAAGCAATTCAGTAAACAATAAACCCTAAGGAATTCAAGGAGTCAAAAGACACTTGAATAAACAAATGATGATAAAAACAGTAGATGGCAATTCAGCAAAACAGTAAAACCATTAAAACTAAGTCAAGCAATTAAATGTAAGGTAAATGAAACAACTGTAATAGGAATCACAGTGAAATTAAAAAAAAAAAACAACTTGATGTTGGCTAATGGATTTACATTGGAGATAAAAAGAGATCATTTTTCACTTGTTTGTCAGTCATTCTTATGTTTCCAGTTTTACTTTTACCCATCAGCAGTGCCTTGAAAAGTCTTTATTCACATTTCCACTAAATTTCAGTGAATCTCAAGTTATTGATAATAATAATAGAACTATAAGTAGTGATAAACACCTAAACAAACTCTAACAATGAGCTGCTCCTGCTGACAATGACAATAAGCACTTTCTTGTTGTTTCTACTTAGTGTGTTTGACCACATATCAACCAATACATATGATATTACGTAAAGTGTTTACAGTTAAAGGAAAGCAGCTCCTCGACCCTTCAGAGCATAGACCAAGCCCTGCCTGCGATCACAGGGAGTTTTTCATGATGTAACATTACCTTTAGCAAACATTACCGGTAAATTACAACACTCCTATTAGCCCTGTTAGACTGTTTAGATTGATGTTTACATACCACAAGTCCCGCGGAGGAGCGGAAAGCCAAAACACTACAGCGGCTCAAGGACGTGAAGCCTGCTACCGACATTTTGGAGTTTCTCTGACCTCCACGGCTCGGTATCCCATCATCCACCGTTGCAGCGTCATAGGTCCAATGATGCGCTTGATTTCTATACCCGGGTCTGCTGGATAAACAGCAACGTGTCCGAGAAAACCGTGGGTTAGTTAAGTTATTTTGGCCAGTGTTATTTAACCTACACGCACACAAATAAACAGCTTCGCTTAGTTCGATAATGTGATGAAATAGCTTCGTTCATTCCGTGTAAATCAAGCGGGGTGAGTTAAAGGAAGCACCGCTCAAGTTGTCCAAGGTGTTAAATCAAACGCACCCTCCGCTTTTGTAACAACGTGTGTAGCTGAAGTCACATAACATCCAGAGTGTCAACAGCAGTGGAGTTAAGGTTAAGGTCACGTAATTGATTATTTAACTTATTTGAAATAGTCTAGATACTGAGGACGTTTTAAGAACAGATATGGTGTTTCTGTCGGTGTCGTGTTGGATTAGAAACCGTGGACCCGACAGGTACTGGAAAGTTCAGGAAATCGTCAAACATGCACGGGTAAGGCTCCGTCTATTTCCTGAAGGACACCAGGGACAAGTTTGTGTCTGTGGTTCAAACTATGGCATTAGTCGGTATATATATGATGTAATCTCTGTAATAAAGGAATGAAGTCACAATCGATGAGTCAGCGAGCTAGGTTTTCCTGCTGTTTCGTTTGATAATACTGCCTCATCACGATGATTTAATCCGAGCTGCTGTGATGATGGTCCTGGTTTCTGTCATTAGCATTTCAGAGGCAGAAAGAACCGGTGCTACAGTCTGGCTGTGCGGGCTGTAAGGAGAGCTTTTGTCTACGCCACTAAAGCCCGGACACTCAAGAAGAGGAACATGAGGACGGTAAGGCAACACACATGTTTATCTCCAACACATGGACGCTTCACACGCAACGGACAGGGAGGGTTTAATATAATATCTGGAGCTGATAGTGCTGTGTAATGGTCTAAGAACAAGAGGGCAGTGTTGGACATTCACTGCCTTCAGAAATAGTAATAGACAGGTCATATGCAACATTGATACAGCATATGTACATTAGCATAGTCTAAAATAATATAGATCTAATTGCATCTAAATGTATCAAAAACTTGAACTCATAACATCAGGAGGAGGTTCGTTTTGAGGATTTTTCCTTGAGCCAGTGTTTTTCCACTTAAAGTTGATATAACAGCTATCCAACAAGAAACTATTGAGACATCCCATCCAAGAGGGGCATATTTAAACATCTTCATGTGTGAGCTGAATGCAAGAACAAGGTGTGGCACTAAGAGTTGAACCTGTAAGCAAGATGGAGAGAATGTGTGGGAGGGTTCAATAAGCAGTGGA
>JAPTYQ010000023.1:20903506-20916501 GCA_029814465.1 Ostorhinchus cyanosoma
GAACAAGGTGTGGCACTAAGAGTTGAACCTGTAAGCAAGATGGAGAGAATGTGTGGGAGGGTTCAATAAGCAGTGGAGGGATCCATTTCCTACAGTCATGTTTTGAGATTATTACAAAATTGGTTATAATCTTACACATTTGCCATTTATACACTTTAGAAATAGGCATGTGTGTTTATAGAATTAACCAAAGTACATGTGCTGCATTGACTTGTAAACAATATATTATATTTGCGTTATTCAATTCAATGAGAGTTTGCAATAAAATCAATCTCTGAATCAAGTTTTAGCGCTACTCCCAGAGCACATTAATGTTTTATGTTATCAATATGGGAATTATGAAAGAAAAAAAAATCTTCATAGAAGTTAACTGGTGTCTTTCCTAATGTGTGTTTTTCTTTTTGTTTTTCTTCAGCTATGGATCACACGCATTGCAGCAGCATCACGAGAACATGGAATGAAGTATCCTGCTTTGATTCACAACCTAACCAAAGTTAGTGGCGTTTGGATGTGACTCTTACCAGTATTGTCTTTGCTAGTATTTGCCTTGATCATGTTGTTAAATCATGTCTTTGTCTCTTTGTCGATACAGAGCAGTGTTCAGCTCAATCGTCAGGTCATCAGTACTATGGCCATTACAGAACCTCGATCATTCCTCTCGTTGGCAAAGCTGGCGCGGGCTCGGCAGCAGGAGGGTTTCCGCGCAGCACTGGGTGATGGGAAAGAACCTCCTGGTGTTTTGTCTCGTGTTGTTTTACTACAGTAATGGACTCATTAAAACAGAGAACCATCAGTTACTGTGTGGTTTAAAGAGCAGCTCTGTGGACTGTGAGGAGGTGCATAAAGTGGTTCATCAGGAGACACACACTCATTTTCTGCTTCACAACTGTTCCACTTCAGGTTTTTCTTCAAACTAAAGAATTTACCAGGGTTTCTACAGTGTTCATAAAGTTTAGTTGTATGAAATATATCTTGCTTAAGAACAATCCATGTAGCTATTTTAAACATCTGGTATTAATGATTTCCAGTATGACAGTTCTGTGCTGCAGTTGTTTTCAGGTGGCTCATTACAGGTAAATGAATTTGTTACCTGCTTTAGTTACATCAGTATTGTGTATCTCATCACAGTCTGAGACAGGAGCTGCCGTTAAACATTGTAATTGTTGGTTCACAGCAGACATGACCTGCCATTTTCACAGAATTCAATCCAACATCTGTGTAATTTCCTACACAGCGCCACCAATTAATGTTCCTCCTCCTCAGCATTTTCATAGTGTCTAGTACTGTGATAGATGGTGTGGATGGAATTGACCATAAACCTCCCTGTCTGTTATATGCACACAATATGTTAATTTATAACTTGATTGTGAATTGAAAGAAGGTGGACTTATGATTTCTTTGTGTAAATATGTATTTACCATTTCTTGTGTTATGAATGTTTAGTTCATTAAACATTTTGATACTTGATATGTCATCCTGTCATCTTTAAACTTACTGAGGCTGCAGTTTGTGACTTCACATTCATCACATTTTTTTTTTTTAATAATCTTTTTGTAATAACCCTATTTAAGGACAAAAAAGAGACCATTAGTTGTTTACTGTTACAGGTGCGTCTTTGAGGAAAATAACATTGTTTTGAAGTGATTTTATTTAATAAGTTGATTTGAAAGAACTAATTAAGTAATCCAGCAACAGGAATTTGCATCAGTTGTTCTGGATTGGATATTAACATGGTTCCTTAAGAACAGAGAATAATGTAATAATGTAGAATAACAAATAACAGGAGTCGTGGACACACAATTGAGAAAAAAAATATATGAATAAAATTCACAATAATCAGCAGCAATTCATACCACACATTTCTTCCTTGCTGTAAAATAGTGTCTATTAGAGCATTTCTTTACAATATAAGTCAACTTCAGACCTTCAATGATGAAAAGAAAAAGTTTATATATTTTGCTAACCAACAGAGTCTCCTTCACGTGAAGGACAAACCACATCTACGGTTCCATGTGACTTTTAACCACAGCCTGATGCAACTTGTGCAACCGAATGTAAACCATACCCTTCCCAATGAATGAACGTCTGAAATGCTTTTTGACCCTCTTCGGTTCCTGTACCGTTTAAGGGCGGGACTGCGTCAGTGACCTCTGTTCTTGACGTAGTCGGATCAACCAATCAGAAGCAGCATTACTCCCTTTGAGCCAATCACTGACGCTGTCATTCACAAATACTCACACACTGTGCTGCACTTGCGCGATCAGGTGCGGCGTGACACGCGTGGAGGAAGTGCGGTGACATCTGTAGCGGCTACAGCCTCTCGCTCCACGGAGAACAGCACAAACTGTCCTAATCATCTCCGGTGAAAATGTCGTGGCTGTTCGGCCTGAATAAGGGGCAGCCCGAGCCGCCCCCCGGCCTCCCGCAGCCTCCGCCACCTCCGCCGCCGGCCGGAGGCTCCAGCGGCGGTGGAGATAAACCCAAGGACAAATGGAGCAACTTCGATCCCACCGGGTTGGAACGTGCAGCACAAGCGGCCAAGGACCTCGACAAGTCCCGTAAGTGTTCGGGAGGGTCCGTGGGGTCTGTGTGGAGTCTGGATCTGCAGTTTAAAGCATAAATACTCTCCAAAGCTCTGGTGGTTTCTGATGTAACAACTTAGATAATAATGAAGCCGACAGTCACAAGCAGTCTACTATTATGTTAATAATGCCTCTTGTTGAATAAATGCGAGGTTCATAAAGTTATTTAACTTCTGTTAGTCGTTGTCTGCCTCTGAGAGCAGAGCTGTGCTGCTTCCACCTCCAATTACAGCCACTAAAGTTCAAAGGTCAGCGGACCAAAACGGGGCCTTTTTGTACTTGCATATCCCATTTCACACATGCATATGCGGGATATTTAGTATTTTACTTTGTGATCATAGTTACTGTTTCCAGTTTTAATCATCTTTTTAAATAATTCTAATGAATGAGGAGACCGGAAAGTCAAAGTGAGACCCAGAGGGCTGGTACTTTTGTCATAGGTCACTGAACTGTCTGTTTGTGTGGTCATTAGGCTATTGAGTCACACACTTATGTTAACATTAAAATATTAAAAGTGTAACCCTAATGTTTGTGCCTGCTAAAAGAATTATTTGTGAAATTGGAAGATCAATAAGACAAAATGAATAAACAAATAGAAACATGGGTATTTCTATTCTTTTTCTCTTTTTTGTTGTTATTGGCATAGAACAAAAAGTTCATATGAATCAGTAACAGCAAATGCGATACTGCGCTGAACTGATTTCAGCTTGGGAACATTTGTTCAGCATGTTCAACTAACATTTAGCTGTGTGTGTTGCTTTTGTACAGGTCAAATAGGTCATAATATAATAATAAAATGTGAAAGTATTGTGTACTGTATGTCCCCATGAGTGTTTCCTTTTTGTATGTTCATTTTGTTTGTTGAGAAGTGTCACATTGTAGAGCACTAGGGATTCAATGGTACAGGATATCCACGGTTCAGTACGTATTGCGGTTCTTGAGTCACGGTTCATGGTACGGTAAGGTTCAGATGCAGAGCCTGGGTGTACACCGAAATGTAACTGGGAGCTTATGGAGAGCCCTAAGGCTCATTTATGTTGACTTTATGTAGGTAAATAGGTTCCTCCATTTCTAATGTTTCCATGCATCACTGCCTCCATACTTCCATGCCTCATGTATGTTATGTCAGTCAATCCACTAGAGGATGCCATACTTAATTACCGTACTGGCTGAATACCATGAAGAAGAGAGAAGTTTTTTGAGAAGAAGAAAGTTCAGCCCCAATCAATGACAGTAGAATTCCATCAGTCAGTTGTCTTGCAAAGCTCTAATATAAACGTGAGTTATCCTGAAATGTCATCTGAAAATGACAAATGAGCCGTACCACTGTACATGCTCATACCGAACCGTGAGAGGCGTTTCAAATGGTAGGACATGTACCGTTACATCCCTAAAGAGCACTGCGTGAAAGACAATGACAGTAGTCAGAAAACAAACATGTATGACACTCACAATATGAAGTTTTGTGTTCTGTGAGGTTACAATGCTCTCCTCTCCATCAGGTCATGCCAAAGAGGCTTTGGACCTGGCTCGTATGCAGGAGACCACCACTCAGCTGGAGCACCAGAGCAAAATGAAGGTACAGCAAACTCACTAATGAGCTTCTCCACTGTTACAAAAGAGAATAATCCATACAAACACGGACTTAATTTCCTATGCAGGTGATTTTAAGTATTTCTTCAAACATACAGTGAGGTTTGGATTGTATGGCATCACTGGTGTAGAGCATGTCAGGATGGCTGTGAAATTATGACAGAACATATCATAGAGCAAACTCAAAGGCTCTAGAGGCCATGAGGATAAGCACAGAAAGCACAGAGGAAGGGTTTTTTTTTTTTTTTGCAGGAGGGGTTTCACTGAGCAGTTAAATCAAATCATTGTCTTTTCCTAAACGAATATTTTATTCAGACAGAATCGTTTCTCAAATAATCAAATGCATGATCAACACGGTTTAACATTCCTGTACAGTCTTTTTTTTTCTTTTTTTTTTAAGAGATTATGTCAGATCATACATGAAAACTGTTCTTTTCATCTGTTGGAGGTCATAAAATAGTGGTATACTAAAACTAAATAATGCAGCTCTTCAACACATCACATTTTACTGATTATGGCTTTGATGTAAGGATGTCTAGTTCTGTTAAATACCCTGTGGCTCGACTCCTTTATCTCCTACTCTAATCCTCTGTTTGCATCTTTGTTGGACTAAGGCATGAGGAGATCAAAGAGTCCAGGAGCAGCACAACAAATAAATTAGGAACTGGGATGAGGGGGAAAAACTGGGTGCATGAGGAGATGAGTGGGGAACAGCATCAGTCTTAAATTGCTGCAGGACATTCAGTTAATTCTGCTAGCATTTATTTACATCTACTAAACTATATGCAAAACATAATGAATTGAAGTTCTGTGGTGGTTCAGCTATAGCCCTTTGTCCTATTCCTCCTGTCTGTTCTCACTGTTTAAAATAAAGTGGAAAATGCAAAACAAAAAGTATTCTGTGCTGCCGTGTGTGTCTTCATTGTAGTCATTTTATGGCTACTGTTGTGGGTTATTTATTTATTTATTTTTTTTAGAATTACTTGCGTCTGATCATCCTTTGTTTTTCAATGCTGACAGGAGTACGAAGCAGCAGTCGAGCAGCTCAAAGGTGACCAGATACGAGTCCAGGGTGAGGAACGGAGAAAAACCCTGAATGAGGAGACCAAACAGCACCAAGCGGTGAGGACAGATCCACAGATGACTCTTTCTTCTGTCTCAGTGTTCAAGAGATTACTGAATAATGTTGCAGTGGTCATCTGACTTGTGTTGTTAAGTTTGGTTATTTTCTGTTTGTTCAATCAGAGAGCTCAATACCAAGACAAACTGGCCAGGCAGAGATACGAGGACCAACTGAGGCAACAGGTACGATCATCTCCAGTAGACTTGGAATAAAATGCTTTGAAAACTGCTGCTGTACTGAGCTGAGTTTGTTTTTACATGAACAGCAAATGCTGAATGAGGAGAACCTTCGCAAACAGGAGGAGTCGGTACAGAAACAGGAGGCCATGAGAAAAGGTATGGACTGAGACGTGGTTGGGTAACACGAACAAAAGCTGCTAAGAAGTGGTTTTTGAAGATTTTGTGTTTGCGTTGTGGTTTTTGCAGCAACGATAGAGCACGAGATGGAGCTGAGGCACAAAAATGAGCTTCTACGAATAGAGGCTGAAACTAAAGCAAGAGCTCGAGTGGAGAGAGAAAACGCAGATATAATCCGCGAGCAAATCCGACTGAAGGCCGCAGAACACAGACAAACAGTCCTGGAGTCCATCAAGTAAGACACTCCGACTTATCTGACACATCACAATGTTTCTGTTGATGAAATTTAACAATATATTAATGGAGTGATCGTATAAAGGCAAAAAAGAAGAAACCATTGTGCTGGTGACAGGCAGCGGTGTATTCCTACTTCTGTTGTAATGTAACAAATGAATAGCTTTCGCCTCTTATCAGTAGAAGTTGTTTGGTTAACACCAACAACGTAAACAAATGTAGCCTCTGACACTCCTGCTTATTACACACGAGTTTTCAGTTCTAACTATTATCCAGTTAAATGTTCTTCAACCACAAAAGGTGTGCTGACTGTCCTGGTTTTCCTTCAGGACTGCAGGTGCTGTGTTTGGAGAAGGATTTAGAGCTTTTGTGTCAGACTGGGACAAAGTCACAGCCACGGTGAGATATCCACTTCTATCCAAGAATCTGTTTAGTTCAGAAACTGCTTCCCTGAAACTAACTAAAAGAACTATAATTTTAAGTTTCTTATATTTATCTCATCTTCAGGCTACCACTAAGATTTCTAATATCAAACTGATTCGTAGCGAACCATGAATATAGGTGTAAATGTTCAGATTGTCAGAGTGGACAAACCTCACAGAGTTAATCAAACACGGTGTGTATTTAGTCCTTAAATGTTGTGTCATCACCAGGTGGCAGGACTGACTCTCTTAGCTGTGGGCGTGTATTCAGCCCGAAACGCCACAGGAGTAGCAGGACGTTACATTGAGGCGAGGCTTGGGAAACCGTCGCTGGTGCGGGAGACGTCTCGTTTCACTGTAGGAGAAGCCATCAAGCATCCAGTTAAGGTATGAAGAATCTGATTGCACATAATTGACTGTTAAATATAGATAACAGTGAAAAGTATTGTAGTTTTTCATAGTTTGATAATCTTTCTGTTCTTCCTTCCTGCCCACTCAGACAGTCAAACGGCTGAAGAGCAAACCACAGGACGCACTGGAGGGAGTCGTCCTCAGTGTAAGTGGCAGCTCATATCACTTTAATGTGCGATTTAGTTCCATTCTTGGGTTGTTTTTTTTTAACAACTAAAGCGAGATGTTCTCTGGATTTTAGCCTTCTTTAGAAGAGCGTGTGCGTGATGTTGCAATAGCAACAAGAAACACAAGGCAGAACCATGGCCTCTACAGGAACATCCTCATGTACGGCCCTCCTGGAACCGGAAAAACTCTGTTTGCAAAGGTACAGCTGATGACTGAGGTCAACAAAATAAAAATAACCCTTTTCCATCTTCAATATGAGGAGAGTGTGACCGCTCTTGAATAAAATCTTTCTTCCATCTTTGTCTTTATGCTTCAGATGAAATGTCTGTTTTTCCTGTACACTGGTCACTTTTTAGACAGTGCTATGTGATGACCTTTGACTTGCAATGCTTACGATTTTAAAGAGATAAACATTTTCTACTACATCATTGGGATGACACTCAATCCCTGAAAATGTATCTTACAACTATTCTCCAGACTTTTCTTATTTTCACACTAGACCAAAAGATGTGAGTTCCAAGTGTTCATCTGCCCTCACAATCTCCAGTGTTGTTGCTGTTTTCCTTAAAAGTTGATTTTTAAAGATTTCTTCATACATTTACTGTTTTACTAACAGAGGAATATATCTTTTTGTTGAGCAGAAGCTTGCAATGCATTCTGGGATGGATTATGCCATTATGACTGGTGGTGACGTAGCACCCATGGGCCGAGATGGTGTGACGGCCATGCACAAAGTGTTTGACTGGGCAAACACAAGTCGTCGCGGGTAGGCCACTAACAATACAACTGTTTATACTGTATTATTCCTAATGTGTAACTTTTTGAAATGGTGTGAAGTGGCAGATGAGCATCATGTTTTGTTTTTGTTTTGTTACAGGCTCCTGCTTTTCGTGGACGAGGCTGATGCATTCCTTCGCAAGAGATCCACTGTAAGACTGTCACTCTGCAGAAACTGTACATTATGCAGAAACTGGAGAATTTATTCCAAAGTTTGAGGGGTAGAAAAACAGAAAATGTGCATATGTAGTGCAAAAATACAACAGGCAAAGACAAGTTGGAGGCTTTTTTTCTTTACATTTATTTTTCCTTCACCACTTACTCAGCCGTACTCATTCGTTGACATGATCAACTGTACTGGCATCCCAAGATGCACAGAGGTTTTACATTTGAGTATGTTTTCTGTATTAAACCCTGATTAAGACTATAGTCAAAATGTCTTGATGGCATCCCTATAGGTAAAAAAAAAAAAAAAAGACCTTTATTTTTGTATCATGGTGCCTCAGAGTTGACTTTGGTTGCTGTGTGTTTGCACTTCTTACTTTCTGAGCATTGATAATTTTTTCCCAATGGCCCCTTTTTGCCCTTCTGTTGTCCCTTAGTTTATTTAATTCCAATTAAAAACCAATCTCTTTGCCTTCTTTATTTTTGCAGGAGAAGATAAGTGAAGACCTCAGAGCAACACTGAATGCATTCTTGTATCGAACAGGAGAGCAGAGCAACAAGTAAGGGTTCATTTACACTGAGTAACAATTTTATAGACTATATATTACATAGCACACAAAACTGACCTTACTTGGCATCTATTTTTTTTCCTTTAGATTCATGCTTGTGTTGGCCAGTAACCAACCAGAGCAGTTCGACTGGGCCATAAACGACCGAATAGATGAAATAGTGAATTTTGCTCTGCCGGGCCCCGATGAGAGGGACAGACTGGTGCGGTTGTACTTTGATAAATACGTACTGGAGCCCGCCACTGGAGGGAGGCAGTGAGTACAAACGTCACACACAAGCAGACTACCAACACTACTGACTGAAATGTAACAGGATTCACAATCTTCACACTCACACATTTATAGATGAGGTCAAGTGACTTTGAAGGGTTGTATAATATTTAATAGAGGGATCCTTGAAGGAAAGGACAGTGTGGAGGGTTAGAGCTATGTAGAGCCCACTCACGCTGAGGCGTTAATTACACAGTTGTGTGATGGAGGCTGATGGGTGGGAAGAGACACACTGGCAGAGATAAAAGCACCACAGAATCAGACAGAAAATGCATTCAGGTCATATGTGAAACTCAAATTGTTCGCCCTGACTTATCAGTTATTGCAGTTGAAGTAAAACCAGTTTAAATAAAAGTAACAGTGAAAACTATAATGAACAATACAACAATAATAAAATGAAACTGAATGGCAGGTAAAAATCACCCTAGTTTCTGCTATTATGAATGGTTCATTGTGTTTAAGAATAAAATATGAAGTCTTAATGAACAATGGGATTGTAAATTGTATCTGGTGATATGTGTTCTTGTGTATTTCTTTTTTTTTTTTTTTTTTAATTCTATAAATCAATATTTGATTATACCTGGTAAAGACACTGAGACTTGGACTGAAGCTTCTAGAATTGTGAATATAAAAAAATGAACTTGACATCAAAAACCAAACTGAAAGACTAAATGAGAATGAAGCCAATAAGTTAAACCTCATTTGTTTGTGCAGGAGGATGAAGCTGGCACAGTTTGACTACATTGCAAAGTGCTCTGAGATTGCAAAGCGGACAGAGGGCATGTCAGGAAGAGAAATCTCCAAGCTTGGTGTGGCTTGGCAGGTATGTTCCACAGTTTCATTGTGGGTTATAAATGCCAGAAATAGAAAACTGATTATTGAAAATCTACAATGGTTATAAAATGTGTTCTTTTAGGCAGCAGCATATTCCTCTGAAGATGGAGTACTGACAGAAGCTATGATTGATGCTCGAGTTGACGATGCAGTCAAACAACACCGTCAGAAGATGGACTGGCTCCATGCAGAGGAGGAGGCTCAGGCCAAGACCCTCACACCTCCAAAACCTGAAGGAACCAGTGGAGGCAAAATGGGATTTGTTCTGCCCCTGAGTGAGGCTCCTCAGGCTAAGGATGTGATTGCTCCAGTTGTCGAGGTGACGCCACCACCACCACCACCACCTGCAGCAGAGGTTGCAGCTCCTCGGGTCCAGGATGTGATCACTCAAGTTCTTGAGGCGATGCCACCTCCTACAGTAGAAGCAGCAGCCCCTCAGCCTCAGGATGTGGCCACGACAGTTGTTGAAGTGACACCACCTCCTTCAGCAGAAGTAGAACCTCCTCTGGTTCAGGAAGTGATCGCTCCAGTTGTCGAGGTGATGCCACCTCCTTCAGAGGAGGCAGTAGCAGCAGCAGCAGCTCCTCTAGTTCAGGATGTCATTGCTCCAGTTGTTGAGGAGATGCCACCTCCTTCAGAAGCAGCAGCGGTACCTCTGGTTCAGGAAGTGATTGCTCCAGTTGTTGAGGAGATGCTACCTCCTTCAGCAGCAGCTCCTCAGGCTGAGGAAGTGATCGCTCCAGTTGTCGAGGTGACACCACCTCCTTCAGAAGAAGCAGTAGCAGCAGCTCCTCAGGCTGAGGAACTGATCGCTCCAGTTGTTGAGGTGATACCACCTCCTTCAGAAGAAGCAGCAGCTCCTCAGGCTGAGGAACTGATTGCTCCAGTTGTAGAAGCAACACCACCTCCTGCAGTAGAAGCAGAAGCTCCTCAAGCTGAGGAAATGGCTACTCCAATTGTTGAGGTAATGCCACCTCCTTCAGCAGAAGCTCCTGTACCTGAGGAAGTGGTCGCTCCAGTTGTCGAGGCAATGCCACCTCCTTCAGCAGAAGCTCCTCTGGCTGAGGATGTGATTGCTCCAGTTGCCGAGGTAACGCCACCTCCTTCAGCAGAAGCTCCTCTGGCTGAGGATGTGATTGCTCCTGTTGCCGAGGTAATGCCACCTCCTTCAGCAGAAGCTCCTCTGGCTGAGGATGTGGCCGCTCCAGTTGCCGAGGTAACGCCACCTCCTTCAGCAGAAGCTCCTGTGGCTGAGGAAGTGGCCGCTCCAGTTGCCGAGGTAACGCCACCTCCTTCAGCAGAAGCTCCTCTGGCTGAGGAAGTGGTCGCTCCAGTTGTGGAGGTAACGCCACCTCCTTCAGCAGAGGTCAAATGTACTCTATCAGATGGACAAGACAGTGACAACACTGTCAAAGCTGAACCTGCGTCAGAGACGGAGCATTTAGCCCAGCCTGCTGCCTCTGCTGAGACTGAGGCCAAGATGAAAAAGGAAGATAAAACTGTATCTCCTCCAAAGGACGGAACTCCAGTTTGATTTGCTCAGTGGAGCTGCCTGTATCGGAATGATCTGTGTGCTGCTCCTTTAACTAGTCTGTCAGTATATGTCTAAGAGTCTGTTGGACTGTCTAAGTGACAGATGGTGATTCAGAGACCTGTGGGAGATGATTAAATCAAAAACAAAGTTCACCTGAGACTCTGATTCTAATATATGTCTACGTCATGTAGAAGTGTACTTTAAACGGGAACCAGACACTGTCTGTAATTACACTATATAAATGTTGTCCACTGTGAAGAGCATCTGTTAAAAGGATTAAATTCATCTGTTTTTATAAACAGTAAAGATTGTGATATTTCTTACAAACCCTGATTTGTTTCACTTTTCATTATGTGACCACAGTAGTTTATGCTATGTGGAAGCTTTATTTAGCTCTACAAAGACATCAGCCCTCGCAATAACATTGTCGGGCATTATATATGGTGTTGAAAGGCAGATGGGTCAGAGCAGTGCCATACATAACAGCAGAGGGGAGGGGTTAAGACTGGAGGAATTGATCCCATCTTATAGGAATCCACTTGGGATTTCAATATTTCAATATAATGGTTGACAGCTCAAGGACCAGATGAAGGACAAGGAGCTGTCCTTGAATGGGAATAGGCCACATGACAAACATCCTGTTCAGTATTATAGGATGCATTCAAATATGATTGGGTTTCCATACTAACATAATTGTAAAAAAAAAAAAACACTTTAGTTATCCTTTATGATTAATGAGACAAACATGAGCACACACAGTACTTTCTGAATTTGATGCACATTTTTATCTTTTCATATTTCTATGACCATTAAGGTCAGGCAGCACTTTGTCGGACCTCGTAGTCTGCATGGCTTGACTTGTAGTTGTACATGAGCGTCTGAAGGAATCCCTGAAGTTAACAAATGTTTGGATCCATGACCTAAAACCCAAATCTGGAAAGAGAGACAGATACATTAGACTGATAACAGGCTTTAAAATGTAAATTGTAAGCCTTTAATAGAGGGATAAACTGATCTATGGATTTTAGTCAATCCATTTGCAGTGTCTTCAAACATGTTAGTGTAGTTCAATGTCCTCTACAGATACTTGAAAAGCCAATAAAATGTGAAGCATTGAGAGAAATGAAAAGTAGATTAGAATTAGGTGAAATAGGTGACGCACAAGATGACATAGGACAAGGGAATGACTCAGATCATAAAACCTGCCTTACCATAGATTTTAGCCCTGAAACTGGGAAAAAAATAAACCTGTGCCAGGCTAGCCCAGGTGCTGCTCTACTGTCTTATACGATGTAAGAATGTGAGACAATGTGTAAAACTGTGACATGCTTTAAGAACAAGTTAAGAACCTTAAAATCAATACTAAGTAACTAGCAGGTGAAAGGAAGTGAAGGATGAGTTGTTTACTGGTTCACAAAAGCATGAGAGAAGACTCAGATTACACACCCAGAGCGAGATGAATGGAAGGGGAAAAAGGACATTATTGACCAGCACTCTGTTTAATAACCAGTGTCACAGCAGTATGTTATCAGCTAAGCCTTCCTCATAGACCCCTCCCCCTCAAAGAGCAGCCCCTTGACTCACTCTGCAGCTGCTCTGGTGTCCAGAATGTGAACCATGATGTCCAGTGAACATGATGCAGCCAGATTAGGAAGTGACTGATGCATAAGCCCATCAGCAGACCAACCAACACATCTAACTCTTGTTTGGTCATGACGTTGTTTATGTAGTGGTGGTCTCTGGAATTCACCATTGTGTGAGCCTCGTAGTATGGAAGGACATGATAGTCCTGATTCCTGCAGACAAAGGGTTAAGAGACAACTGTCACTGAGGATGAGGGATGATAGATCTGTTATTGTGGAAAGCATTAAAAAGAGAAAGGACATAAACTGAGATAAACTATATATATATATATATATATATATAGTGAAATCGTTGCTGTCAGGCAGAAAGTCCA
>JAPTYQ010000023.1:20916629-20927985 GCA_029814465.1 Ostorhinchus cyanosoma
ACACACACACACACACACACACACACACACACACACACACACACACACACACACACACACACACACACACAGAAGCCACTGGGCTTTTATTACAGAAGTGCTTTTTTCTTGGTAGTTCTTTTCAGTTCAACTGGACTGGTTTAGCTCTTTTTGAAAATGTTTCATTTCTCATCCAAGAGACTTCTTCAGTTCTGATTAAACATTTTCAAAAAGAACTAAACCAGTCCAGTTGAACCGAGAAGAACTATCAAGAAGAATGAAGGACCTGGACAAATGAGAACCTATACACAGTCAATATAGAAGTATGTAAAATGAATGCTAAATTGCTTATATAAGACTCACCACACATCAAAACCAACTTTTCTGATACTTCTATATGTGATTTTGCAAATGGACTACAAGATGTTGAGAGTTTCCTTAAACATCACACTAAAGATATTAAGTAAGTACTAACTCTCTGTTTAAGCAACATTTCCTTCAGTACAATGCACCACATATATTGGGCTTGAAGAGCAGGAAATATATTTTTACTCTGTCATTATGATAAAGAAACAGTTTGCCAACACAGTTGTTCAGCTCATTTACTTACATAGACATATTAATATCACACTGTGAACATACGATACCAAAATTTAAAAAATAAAATAAAATAAAAAATCTGCACCCAAAACTCACTTAAGTCAAAATCTCATCTAATCAATCATTCATTCATTAGTAACAGTACATCTCATGCTAATTTATATTTTTCAGTCTTTTACTGTTTTTATAATCTAATTAATCTGTGTAGGCTTGCTACCAGTTTATTATTATTATTATTATTATTATTATTATTATTATTATTATTATTATTATTATTATTATTATTATTATGTCTGAGTGTGAATGACCTACACTGAAGATGACTTTCTGTCATGACACAGAATAAAGTATTCTGATTCTGATCACATTTTGGGCTTATGTGGTTTACACCGGAAAAAGAAAGTGTAATGTGAAAAGTAATTAAAGCTGTCAGTCAAATATAGTGGAGTAATCTGGAATGGAAGTAAAGGCAAGTACATTCAAGTCCAAGTGTCTTACATTTGCACTATAAGGTACAACTACCTTACACCACTTTTCACCGCTGATCAAAATAGGTTTGAGTCAAAGTTATTTATTATGTAAATACTATCGGTTTGGAGTTTCTTTAGGTGCAGGATGGTCTTTAAAGCAGCTGTAGTTTGTCCTTCACACCATCCATTGTGGTAGTCAGTCAGTCCTCTTACCTTCCGCAGGTACAGGCGCAGATACCGTCCACTCCACGAACAAACGTCAAGATAAAATTGTGAAAACGATCCAGGAATCTGTTCATGGCAGTTACTCTAAAGCAAAACTCAACTTAAATCAACTCCGCTGCCGTGGAACATTTCGCACACATCAAAATCTTCATCATTTAGCGAGATTAGCAGCTGTACCCTGACACGAGCTGTTCGGAGTCTCCCGTGTCCGTGGGTTTTTTTTTTTTTTCCCATCCACTCGGTGCTACCTCCACTCTGCTGTGTCTGACATGTCCTCTGAAGTGGACATGCTGCTAATCGACTCTTCCTTTGGCTTATTTTACCTTTATTCGATCCAAGATTCCTCAACGACGCACTGTTTTGCTATTATAAGTCTAAAATGAGTTGCCATGGTTACCGCCTGTATTCTGATGTTAGCTTACTCAGCTCCGTTTTCATAATGTGTTTCCTCTGTTTTCTATTGAATGTATTCAGCTCTGCTTTTCGGATTTCCTCACACTACTTCTTGTCACTTGTGCAATGTGCACACTTTGACATTTTTGAAGCTTAATTCCATCTTCCGAAAGTTGTAATATAACTAGTCACACATCTAATAGTTTCCACATAGGCTCAGGTACTTAAATATTGTAAAAGCAGAAATATTGCTGAACATACAAGCAAGGAAAGGACTGATATATTACTTGACTCAAAGTACAATAGAAAGATTCTATTAGCAAAAGTATCAACATTGAAACTACCCATAACACTTTACTTCATTGTAATTCATTTTTATGATGTAGCCTAAACACATAATATTGTAATACTTAAATGTGGAGCCAATGTTAGAGGTATGACACAGTACTGTATAAAATAAGCCTGTTCTGTTAAAAGTGAGCTTAGAAACTACTTCTTTTGAAAATGTGGAGTAGACAAGATAAAGTTACGTTAAGTGGAAATGTTAAATCTTTTTCAGCAGGTAAACCAACACAACCAGGTCTGTTATTCAAAGCTGACATAACTATATAATCCTCACTGTTGCAGTACCCCTTTCATGCAGCATTAACATCACTCACAAATGACAGTCTTGAGATGTTTCTTTGGGACTTTTTCTTTACTAGATTCATATATACATACAGAAAATCAGGCACTCTGAGCTGAGCTTGCAAATAATTACAACGCTTCAATTCTTTACCATTTACAAAAGAAAATATGCCCTGAAAGATAGCAAATCCATGTTTAAATATGAATTAAAACATTATATTGGAAACACGTTGGAGGAGAGCCTCAGAGAGGTGTATGTTTGGTTATTCATTAGTCCAGCCACTTTTAACTTAATCTTGACTAACTTATTACAGTCACACAAAAATAAGCATTCGGTTTAATTATTTCTCCTCCCTGTCTGATCCCCACAAACACATTTACACCACCTCTGGTCAGAAATGAAAATCTGACATATAAGCTCATGAATTACAATTATATATCATCTGCAGAGAGGAAAAAAAAAGTCCATAATATTCTGCACAAAACAAAATTGGGGAGGAGCTGTCAGCTGGGCTGTGGGTGTTATGGCTCTCCCTGAGGAGACATGGTTGAGTGATTTCACTGTACTGGGGTAGAGGGGAGACCTTGGCCTGACCTTGATCCAGAGAAAAAAGAGGCAGCGCTTGAACAGCGAGTCCGTCCTCTGCTGGGAGGAAAAACCCATCATCACCAATATGTCAAACAGCAGCCATTTGTTAGGTCCTGACCCAAAGCTGTGTGTCTGTGCGAGTGTGTGTTGCTGTGCAGGCACACTGGGTAAAGTGTGTGTCCATATTTTGTTTGAATGATTGTAATCTGGTTCGGTGTTTATTGCAGAGTTTCTATTTGTGTATCAGTAGAAGCACACAGTGTGTAGAAAAGGCCTGTTGCTTTTGTCCTCAAACTCTTGCAGGAGCTCGTCGATTTCATTCTCCATGTCGTCAGTGTGCTGGATCTGCAGAGATGGAAAAAAGGAAGCACGATAAACACAGCCTGCCCACACACAGTGTTCATTTATAGCACTGACCTCAAATCAATCTCTACACACCATTTAATAGTCTATAACCTTCTTTCATCTGTATATGGATTTTTCTGATTGCTACTTAATCCCTGCCCCATTTCATACTGTACTTTTATTATACAGCTTTTAACAGTATATTGTTTATCCATCATAATTTCACCAGAAACCACTAAATGCTTTGAATAACTAAACAGTTACTGTGTTATGAGTGTAGAGAGAAAAGGGTTAGAGAACCATGCTGACAGACACTCACACATTGACACAGCTCACAGATGAGGAAGGCGCCCAGCGTGGCTTCCTCGTGGTTATCCTGAATGTCTACATTAATGACATGAACTGGCTGGAACGTCTCCTGTTCTCTGGAGTTCAGATCTAAGGAGTAAAAAATGATTTGAAGGTGGAAAAGAAAAGCCAATCAACAATTAGACATGTTGTAGAAAAAAAAATATTTTTAGTCTCTTAGTTTTTCATTTAGTAGGTACAGCCCCTCAGGGGTTAGTCATTGTAAGAAACCTCACCCTCCAGCACTTGGTCATAAACTCTTTCTTCACAGGTGATGACTAGGTCGAACTTATCCTTGCAGTTCTGAAAACGCTCTGGCTTTGACTTGATGCGCTTGTTGCGGTCCAGCATGTGCAGAATGCCATTCTGTGTGTATCTGGAAAGTTGAAAGGTCAAGGAACACAACAGGAGCAGGAGGAATGCTTCAAAGTAATAATGACATCAGAAGGTCATTCATTAATTTCATTTGGTATTTAAGAAAAGTCATGTTGACTTCTCAGAATGAGAATATTTTGTTTCCGTTTGTGAGGATGCATTTCAGTGGAATCATGGGAAAATGGAAATACTAAGGACAGTAGTCACTTTGTAAAAGACAGTATACTACGCCATCTAGTGGTACCTGGACTACAGTTCATTAGTGGTCAGAAAAAAAGGGAGAATGAAAAGAAGTGTTTCAAACTACTTTGTGTCAATGTGGGTATTGAAAAAAGAAAGGCATTGAGGGTGTACCTTAAATAAAAAAAAAGCATGCAATATGAAAGAATGCCACAAAAACATACATCTAAGGCATCTTTTTTTATAATCCATTAACCTACAATACAGTTGGAATCCATTCATGTCAAAATGGTAATAAGTGCAGAATTTATTGCCCTATATTCAGAGATTACATCTACTTAACCTTAAATGGCCCTTTACATAAAACATCCATAGATAGCTATGGTTTCTTTAGTCTTAAACCAATTCACCTTTGATTAAAAAAATTTAATCATTAGTAGGAAAAAGGAGGTCACCATGAATGGTTTCTGTCAGTGGTATTTAAGTGGAACTCATTATCCCAGGGTTCTTGTCTCTACATTAATTTCAGGGCCTTTCTTAGTCTTTCATGACCTAATATTTTTCGGTTGTACACAAACCCTAATGAAGATTAATTTTATCCACACGGAGCAAAAATTACCAACAAATTACGCTTAAAAAAAAAATTTTGGTTTATGAAAAAAAATAGTTGTTGAATGTAAATTTTACATAAATAACTACCTAAACTAAGCATTTTAGTTGCTTTTAAGTCTATGTTGGTCAAGGTTTACCATCTCCACTATTGAACAAGTTTTCCTGTTGTGGGTCTCTGAATTTTTAAGTACCATCCTTCACTGATAGAAAAGGTGCAATAGATTAATTTGAACACTGAACAGTGTGTGCAAACTGATTGAAGGACCAGTAATCACCAGTTTTGAGTTATAATAGGCAACCAGGTAAAGATGATTTTGAAATAAAAAAGACCAGCTCAGATCATTTAAATGCAAAATATAGTTGTGATTTTTTTTTCTTAACACTGAAACATATTGGGTAAAACAAAAACTTACACAAGCTAAGAGCAGCACTGGGTACAATTAAGTCCACACACTTGATATTTCCTCATTAACAGAAGCGTCTAAAATCACCTGACAGTCTCAACAAAAACTTATCTTCACCAAAGCTGCTGGACTTTGAAGGTTTGATAAATACATGTCTGTTTCACATTTAAAACTCCCTGCATGCAATTAAGTTGATGTAGTTCCATCTGGTGCTGCTGTGATGAAATCATACTCACATGAAATTCCACAAAAAATGACTACTAAGATGTATTTGGGATGTAGCAACTTATCTGCTTTCCTGTGTGTGTACATTGTGTATAAAAGATTGAAAATGAGTGAGAAGGGGATACAGTTCCTTGTCCTTGCGGACCAAGTCGTTGTACATCTGTTCATATGTTGTTTTGAAGTCGTACACATTTGGCTTATCCGGGGCAGGGCCAGGTAACTTCACATGAGACCCTGTCCCAAATGAACGCACATCAAATCCACGTTTACTGCAAAGAGAAGAGAAAAAGGAAAAAAAATTACATTTGGAAGTGAGCATACAAACACTAAAATATATACAAGTAAATTCAATACACTTTTTTTTATTTCTGCGGATCATCTGTGTGAAAGTCACTAACAAATCTCTTTATTTAGACAAACTTTAAATGCCTGTTCACATTTTATTCTCAATCCAGTCCTGTTAAGCAGCTTTTCCTACAACAAAACCTATATCTGGAAATGAGAAGTGTCTGTCCAACACAAGGAGCTCACTAACATTTATCAAACTAACAAATCTAAAGATTAAATCCGTGAATGTTGAGTGAATGAGGAGCGTCCAGTTGAAGGTCCTTCCTCCCGGAAATGCCCAGCAGAGGGCGCTCTTGTCAACATGTGAGGGAAAAACTACTAAGAACTTGGAGCTATATTTTAACCCCCAAATTTGTTTCAAAGTAAAATCAGTCTTTTAGCTATTTTTAACAACCTATAAACCGAAATCCCTGAAAGAAATCGACGTTTAACGTGCGCCACAGCTCCGGAACGACTCCGAGGTGCGGGTCCATTGTTAAACTGCGTTGAGGCCCGACGGGCTGTCACCATGTCGGTTCAAGACGAGCCCAGAAACAGCTCGATACCCCACAGATTCTCAGTTTGTGGTCGTTTCCCTTCTGCTGTCGTCTCTTCTCGTCTTTACCTGAGGATATTGTGCGCTTCCATACTGCGGTTCTGGTTGCTCGAGCACACAACCGCTACACGCAGCGGGTGGCTCGGCATTGCGACTCCCCGGCTGAAACTACTCAATAGAAGCTGTCAGAAGCTAAGAGAGGTAGTTAGATAGATCCCTATAACCTGAAATCAAAGTAATACAGCCCCCAATTCCCGCTTATTAACAAAACGTTTCGAGTATTAACACAAAGCGATGGGCTCGTCCTCTATAGAAGCAGGAAGTTAAAATGGCGGCGCTTCGTCACTTGAATACGGCTTTATGAAGTGATGTAATTTGTGGGCGGAGCTTTCGGATTGTCACGCTGAAAATGTACATACGTAATCTGACGTCAATAAACAGACATGCGTTGAAAAATATGACATCTCCTGAAATGTGTAAACAAAAAGGACAACTTTTTAAACACCAACTCACCAGGAACAGTATACACTAACATACAACTCTTTTAAACTTTACACATGCACGGTTTTCCCGGGCAGCCATTTTACGATCAAACAAGATAAATGAAAAATCAAAGTGGGGAGAAACCAACTACAATGACTTTCATATTTTATAAAAATAGATAAATAATAATGTCATATGAAGTAAAGCTATAGTGAAAGAATAATGGCAATTTTCATCATCTGTTGTGATGAGTATACCTGTACAGAATAGAATGTGGGTGTGAATATGTCCTGTGACTGAGGCTACAATTTGATCTTAAATTTATACACAGCATCTGTATATTATAAATAACAAAATTTACATTTTCAAACATAAAACACCACCTATTCTGCATACTCAGTGACTATTATTTTCTGAGATGTGTGCCTGTATTATCCAGTGCGTCCAGCAGATTAGTATAATTTAATATTTAACCGGGCCAATGCTGTCAGCGTCATTTCACTATTCTACTGTTGGATTAATATTTATGGAGTAATAATGTTTGTTATAGCAAACATAGGAGCATTTTCCAAACAAGCTTATGTCACTGAATGGAGAGGACTTTCTTCTGGAAATCCAGTCAATATGAGTGTTTTTGGGTTCACACCTCCTGTGTTACCATCATCATGTGACATCTTCAATGTTTCCACTCCTGTTCTGGCACGTATTTAAGTGTTGCCTCTTCATTACTTTGTTATGTAATTCCCCTCTGCAGAAATGCTGAGCTATTTGCTTCATCAGTTTGTCAGTAAAGTGACCTGGATTTTTTATATGTAGTGGCCATTCTTTTGTGTATTCAAGTATTTGAGGGTTTTTTGTGACAATCACTAGCTTTTTTTTTTTTTTTAGAAATACAATCATATTACAACATTTTACACTTTACATGCTGATCGTTGGTTAACTGTGCAATATTTCAGGTCAATAAATAAACTCACACACATTCTCTCATAAACACAGAAAAATAAAGAAAGCTGCAGAGTGTTACAAATGACCTCATAGGACTTTATTGAATCACAGCTGGACAAAAAGGCATTCTAACTCATGTTTGGCACAGTATTTGGAGATTGTACACAAGATTGTATTGCCCTTTACAGAGTGGTACAAATACATACTGTGTGCAGACCTAAAAGCAAAAACCATGATGAAATGATATTAGTCAAGTTGAAAATGTCACTGAGTTATGTTTTATTCTCCTGGGTCTAAGATTGACAGGACTAGTGTGGACTCTTTCAGCATAGGCTGCACAGTTAGCAGAAAAACTTATTTCTGATGGACTCAGAAAGCCATTTTTTTGTTGTATTGCTGTAAAAAATACTGTCAGTATAATGACTGACAGACTGAATCACAGAAAACCTTGAAGAAAACCATAACAGTAAACAACTGTATAAGAAACAAAGGTTATTAGTACTTTTGGTTCAGTGCATCCTCGCAGAGGTAAGCAAGGCATTTTATATGCATTTCTTTCAGAGCGACACAAATTGTGCTTCAGTTTATTAATAATGTGATGCGTATACCATATTGGTGGCTGACTGAAATATTACTGACAATGAACAACTACAGTTGTGAGGTTAGAGATGGATATTATGGGTGTTAAATGTAGGCCTTCGTACATTTTTTTAGCAGTGCATCCTGGACTCAGGATCAGTGACGTGAGTGGGTGCGGTATGAGTATGTGTGCTGCGTTGCAGGGCTCATGATGTTTTCTGTGATATATGCAACCAGCAAGCAAATGATGACCAGCATCACACAAATGGCTCCCCCAACTGTTGTCATAGCGATCACAATATCTTGCATCCCAGATGGTGGCAGAGTAAACTCCACACAGTCCCGCCGGTCTGTGGTCTGAGCAGGACTGTGGGTGGAGTGTTCCAGGGAGCGCAGGCAGAGGCGGTAAGGGATGTTTTCATGCAGCTCAGTCAGGAGAAAGTCCCTGCAGCCAGATGCAAGATGGACCCCGGCACACTCAAACTGAGTATAGCTCCCATTCCACCAGCAGCTCAACTCATAGCCTCCCCTTCTGTGGCGGTGGCCGCTGAAAACACCCCTGGATTTTAGAGTTTCCACTCGTGTGGAATTTGTCTTGGGATCCCCACCACTCTTCTGACCAGCTGCAGTCTCTTTAGTTGTGTTTTGTTCGTTCATTGTGGACTCTCCTTCATGGGTCCACTGTAACAGTACACTGCCGTTGATAAGGATATTCGCCACCAGGCTCCCATAAGACACGACTGTCCTGCATTCTCCCTTTTGGCACTTGTACCCGAACAGTGTGTCCCGAAAGCAGAGCTGCCCTCCGATGCCTCCTTCAGTTACTCGGTAGGCACACAGTGGTGACACCTCCTCTTCTGGGCTTAAGCTTGGTGTCCTGCCAGACCTTTTAGATATCACAGTAGTAATATTGCCTCTGCTGGTGTTGAAGGAAAAGCTATTCACATGGCCTGATGCCTCTTTTAGCTTTGGTGATGGCCTACTTGTGAGGCTCTGATTGCCATAGTTGAAAGTCTGTTTTTGCCAGTCTTGGGGCTTCCTGCTGCTCACCTGTGATGGGGCTGTAGATGAAGATGATGCTGATGCTGATGATGAGGCTGAGCTGTTGCGATCTGATCGGACGGATGCAGCTGTCTGCTGTAATGTGCAGAGCAGGAGTGCCGATAAGGCGAGCAGTGATGGTCGTTGCCTTTTCATCTCACTTCCAGTCGTCGAATAATCTTCACACACAGTGAATCAGAGGGGCTTCAGGAGGTCTGACGTCTGCCATAAGATCGGGTCTGCTTCACAGATCACGAAGACATCCAACTGAAGCAGGATAGCGTGTCCATAGGCGACAGAAGTGGGTCTGCATCTGCGACAGAAATAACATTTAATCATGCGGGCATCCGAAGCAGTGTGACCTTGCACAGGATGATCCGAACGCAGGATGAAGTTCAGAAAACGTAAAGGATTTCGCAAAAAGCAGCGACGTTTCAGATGCATTTAAGGCAAACACTTACTTTTTTTCGGTGGGACGACAGGACCCGGCTATCGTGCCATCAGATTCGCTTTCTTCTTCCTGTCTGGCTTGACGTAGAGGCTTTGATGCCTGCTGTGTGAGAGTGCACATGGGGAGGCGCGCGCCGCGGTGCTGTAGAGCGTGGGTGCGTGCGCAAAATATTTGTAGTCATGATCAGTCGGTTTGTGAGTCATCATCCCACACGGTGCTTCAGGTGTCTGCACAACAACAGTCACATGTACCACATCATCATGTAACAGGGTTCCGCCGTCACTGAGGTCTGGCAACGACAGGGAGCGACTTCGAGCCATTTATCCACCAAAATAAACCCACTTTAATTCATTTTTGCAGCTGAGTGTTTTATAACCTATAGAAATAGTGTCCATAAAGTCTAAGCAAAGTTTATCATCACTGCATCCTTTTAAGGAACGATCAGATCTTATTTTTTGGATGGCCAAGACACACAGCCTATACACATGCTAATAACAACAGTGTTCATTTGTTCATCATTTATTTGTTTATTTATTCATCTACACATATAACAGTTTAACATGTTTAAACATTGAGCAGGTGAGGCTATAAGATAAAAAAGGCGTAGAAATATGACTGATTTGTTCGTGCCAAACAACAAATAGAATATAAGAGTGAAGACACAATAAAATAAATTAGTTTTGTAAAATTAAAGAACAGTAAAAACAGTAAAGAGCAGGTTGTGGCCACAATAAAATTAGAATAAAAACGGTAAAACTCAACAACACAGGTCAGGATACATATGCTGTAGAAAAGAAGTAGATCTTTAGCTTTGCTTCAAACAGAACACGTCAGCCTGATGTTAAGAGGAACACAGACATTAACCCTCAAAGACCCAAAACCACTGGTCACCAAAAACATTTACTGACCTAAAATGTGTAATAAGTTCTGAAGCATTAAGTCTCTCATTCCAGTTGAATGATTCAGGTCAAATGCAGATTCACTGCATTTCAGTGGCATCAGATATGACCCATTCACTCAGAGCCTCTGTACTAAATGCAGAACCACCATCTTCTGCAACACTGATTCATCAATAAAACCCACATAGTTTGACAAATGCAGAGGTTTTGCATTTTCTGCTCAGTTATTGATATATTTTGCTTAAAAAAGTCACTTTTTTCAGATATAATAACCCTCTTTAGTCTGAACATGTGCCTGATCACTGAATTAAATACAGGAAAATACCTGCTTGTCACTGGAAATGCAAAATGCAGATGATAACATTATAATAAATGCTGACAAATCACTTAGGAAAGATTAAATAGGGAGAACAAATATTTGGGAACTCATACAGAAGTTGCTTTATGTCTTAAATGTTTAGTCAATTATGTAAAGTTAATGGAAATGTTTTGGACATTGAAATGCATTACAATATAATTAATGAAGTTTCAGTTTTGTTAATGAAAGATTAGACAGTAGTTGCTCAGACTCGTTACCTCATGCACCTCATGTTTCTGTCTCAGTAACAGCTGTCCAATGAACTTCTCAGTACCAATGATATGAAAGCTTATTTATCATGATGAACTCTTAAATAAATAATCATGGTATACTATATTATACTCT
>JAPTYQ010000023.1:21037457-21048394 GCA_029814465.1 Ostorhinchus cyanosoma
AAATTAAACTACTATGAGCTATTGTTGTTGTTATCATTATATTTATCCAAGAAAATGTACCTTTAGTTGTAGAAATTGAAGAAAACAAGGGGTGGTCTAATAATTTTTTCCGCGACTGTATGTAATTCTGTGCATTCATAAGAATTACATCAGAATGAATTAAGTTAATCTGTATTTTGTCAACATGTATTTAAAGAGAGTATAAAATAAAAAAGACAGCATTAGGTCTAGTGATTGATTAGACATCTGCAAAATCTGAAATATGTACTTAACACAAAAGATATTAACACATTTTAATGAAAACACATGAAAAGATGGATTCATTAAATTACATGAGATATGTGGGAAAGGTTCTTACAATTTCACACTGAATTATTTGTGGACTTCCAAGACTTGGTATTTATATAAAATGGATTAAAGACATTCATGGACACTCTATAAAATAAACTATAATAAAATGATGATCACATCTTATTGCCAGATCATGACTTTTTGCATCTCAGCAGCTCACAGACATATCACAGAAAACCAAGACAGGAAATAAAAAAATGTTCAATATGGCAAAGTTATTCTGCCAGGCATTGCTCCCATAAAAGCCCCCCCTATATGCTTCATTTTCTGAGATTTCATAAAAGCAGGTGGTAGGTCTGTGCTTTAAATTCACATCTTTGGTGAGTATTGAGTGTGAGAAAATGTAAAAAGTAGAAAACTGTACACAGATGTCATTCTGCACAGTGGAAGCCAAATGTCACAGTGAATGAACGCGAAAAAATACTTCAGCAGATTTTCATTCAGTGGAACAATTTTAAACTTTAAAAGAAGGGAAAAAATGTACTACTACAGTTCTGTGGAAAACAAGAGGAATTACTTTACTCACCCTAAACGACCTAAGGCGTCAGAGAAAATAAATTTGTTGAGCAAAACAATTCTTCTTCAAAACTAAAATAGCAGCATATTTGAGAGGGCTGTCCTCAATTACATGTACAAAATAAGGGAAAATACAATTAGAATGAGCCTCAGTGTTACACAAATCAACAGACTCCCCACACTCACAAAATGTCTCTTACTGTTCGTATTATCCATTGAAAATGATTATTCAGCAATTTTAGCAAAATCTTCCACTTGTGCCAAACCAGCAGTTTGGTGGTTTTACCACAGAGAAGCATCGCCTTTCATGCAAACAGACTTTGTAATGTTCTGAGGTGAATTTTCTTTAAAGCCTTTCAAAAACAATTATACCCACAGACATAAACAATCTCTGTCTGGTTAATTAAAAGTAAGATGAGACTGGGATGTACTTTCTTGACCCTTCTCACACAACCATCTGGTGGAAAAAAAATTAATCCATACAACAGCCAATGTGCACTCAGAGCAGGAGATACAATATTCTCCACTGAAACATGAGGTGACCTCACCTGTAGTCCCACCCGCCTCACCAACCTGGCAGCTTCCCAAACTACATACACCTCACCACAAAGCCTTTGTTGTCACAAGGCTGGATTCATTCTAGCTACAGGGGACAATGAGCTATACAAGAATACAAAATAAAGGTGGAGGGCTTCATGAGAAACTACATTCATTGTGAGAGAAATGTGTTAAAACATTCTCCATTGACTGTGTGTTTGTTCAGTCCTGGCATTGTCAGTGTTCGTTGGGTGCATGTTTGCCATCTGTCCTACTGGAAACTTGTGGTTTGTATGTGAGGTTGACAAGTCAGTATTGGTGTGTGCCTGCTACATGAGCTAATGTGCAATCACTCTTACCACTTCCCACTGTGTCTGGGCTGGCATGCAGGAGTCGCAGTGAACCAGAGACTCTGTTGACTGTGGGAACGTGTTGGGGACGCTGTAACTGAAACACTGGCCCAGACAAGCTCTGCAACGAGAGACAGTAATGAGAGTGCATTATTATTTCCTTGTGCCTACAGACAGGACATGCTTGATTCAATTGCATGGCCACAGCGACCATTTCTGTGCAAAGCAAGAGCCGCTGGGAAAGGAGAGTCTGCAATCTGAACTAATTTAGCCGAGCCCATGGATGAATGATGGCCTCAGGCAAAACATGCAAAATGGAGGCTTGTTATTCATAAATGTAAAGTTAACTGGGGGTTAGAAATTAAACGTTTAATACAGATTGACAATTTGTCTTCTCAATTAATATGAGCAGAAGTCCTATAAAACTAAGCAGCTTAATTTTGACTTTATTCTAGAGAATTTTGGCAGACATGAATAGTTAATTAAAATGGTATAACACTGTGTATGTCCTGAATAAATGGAAGGAAATTAACATCCAAAATCACTCAACTCAATTTAAATGTTTTGAAGGAGTATAGTGATACTTTGCATGTTTTGTTCATTTAAAAATCAAGTGTATAGGCTTTTCTCCGTGTATGTTAGATTTTCTGCCAAAGACACATCTTCACCATCTACTCCTCTGTGTCTTTGAGCTCCACCGTTGCTGAAATGTAACATATGCTTTAAAGATTATTTAGAAATCTCTACACCATTCTGATATTGTAAAAACTCACTGTTTATTTTTGTTCAAATAAACTTTGCTTAAAGTGAAAAGTGAAACAATATATTTGTGAGCTATTCTCATAGATCCGTCATTAAATGGGCTTTGAACTGAGCCCCAGAGTAGAGAAATTATTAATCAATAAATACAAGGTAACAGACTGCTGTGTAGATGCTTTCTGTGTATTATTGACACTAAAATTCTGAACATCAGCAGTTTTTTTTTCAACAGTACTGCCCTCTATTTAGAGAATAATGGCTCAGATTTTATTGCATATTGATTGCACCTTCCCACTAATATGCACAGCCACTGTCTTTCATTAATTTATTTTATTGCACTACTAATGTAAAAATACATGGATGAAATCTGCTCAGCATATCGTGCTATTAGTAATTAGCTATTTGAAAATATAATGGAAGAATTATACTGCATGCTACTACTCATAAAACACAAAATTTAGCTAATGGCTTCCATCAAAATTGGAAAAGGAAAAACAAATCTATTGTATAGTTGTACTTTACAACTACAGTGTAGCTCAAACATGTGCTGGTATATGAGTATAACATAGGCTATAATATGTAAAAGTATGTGTTTGTGTATGTAAAATCATAAAACAGTTGTCTTAAGTTCCCATACTAAACTCAGACTACCTGATAGGGCCTAAATATTGAATAAGGCCCGACTCTGAGGATGCAACTCACTGACATCCAGATTTGATCTCAGCTGTAGTGAAACAGTGTCAGACAGGCAGAGCGAGACAGAGAGGGCCTTCATTCTGACCTGTTTTGAATAGAGCGAGGCTGACATCCCGTGTGCCCGACTATCTGTGTGATGTTCTTGGCTTCGCACCAGGCGCTTTTGTCAGGGAACAGTGCCAGGCGGTTGATGTGTGCAGGCGCTGCCGCTGAATACAGTGCAAACAGTGCGCAGCAAATCTGAATCCTCTGCCACATGACTGCACCTAAAGGAGCAGAAAATCACAGCATGTTACCGCTCTGTTAACCTTGGGCCAGACACACACACACACACACACACACACACACACACACACACACACACAAAACACCCAAAAGACTGACTTGTTTTCTTGAATTTTAGATACTATGTAGCTCTAAATCTGATTAAATTTTTATTTTGCATATCCCTTCAGATGTGGACAGACAACATCCTGGTGATTAACCATATGGAGTCCATGTGTTTGTTTTTATCCAGTTTACATGGATTCATTTGAATACAGGATAAAATACACAATGAGAACTTAGAGGAGGACAAATGTGTGCTCCACACACCTAAACTTCCCTGTGCTGTTTCTTCCTCTACTTTAAAAATACCTCGACCAGTCACGTCATTTACAACCTACAAAAACCTTTTCTCCTGCTGCTTATAAAAAAAGTGAAAAGCCTGGTGCTCACCCACGTCGTCTACTTAACGCACTTTTCAACACTTTTCCATATGGATCAGATAGAGGACAGTTTCAGCAGATTGAGGACTACATACTTGACTTATTTATAATAGGCAAAAGATGCGGACTGTAAACGCATCATAATAAAAAACACCACAGTACAAATTGCGGATGTTTCTATAGTAACGCGTTACAAATTTAATTAGATTCAGTTTCAATGCAAATGTGTGATGATTTATTAAGAAAAAAAATAGCTACCTAAAAATAATTACATAGCAAAACAGTGCGGCGTTTTTTAAACATTTATTCCAACAGTTAGTTTCCTTATTGTTTTCTCTCATTCGTTACTAACGTTAGCGTTACTCCTATCACTATCAGATTAACAGCTCAAACGGTTTCCTTTTACACCATTCGTTTAGATAAGGCAACTATTTTAACCATTTTATTTCAGGAGCAAATCCACTTTTTCTTCGAGTAAATAATTCAACTAACTTCGAAAGGTAAGAGGTTTAACCGTAATTAACAAGTGGAGCTAGCTAAGTTAGAAAAGTAGTTAACGCTAGCAAAAACTCAAATTAGCATAAAAGTGTGGTGATAAGTACAGTGTTTACACGGCTAATAAGTGGGTAGGAAACCTCTGAGCTCCCAGCTTTAACAGTGGCCTGAGTGGGAGACACTTACCACCGCTCACCGACCCTGGGGTACAGCCGGTTGAGTACTGCGCAACGTCCCGCTGAGCTGAGCCCCCTCACCGAAACCTGGACACGGGGCTCCGACAACCGGAGGATGCGGCTGTCCGACTGCTACCACCGTGCGCTGATAATTACAGGAAAAAGTGAGTAGTCAGAGAGCGGTGAGTGAACATCCGAGCCCGGTCTGTCATAAAACAGTTACATCATCCGGAAAGAAAAGAACCATCCGTCCTGCGGGGAAGGATGGGGGAGATGTGGGATCGGTTTGACTTATGAGCGCTATCTCCTCTCAGAGTCCATCAGCCCAGACCGGCCCTCCCCTTTGTTCTCCTCCCGTCCAGTGTTAAATTCCCGTGTAACTCCGCTCAAAAACACTTTCCAAGCTGTTGTCTTTTGTTGTAAAACTCTGGAGCAGGGGCTGGCGCGGTTCAGCCCTCAGACAGGGGTCCTGCTGTGCGGATTCTGGACGAAAGAAAAACCAAGAGGGAGGGAGAGTGCTGCTGGGAAGGGTTCAGATGTTTCCCTAAGTGAGTGAGCGCACATCAGATTTACTGAGCAAAAATGAAAATATAACAAGACACATATATGCAGGCTTTATTTACAGCCTTGCATCAACTTTCCACTTGCATGTGGGATTTGGAGATTTTGGGATAGATTTCAAATGTGAAAATGAATACCACAATAGCCTGTAATAATGCAATATAACTGCAAAACAGATGTGATTGTGATCCGTTTGGTTTAATGATTTCCTTCCATAGGCTCCTATAAAGTGAACCCAGTGAGCTGTAATGAAATGAATAACAGCCTGCTTAACTGAGCTCACGGCAACTAGATCTGATTCACTGCTGCTGTCATCAGTGTCATATCCCATTCACAACTACTGACAGTGGTCAACTATTGCCTCCATTGTTTAGACTCTAGGATAAGAGTAAATGTACACATGGCCCACAGAGAATCCAGATTAGACTATTTAGATATTACTAGTACAAGCATTTAGTTGGTGGATCATTATTATATTAGTATTTTGAACCTGGTCTAATAGGTGCTAAAAAGAATCATCTTACAAGGACAGTATGATCAGAAGTGGAATGAATCTATGTACAACTACCCAAAGACTGCCATTTAATTGGTGATTCTATTTCCTCATTAAGATAAATAAATGTGGGGAAAACCCTCTTGAATCAGATGAAAAATGCATTGTGAGAAAGCTGAAAAGGGTTGATATTTTCTGAGTTGATGAAAAGTTGACTTTTTACAGATATGCAGTTCTCACATGACAGTGACACAAAATATGATGCAATTCTGGAGTTGAATCCACACAATACAGTATATAAAGTAGTTCAAGTGAGATCAGCAGGCAATACAAAACAATATATAAATTAATGCTGCAGTAAAAATAAATCCAAAAACAGCATGAACTTAGAGAAGGAACATTTTACTGCTCAAAGACAACTTTTTCTTGTCATACCTCATACATACTTTTACTTTAAGTAAGTGAAGCCCATACTATAGTATTTTACTCCAATATCTAGAGGAATAAAAGTACAAAAAAGCTTAAATAATGTATTGCAGTCACTCAAATATGTTCATCAGAGCTTCAGGTTATTTGATTCCATTGGCTGATTCAGATTTTATAGCAACATTAACACACAGCAGTTTCAAACAGCTTTGCATGTCTGGTCTCACATGATCACGTCTTAAACATAGCGTTATTAGAAGGGTAATTATGATTCATTGTGGAGACTTTTCAGACAGGCACAGACAGGTGTAGCCGATGGGTACTGGCTGCCCATGTTATATCTCAGCTCCGTCAGACGTCCACACATGTAATACCTGCACTTCACCCCTGCTCGCAGGTGTTCAGTCTGGCTTGTGTCCATAAGCACCCCCATCTGTTTCACACTTCACTTGCAAAGAAATATTTTAATGGACAGGGACGAGAGACGTGGCTTAATTTTTGACAAGGTTATTCTGCGGCTGATGCATTGCAGTACAGCAGTGCAGAGAAAAAAAAAACCTTTGAAGACTCTGGAATGAGTTGAATTGTATTGTTTGCAGGAATGTATGTGCTTACATTGCTGGGAAAACTGTTAACTGTGACGGAAAGGAAAAAGTAAGTGTGCATGTGTTTGATAGTGGGAGTGCATGTGCCAATGTTTCCTTTGATGTACAAGTCCACAAAGTATGTTATGTTCAGACGTGCAAAGTGCAGAACTCACCTGTTAGTAATAAGACCGTGCTCCAGTCCAGAAATGGCATTCTTCTGCATTCCTTGGATTCTGCTTCACCGGGGGGCTGGATAAACGTGCACACACACTCACACTAACAATTCTTCTTCTCTCCTCGTACACTTATGGTCATGCTAAACACACATACTGTAGGTGATCAATCACACTCATAACACTCTTGGCAAATAGACACATGGCCAATGAATACAAAGTGTAAACGATTCCTCTTGAAGCATAGACGTCTCCTGCTTGGCTTCTGTGATGAAAACAGTCTCGGTCACAGTAAGCACACTTGTCCAACACACACAAAATGTAATCAGACTACAAAGAACAGTATGAAGGTCGCACTGAGTTACACATGATTAAGACATCGACCAGGAGGAGACTGGGATGAGCCATTTTAAAAGCATATTCCAGAAGAATGTATTGGAAAAGCAATTTTATTTTTTCACATTCACCACTCGCGTTATTCTTTTTGACTCTTTTCTTCTTCCATCATTCTGTGTAACTTTTCATCCTCCCACTCTGTAACAGGGCTGCAGATGCTGAACCTGGCCCTCATTCCAAAACAGCAGGAGTTCGGGTCTCCGAGCTCATTAACACACAAAATTACCTCCCACCCCTAAACCACATTTCATTCTTCTCAGATATGCACACAAAAAACAGAGAGAGTGGGAGAAAGTTTCCCATAATCACTTTATTAAATATACATCCACCGCCCTTCCCTGAACACAATGTGGACATTTTATGGACGTTAAAGCTGTTACAGGAATGAGCAGCACGATAACAATGACAACAAAAAAAAACGGATGAGGGACTCGTGACTTTCTGGCGTCCTTTTCTACTGGTCCTGAAAGTGAACACACACACACACACACACAGCATTTAGTTTCACGTGTTGGTGTGTCATCGGCCTCTTACACACCACATGTTTTAACCTCAGACCTCACCTTAATCATACGTCCATGAATCAGGTGTGGTGATCTGAAGTCATGCTGGCAGTTGGCGTATCCCATGCCCAACCCCAAACCTGCACTGAATGCAATAGGCCATGTACGTCCTGGGAAAGAAAACCATTCATTCAACAAGTATTAAACTTTAAAGTAGTCCAAACAGACAGTTTTCTTTAGGCATGAATACATACGTTTAAAGAAGAGGACGGAGATCAGAAATCCCACACCGAGGCCAGTTACTGCAAACAAGAACAAAAAAAAAATAATGAGAGGTTTTGTTTGACTATAAATTTAAATCATTTCATTTCAGAGCTGAGGTAATGGGATCATGACATATCCAAGTCAAAACTTGACTGGCAAAGATGTACATTTTTTGCAATGATGTCAGCGGGGGTGCGCTATTGTGGTTGACGCAAGAGTTGGTAAATAGCGCTAGTTAGCAAGACATTCCTCATTAGGAATAGGGAGAGTGAGAAAAAGCAGCAGGATCACAAACATCCAAGATAGAAATGAAAATGTTAAAGGGGTGGAAGAGAGGGGAAACTGAGCTGAAGGGAGATGACAGTGTCCATGAGGCAGACGGCGGCTCAGGGTGTACGACAATGAGTGCTCAAGGACATAACTGATGTCTTAAAGGGTCAGTTTTGTTTGGCAGAAGTTTAGTCAGTGGCACAGAAGCTGCAAGAGCTGTGGAAGGTTTGGTAGAAGCGCTTAGACCAGAGCGTGATCTTGCGAAGGAATGTGTTTGTGCGCTTTAACTTCACCTCGCTGCAGGCCACACCACACCCAACAGCAGGCCAGCCAGCACAGAAAACACATAAAAAACACAGCCATTTGGGCCCCTCCGACTCTTAATTGGATTCAGAGAGCTATGCAGCATGACCGATTTGCCTGAACCAGAACCCTCAGACTCTTCTCTTTTACACGACTTACAAATGTCAGACAAGACCACAAAAAGATCCCTCAGATCCTCATTATCAGCACAGATCAACAAAAAATCATTGTCCTCTCAGTCTACTTCCAGCAAAGGTTTAGTTAAATTTTCTCTGTCTATAGGAGCCTTATTCTTTCTTTCCTCTTGAGCCAGAACATTTCTGAAACCTCTGATTTTCTACAGACAGTGTTACAGTAAAAGCACTGGCAGAATATGAGGGTAGATCATCATCTCCTTTTGGCTTCTTTTCTCTTTGTCTGGACATCAAGGGGGATAGATTATAAGAAAAACATTTTCACTGGAGTAGAATGAAATGTATTAACCCAGAGGCCAGAAATTACTCTGTAGACTTTGAATGCCTGTTGCATGTTTGTTATTGCAACTTTTCTCTGGTAAATGGTATCAATCAGCCATCATTTTCAATCCTAGTGAAGCTAAAATGACCCTTCGGGTTATATAACCCAGTCCACACTGCAACTTCAACATACTTGCACATTTTTGTTGAACATTTGTTCTGTATATTTGATGAAGTCACTGTTTAGGGTTTGCAGAGCTTAAATATAATAAATCACACTCTCAAACATTACCAGGTGACAGTCAGTTCTGTGTAAGTGAAAAGAAATACAGATGAACATTTTTATTAAGAAGCAAGCCTGCCTTGAACTGTGTCTTTCAAAAGACATCATTCTCACATAATTATTCTAGATGCAGCAGTAAAACTCAAGTTTCACATATTTCACCCTAAATGTTTTATTTAATTAAAAGCAACATATTAACATTTTTTTGGTTAATATTTATACACGTGTTCACTCTGTCTCTGCCCTTCCTTCTTATTTGTCATCAAAGCATAAATAATAAATTACACATTTTCAAAGTAAATCCCTAAATATTTATTACAGTTTTTACCATCAACACCACTGTCATGAACGGAAACAAATGAGGCTCTAGTGAAGCAAAATCTGTTCTATTAACTGGTTCCTCAAATGAAATTCCATGTTTCCTAAAATATTTTTGTTTCCTGTGACAAAGAGGATTTTTCTGATTTATTACTTCCTGCCATCAGTCCACTTTTTTTTTTTTTTAATTTCACTTCTAGGGCTATTTAGCTACAATAAAAATACTTTTCAGTGTCAGTTTGTGTTATTATAATTATTTCCCAAACTTGTACACAAATCCCGTACTTATAGTTATAAAGTAGTGTATGGCACTAAATGCCTCAAAGCAAATTTTTTATGGATGATGAAATACTTACACATACACTCACAAAATGCTAAATAAACTAGACAAAGGATATCTTCCAAGATATATATACTTTTTTCCTACTGCATAAAACTGAAATGAACAAATGAATGTTTTTCACTAACAGCTGAGCATATGCTCCAGAGTTTCTTAGGTTTAAGAACTTCCACAATGCAGATGTTTTTCCTCCCAGCAGGAAACATATTTTAACGTGCCAAAGCTGACATCACCAAGTATCTTTTGGAAGAGAGTGGTTGCCACTCAAAGTGTCTGAGTGCTGCTCCAGTGCTGATCCAAATACTACAGATAAACTCAAGGTGAAACAACATCCACCATTAAGATATCAGTGACCTGCCAAGCCTACATCTGCTCCGACTGGATCATACATCAAAATTTATGAAATAAGGCCTTATGGAAATTTTCATAGTGTTGCAACTTAACTTTAGCAGTAACATCACATTTGCAAGAAGACCCTAGTGGTGTCTACTTATTTACAACAGACTTTCTAATTAATATAATCATTATCTAGGCATCTAATGGCTACACTTATTTAATTTTGGCCACTTTTACTGTCAGTAAGTGACCGAACAAATCTAAGTATTATTCAATCCAATTTAACTAATTTCCTCACCATCAAATAATGTAAAATTACTCCTTTCATTCTCATGGATTTATCAGAATTTGCATGTAATTATCAATCATAAGAAACACAAAACTGATGATTACTATGGGTTTACGTTAGTTTATCTTTCATCTCCTGACCTCTGAAGTTGTCAGTACCTGGCTATGGAAAACACTCTTTGTAGAGGGAAACATGAATATTAAGCAAAAAACATATACTCAATATAGTCAATTAAGTTGCACAGAATTTGGAAAGATAAGATGCCAGAAAAGGTCAAAGCAGGGTGAATTTAAGTACACAAAACTGTCATTTAGGGCTGCAGTACCCATTGCCCCCCCCCCCCCCCCCACCCC
>JAPTYQ010000023.1:21063014-21077345 GCA_029814465.1 Ostorhinchus cyanosoma
AAAAATACAGAGGAAAATGTTAAATGATGATGAGTCACTTATAAAAGGTTATAAATAGAAAAATTCATTTGGGAACTGCCATAAAAGTAGCACTGGGCCTTTATGGGTTAAATAAAAACATAAAGCTGCTGTAAAAAGCCATGGGAAACAACTGTGTGAAATAGGCTCATTATGATCTAGGGTCAGAAAGGTCTTAAAAAAAACAATTCTGAAAGAATTAGCTCAGCTCTACCAGTAGGCCACTGTCGTCAGCCCCCGTGGAAACTCTGAACTAACTTAAGCTGGCGTACAGTTTGATATGTATTCTTAGTTAATGTTACTCACATAAACAGCACAATCATGTAGAATGATGGAGGGTGTGATGGGTGAATTGAATTCAGGCAGATTATGCAGCTTTGTGTGTTTATATCATCCTGAC
This sequence comes from Ostorhinchus cyanosoma, assembly GCA_029814465.1. Lineage (NCBI taxonomy): Eukaryota > Metazoa > Chordata > Actinopteri > Kurtiformes > Apogonidae > Ostorhinchus > Ostorhinchus cyanosoma. The sequence goes on from JAPTYQ010000023.1 coordinate 21,063,433, forward strand.
TGTAGGGTGGTCAGCAGGAACAAAGTCATGAGGCACTGGAAAATTTAGATAAAATATAAGAAGCACTTTGTTCTTCATTTGTACACATGTACTTGCATACCAGAACATGGAGTTCGATGCACATTAAATTAATTACGCTGCACTCTTTCAATGCATCAGATCTCCATGGAGTAATAAGTATGAACCTCCTATTGAAGACGGTGCAATGCCTTCAGCTCGCCTGAGGAAACTCGAGGTTGAAGCCAATAACGCCTTCGACCAGTACAGGGATCTGTGAGTACCTGCACAACACCACCCACTCATTTCTCATTGAAAGTTTTGAAGTATGTGACTTTCATGGCCACCCACACATAACCTCTGGTATTTTCATATTTGTTAGGTACTTTGAAGGTGGGGTGTCCTCTGTGTACCTTTGGGACTTGGATCATGGCTTCGCTGGAGTTATTCTCATCAAGAAGGCAGGGGACGGATCCAAGAAGATCAAAGGGTGCTGGGACTCCATCCATGTGGTGGAGGTTCAGGTGAGAAGCTGCTCTAATGAAACCTTCTCTGCCCAGTCTCAAGATAATAGTATTATAACAGAGATCAGTACGGATTACCACCAGTAGCTTCACTGATTCCTTGTTTGTTTTGTGCCAACAGGAGAAGTCCAGCGGACGTACTGCTCACTACAAACTCACCTCGACCGTCATGCTGTGGCTCCAGACAACCAAGACCGGCTCTGGTACCATGAACCTGGGTGGCAGCCTTACAAGACAGGTGCAGTGTTGAACTAAACCTCAAATCACTGTCAACACCATCTGCACGTTCAGATGTTTTGGATGAGCTCAGTTTCTTTTCTTTTTCACAGATGGAAAAAGATGAGACAGTTGGAGAGTCCTCACCCCACATCGCTAACATCGGCCGCCTTGTTGAAGTCAGTATCACAACTAACATTGTGGATTTATCTGATTGGACCAGAGATGCTCTGATCTGACTCTTCAGTGCTCATACTAATACATAGACTTTGAGCATTAGCTGATAACTAGTGCTGGTACTGGTCCATTCCAGTGAAATGTACAGACCTGTGGGTGTGCTGCTCATGCATGATGTAAACATAGAATAAAAAAAACCAATGGACCAATGTCTGATTAGATCAATACATTTTGTTTGACTATCTTATAGTATTTCTGTTAATGTTCTTGAAAATAGCTTCACTAAAATCCTATTTGCATTGGGACTAGTATAACTCATGGACCTCTGGGAATTTGGAAAATAAACCCCCATGTCTGCGTTCCATTCAGTGCATCTGCAAAGTCTGTTTTTTTAAAAATATTGTTCTTTGGTTCTGATGTTAAGTGCAGATCCACGACTCTATCTACCGCATTCATTATTTGCAGATGTTAGTTGTTCTTTCAGTGAACATCTTTGCTATATTGTGACATGAGCCTCTCAGATTTCCACCTTTAAAACTGATTTATCATCACCAGTGCAGCTTCCATCATCCTTGACCAGGATATAGAAATAAATGTGCACAGGAAACAAAAAATGTTGCATATCCGAAATTACACAGATGTGATTTGTATGAGGGCTAATACTATCACAGCCCCTCTGCATGTGCTGAAATAGGGTAGGTCATCTGTGATTGAAGGCAGATTCATACTGGATTAAGATCACAAATGATTTCCACAGTTATTTCAAATGATGTTATTGCGGAGGTTCACAGGTTATACTAGACCTGCACTAATAGGCCTTTAATTGTATTAAAGAAAATATTTCCTCATAAGGGCTGTGTGATACAGTTGAACCAATGAATCTTTACCCGTAAAATAGCCCATAATTCTTCTCACGTTATGGGCAATTTACAATTTCAATCAGCTGTTTTCTGACTGTGGGAATTGATTCAACAATTTTTCCTTACTGAATAATTACTATATCATAAGAAGCAAACGGGTTGTATTTAAAATTTTTGTTCTGAACTCGATTTTGAGATTAGGTAGTTTTTCATGATTTTCAGAAAGCAAAACCTCGATTAATCAAATTAATTCAATATATTACCCCACTCTAACTTAATTATAGTGTCTTTTTGTTCCACAGTGTTTTAAGCCCACAGAAGTGTGAGGCCTCCAGTCATATTATCCATCCAAATGAGTGAACTTTATATCATCCAAATTGGGACTGGTTGTAACAAAGTGCCTGTGAACGATGGTCATACTCAAAGGACGTCTTTATTTTCATTTCAGGATATGGAGAACAAGATTCGCTCCACACTGAATGAAATCTACTTTGGGAAGACCAAAGACATCGTCAACGGCCTGAGGTAAATCTCCTGCTCTGGGACTCTGTTGGAATGACAGTGATGACCTTTTCTTGTCCTGCAGGGTTTCATCAGCTCTATTTTCTTATTGTTGGAGTCATGCTGAACGCCAGGCCGGTTCACCTGTGTCCATCTGTTCAGTCCTTCAGCAGATTTTCCTCGGCCTTTCATTACTTTGACTCAAACCCATTTCCACTACCTGACCTCTCATCCCCTTCTCTCCTTTTCCCCTGTTGCTTGTTTCAATCTCTCCTGCCAATCTTATGTTTTCATGGCCTTTTGTCCCTCACGACTGCTGCCATTCTTATCCATGTCTGTCCTTCCTGTCACCTCTCCTCTGTGCTCTAGATCTATTGAGTCTTTGCCCGATAACCAAAAGTACCGGCAGCTCCAGAAGGAGCTGTCGCAGGTCCTCACCCAGCGTCAGATCTTCATTGACTAGGGTCAGAGGTACAGCCGGGCATGAAAAGAGTGATTACATCTGTGTGTTATTGTGTGTGTTTGTCTGAAAATAGAAAATGAACAAAGGAAACCATTCTTATCCCATAATGCCTTGTCCATGCCAGTCCTCTCTGTTACCTTGAATAACATTTAATTCCGTCAATTTAGGTTCAAACAGTAAAATTATTTCATGCTTTTATAGTGTTTTATGTTTTCCTTCTGGAAGGCAAAGACTGTATTTACGTCTGACTTTCTAGAACAGACATTCAATTCAGATAAAGTAAATAAATGTGCAACATGAACTAAAAACACATAAATACATACAAAAAGTAACTTGCAGTCCTCCATATTTTACATTTCCTCTTTTACTGTGTTCGCTTTCATAATCTTCTACACCATAACTGTCTTAACCTGTATAGATCTACAACAACTAGACACAAGATGCATTTGGTTTTTGGAGGATTGTAGAAATTAAGGGAAGTCCGTGTTAAATGTGAAGGTCTTTTCACTCAGCTGATGTGAGTGTGTCAGATGACTGTATGAACACTATTTGCATGCTGGTCATTGTTGAAACGGTACAGATTTTTGCAGGCATGTCATTCAGGGTTTGTTTATCTCTTAGTCTCACAAACGAGAAACTGACGCACTAACCGTGTCAATAGTCAAACCAGTCACCACCCCTGATGTTTTCCAGTTTGTTGCCCTTATAAGGTTTTGTCAAACTTTGTGTTTATTCTGCATGTAGCACTTTGTCCTGTCAGAGGAAGCACATTAGTAGACATTTATGTAAGAGTTTCACACCACAATCAAAACGGCAGAAAGATGCAATTAGCTCAAGTGTTCACCATGTTCTCTTTGCCAGTGTGACATTTTAAAGCAAAAAGTAGCAAAAAAACCTGTCATTTTAGTTGAATGTATATGCAGTTAGGGCTGTAATGAAAGTTTGGCTGATAAGTTCATTAATTATCTTTTTTTTTTGTTTATTTTTTGACTCTACTGGAGTGTAAGCCTTGCAGCAGTTTATTTACACACATTTCGTACGGGGGTAAAAAACAAGATATTGATACTGAACACTGTAGTAGTACATGCTATATAAAAATTCCATTTCTGTTTGCCTTTTACTTTTTGTGAACAAAATTGCACTGGGTCAATTTGACCTAAATGTACAAAGCCTATTACTGAAAAATACAAAGATGATGAGAGGCACTGATAGAGGTGAAGCGTATCGGTGGAAAATGATGTGGAAGAGGGGATGAAAAATGAGATTTCTTTACAAAAGAAACTACATTTGGCTCAAATAATTACAATAACAGGGTTAAAAACAGTGAGAGGCTTCCATTAAGTAGTTGTAAAAGTAAATTGTAAAAGGATGGTGATTGCTTGTGTAGAAGGTGTAAGCATGGTTGAAATGCATGAGACAGATCTGGAAATGTTGGTTGGGTTGTTTGATATTAACGCTCAGTTTGTGCAGGGTTTTTAAATGTATCTAATTTGACCATGCATGCTTTACACTGTTTTCTAACCGCGTTTTCTCCGCAGAATAGAAGTAGACTAACAAACACCCTCAGTATTTCTCTCTACAGACTGTGTGCCACTTGCAGGTCGTCTTGATATGTGATCTTTGGTGACTGACTCTGTCTCATCTCATGTCTTCTCCACACAGGAGTGTTCAAACTCTGGCCGACAAGTCAGTGCAGGAGGCTCTGAAGATCGACCTGATGGAGGCGCTCAAACGCAAGCATACCTGCTAGAGATCCCACTGTTCTTTTCTTCTGTCTCTCCGTCTGTTTCTCTCTCTCTCTCTCTCTCTTTGCCTCATCTCTGCCACCTTTTCTCTGTTTCTTTACGTCTCTCCCTCCATGCCTGTTTCAGTGCTGCACTCTTGTTTATTTGTGGAAAAGAAAAAAAGGAGAAAATGCTTAGCTTTTTATTTGTTTTTTTGTTCTTGTTTTTCTGTCAGGTTTTGTTTTCATGCATCTCATTTGCCATGAAGCCATTCTCACTCTCTCCTGTCTCTCTCTCGCCCCTCTTCTCTCTTTCTCGCTCTCTTCTCCCACATTATTATGAATATAATTATAGTATTACGACGGTTAATGATAATCTTACAGTGTGAGGGTCATTGTAGTAATAATCCCTGATGTTCTCACAGCTGACGTGTCCTCGGCTTGTTTGACATGGTCGTGCTCTTCGTCCGTGAAGAGGAATTAGACACAGACTGTGCTGTAAAAGGTGTAAACGTGGCGGGGCTGTCATTATGTACATCAAATTTATTTTTTGCACCTATTTTTGTCTACGGCACCCCCTGATATATTTGTATAAAATTATAACTGTCAGTGTATCTTTCATTCTTCTGGACAATGTAAACCGTGCAAATACGAAGTGGGCCTTCGGTTTGTGTTTGAAGGTTTTTACTTTTTTTTTTTTTTTTTCCACTCTGTCCACATACATGTGAGCCTGTGGATGCATAGGGCCTCAGCCGGTGGAAATGTAAACTTATCAAACACGGGGATGGACTGTTACCTTCACGTCGTCAACCCAACCCCCACCCCCACACACACATACACACACACATACACACACATACACACTGTGTATAACATGACAGTTTTCCTCTCCTCTGTTTGGCTTATTCAACTCTTCTCTCTTCTCACCTACTTCGTCTTTGTTGGGGGTCACAGTTTGTCTTTGTGTCTCAGTGGAAACCTTTGTTTCCATTTTTGGAGGGGAATCTTTTTGTTGTATTTTGTTTTTATTTTGTAAAGCTTATGATTCATATTGTATTAGAGCCTCCAGCAACAATAAAACTGTAAAAAGCTAACCTTGTCTTCGTCTGGTGTCCTTCTACCTCATTAAAATACAGTGATATAAGGATAAAACCATAAGTACTGTATGAAAAGAAGTTCATAATGGGGGAAAAGGGAGTAGAATCACATGCTAGCAATATTTAACATTTTAATGGACACTATAATCCCACATAGAATGGATATGATCATGATTAAATGAGAAATTAACACCTAAACAGCCACCAGTGACCAAAACATCTACTGATCCAAAAATAATTCTATCAATACATGTAAGGAATTCAGGTGAAATGCAGTTTTTTTTAGCTTTTCATCATCAGATATAACCCATTTGGACATTCAGAGACTGTGGTGAACATAGAAACACCGGCATCTTCAACATTCATTCACCAGTAAAACCTGTGTTAAACCCACAAACATAATGACTATAAATGTAATAAACCTTTATTGGTCCTTTTGAAGAAACAAAAAAATGTTCTTTTCAAATATCAATTTCCATTTATGATTTTCAATTTTGTATCATATTTGATACATCACGTCTTAATACTCAAATATTATTATTTTTGAACAAACAAAAATATAACACAGTTAGCTAACACATTGTTAATTTTTTTTTAAAAATTGACAAAATTGTGCCTCCTTCCTCATTAATGACAGTCTTGTAGTGTGACTGGAAAGGCCTCTGGTGAATGAATTCCTCCCCCTGGTGGATTATCCATCTATTGCATGTATCTAAATGTATGCATCAGGCTTTTCAAGAAAAAGAAAAAAAACACTGATTATGTAGAGGGCTTCAAAACTCGTATCAAATATGATATGTTTGGTGTTATAAGATTAAAAGCAGCAAATTTTTATTACATTTGTGGAGTTAACACCCGTGTAGTTAAATAAATGACAGTGGTTGTAGTTACTTTTCTCTACTTAGAGTTAATGATGTATTTTGTTCAAAAAGTCACTTGTTTCAGTTTTCACGCTTTTCATGTAATAACCCTTTTACTCTGAGCTCTTACAGGGGTGTGTAGACTTTTTATATCCACTGTATGTTCAGAGCTTTAGATGCAGAGTCACTTACTTTTACAACACTTATGTTAAGTTCCTTTGAAAATTAGCACTTATTTCCAAACAGAATTACCAGAGCTCCAAAGAGGCTAAAATAGGCCAATGCAGCTGCAAAAAATGCTTCATTACTTTCTAATAGTGACCACAATGTAACCAGTAATAAGTATTAAATAGATTCATTGGTGGTAACTATACTCACATCCTTAAAAGTATTAATAAAACTGAAAATGCTCCTTTAAAGGTGACTCAACTAAAAAGTTAAGCAAAGTATGTAAACATTTTTATTATTGCTATTATTGTTTTATTAAAAGTGGTAAAAGTTCTAAAATTATGTATCTTGGTTTAATTTTTTACATCACAAGAACCATTTTAACAAGGCTGTGTAGAGTTTTTATATGGATTGTAATTATTGCATGACTTTATTTACTATTGAAACTCCAGATGCCTGATGCTCTCCAGTTGATATCATTTCTTTCTGGCTTGTTTTTCTACATCATAGGGCCTCACTTTCTGCTACTGAGAAAATGGGAGTTTTGTTTTTGTTATTTTAAACACCACATATTTCTTCATTAGAATTTTAAAGCAAACATTCCATGTGTTTTCTGTCATCACACATTTGCATGTAAGTAAATCAGTTCTGAAGCTGCGTGTTGTAGAGTTGCACATTAAGTTCTTTATGTAACTGTGTGATTTGCTGGATTTATTTTTTCTTAATGTTTTTCAATCTTTAATTTTAAGATCAAATCACATTTTTCACACTTACATAAATCTAATTTGACCATGTACTGTGCAGGTTGAATGAGCTGGATATATGGAAGTGGACTGTTCCTTCAGGTGTGTTACTGCAGTTTGTCCACCAGGTGTCACTGTCACTCAACTCAACACCTGCACTTCTACACTTTAGTTCAAAAACAGAACTGTCCTCTTCTACATACCATGGATTTATTTTTTTTAACCTCAATATATTTTCTTGATAATTATTATGATTTGCGTCATGTATGAACAGCTTTGTAAATAAAACTTGCATAATCATAACACATTAGCTGGTATTTAAATTTTTTATTACCATCTGATTCTTAACTCTACACAACAAATGTAGAAGTGTTAATTTCCACAAGTTGAATTAATAAGTGTTCATTTGGGTGTTGTTTTTACACTCCAACAGTGTTGAAGAGGTCTGGTCTTCCTATAGTTAGTAAGCTTAGCGCCTTAAAGAATCTATAAATTTAACAGTAGTAATGCTGATAGCCTGTGGTGTAATTTTACATTATTAAAGAGTTAAATATTAACTACTATGGTGTTGACTTTAACAATTTAGTAGTGGTTTCTTTCTTAAAAAAAAACAAAAAAAAAAACTGAGTGTTGATTTTAACTCTGAGTGTTAAAATGTCAAATTTGCAGTGTTACATCTTTGTGTCTTGTATTCAAATATCCTCATTTACAGTCGAAAAGTCGTTTGTGGAACATACACACATGAAAAATGCTGGTGAATAATAGTAGGAGGGGGATTTTCTCATGGTAATTTCCAAAATGGACAAAAAAAAAAAAGAAAAAAAAGCCTAAAACAAAGTGAATGAATGAATGAATGAATGAATGAATGAATGAATGAATGAATCTGTGTCCCAGTGTTTTTGTTTTTCTCTAAATAAATGGAGGTTTGAGGAAGTCTTCATTTATCTCTGGTGGCAGGGTTTCTGACAGTCCTCAGACCTCTCACAGAGCTGTTTTCCTGCTTCTCTAACACACACACACACACACACACACACACACACACACACACACACACACACACACACACACACACACACACACACAGGTTTATGTTAATGAGGAGCCTGAAGGCGGAGGGGGAGCAGGAGCCATTTTCACCATTCAATCGGAGTTGTGCGGACGGAGCGGAGGTGTATCTGCAGTTGTTGTTGCCGGAGAGTGTGTGTATGTGTGTGTGTGGATGTGTGTGAGTGAGAAGCTCCGGCCAAGGTTAATGCGGGTGTGCGTGTAGAAGCAGCCGGAGAAAAGTGCGCGTCCGTGGAAAGCATGGCTCTACTGCAACAAAGGGAAACTCACAGGCGGAAAGTTTAAGGCATTGAGGAGCTGCACAGATTTCCACTCCAGAACCCGAACACAAACTGAGGAGAGATGCACTTCGGTAAATGGGATTTGTTGTTCATTTTCCTGTGGTGTAAAGTGCTTTGGTTGGCGCATTGTTACACCGTTCACATCAGTGAGGATGCGGAGCCACGGACGCTGGTTGCCGGCGTGGAGCAGAGCGCACGGTGTACTTTGGATCAGGTTCTCGCTCCTAAATTCACGGAGCGCTTTCTGGAGACAGATGGATCCAGGGGTATTGTGTTTACTTCGGACTCCATAAAGTGCTCCTCGTTGCGCTCCAACCCCTTCACCGTGTACACTGTGGCGGACTGCACGGACGCGTCCTCCGGCTACAGACACCTCCTCACCGGCCAGTACGAGGTCCACGTCCACGGAAGGAACTGTTCAAACAAACGCAAAAGAACACCTCAGTGGGACTTGGAGGTGCTCAGTTTGTTCAGCAGTCACAGCCGCTCAAAATGCCACCAAGCCGGCTCTGCGTTATTTCCAGTGGGGGGTCTGTTACCAGGGGCCCCGACGCGCTGCAGAGTCTCCAACAGCCGGAACTTTTACTACTCTGAGGGGGACCTGTTTGTGTCTGACACTCTGTGCTGGAGGCAGGACACTCTCCTAGAGCTGGACCTGCTCTGTGATGTTCTCAGTGGCAAAGGGCTGAATGCTAAAGTGACCCCCGTGTCCATCCACTGGCGTGTGGGGCAGGGGCCCTTTGGACAGGGCCATCTGGGGAAGCTGTTAAAGAAGGCAGCTCAGTCTGATGCAGGGATTGTGAGCAGGAGGAGGAGGAGAAGCGTCAACAGCAGCCCCCAGTTCCAGCCCCCAATGTACCAAGTGTCTGTGGCAGAGAATAAGCCGGCTGGGACTCCTGTTGTTGTTCTGAAAGCAGTGGATGTGGATGAGGGGGAGGCGGGCAGGCTGGAGTATTTCATAGAGGCCCTCTTTGATAGTCGTTCCAATAATCTCTTTGCTGTGGATGCGGCCAGTGGGGAAGTGTCCACAGTAGAGGTTTTGGACAGGGAGACAAAAGACACTCATGTTTTCCGTGTGACCGCCGTTGACCACGGCACGCCCCGGCGTACAGCCATGGCCACTCTCACCATCACAGTCAGTGACACAAATGACCACAGTCCTGTTTTTGAGCAGCAGGACTATAAAGAAAGCATCAGGGAGAATCTAGAGATAGGATATGAAGTTTTGACTGTGAGGGCCACAGATGGGGATGCACCTGTGAATGGGAACATCCTGTATCACATTCTCAACAGTAACGGCTCCAATGATGTGTTTGAGATTGATTCCAGGTCTGGTGTGATCCGCACCAAAGGCCTGGTAGATCGAGAGGCGGTGGAGGCCTACATGCTGTTAGTTGAAGCAAATGACCAAGGTCGTGACCCCGGGCCCCGCAGCGCCACAGCCACGGTTCACATTGTGGTGGAGGATGATAATGATAACGCCCCACAGTTCAGTGAGAAACGCTATGTGGTCCAGGTTCCAGAGGACATGACGCCTAACACAGAGATCCTGCAGGTCACAGCCACGGACGAGGACAGAGGAAGTAACGCTGTTGTTCATTTCAGCATCATGAGCGGAAACACCAGAGGGCAGTTTTATATCGACGCTCAGACAGGTAAAATGGACCTGGTGAGCCACCTGGATTATGAGGCAAACAAAGAATACACGCTGAGAATCCGAGCTCAGGACGGAGGGCGTCCCCCTCTGTCGAACATCAGCGGTCTGGTCACAGTACAGGTGTTGGATGTTAATGACAACGCTCCTATTTTTGTCAGCACCCCCTTCCAGGCCACCGTACTAGAGAACGTGCCTCTTGGATACTCCATCATCCACATCCAAGCTGTAGATGCTGACTCTGGGGAAAACTCCAGGCTGGAGTATCGGCTCACTGAAACCACGCCAAACTTCCCCTTCAGCATCAACAACAGCACAGGCTGGATTGTAGTGGCAGCCGAGTTGGACAGAGAGAGCGTAGACTTTTACAACTTTGGAGTGGAGGCTCGTGATCACGGCTACCCGGTCATGTCCTCCTCAGCCAGCATTAGCATGACTATTCTGGATGTGAATGACAACAACCCAGAGTTCACTCAGAAGGCCTATTACATGCGACTGAATGAGGATGCAGCCGTGGGGACCAGTGTGGTGACGGTGTCAGCTGTGGATCAGGACATCAATAGTGTAGTGACATATCAGATATCCAGTGGTAACACCCGAAACAGATTCTCCATCACAAGCCAGAGTGGAGGAGGCCTCATTACACTGGCATTGCCATTAGATTACAAGCTGGAACGTCAATATGTCCTCACTGTCACTGCTAGTGACGGTACACGCTTCGACACAGCTAAAGTGTTTGTAAATGTCACAGATGCCAACACACACCGGCCTGTGTTCCAGAGCTCACATTACACTGTCAACATCAACGAAGACAGGCCCGTGGGCACCACTGTGGTGGTAATAAGTGCCACAGATGAAGATACAGGTGAGAACGCACGCATCACCTACTTCATGGACGACAGCATCCCTCAGTTTGACATCGATCCAGACTCTGGGGCTGTTACCACACAGATAGAGCTGGACTATGAGGACCAGGTGTCCTACACGCTCGCCATCACTGCCCGAGACAACGGCATCCCTCAGAAGTCTGACACCACCTACCTGGAGATCCTGGTGAATGATGTAAATGACAACTCCCCCCGCTTCCTCAGAGACCACTATGTGGGCTCAGTGATGGAGGATGTGCCGGTGTTCACCAGCGTGGTCCAGGTTTCTGCCACTGATCGAGACTCTGGGCTCAACGGCCGTGTCTTCTACACCTTTCAAGGAGGAGAAGATGGTGATGGAGATTTTATAATCGAATCTACGTCTGGGATTGTTCGCACTCTGCGCAGATTAGACAGAGAAAATGTACCTGTTTATAACCTGCAGGCTTATGCTGTAGATAAAGGTCTGCCTCCTCTGAAAACACCAATAAACATCCAAGTAACAATCTTAGATGTGAATGACAACCCCCCTGTGTTTGAGAAAGATGAATTTGACATTCTGGTGGAGGAAAACAGCCCCATAGGTGTTGTAGTTGCACATATATTAGCTTCAGATCCAGACGAAGGCAGTAATGCTCAGATTATGTACCAGATAGTGGAGGGAAACATCCCTGAGGTGTTCCAGCTGGATATCTTCTCTGGTGAACTGACTGCATTAATAGACCTGGACTACGAGACAAGATCTGAGTATGTCATCGTGGTTCAGGCCACCTCTGCTCCTCTTGTCAGCCGCGCCACCGTCCACATTAAACTCGTGGACAAGAACGACAACATCCCTGTGCTCAAAAACTTTCAGATTATATTCAACAACTATGTGACGGACAAGGCCAACAGCTTTCCTACTGGAGTGATCGGCCGCATCCCAGCCCACGACCCCGACGTCTCCGATCAGCTTCACTACAGCTTCGAGATGGGCAACGAGTTGAATCTGGTCCTCCTGAACCAAACAACTGGGGAGATCCAGCTGAGCCAGGCCCTGGATAACAACAGACCCCTGGAGGCCTCCATGAGGATCTCAGTGTCAGGTGAGACCTTTAGATTAACTGTCTGTAACTACAAACTCCACCCAAAATAGAGCAGTGGAAGCTTCACTTGGGAGTATTCCTGCTCTGTTTTCATTATCATGTCATGTCTGCTCATTTACATTTTCACTTCACTGGATAATGTAATTGATGATGATTTAAGTATGTCTTTTCTTGGCTCTGCTAACCCAGACTGATTTCATTGTAATGAAAATATTCATGAAGGAAGATTTACATTCACTGCAGGATATTTATATGATACAACACTCTAGCAGGTTATAAAGATCATGCATTTAGATTCAGTGTTGATATAAAGGTAATTTGTGTCCTTTGGTGAACATTCTGTCATTTTTTTCTGACCCCTAATCAGGGAACGTGTTTATACAAGTCTGATTTAGCCCGGTCTATTGTCGATATTTAAATAAGTGTTTGTCTGAGCATGTCTGCTTCCTGCTGGATCTTGCACACTCCACTGGGCACACTGATCCTGCCCCATAATTCCTCACCACCACCACCCCCACCCCTCCCCCTTCCTCCCTTCCATATACAATGAAGGACCTCATTTAATTACAGTCAGAAATGAGGGTTAATGTTGTGTTGTTGTAGTGGGTTGTTTGTGTAATTTGACAAAAGGCTTAAGTTTAATGGCTGTATTTGTGTGAGTCAAGTCTAAGGGTGTCTTTTTGATGGTATTCTTAAATCTACATGTAACAGGGAATTGTTGCTTTGAGACAGTAATGTAAAGCCTGGTGCTTCCTTTCTCCTGGTCCTGTCCTCTAACCCGCTGCATACTTTAAATCTATTTCCCGCACCTTTAATTTTGCATGCCAGCACAAATTACAGTTTTATTTGCTTGTAAAATATGACTGAACTCGAATTGCCCCCACAGGGAGTCTGTCGTCACTCTCTGCTGGAGATGATTTGATGTAGTTTATGTGATTTTCTGGAAATATGCCTTCTCTTTCACCTTGGCATAACCAGAGAAAAACAAGCAGAACTGGGGATGTTATTAAGTCATTGGATATCAAGGTTAAAAAGGACAGACACATAAGGAACCCTGGGACTGAGGTGATGGGACTAAATGACACGGTAGAAGTGTAAATTTTCCGATTGACAGCTTTAAGTGCATTCCTTTTTGTTGACATGGCAGATCTTGTATGGTTGGCGTGGGCAGTCGACTCTTTATATGTGACGGAGCCGTGCTTCTCCTCTCTGGAGAACAATAGTGAGCTGTCGATTCAGGGGCAGGCTCTGGAGCTTACAGCAGGCTGGAGTTGAAGACAACAGCTGTGACTCCACCAAGGACCAATTAGAGGCCTTGTCTCCCCACGCGTCCTGCACCTGCTGGGGTATATGTGTCAGGACCCCTGCAGGACACACGGAGATGGAGGGTGGCATGAAGAACAACAGGAGGAGGGGGAGCATGAGAGTCCAGAAGCATTTAGCTCTGTTCAGATCACACAATCACTGCTTCATTTCCTGCATTCTCTGATGTGTTGTACAGTTAACTGAGGTGGAAAATCAGAACAAATACTTTACTCTTGTACTTAAGTAGAGTCTCCAGCAGTTGTACTTAACTCGAGTGTTTCTTTTTCTGCTTCAAGACAAAAATAACGAGAACATTTTGTGAAACTAT
>JAPTYQ010000023.1:21137637-21147770 GCA_029814465.1 Ostorhinchus cyanosoma
GAGGCTCCATAGGGAACGAGGAAACATGATCAGCTTCTGCAACATTATTCCCCAATGAAAACCCATATTTTGATAAATAACGGTGTTTGTAGTGACTTGATTTCGTGTTCAGTTATGATATTGTCATGTGTTTTTTTCAGTTTTCTCTGTTCTGATATAATAGCCTTTGAATTTATTCTGAGCTTTTATGAACATCTACATGGTCAGTAAATTAACCTGACATAAGATATATTCATATATGATGATAAATCCCTTAGGAAAAGTTAAACATAGAGAAAAATGTATTTGGAGGTCACTGCAAAACTATTTCTAGGTCTTTAAGAGTTAATCAGGAGAAATAAATAAAGCATTCATAAAACGTTTAAACATAAGGAAAGCGCTGCATCATTAATCTTGATATTCATGGCTTTGTCTTTCACAGCCGGTTTTAAACCAGGCCGGGCTCCCACAGGGACCCTCAGACCAGAAGGTCGTCGTGGTTACGGTGGACAACTGTGACTCCTCCGTGGCCCTGAGGTTTGGTCATGTGATCGGAAACTACACCTGCTCTGCACAAGGCAGTCAATCCGGCTCCAAAAAGTAAGAACACAGTTAAATGTTTTCAACGAAGGGAAAGAGGATTGTTGAAAACACTTCAGCAGTCGTGGTCTTTGCTTTTACACATCCCCTCATTACATTTGTATTAACTTCAGTAATTTAATACATTACTTCATTAGCAGCAGCTCATTACAAGATAAAGTAAACTTGTTTTGAAATGAACTTCCACATCTCGGGGATGTTAGCTGAGCTAGGCTTTTCCCTTTATTGGGATGTTTATCCTTATTTTCTCTCATCATCTCCAGGGGCAAAAATAGCACCATAGAGTTTATCCCTGTGATGAATTTTCCATGGGTTTTCCTCGCATTAGTGTTGATGATATGTTTTGGTGGAGACGGAGTAAATCATAAGTCATACTAAAGTTGGTTTTTCTGTTTTCAGATCTCTAGACCTGACCGGCCCCCTGCTCCTCGGAGGGGTCCCAAAGCTTCCAGAGGACTTTCCTGTGCGTAACCATGAGTTTGTGGGCTGCATGAAGCACCTGCGCATCGATAACCAGCACATAGACATGGCCAGTTTCATCGCCAACAACGGCACTCTGCCAGGTATGCACTGTTTTGATCCGCTGTAGATGATCCTTCACTTTATCCAATATGTCTTTGGCTGTTCTGCAGTCAAACAGTGTTTACTGTTAGAGCAGCCGTGTGGGAGCCAATGGCAGAGGAAAGAAAATAACAGGGTCTGTAATGAGCCCAGCAGGAAGGTAGAGGCAGTAGTAAATGATCATTGTACCTGCTATGAATAGTTCATTACCCTCACTCTTTGCTCTTTTGATGAAATAATGAGGTAGGATAGATCAAACAGATAGATCAGCCTCTTATTTTCTCGCCCTCCCAGGATGCTCTGCAAAAAGACATTTCTGCAACAACAGCCCCTGTCTGAATGGAGGGACCTGTGTGAACCTGTGGGGCTCCTTCAGCTGTGACTGCCCACTCGGATTTGGAGGACAAAACTGCGAAAGGGGTGAGAGAGTGGGGGCATCAGGACAGGAGCTGTAAGGAGGAGGAAATCCGGCTTGGATTTATCTGCACTTTTGACTGGAGTGTGTCTGTCCGCGTGACCTCCGAGTGAACCTGTCATTTAGTGCAGAGCATGTGCAGTTTAAAATAGGCACGAGTAGAAACCGTCACAGTCACTTGAATATAGAAAGTGGCGCATAAGCACATTATCCTTAAAAATAGCAGGTGGAAAATCTGAACGACCACAAATAGCTGTATTCACTGCAGTTCTGGCTGCATGTCATGACGAATAACAGTTTTTTTTTTTTTTTCTGTGAAACTGAACTAATTTCATGCGAGTATAATCATAAAAAGCCTGCACACCAGATTTTCGATACACTATGAGTATCAAATACAACCTGTCTCTGGCGTAGATTAAATCGAGCTGTTTTAAGACTAATTGCTTATTGAGTTTTATATGCATACAGTGTGTGTATATTATGTTTCTGTCCCAGTATTCTCCAGTGTCTGTTTTTGTTCCACCTGATACTCTGCAGCTGTTATGTGTGTTGATTTATGGTTTACAGCAATTTGAGAAGAGACAGGGTAAGAAAAATGAGCCATGTAAGAGAGTGTAACAAAAATAAAACACACTTTTTTTTTTTTTTTTTACAAAGTAGTGTAAAAGGCCTAAGAAGTTTGTGTTTTCCTTGCCAGTTTGACATTGTAGAGGGTAAGGAAGTGTGGAGGAGGTTGTGGTGCATATAGATTTATGTGCATAAATCTGAGGAAGAGGTGCAAAATATCAGAAGTTTCATCATATCCTAAAAAAAATCAGCCTTAAACAACCACTATTAAAGGTAAAGGCATGCAGTGTGTCTCTGTATATTAATGTTATGGTGTAAATGTTCTTCTTTCTTTTTTTTTGCACCTTTGTTTTGCATCACACTCTTTTCACCGTCCAACAAAAACAAGTGCATCAGGTTTATTTGCCATCAGTGATCGATCACTTCGAGCGGGTGCTGTTCTTCACTTTGTGCAGCGACAGCTTAATGAAACAGAAACAGCTGCACGGTGCAAAATGTCCTTTCGTGTCACCTTCTTGTCAAGTCAAAGGGAAAAAAAAAACCAAAAACAGGACACTCAGGATACACTGACCCTGATGTTTAGTGTAAATTAAACCAAACAGCACAGCTTCCTTCTGATTTATGCAAATGCCTCATAGCACTGACGTTAAAAACATGCATTTCATTTCACTGTTTCACTTAATGATGGAGAGGAATCACTGAGGTGTTAAATCTTTTGCTGTTTTTTTTTTTTTTATGCTTTTTCTCAGATTCCTTGAGTTTTATTCGCATGAATTACCAGCGCTGTAAATGTTTTTATGAAGCTGCTGCTCAGTGCAGGTGTTTGCTTTTTATTGCAGATGAGATTTTTTTAAATACCTGACTGCTTTCAGAGTTTAGAATGCACTAAATTGGCTCCCTGCGATGAGCCGGCGACATGTCCAGGGTGTACCCCACCTTTGCACATAAGCAGCTGTGATAAGCTCCAGCGACCCCTGTGACCCCTAGTGAGGATAAAGTGGGTTCAGAAAATGAATGAATGAATAAATATCTCCTTGTTTTCTGACTGACATTTAAATCACTGTCTCATGTCACCTGTTTGTATGACTCCTGTCTTCTCTGTGTCCTCCTGCCGTTGTAGTTATGTCCAACCCGCAGAGGTTTGTGGGTAACAGCGTCCTGCAGTGGAACAACCTGGCGGCCGCCTCCGTCTCCTGGCATATTGAGCTCATGTTCCGTACTCGACAGGCCGGCGCCACACTGCTGCACATTTCATCTGGACAGCAGCACAACCTCACTCTGCAGGTGAGGTCGCCCTCCACCTCTGCACATACACACACACACACACACACACACACACACACACACACACACACACACACACACACACACACTGCACGACAGCATCCATGTCTTCATCTGCTTGAGGCCAAATTGCATCAGATATTATTTTCTCCATAGACACTTCTAATGTCAGTGAAATGCTGCAACACACAGCAATGTCAATCTGTCCTCAAGGGGAAAAACGGACATTTTAATTGGAAAGAAGATGAAAATTTGAAGTATATTTGTCCGAGATGGTCATTAATTCTGATCAGGAGATTGTAAGTTCACTCAAACAAGCAGTCAGAATCTATTCCTACATGGCTGTCATGTTCAATTAGAGCAGGAAAATGATCTACAGTGAATTTTCTAAAAGACTAAACGTCATAGGACCAAGGCTCCACCTGTTGGACACCTGAGTCTCTGCACGTCACTGAACATCATCTGACTTCCAGACAAACACACTATTCTCTCAAACACTCACTGTGTTGATATTTTCACCCCCGTTAGCAGCTACATTCTCAGCTTTTTTTCCACTGACTTCTGTTTGATGTTACATAACAGTCTATTTTCTATTTCTAGTCCTGTTTGCTCATAATGTGCAGCCATATGGGGTTTGACCTTTGGACTGTAAAGAAATCATCCGAGCTGAACGTTTATGTTCATCCTGTGATTCTTTCCTGTTTCCTGGTGGTCTGTGTTTTTTTCTCCTCTGCTCTGTTATCGAACATCGGTTCAATCTCCCTCCTGCTGTTCCTTCTCCAGCTTCGCGGGGGGAGTGTGTTGATGGGATTGCATCGAGGCGAGGACTCGACTCTCTCTCGTGTGGAGGAGGTGCTGGTGAACGATGGAGACTGGCATCATTTACAGCTTGACATCAGCAGTTTGGGAGGAGTTTCGAGCCACAACAAAGCTGTTTTGTCTCTGGACCATGGACTGTATCTGGTTAGTTTTTATATAAATGTTGCGTAGGATGGATGGTAACCAACTACGGGTGCTTGAAAAACTTGAAAATGCTTGAATTTCAATGTTGTGTTTTCAAGCTTTGAAAAGGGCTTGAATTTTAGTAAGTGCTTCCAATTATAACTCTGTGATGTGATTGATTTATTTGTTTTTAATATTAATTCTGCCAGGTTAAATGTCAAGCCAAAGCTACTTACAGAGAGGTGATACATTTGGAAAAATAGAACTTGATGTCAAAAAAGAAAATCAGTGGGAGCTCCTAGGTCTTAATCTCTGGCTTCCCTTTTTTTCTTTTAATTTCTAAACTTTTTGCTATTATGAGACATCATTTTAGATGTTTATAGAATAATACAATGTACATCATTATGATAAAAAGTGAAAAAAAAAATCATGAGTATATGTATTCCTGTAGATATTTATTTTACTGATCAGGTGCTATGCTGGAAATGTTTTAAAATTACCTTTAAAAGTGCTTGAATTTGACCTTGAAAAATGACAAGCTTCATGTGTGTTTTTAGGCCAGTATGGAGGTCGACGGGAAGCTGCGGGATTCTAAGTTGAAGACAGTGAGCGTTGGTGGTGTAGCAAGGGCTGATGGGAAAATTCAGCATGGCTTCCGTGGTTGTATACAGGTCTGTCCTGCATTTATGTCATCATCTGTCATCATGTTTTTAGAAGCAGTTCTCAGAGGACTTTAGTGAGCCACTCACCATAGAAGTATTGGTTTGGTGTTTACTCAGGTCAAAGGTCACCAGGAATTGAAGCTTTTTGATTATTTACAGCAATTTTATAAGAGATGGGGATGGAATAAGGCATATGGGCGACTGGAACAAAACTGAAACAGACTATTTTTATAAATATGTGACATAAATGTTGTTTCAATGGAAATATATCCAGGAGATGCAGATCCTTAATGCATGTTGAAATATGAAGGTAAAAATTGGTAAAGACAACAACTGCAATATGTGAAAAAGACTGGATTATCATGTTATGTTTGAAAAACTTGAAACTGAACAGTAAGAAAAGTTCAGGACACTTTTACCAAATCTGTACATGTCACACTTTAAAACATTTCACCAATCAAAACCTTCTTTATGCTAACCTTTGAGTGCATGTTTGAGTCAGTTTTAAAACCCCAAATGTCCAACATGGACTCATCCATCGGTGTATAATCATAATCACTGTGTGTGTGTGTTTGTGGTGGTTTCGGTGCAGGGTCTGCGGGTCGGGGGTGCTCTGAGTCTGTCTCAGGCCCGGAAGGTGAACGTGGAGCCGGGCTGCAGCGTACCAGACCCCTGCAGCTCCAACCCCTGTCCTGTCAACAGCTACTGCAGCGACGACTGGGACAGCTACTCCTGCACCTGCCTCGCTGGTCAGTCCACATGTCCAAAAGAAAAAATAAAAATAAACCAGGGCAGTTGAGATGTTTAGCACACCACCCGAAACATAATTTAACCCTCAGACTTAAAGAACCGCCCAAAAGACGACAAAAGCATCTATTGATCTAAAAGGTTTAATACATTTTGATCCACCAATCTGATCAATACTTTGAAATAATTCAGGTAAAATACAGTTTTACTACTCTTCATGGTATTATATTTGTGTTTTTTGGATGTTCGGAGACTGTAGTGAAGATGGAAATACTGTCATTTTCTGCCATATTGATTTTTCTGTTTATTCTGAGCTTTTATGAGCTTCGACGTAATCAGTAAATCAAACCAAAGAAAATACGGATTTTCACAGAAAAATCCAAAGGGTAAAATAATAAATAGTGATAAATCACTAAGAAGAGGTGAAATATAGGGAAAAATTCCTCTGGAACTGGCCACTGAAGTAGTTCTGGGTCTTTGATGGTTAAATATTTAACAAAATAAATCATTAGAAGTGTCTCCTTTATCAAATTATTTCAGTCTTGACATACAACGGTGGCCAAAATTATGAGACAAACTGACAAATCTGAAAATATTGACTTTTTTCATCCAAAACACGATTTAATTTCCTTATGTTCATGAACATATGTTTGATCTGAGCAAAACAAATATCAGATGAAGTGAGTCCTACTATCTTTCTTCACTTTTAACTCTTTATTTAATGAGCAGGATAGGCCCTGGACATTCAACAACCACACAGCTGCTTCCTGAGCCTTGAAAACCATTCATTTAACCAGGATCACACCTCTCAATTCGGCTTCTTGTAACATTGACAGTGAAATAGATCTAGGTTGTGTTTTGTAAAATTACCCACATTTCCTAATGATGTTTCTATTCTATGGTTTATAGAGCATAATGATAACTTTATAAATATTTCATTATTTTATGGGTATGTTAATGGCCAATAAAAAAAAAAAATCTGGTAAAATCTCTTAAATGTGCTGTGTTCTTATAATTTTGGCTGCCAGTGTAGTATAAACAGGAAAGCACTGAGACTATATTCTTCTTTACTTGACTGTTTTTTCAGGTTATTATGGGATAAACTGCACAGACGCCTGCTCTCTGAACCCCTGTGAACACAAATCCACCTGCACCAGGAAGCTGAGTTCACCTCGCGGTTACACCTGTGACTGTCCCAGCAACTACTTTGGACATTACTGCGAAAAAAAGTACAGTTTTCATACGTGTCTGTTTCAGCGATGGTTCTGTCCTGTATGTTTAATGATTATTCTGCTGTAAACTGACGGCGTTGGTTCCTACAGGACGGACCTGCCGTGTCCCAGAGGCTGGTGGGGTCATAAGACCTGTGGCCCCTGTAACTGTCAGACCGACAAAGGCTTCGACTCCGACTGCAACAAGACCAGCGGAGAATGTCGATGCAAGGTGAGTCTGGATTCATGACAAACGGAGGAATGTGAGGGTGAAGGAGGATAGAGATGGAAGGATGAAGGTGTTTCACACTTCAGCACAGCATAAACTATAAACTCCTACACATCAGTTTCACTGGTTTTTTTTTCTGGGAAAGCAATTTTTAAAAATGACTCAATTCATTAGTTTTATTTCTAAATCATCAATCAATGAACGTTTATTTATATAGAACTTTATTTATTATTAGCATGATTAAATTATAAAATAGCAACAGTTCAATCAAATAACAAGTGGTGCACAACAAACCCCGCCCCTTGCAAATATTTTACCTGATTTCTTATCATTGCAAAAACACATTTTTGGAGACCTTGACCTTTGACCTACATTCATCAAAATTTAGTGGGATCTATTCTGGACCACTTCACACCTTTCCTGAAAATTTCATGGAAATTGCAGTAAAAATGCATAAAACAATAAGACACAACACACAGTGATAAAAAAAGTGCACAGATTTAAAAGCAAATAGTGTCTCAGTGCTAAGGGTTCAAAGCCAGAGGTTTGTCTTTAATCTGTCAAATCAGGACAGGATTGAATTTAGAGCAGATCCTAAATACATGTAAACATCCAGTACCAGCCAGTGCTTTTTGGAATGTACATTTATCTGCACCCAAATAAACTCCTGTTTCCCATCTGTAGGTCACAACCCAGCCTTTGGGAATGAAACGGCAACAAAAAACCTCCAGCGTGACTGTTAGACGTCACCGTAAATTAAACATAATGAAATGATTTAACAAGAAATATAAACTTTTTCTATTCCCCAAAGCTGTTTCACCACTAACTACAAAAACACAAAATGGAAGGTGTATTAATGAAACATGTGGATTAACCATTTTGCGTGTTTCTCAGCTAATGTTATTGATCGATTTCTCGAGTATTTCATTCTTCATTTGTGTCAGTGTGAAAGGAAAAGTCTGTCTGTTCTTTTTGGAGGCTCCTACTGATGAATTTTAAAGCATTAATGTGAAGTGAGTGAATATAGTAGCAAAATCTATTTATTTTTATTTTATAGGATTTATTTTTCATGAGCTCACCTGTATTACAGTTTTACCACCTGTCACTGTCCTGAACCAGGAGTAAATGCCACCACAGTCCACCGATGATTACGTCATAAAACTGTACATTTAAGGACTCTCTTAGAGTAATTTTAATGGATCATAAACTTAATCACCATAGTTTAAAGTCAATTGATGATAGAAAATGACTCAACAGACATGTACATATTTAAATGCACATCATCAAGGTCATAACTTTAATACGTCATAAGGTCTTTAAATGATCTACTTAAGTTCCCCTCCCTTTGCAGTTCCAGCCTCCAAACCCCATAAAGCCCCTCTAGGGATGGGTGTCACAAAGTACCATTGATACTAGCATTGGATTTGTGTTTTCATTTCATGCATACTGAATCTATGTGATGCAGATTCAGGTCATTATTATTATTTACCTCCAGGGGAAAATCATTTTCATAATTTCAAGAAAATACTTGAAAAATTATAGTCCGTAAATAAGTAACACACATTTATAGTCTGTGTTCCGTGCTGTTGAAGTGGGACGCTTTCATTTCTTCCAGGACATAATTACCCTGCATCTCCTCCATCAGACAGATGTTTGAGAAGCAGCAGCTGGAGCGCTCACTTCCACATCTGGCAGAAAGTGAAGGAGGCTGGTGATAAAAATGGATGTAAATATATATATTAACCATCACTTCCTCTCTCCAACCGCGTTTCCAGGACAACCACTACCGTCCTGAAGGCAGCGACACATGCCTGCTGTGTGACTGTTACCCGGTGGGTTCCTTCTCCAGAGCCTGTGACAGAGACAGCGGACAGTGTCAGTGTAAACCCGGAGTCATCGGCCGCCAGTGTGACCGCTGCGACAACCCCTTCGCCGAGGTTTCTGCAAACGGCTGTGAAGGTCAGGACAGATGTGATTAATGCCACTTTACTTTTGTTGCAGAATTTAAAGACTTTTCATTGTAACTTCAAATGAATTGGGTATTTTTTTCTTTCTTATCCTCCTCATCATTGTGTTTCTGTGCTGTGCCTCCTGCTCGGCCTTCCTCAGTCATCTATGACAGCTGCCCTCAGGCCATCGAGGCTGGGATTTGGTGGCCCAGGACTAAGTTTGGTCTCCCGGCAGCGGTTCCCTGTCCCAAGGGAACTCTTGGTATGATGGTTTTTCAGCAGCTCATCAAATTACCATATAATAATGGCAGTATATGAAACTAGCCTGCAGGTCTTTCTCAGCAGCAGTCTATTTCTCACCTCTCATCTGATAACGGCCTCTCTCTCTCTCGCTCTCTCTCTCTCTCTCTCTCTCTCTCTCTCCTTGCTAGGCACTGCAATCCGCCACTGTGATGAGCACCGGGGCTGGCTGCCTCCCAATCTGTTCAACTGCACCTCTGTTACCTTCAGCAAGCTGGAAGCCCTGGTGAGGAGCAGCTCTCCCTGTCAGCTGTAACATTTAACTCAGATTGCCACGATAACATCCTCATTTGTACGGTTGCTGATTGTTTTTGTGGAGTGTCAATGTCTCCGAGAAGATTTTGACAGTCCAGTGCTTAAATATAGCTAAATTATTTTGTACTGAGCAAGAAAATCTGCCATCTGCGTGAAAGTAAAGAGAGTGAAAGACTGAAATGGGAAAAAAATATGACAATGTTTAAACAAGTTTTGCTTATCACAAGCGATAAAACCACAGCTTATAGTGAGTGTTTGCACTGGGTCAGAAATACAGAAATGTAATCATGTGAGCACTGTATGTGTAAAATTAAGCAGAAGTGGATCATATGTAACCAAAAAGGCTGAAATACTATCCAAAATACTACTAATAAGACAAAAGACTAGAAGATGGAATGTAAAAAACAAAACTACAATGAAGACATTGAAAAA
>JAPTYQ010000023.1:21168199-21194082 GCA_029814465.1 Ostorhinchus cyanosoma
GCCCCTTCTGGGCAAATTAGAAACAGTAAACCGTCCAAAATCAAATCAGTTCCTTTCCATGATATTCATATGTATGGAAAATATGGAATTTCTAAACTCAATATTTTTCAAGTTATCACATTAACACAAAGGCTATCCAGTGGCGGCAGTCAGACCAAAAACATAATATCCCAGAAACACAGTTTGGGGATTTAATCATCATCATATTATTGGTACATGTTATTGCTGCTCGTAAATCCTAGAGTCTTCACACACTGAGCAAAAATATAAATGCACCATGTGACACTTTACATTTTAATAGCAGATGTTGCACAATATTTTAAATCACAGACAATTTATTTATTTTGTTGATCAATGTGGTACAGATTACTGTCCAGTAGAACACAATAGTGGCGTCTGGCGTTCAGGGACATTCACGTGGACGCAGTGGGAGCTGGTTGAAAGAAATCACAGCTTGATATCTTGTGTGTCCATCATTGGCTTCCTGTAGAGCAACACATCATCTTCTCATCGAGCTGACAATACTGTCAATTGTGGCCCGTGGAATGTTATTCCACTCCTCTTTGAGGTCTACACGGAGCTATGGGATGTTATCTGGAACCGTTCCCACATGATTTGCAATATCTGTGGCACGGCGACATCTGAGGAAATGTGACAGTTTGAGGCGTCCTTTAATCGTCCCCAGTATAAGGAGTGTCTGAAAACTATTAATGCTGTTTGAGCAGCGTCTGGACCGGCCACAGCTGTGTTGTGGGTGGAATCACCGGATCGCTGAGCAAGTGCTCACTCGCAGACATGGACACAAAGTTTGTTTACAAATCAAGTGAATTAACCGTGTTTTACAATTATAAGTCATCATGAGCTAATTTTGAGCCATTCGTCTCATGTTACACAAATATTGTACATGGTGCGTTTATATTTTTGCTCAGTATATTTATGGCAGTGGGAGCTGAAAAGTATCATTAAGTCACTTGGAACTTTTGTATTATATAATTCTGTGATGTATATCTGACTCTGTACATTCGGCAAATTAATCTCCCGCACTGTTTCACTGACTTACAAGCTGCTCTCAATAATCACAAACTGGTTCTTAAAGCAGGAAAAACCAAACTTATACTTTTCACTAAATCAACAAATATTACTTACAATAATCAAATTATCTCCACTAATAATGGTACAACTATTGAACGAGTCTCTGGATACAAATATCTTGGAATATGGATCGATGATAAAGTTACTTTCGAATATCATGTAACTAAACTAAGACAAAAATAGGCTTTTTTTACCGAAACAAATCATCCTTTCCTCTTAAATGCAGGAAGAAACTAATTGAAGCAACTTTTTTTCAGTTTTAGATTATGGAGACATTTTATACTGGCTTGCATCAGCTACAGCTCTAGATCCACTTGACAGTTTATCATTCAGCCCTGAGATTTATTACAGACGACAGCTACAACACTCAACACTGTGGCCTGTATTCGGAAGTTGAATGGCTCTCTCTATCTAAGCCCTCACTGGTCTTTTACCACCTTATTAATTCTTAATATGTTTTAATTGCAAGTCACCACGCGCTCAAAGGAATGGGTAACACTGCAGGTTCCTTCAGTGGACCCTGAATTTGGAAAGTCCAGTTTTTCTTACTGTGCACCTGGAACCTGGAACATTCTGCAAAACCTTTTGAAACTTACCACACTTTTGTCATTAGGATCATTAAATCCATAATTGCATTTTATTTTACCTCCAGCTGCTCCTGTTTTTAAGAAGACTTCTCTGGTTTTAATTCATCTTTGTCACTTTTACTTTTTGGTATTTCTGATATGCTCATTGCATGTTTCTTATGTTTTGTCTCGGCTATATCGCAAATGAGGTTGTTTACTCAATATACCTCTGATTTTAAAGGGGTCATATTTTGCTAAACCCACTGTTATTAGTATTTGGTTCATTTATTTGTGTATTTGAACCCTAATAGTTCAGAAAGTTTGAATTTGAACCCTCCAGGTCCTGCAAAGCCATCTTTATATTCATTTTTGGTAAGACATTTGTACAAATAAGGTCCAGACTTCTGACAACATTTCTCTGAGTCAACAACAGCGATTGTAGTCCATACTTGAAAATATGTCCAAACTTCAAGCCGATTACCCTAAATGTTCAGTTGTTGGTTGAACGGGACAGAGCAGCACGGCCAAAAACCTGGAGGGGGTGGGGCATGAAGTGGCTCACATGCATTTAAAGGGCCAGCGCTCAGAATGACCTTTATAGTGTCAATACTCAAAAATAGGGTTGAAGATGGACCTTGTGGAGTTTAATTAATGAAGAATTTAGACCCAAGTATAGCATTTAGTTTATGTAGACCTCAAGTAAATGTTTTAAAATGCATAATTCCATTTTTTAAAAAAGCAAAATATCACTCCTTTAAATGAAGGTTAAGCATGAATGAATGAACTATGTACTGATGTGTGCACAAACAAGTGTTCAGGAATGGAAAGTCATAACTAATTAGGTGGAGTCTGACATTTACAACAAGGCACCTGTCAAACCCATTGACAGGAGTTCTTTTGATGGATGCTACCATTTCTGAAAACATTTCCCATGCATACCTCTGGATTGTCATGAAAAAGCAGCTCTGTCTTTGAGAGCTTAACTACTTAAAAAGTGTCTTTGTTTGTGTATGCCGTTTTTACACTCGTCCTTCCCTTAACCTACAAAGGGTATGTGTAATAAGCTACATCTTTTCAGTTTTTCCATTCAGTTTAGTGGCTTGTTGATGATTACTGATTGTATTAATTCTAGAAAAAAATTCAATAAAAACTGAAATTAACTAAGTGAACTGAACTTCCTCATTCACCTTGTGTAGTGAAACTCCAATGCGAGGTCGTTCCAGTGTTTATCGTCGGGCGGTACCACAGACTTTAATGCACACGGGTAGTGTCCGCCCCAGCTGTCACACAAGTACACGACTCCATACTGGCCTCGACCCAACTCTCGCCCAAACTTTGGCTTGCCTGTCAGAAAACAATGAGTCATCTATTTACTTCAAACCAAAACGAAAGTGCTTGTACATTGTTTGACTGCATGTTTACTTTGCCAAGGAGAGGTTTGACACTGAGCAGGTGCTTAATGGCGTCTTGAAACAATTTACTGACGTGATTAAAACTGTTTTGCGGCAGTGTGTGCATCCCCTTCAGTGGAGGGTTTGGTGGTGACTCACCGTGCAGCAGCACATCCCTGAGGGAGCGGCTCTCCAGAGACAGACGGGCCAGTCGAGGGGCGTGGTCCTTCCTGACACGAAGCCACAGGTCCTCAGTTCGCTCCAGACGCCCAGTGTGTCCTTCCTCCAACTACAGACATTAAAAAAACACAGGAAAACTGAGAACTGCTCATACAGGACTGGTTAGTTTATTCTGTCTTCTAACTAATGTAAATTGTCCTTTAGAAAATGGTGTAGTCTTTTGAACACTGAAAATAGTAAATAAATGATCATTAAATCAAGGTAAAGGTACACAACTGTACTTGACGAGTATACCCTTTTCAGACTTTGATAGTTATACATAGCAGATAAGTTTAAAAGCCTAATTATTGCATTTTTCAAATATTTTTTTTTACTATATTCCCTCGTGGGCCTGAGTTTTGCAGTTTCAGTCTTCTGTATGTGCTGTACATATGGTAAAACTGACAATAAAGCTGACTGATATGGAGCACACAAGTATGACATTCATGCTCTCATTTACTCATATTTTGTCTGTGGGATTTGTGACACGTCATTGCATTGTGAGTGTTTAATCATACAATTATACAAGCCTCAACTCGGATAACGTTTAAGGCCAAGCTGAAAAGGCTTCTTTTTAGCTTTGCATATGGCAACTGAAATGGTTTTATCTACACTGTTCTCTTGTCATTGTAACATTTTTTTTTTAAATATTCTATTTAAAATTCTATATTTTATACTTATTCTTGTCTGTGTATTTCTAACTTGTCTTTTATGATTGTAAAGCACTTTGAATTACCCTGTGTATAAATTGTGCTATACAAATAAACTTGCCTTGCCGATGGTCATATCATTATTCAGACACAGGGCTGTGCAGCAGATAATGTAGAGCAGATAACAGTATATAGATAGTAGTTGAAGCAAACTATGACCTGAAAAAAAACTAGTTTTTTTATTTATTCTTGGTGGAACATGAGGGAATGTCTTTTAGGACACTAAAGCCACATTTATATTCTTGGCATACTTTTACTTTTTTATTTCTATTATTTATTAGTTCAGTTCTAAGTGGGTTTTTTTCTACTTGAAAGGCTCCCAGAGATATACAAAGCAAAACCTCGTTTCTTCTGTTAAACTGTCACAATGAAAGCAAGTACATGTGACAGCATTAAGAGTAAAGAATTAGTGAGCATGGAAATATAGTCAGCGATGTGACCCCCGATGTCTGTCATGTGAGGATTGTCATCAGAGCATTCTGACTAAAACTGATTGGTCAAGGATGCCACGGCAGGAACTGAAGGCATTTACATATTGAACCTTCAAAAGAGAAATGATTCAACTAAAAAGACATGAAATACTACAGTGTGAACTCAGCAGGAGGAGTAAAAAGAGCAAGAAAAAGTTTGTGAATTGTCTTTCTGTGTAACTATTACCTAAACCATGATTAGTTTTCTAAACTAGATAAAGGAAATACAGTTGAACAAATGATGCAAAAGCATTATATGTCCATTTATTTATGTCATACTAAATATAATCCAATCCTAAATATTTTTATGTGGCAAGAATATGTATATTTGTTTGACAATAACTCTAAGTCAGTGTTTACGGTGATTGTTTATCAGGTTTGAACATCGGTTTGTAAGGACATTAGTCTGTTACTGAGTCAAGAATATCTCCAACCCATGGATAATGGTTGACTTCCTTGGATTAATTTCCCATTTCAGGTTCTTCAACAGCATTTTTCTAGGATTACAGTCAAGCCTTTGACTAAACCATCCAAAACATTGGATTCATTGTGCTGTGAGATTTCCTTTGTGGAACTAGGAGTATTTAGGTTGCCGTTTTCCATAATAACTTTCTTTTAAGCTTAAGTTCAGATGATATCTTTACATTTTACTGTAGAATTAAGAATTCCAACAGATCTAAAAACAGCAAAACAGACCCTAACCTGGATACCACCACCACCATGTTCCACAGATGGGATAAGGTTTTGATGTAGGAATGCAGTGTTTGGTCTGTTCCAAACACAGTGTTTCTCACTAAACCCCAAAAGTTCAGCTTTAGTTTTAGTCACTCAGAACATTGTTCCCAGATGAATCTGGTTCATCCACATGATGTTTAGCAAACTGAGGCCAACAGCACTGAGCGCTGACATGTGCACAGCTGTTGTTCTCAATGTTCTCCTGAACACCAACTTCAACCTTTGTTTCCTAAACGTCACAGTGGGTTTGATTGGTTCTGCTGGACTTTTACGTGATGGGCTTATGGTATGAACTATGTGGACTGACTAGTCCTTTGGAAGGAAATAATAGTGTTGAATCTAGTGCAGGGGTATCCAGTCCTGGTCCTGAAGAGCCACTATCCTGCATGTTTTACATGTTTCCCTCTTCCAACACACCTGATGGTCATTATCAGGCTTCTGCAGAGCTCGATGATAGGCTGATCATTTGAATCAGGTGTGTTGGACGAGGGATATAAACCACAGGATACCGGCCCTCAAAGACCAGGATTGGACACCTCTGTTCTAGTGGATTCCAAACTCTTCACAAACTCCTGTGTTCCTGCCCAGAGAGCTTCAGGTGGTTCAAATATGCTTCTTTGCTCAAGCCATAACTTCCACAAAAATAAAGATCAAACTCTGACAGTGAATGCATCTCTTCTGTAAATACGCAGACATAATCAGTGAAATACCCGACTCTGAAATCCCATTTAATTAATGATCTTTAAGTTTAAAATACTGCTACTACAAGCAAACATGACAGATAGTCATATTTTTAACCATTTTGCTTTTCCCTAAAAATGGGTTAATTCTGTTATCTAACAGAGCAAAATACTAATAAATGACACATGAAATCATTTTCCCTATGAACAGAAGAATCTACAATTGCC
Source organism: Ostorhinchus cyanosoma (assembly GCA_029814465.1). Classification (NCBI taxonomy): domain Eukaryota; kingdom Metazoa; phylum Chordata; class Actinopteri; order Kurtiformes; family Apogonidae; genus Ostorhinchus; species Ostorhinchus cyanosoma. The sequence goes on from JAPTYQ010000023.1 coordinate 21,174,291, forward strand.
AATTCCATGTGAAATGTTAATGGCAAAAAAAGAAGAAAATGGCCTGAAGAGGCAACAAGAGATGAATATGATATGAATATATCATATGATAAAAGAGGTAACGCAAAGAAAAACACATTAAATGACATCTGACAGTGTAAAAATCAATCATAATCATTCATTAGCATTTGAATTGTTTCATGTGTCAGTTAGTGACAGTGCGTTTCTGTAACTAATGTCTTTTTTTTTATCTTTCTATTTGTAACAACTGACTTGACGTTTCAGTAAAATGGATTTAATTCTGCATTGGTTTGATGGTGGAAGAGTCAGTCAAAATGTAGACATAATGGAAATTCATGACATATTCCTGTAAATTTGGATCCTAGGGAAATGCAACACAGATTTTGTTTCTTACAGAAAAACTAAGGATAGAAACATTGGGAAATCTAATAACCTAATCCAAGAGCACCAGGCCTCATTCAAGGTTCTCAGATGTCAAATTATCTCTCTGCTGTCTATCAAATAAACAAAAGCTATTTTTGAAAAAGCTATAAAGCCGAATAAATGAAGACATATTTCAGTGTACCTGCTGTCCCACCACTAGCCAACTCAGCATTTCTATTAGCCATAGGCAGGGACAAAGGTTTTAAGGTGAGTCAGCAGAAAATGCACACAGACCTTTTGTTGTGGTCATGTGATCAATGGCACACACATTCAGACCAGAATCCAGTGTTTACAATAAAACAGCAACAAGAAACAGCAGATGAAGCTAACCAGCGATGGATTTATGCAAAATGGTTTTCATTGGCTCATTTGGATGATTTTTGGGTGATTATTGACACATCCCCTCTCAAAGAAAACTTAGAATCATCGTTTGTCATCATCATTTGTCACTGATGTTTGCACATCCATTTAATGTAGAGCTGCTCCAACAATATATAAGACACATCAGTACAAGTAGGTCTGTGCACAGCTCAGCACAGACGTCATCTGTCAATAAAATATTTTGGGAGCTGACATTAAACCCACTGGTGACATGAAACAGTGGAAATTATTTTCAGTTTTTCTTTAAAATATAGAATGGCTCATGTTATACATTTATTAGACTTGTGCACTTGGTGTATATTGAATGTTTCCAACAATGCTGCAATTCAGAGAAGTCTTTCATTTCATTCAGTGTATTCAGTGTAACCCTATTTCATTAGGTCGCCTCTCAGTGACATCACATCCACTTTTAAAACATTATTAACATTAAACATCAAGCAACAGTGATGCTACATTATTCATGTCCTCTACTGCTACATCTTTAAAGTTGCAGCAACCAAAATCACAGGGAAAAAAAAACACCAGAATGTAAAAATACAGATTTTCCCTCTGCAGCTCTCTCCTCTCTGTCCAAATTAAAAAACTAAATATGTCTAATGTCAGTTCATGCCATTACAAAAAATTATCTGATCGGTTATTCATAAAGCTGTCAATCATGTACTTAACCCTTCCCATGTGAAAACACCTAAGATTAGATTAAAAATCTACATCATAAGGTAGATTTTGCCTGAAACAGAAGCAATGTAGATGTCTCATGTCGTCTCAGACCACTTGAATTACAATACACTGAAAGGGAGTTATTTTTTGCAGAATGTCATTACAAAATCTCATCACTGCAGCTTTAATAATTATTTTGAATGAGAACTGCCATAGTGACAGAAATGACAAACTATTCCTTAAAAATAATCAGATAAATCAAGTATCTTTTTCAAGATAGGGGCACAGCTCATTTAAGCAAATTGAGAACTGAAATCGAGAAAAAAAATGAAATTAAAAAAAAAAAAAAAAGGAAGTCAACCTGACGCAGGGATGCTGCAAAGGCTTCATGGGAGCTGTTGAGTCGGGTCCTGAACTGGGAGCAGATGCTTCTGGCCAGTTTCGCAGCACTGAGGCTTTCTATGGCATCCTGGGCCACTTTCCGCTTCCACTCTGGAGTAATAGCAGGAGGGTTCACAAAGGTTATCCTGTGGATTATCTAGAAGAGACATAAAATAGATTAACAAGACATTTTTGATTTTTTTTTTTTTTTTTTTAAGTCACAGGTCATGAATTCTGACAGGGCTGGTGCTCACCTGTTTGATTTGCTCCCAGACAAATCGCGTTACAGACGATCCTGAATGAAAGGTGACCTCCACGTGGTAGGCAGCATTTAATAACTGTAGCAGGTGGAAAACAGCGTGAACATGTAGGAAAGGCCACTGCTTAAGTTATGCTCAGTATGTTGTAATGTGTACATGTGTATCACTTTCTGACCTGTTTGGTTTGTTTTTCTACTGTTTGCCTTTTTGCAACCCCACTGTTAGTTCACACTTGAGTTTTTCTTCTCTGTTTGTTTATGATAGTGGGATGTAAGTTCATGTAGATAATTAGTAGAAGCCAAAAAGTCTCCCATGGTTACCCTCTAAACATTTGAAGTGAATAGATGAACAGTGTGCAGGATTTTCTTTTCTTCCTTTTCTTTTCCTTCTAAACATTGAATCCAACAGCTGTTATTGTTCCTATTTCCATGTTTTTCTTAGACCTCACAATTTTAAATAAATATTGCTTACACTTAATCAGGTGTCTCGCATTCCCTAAGGCCACATTAAATGAGTTAATTACATTTGCACAAACCTGTTTGAGATGATTGGAAGTAATATTGTGGACAGAAGATTCAATATGCGACTTCTCCAGACTGTTGAGACATCGCTCCAGAGTCCCTACGAAGCTCTCCCTCAAATAGTCCACAGAGCTGATGAGCTTATTCGCCACAGCCTGATTCAGACGAAGCACTATCAGCTCCTGGATCTGGTGGATGCAAGACTTGATCTCCCTTGACGTAACAGGCTCTCCATTAGTTGTTACAATTATGTCTGCGGTAAAAGAAATTGATCTGTCAAGTTAATGCCTTGTCCTTGAACAATTGGCAGAATTAGCTCTGATGTATGAATGTTAGTGTGACAGTCATTTGATGTCGAAAGCAATGCAGGGACACATCTGAACAAAAGCCTATTTCATGAGCAGAGAATTTATATTTTATAATGAAATAACTATAAAAACAAACTATTTAGAGTAAAAAGTCACAAGCTAAAATAACTTAATTTTAAAGAGAGCTTCATGGATTGCGGCGGATCTATGCAAGTTGTGTGCGGTGATTAAAAAATAAAAGGAGTAAAACATGAGCCCCTGGCCTTGAATTAATTGACAACATGTAGAGAAAAAATTAACAGACAACAGGCAGAACAGCAAAAGGCACCACACAAACATGTGATAAACTATGGTCAATATAGTGTAAAAATAATGAATGTTTTCCACATCTGCTCCAGAGTGGAAATTAAATTGAATGCATTAAATGAAAGGCCATACATAAAACAATTATAGTTAGACATTTACTCCCTGCTGTAAAATATTTTCAAATTTGCAGTGCACAGTTTTCTACATTTTGTTTTAATCCAAGTGAATTCTCCATATTTGAGTGATTATCACATTTTATCTCCACATTTTGCTTGCTGTACCAGAGCAGAAAGTCCAGACTGTCAAATTTGCATAAGATTTTATTTGGTAAACTTAGCCTGCGTGGAAATAGAAAACTTTAAAACTGGCCTCAGAGGCAAAACTGGAAGGAAACAGCCAGAAAGGAAAAGGAGCTTTTCTCAGCTTCTAAAGGATGAGTCAGTGCTAAATTCTGCGGACAGATTGTGAAATAGAGCTGGCTCAGCCACGGCCCTGCAGGTTGCACCAAAGACTTTAAAGAAACAGACTTTGAGTAAAGGCTGCTACATACTCTGCAAAAACAGTTCATTTCCTTGAGTTGGCAAGAATAACAACAAAGTTTGTTCTGACCAGGACATTTCATATTTTATGAGAAACTCAAGTGCCCAACTCCCAGGAGGTCCTCTGCTTTTCCACATTAACCACACCCACTATGAATTTCTAACCAATCACACAATAGTTCTAAGACATGGCACGAGAAAAACATCCTGATGATGTGTTGGGGCTGCGGTTTGAGAGTTCATAGCCCTGGGAACAAGAAGAAATGTCTCTGTTCTTGCGAAGTATTAAGCAGGCTTCACTCACATCCTACAGAAAGGTGTCCACATTTGTCTCTCACAGAAACGCATCAACAAAAATAATACATTTAAGACAAAATAAAAATAAAAGTGAAATAGCAACCCACAGGCTATGTAGAATTAATCTTCTATGAGATTTAATAATGATATAATCATTTAATTTCAATACAAAGATTCAAGATAAATAAGATGTATATGTCATCATTATCCAAACAATAAAACACAAAGCAACAGAATCAACACTGTTAGAGTTCATGAGAAGAAAATTTCAATTATCTGATTTCCCAGAATCTCACATTTGGAAACACGGGACTAAAGGGAGTGTTTCCACTTGTAAATACAAAACATCTTTTCTGCAAATTTACCATTCATCATAATTTAGAATAGTTAAAGATTACAGATTCAAGAACAGCAAGTATCTTATCAAAGAGGGACAGACCAGTCCACATCCTTTTTAAGTGAATAAATGGATTGCAATATGCCTTCACCTCCTTCATTTGTGAGTTGTGGTTCTTATCTGGAGACAAGATAAACTTCTAAAGTCTGTCCACTAAACTGAACACAATGACTCTGTTGTCACATAACTACAGGCTTTTTTGAACAATGAAATATCGTGCGTTATAAAGTTATAATTTGAAGCATGTGAAATACTAACATAAAGTGGAGTAGTTTTTAGGAGTACATTCCTATACTTTTAAGTGTGCTATTTGGTGTGGTATGTTATCTTATCTATGACTTTCTTACAAGAAATCTGACATCTAGACAACTGCACAGGAGCTCATATGTGAAAAATGACTCACAGCACATAATAAACAAAATGATGTCATAATACACTACTTAGTTAATGCAAATCCTGCCTTTCTGGCAAGAAATAAATCAGACCGACACAGACAGACATCACAGTCTTGATTGTTGATGTTCTTATGCACTCCCAGAATTGTAATTGCATATATTTTGATGAATATGTTCCTCAAAAACAATGATTTAACTCTCAGCCTTTTTTCTCATTAGTCTTTTCTAATCATGTGATTCATGTCTTTGTCAAAACAAAATCAAATTTCATTAAACCTACAACCCATTTAAGAAAACACCACACAAATGATAGGAGGTAGACAACGCAGTTTTACCTCAGCAGATTTGTACTTAGGATATTGGAATGAAGATTAAATCTTTGGTGGCTGTGTGCGTCTCTGCTTGCTTCTATTTTAGTTGAGGATCTACCTCAGTTTCAAAAAGGTTTAAAGCCTAATCATAAGGATGTACATAGATATGAACAATGTAGTTACTCTGTGATCAATTTGTCTGTATTCCCAAAAGGTTTGTTTTTATAAGCTGAATTCCACCTCCAGGGCATGTAAAAAATCAACAAGAACAAAGTTATTTTTAAAAAAGCACACACACAAAGGACAGAGTGAAGAGAGGAAAGGCTATTACTAATACTTAGTGTCATGACACTGACCTGTAAATTCCAGGTTGGCAGCGTCCTCGAGCAACTGCTCTTTCATGCTGCTGAGTGTCTCCACAATCATCTCCTTCATCTCCTCCTGTTTGCGGTTGGCGATGGCCATGAGGGATGTGAACAGTTCACCCTCTTTCTCACGTGTGTACTCCAGCCTGCGGGGTGTTATCTGCAGGTCTCGCTGCATGTCAAACGCCTGCAAAAGGAGCAGAGAGCATAAAGGAAGGATGGGGATTTTCTAAGGAAAGCAGTAACGGGTTCACTAACATACAGTGAACTTGAACAGTCCTCTGACCTGGTTGATGAAAAGATCAAGGCAGCGACAGTGAAGCCCATTGAGCAGGTTGGCAGCCTCCACCTGCTGGTTTTGAAGTACTTGTCGTGCAAAAGGAACCAGCAACCGATGCAGTCTTTCAAAGGCCTCACCCAGCATGCTCTGGGGCTTGGCGCCAGGGGTGGGCATCTGTGCAGGTGCACCACAGGAGCAGTTTCCCGCTGGGCTATTAAGTAAACCGAGGGAGACCAGCTGCTTGTGTAGGGGGCTCTTCTCTTTCTCTTTCTCCTTGTCCTTGTCCTTCTCAGTGCGACGGCCGGGCTCCGGGGAGGCTGCTGGCATCGTGTCAGGAATACGGATAAAACAGAAAGGGAACGGGAGCATCTCTTTGACCTTCCACAGCTCCGCCACCTGCTCCGAGCTCAAGGAGTCCTGGTTGATGGCGTAGAGTATGATAGGGATCACACCGTGGGTGTAGTCTTCCAGGGCTTCTTCTATGGGCTGGACACTCGGACAAGGCACCACCATGACCTTTGCTTCCTAAGGACAAAGCAAAAATAATACAAAGACTAAAATATGACTTTCAATTCAGGAAAAACTTTTTTTTTCTTTTTTTAAAACTTGGGAAAATTAGGCTGCTGTATTAAGTCTTCCTCGATATATCTCAAAGATTCTCAATGGATAGTGTGAAAATAATGTCTCAAGCTCCCTGAACCACTCAATCACAAGCTTCATGAGCCCGACAATTCCTGGCAATGATCTCTATCAAACTGCTGATTGTTAAAGAAATAAGAAGCTAATTATCCAATACAAGGACCTGAATTATTTGTTTGGGTAAATCCAGGCGGGAACTTTTTTGGCCAAACTGTGTAATGTTTCATTCTATGTTCTGTTGCTTTGTTAATGTTTACACGACCAGTCAAAAGTTTGGACTCTCCTTCTCATTTAAATGGCATGAGAAGGACCGCAGATGGCCAACAAGTGCTTACCATCACTGGGAACTCCTTCAAGACTTTTGGAAAACATTTCAGGTGTCTACCTCATGAAGTTCATCGAGAGAATGCCAAGAATGTGCAAAGCAGTAATAAAAGATAAATGTGTCTATTTTGCAGAATCTAAAATATAAAACATACTTTGAGTTATGTACCACTTTTTTAAATACACAATTCCATCTGTGTTCATTCATAGTTTTGATACCTTCAGTGAGAATCTACATGTAAATAGTCATGAAAATGAAGAAAAACCAGGAGAGTCCAAACTTTTGACAAGTAGTGTAGGTGGGATTGGCAGTTATGGAAAATGAATGAATGAATGAATGAATGAATGAATGAATGAATGAATGAATGAATGAATGAATGAATGAATGAATGAGTTGTGGGCTGCAAACGACTATTGATAAGAATATTTTCTATCACTTGAGGCATGTTCTTTCACACAGCAGAGATATCAGCAGTTTCCCTGCACAAGCAAACGTAGGGGAGAGTGAACTTGGCACAGAATGGGGTAAGTCTGATATATTATGTTTTATAATTAATATGTTTACAATATTTATGAAGAATTAAATATTAACAACTGTTTTCATTAGTGTATACGTCATGAAAATAAGTGACAAGTGTTTTGTTTCTTTAAACTCACTGATGACTTTACATCTACAGAGGATACATCACTTGAGGCTTCAACCACATCTATGACATTTTATTGCTTAAACTACGATGTTTCATCTTTTAGACTAACGATCAAGCATTTTCCTTCTTTAGCCTAAAAGTGCGGTATAAACATGACTGCTTCATTATTAAGATGTTTTACAGTATTTACAATACCTAAACTCTTTGACCTTGTCACATGAAAAACAACATTTATGTCGATGATTTTGATTTATTCAGACACTATATGTTTGTTCTACCAGATGGCAAAAGGGCATGCACATCAAAAAGAACAAAAAACAAATCACATGCTTGTTCTACTTCTGAACACATAAAGACATGTAAATATTTGTGATGGCCTTGGGAAATGTCCGTGACAGGGCCAAAAAGTGACGCATGTAAAAGGTTTGTTTAACCCTTGATGAATAACAACTTTTCACAGAAATAGACTGGGAGACATTTTCAGAGGGAGACTGTGACAGGGGAAAAGACAGCTAGAGAAAAGAGGCAGAAATGACCAACCAACAGCTACACAAAGGAGACAGTCAGTCCTGTCTCCAAGAAACAAGAGCCGGGCCCATCTGAACAGTCTCTCTGGAACAAAGATAGCCTGCAAACATTTGTTGCGGCCAATCAAAACCAGTACAATGTTTGAATTGCCTTAATACAGTCAGTTTTTAACAACAACCCTTCAAGAGAAGGTCTATGGGCTAGTTTGAAGATACGATTTTGTTTTTCATTTGCCTTTAGGACTATTACTGCCTAACACACTTATAGAAGGTCGACACTAATGACTGTGTAACAAATTAGACATTTCTTTTAATAGCTGATTTTAAGCTCCACTGCTAAACTCGCACCTGTCTGTTAACAAGCAGAAACAGACAGTCTGATGTGAATTCATGGAGCAGAGGCAATAACCACAACAGAATATGTACCACAAAAGCATTTTAGACATGTGGCGAAAGGTTAGCACCTTTGGCGTCCTCTGGGTTACCGCATGCTTAAGTTGAGGTTGCATTGAAGCATGGGAAACCTCAGGATAAGGCTAATTAGTGAGGTGGTTGTCTTCAGTGGCCTCTAAAGCAGAGTGCTGTGATTGTGGCAAGAGAGTGTGAATATCACAGAGAGCGGAGAGATTCTGTGGCTTCATTTACTCTGACCTAAACACGCTAATGTTTTTTCATTCATCAACAACATAAAGCCCAGAGGGACACTGCTGTAGTTTCTGACAAGGCTATGTTTAGTGCATGGCAACTCAAATTAGAACTACTGCTGTTGTATGAAAGCATCGATCAAAGACACTCAAATATATTTTTTCATTAACACAGAAATAGACTTAAGGAAGAGAATATTGTTAAATATATTAAATTATATTGGTGCTTCCATCTCTAATCGAGTGTGTATTATTATAAGATAATCATCACAACACTTGTTTTTCAGCGACTTAAGGTTTTTGACCAAAGTAATACTCTGTGTCTACTTGACTGTGGCTTTTAGTCACATGTGAAAATGAACAGTTATAAGTGACTGTCTAAATCTCTACATTTTCTGTTTTGTTGAAATAACACATAATTTGAAGCAGCAAGAAAAAATGTATGCCATGGTTTTGGTGAGATTATGAAAACTGTGTTTTTTTTAACAAAATATCCTAATGTACTAAAATGTTGTTTGAACTTTAATTAATTTAATAAGTCTTTAAGTGGTGGTGAGAGGAAAAGTGGTAACCAGTTCTTATTCAGGCTCCACAAAATGCACATTTGTGCTTTCAAACTGAAAACAGAATAAACTTCATCACAGCCTGAACAACTAGTGTCCCAGGACCCAGCTATAACCATGGCAACTTCATCACAGCAAAGGGTTTGGGATTTTTTTTACATGACCTAGTCATGTGAATCGCACCAGACCAGTGGCATTACGTAAGGGGGCAGGGCGGGTGGGCCGCCCTGAAGCAGAGCTGGGCCTAGTTTCTGGGGCAGTGTGATGCTCTCTGAGGACCCTTGGTCTAAAGGATTAAGGACTAATTTCCACGTGTCACACATGATAAGAACTGACTACAATCCTTGCACCATGCCAAATCCATTCAGTCCAACAAGATATTGTAATTTCCAGGTTGCACTGACTGAATACCAGCATGAACACTGTCTGAGAACCACTGTGAGCAACAACTCCTCCTTCAACACAACTTAAAGAGTAACCTGTGCATGTGCTTAAAGACATGCTCCAAATATGAACAGAAGAAAAGTGATTAGAAAAGAATGTATTACTAAACAGTTGCACAAATCAGGTAAAACACTGAACAACAATAATCAGCTCTACTCAGTAATCTGTGTGTGAGCTAAGCCACATGTGAACGCAAAGGTTTGTTCAAGCTGAAGACACTGAGGAAGAAAAACGCTTTCCTTTTTTGCTGTACTACAAACTAGAAATGCCACCACCCAAAAATAAATAAACACAAGATTAATATCAAGGCTCATGGGTAAATGCTTTTTTTTTTTATTGTCATGTGCAAAACGCCAAGACAAGCCACTGTGGATGAAAACACTCAGTTTTAAAATATCCTCTTGGTACAAGTCTTAGTATTTATCTGTCATTTCTTAAGAGGCATTCACTGACACGCACAAACAAAATGGAACCCCAACACACTGCCCTCAGTTTTGTTTGAAACTAAACAACCAAGGCAAACAAAGGCCCAAGAACTTCCTGAATCCTGAAGAAACTTCAATCTGCAGATGAATCACAGAGACAAATTTTGCTCAATTTAGGTTAAGTCTACAGTTAGCAAAAAATCAGGGGAAAAAATGTGAAAATACATTCCTTCTGAAGCTCTCTCTCTATCTATTAGCATAGGCTGAACATAACTGAATGGTGCAGAAGTCTTGCTTTGTGTCAAACTGCTTTAGGAATAATATAGCCCCTTTTCATCATATTTCTGTGAACTTTTATTACTAGAAACTTGTTTATCTGGATAAAAGAATTCCCTTCCACTGTAACTCAAAGTTCCGGGAAATTTATTCAAATGAGGCTAATGAATGAAGTCCAACTGAATTTCTCTTGAGGGTATTTGGTATACATTAGACAAGGCCCGGGTTCTTTTGAGCATGTTTGCTAAATAAGCTCTTTAACATATTCAGATGGACACACATATGGTTACAATGCACTTGTAGGAGCAAGCCAAACACCCTCAGCTCAGAAAAAACACACCAAGGTTTTTCAAAGTTCCTGGTAAAGTAAAAGTTGCTGGAAAAGGGCCTGCAGTGGAAAAGGGGTTCATGGTGAAGAGCTAGTAGAAGTAATAGTTTTTTTTCCTGCTGAAAATATCGCTTACTGAAGTCCTGGGTATACAAAATACCTAAAAGAATTTGCACCTAAAAATGTCAAAATATATGTGTTTTTCATCTCAGTAAGATGCCATTGCTTTGTTGTATCTTTATTCATCATATTCATCCAAAACTCTAGTTTATCACCTTCTATTTCCGTGGTGTAATGAATATAGTCAGAATCTACAAAAAGTTACAGGAAACAAAGTGACGACTGCAAAGCCAACACATGATTTCATGTAAGACCACAAGGTTATAAAATAATGAAAGACTAGATGCATTTACTTTGAACCACAGTCTGATTTAAAGCCTACCTGAAGCAGTGGGTGATGCAGGGTGATCTCCAGCTCAGCTAGCCTGTGCGCTGGGTCTTCACATTCCTCGTGGATCTCCAGGTCCTCTCGGGGCACCGTGTCCCAGCGGCCACAGTTGGCTGCCAGCTGATGCACCAGCTCATACTGACCGGGCAGTGCCAGACTGAGCCGTGTCTGTCTCCCGTGGCTGAAACACAACTTCCGCCTCTTGCAGACAGTGCCCTGGACTCCTTCACAAGCCTCTCCGGCCTCAGGGCCCAGCGGCAGTAGCCTCTCCCCCAGAAGACAGTTGAGCAGCTGGTAGCGGGCCGCACAGTCCTGGCCCAGCACCAGGATGTACGGGGCAGCACCCACTGTGTTGCGTAGGAACTCTTCCTCATGACTGGGGAAAGCGATGCAGCTGAGCGGACCTGAACGACAAAAGAAACCACAGAAGAAATTAATCCAGAGGGAAAACATTTTGGTCCAGTGATAAGATTTGGAGGGATTCAGGAGGATGTACTAGTACAAATGGAGTTAAATATTTTTTATTTTGTGTATAACAATGTAAAAGTAAGAATCGCTGTGTTTTTGTTGCTTTACTATGAGCTGTTTATATCTACAGAGGGTGCGGGCTGCCTGACAGAATGTTGCATCAACATGTTTCTATGGTATAGAACAGATTTCCTATGCTGCTTTTTTTCTGTTTTCTAGTATGTGGTATTCAGCATTCATGTCTCTTATTACACGAGTCTAGGCCAGAGCTAATTTCTGCTTCCCAAAAAAGCCTTGGACAGACAAAAAACATGGGTTCCAAGTCCAACACATCTTCTTTTGTGACCACTATAAGTGAAGTTGGAGTGGTTTTCAGGTGGTTGCAGTCTGGAACTTTACTGCCAGTTGTCACTAAATAGCACCTGTTGAAACTTTGAAGACTAACCAATTGTTCACCTACAGTTCATAAGCATTAGATAACAGAGTAATCAGAGTAATCAGTGACATAGTATCCTTTGTATCATTATTTTCACATTACAGGAGACCACTGTTTGATAATCACACAGCAAGAGGAATAATAAAACAATTTACATCTCATGTTTGTCCTTGTGCTCATCTTTCTTGAGTTTAGCCCTCAGGTGTGGAGTACACACAGAGGAACCAATTCACCCTGTTTACTGAGGGTACCAGACATAATCCTCAGTGAAGCTGAGTCATGGTCTAACGCACTTATATAACAGGGAGAGCAGAGAGCAGTAATGGCCTACTCTATATGCCGCCGTCTTTCCCCTACTATAAAGGTGGTTTTAGTGGAGGCTTAATACAGCATTCCTCTACTTGTACTCACACAAGGCCAATCGGTGCTGAACATATGACTGCATGACCTGGTTTTACTAGATAGACTATACCAAACCCCTGCATTATTTTCAGTGGTTTTTAACAGCCTTACAACTTAAGAATAATGTTATTGCATCATGTGATATGTATTTTAGTCCAGAAAGTATGTGTAACCAACACATTTAAAAGATAATTTAGTTTAAGTTTGGCCGTGTCCAGGAAACGTGGTTTAAAATTCAATGTCTATGGTGATAATGGATCATACGTGGCTTAAAATTGTCCATTAAACTTTCAAGATAATTGCTCTGGGCATCTCTGCAGACAGAACATCACAGCCCTGTTAGGCAAGCCTTCTCTTTTAATATGGCACATCACATTTTCACTCCTGTGCGTTTAATCAATGTTTCAGATAGTAAAACAATGATGTGGCTGAAAAGACTCATGGTACTGATGAAATTCTAGGATCAAACTAACAATTGTGAAGATTATTAATAACTGAAGGCCTTCTAATACTATGAAGCAAGGTTTACACAACCAAGCACCACAAACAAACTCACAAAGGAAACAAGGAAATAGAATTGTGTCAAAAACCCCAGGCTCTTTGTTAGTGACTGGTGAAATCTCAGCATATTTGGGGCACTTAGCCCCCTTGTTCCTTTGAGAGGGGGGTTAATCTCTTCAGTTTAACCTAATTAAAGCATATTTGAGTGCAGGTGCTGGTACATAAATCACTTAGCAAGAGTAAGCAGTTATTTAAGTATACAGGCTCTCTGCACTATACCAGACATATAACACTGCTATAGCATATTTGCAGTAGGCTTTAAATCTGCTTAGTGTGGAGATCCAGTGGTGCATACACAGATGCTGCAGGGGTTCAGACCTACCTGCCTCCAGAGAAGCTGAATCCGTGATGGTTGATGCACAGGCATTGCTGTAGTTTTGTCTTATTTCCCTGAAGAACGCATTTGTCTCCTTCAGGTTCTTCTTGAGCTGTACGGAGTGCTTATTGTAACTGCTGAATATCTTGGTTAGATCCCGAGCTAAAGGAGTGCTTTTCTGTTGTGTATTTCCTTCCATGGCTGACAGGTGAGCTGCTGCTGTCTAGTACATGTATAGGAGTTAACAGGTTGATTTACTGCTCCAAACTACAGACACACTTGCAGCAAATTAAACGCGAGTCACAAACAACTGCCTTGTTGTCGCAGTTTTTCTATTATTTGATAGTTAATCAGTAGTCATACTTGCACACCCATCTGCTAGGTTGTGGCAGATGATTTTAAAGAGTCCATCTAAGAGCGTCATTAACATTAGCGTTATCAGTGCACAGTCTCTAGGGACAGTGAGAGTTTGGCATTTGTTTTTGTTGTGGCGTTGATTAGCACGGCTAGCTAGCTTAACGCCGTGCCTCTAGCTAGTAAGATAAGTTTAGTGTTAGTGACTAAATGCAAAGACACAAATGGCAAACAAAGTTATCGCTATTTCAACAACTTGTGTTAGCTATCGCTTCGAGTAAACACAGACTGCAAAGTGCGCAGTGCACATAAAGTCCTCAGCCTCGACAGATGTGCTAAACAATATGCGACCTACTTGTGGTCCATTTAACGTTAGCACCGTTAGCCCGAAGGCATCTCCAGTCCGTCCTCGCCTTGGCCTGGCACAATAAACAGCCTCTAACTTCATGTATCAAATCCGGGGCACACTTTCATAGCCATACATCTCCGAGATAAAATGAGGAGGGGTGGTTTTCACAGCTGTCTCTAGGTGAAAACTGCCAACGCACGAAAACAACGTTGATGTTTTCCTCCGTGGGAAATGATCCACCTAGACAGACTCCGGTCGGGAGACGCCAGCGGACATCTCCCAACCCGGAGCGGACAGGATCCCGACCGACGGACGGACAGCCTCACAGCCGACTGAAGCTGCGTGTTACCGGCGGTGAAGATGATGAAGAGGACAGTCAGTGACGGTGCAAGACGAGGTGTGTCCGAACAACTCACATAACTGAGGCCAGGGAACCAAATCACTGCAAAACAGAAAGTCGACAAAACCCAAGTTAGGGAAAGGAAAGGGCGGGGTTCGACAGCGCGAACTGCAGTCTGGGAAATGTAGGACTATGGTTTAATAAATGCCATTGCACAGAATGTGTGGAGCTAACCCCTTTAAGCATTGGTGGAAGAAGTCTTCAGATCCTTATATATATATAAATTCCACATTGTATAAATACTCCATTAAAAGTAAAGGTTGCACAATCAAGATCATGCATAGAATATATAGGTATTATTTGCAAATACAATAAACTGGTTATAAAGGTAAAGATAAATAATCTTTATTACCATTACCTTTGCCCAGGTAGAATAGGTACCAATAAGTACAAAAACAAAAAAGAAATAAATGTCTCACTCTGTATATGTTAAAAAAAATTGTGTATACACTCATACATGCATATATACATATGTATGTATGTATGTATGTATGTGTGTATGTGTGTATACAGTACTCGTAATAAGGGTTCAGTAAAGGGTCTACTTGTCATGGAATCTAAAATACACAAAATAGTGAAAAAGAATATGTAAATATATGAATATACACACACAGGAGTCATAAGAAATTTGAAGTATGTTAATACTAACATAGTAGATAGTATTGCACCTTGAACATGAATGGCACTTGGAGGATTTGTTCACAGAACAAAGACATTTAGCATGCATTTCACAGAGTGATGTTGTTTGCTGTGTGCAGGGAGATGAGGGACGTGTTCCCCCACACACAACCTTTTGCTTTGAGTATGATTCATATTACTGCTGTATTATGAGTAGTACTACTGTAGTTCATTTGAACTACTTTATATCCTGATGTTTAATTTAATCTACAGTTGTGTGTGGCCAAAAGTTTTGGCAGTGACACAAATTGACTACTTGCATAAATGGGATTTATTGGCCGTGAAAGTCTTTGAAACATATTAAATGTGTATAATTGTTGTTCAGTGCACCTCAGAAATACATAGAAAAATGTACAGATAAATAATTAAAAAACACTGAGGCAGCAAAGCTTGCATTAATAAAATCTGTGTCACTGCCAAAACTTTTGGCCACCACTGTACAGGGAAGCATCATATTCTATAACTTCATAATATGTGTGTGTTACCTCTAAAAAGTGAAGTTTTCATGGGCTCAGACAAAACAGGTCTGGTTTCAGCTTTATGATCATTAATTTTCAAGATAATCTCAGAGGGGTTTTGATCCCAGACATTTAAAATCAACATTTTTTTATTATATCTATCTTTTAGGAGCAATGATAAATTCTTAACCTGAAAAGTAACTAAGGATGTCAGAAAAAAATAGTGTGGAATAAAAACTATATTAAAACAAGAAAACAGAAGCAGAAGTACCTCAAATTTATACTTCAGCATTTACAGTCCACCACTTCCTATAAATAATGGAATTTAAACATGTGCAACATTGAAGTTTTTTGGAAATACATTCACAAAGATACATATCTCTGAAACTGTAAAGCTTTAGATTATGAAATTTATGTGTGAAGTGAATGAAGTGATTTATGCATGTAAAATATGATTTTTATTTTTTCTCAATCCATGCATTCATTATATTTTGTCAGCAAAGAAAATATTTGAACCTGTTTCTCAGTTTTGAGTAATTGTTTTTTTTATGAGAAATTTTTAAAAAATCAACTTCTTTATTTCATCACTGTCCCAACACCTGCCATTCCCCCTGGGTTTGAGTATCTATATACTATACTATACTATACTATACTGTACTGTACTGTACTGTACTGTACTGTACTGTACTGTACTATATAGGATAATTTAACCTAATTAAGGCTAACTCTGCACCCAGGAAGACTTAGAGCATGTATATGAGGAAATGTCGTACTTCCCTGTTTTTGTTCCTCCTATTTATCAGTTGTATTCATCAAACAACTCCCACTTTCTGTGTATTGATGCATGTCTTGTTTTCCACTCTTATGCCAACAGTTTGCCACAATAACTGTATTTTCTCAAATTGATTATTAAACTTAAGGCCAAAAGAAAGAAAGTTGTTCATGTACGGCCTGCACTACACACTGATAATGAGCCCCCTCTTCAGGTAAACACATGGAACGGCAAAAACATTTTTGAAATAGCTGGAAATTGCCTTGTTTTTCATTGTGTAGTATACTGTCAATACGTATTTAAATAATAATAATAATAATATGACACATCTGGATACATTTTGTATTATTATACAGAGAAATACCTCATCTGTTCAAACAGACTGATCAGTGATTTGTGTCATCTTCAATCTAGGTTACATTCTTCTCTCTTTCTATTATTCTTGGCTCCAAGTGCACTTTCATTGTACGATGTTCTCCTTCTGCACGGGTGAAGAAAGACTGGCACGCCACTCAGAAAACTGAACTGGAAAAACACAGTACTTCAAAGACAGTTTCCAATTGGTTAAGAGGTCAATTACAGCTCAAATGGTGAGAAAGCGGCCACTTGGCAACATGTGTTAATCTGGGTGTCCTGATTCAGTGTGTGTGCCTAATCTAATTTTTAGTGCATTTTTTTGTACCTACTTGTACTTGTTCTAGATGTTGTCTCTAAACACATATTAGGGCTACATATCAAACTAACATATGCATAATATGTAATAGTGAACGTGTACCGGGGAATCTATTATTCATGTTTCTCTCCAAAATTACTCAACCATCAAACATTATGACTGCATACTGGTCTCTTGTGGCTCTGAGCTGGCATTACACCACCAAACCAACTGTTGCACATTGTGTACTTGTTCTCTCAGTTCTGTACCATCTCTCACACAGGTCACAGCACTCAGTTAAAGAGCCAAACGGGACAGTAAGAGGCTAAGGAGGAGGGGGCATGATTTTTGGACAGAAATGTGAAAGGATCACTCCACTGCATTACGTTCCAAACTCTCTTAATCGAGTACAAGTAGAAATGTATTGATGGAAAAATAACTAGTTCACCAGTTCATTAGTTATATGGATTAATTAAAGTGGGTCAAAAAAAAGAATTACTCACAATGCTCATGTGTTGTTGTTGTTGTCAAGTAGTAGCAACCAGTTGGTAGTGGGTTTTAAGAGTGTCTAATTTAATTAATAGTACATTTTTCACACTTTGATTATGTACTAGATGTTAAATCACAATGAACAGTTTGTATATTGGCCATATATTACCGAATACCACATTTCTTTGTAAAATTACTCCACCCACAGTGTTATGACTCCATGCTGGTCTCCATTGGCCTCTTGCTGTACTCACACTATTCAACTGTCTCTTGTACATTGTGTGCCTTTTCTCCCAATTGAATTCCAAACATGTTACTGCTCCATGAGGCTGACTATGACTGTGAGGAGGTAGAAATATGACATTAATACATAAAATAAAAGGGTCTGTGTACTTTTCCAGTGGCTTCTCCCAACTGCAAGTAGATGTGGGAGAAAGAAGCGCTGGTTCAGTAATTAGACATTTAATTTTTTATTTTTACAATTCTGACTCAACTTATCATTTTCACATCTACATTTTATCTTCCAGATCACAATGGATCTATAAAGACACAATACATTTCATTTTCTGGCTATGGCAACAGTCATGATGTTGTTAAAATGTCACTTATTTTTCTGAAGACATTTTAGGTTGTACATGGTTGTTCATGTTATTCACCTTTTTGCAAATGTAAACATTTTCCTGTAACTTTACTTGTATACACTAAAACAAAAAGAAAAGTTTGGAATTGTCATTATTTGTATGTTAGTATACTATTGTTTAATTGGTTTGACTCACTTGAGATCAAATTGGGCTTTATGCGGTCTCTGAACTAAAATGATTCTAACACCCCTGACTGTTAATATCTTCAGTGTAATTTTGGAGTTTCATACATTTTTCCTAAGGCCCAGACTGGAGCCTTTGGCCGGTTTTAGCCCAGGCCTAGTTTGACACCCCTGCTTTACCTGATAAATATGAAGAACCCTGGATTTGCTCAACAGTTGATGTGGTGCGCTCGGTTTGTATATCCGCGCACACCGATATAAACAACGGCTCCATCTACATTGTGGATTTTTATTTATTTATTTTTGCTCATTTCTACTTTGAGTTCATGTTTACGGTGTGTATTTGTGCTGTTTATATTCATTCTACGGCTAGTTTAATATATGATACTATACAATAGATTGTACTTCAAACCAAGAAGCGTCATTAAAGTTTTACAAATACAGAGCTCTTATGGTGGTAAACATAAATAAAACCATGGAGACAAAACATACGCACACACACTAAAAAACAAACAAACAAAAAAAAACACTACAATAAACTTTTATGTGAACTCACGGTCCCTCCTGGTGTACTACACCAAGCGCTCCCTCGTACCTGGACCGCCTCCTGGACTATTTGACGTGTCCGCTCCACTCCGCTGCTCTTCAACATGCTGTAAACCTGCAGTCAGTGGATCCCAGCACAAAGACGAAGCACAAACACGCACCGTGGACTTCAGTTAGACGTTTACCCGTCTGTCTCCAACAATTATCTGTAGAAATCTGCTTTTGAAGTCGGAGGTGGGACACTTTTAGCACGCAGACCAGCAGGGCTCGCGCGAAGGAATGCGGTTTAACGTCGACACCTGCGTCCGATAAAAAGTGAAGAAAAACACAGACTTTTATCGACATGGATGGCTTGAATGTTAGCCGCCACGTCGGGGGGATTTCACCCGATGAAAACGCTCATGGTGCCGGGAAAGCCGCGTCCCAGGCCCCCGGGAAGAAGCAGGCGGTGAAGAGACATCACCACAAACACAACCTGAAACACAGGTACGAGTTTCTGGAGACACTCGGAAAAGGCACCTACGGAAAAGTGAAGAAAGCCAAGGAGAGGTCCGGCAGACTGGTAAGACTGTGTGTTTGACTTTATTTCTATTATTTAAACCAGCTGTAATTAATGCCTTTATCAGTCCAGCCACATCTGCAGTCAGTATTAAGGTCTGTTTGTTCTACTGTCCCATTGGCCACCTGTTGTTTGGAGACTGTACTATTTATAGAAGACAGTCTGCACACAGGTTTGTGATCAGTAGAAAAACCAATAGAAGGCTTTGGTTTCAGTTTGTCCGGGTTAAAACCTGCATTAGCCCTTTCTTTCCATGTAATATCACCAATAGACAATGTATGCCTGATGCTGAGGTGGGTTACACAGCAAGTCAAGTTTGTTTTAGACACAGTTCTACGGTTTTTATGCATCTTGTGAGATGCACCCATAATTAAGAAAGAGTAAAAAAATTAAAAGTATCATTTTACATGAACTCACTGTCACCCATCTGCTGTTTTAATTTTCCAGTTCTTTACTTCAGAGGTCACATACAGCCCAATTTGATCTCAAGTAGGTCAGACCAT
>JAPTYQ010000023.1:21195669-21212857 GCA_029814465.1 Ostorhinchus cyanosoma
AACCTAAAAGACCTAAACAAGTGTTTTTCTGTAGCCTCATATTTGAAGCATCATTTCATAAACAGAGGTTATAAAGAAATCCAGATGAAACAATACACCAAATATGCAGATGCCCCACTTTGAACAACAGATACTTGGCCCAGAAGTGAACTCTTGCTTCTGTCAGCTGCCAGATCATGCTACTGGCCATTGCTATTTGTTAAAATGTCACGTTTGTTATGAGTGAGAGTGCCGTGAAGCCAAGGAAGCCAGTATTAGGAATTCCCCTTCTGTACCTGCAGTAAACAGGTAGAGGTGAATATTTAGCCCTGTGGACACACCCATCCCGTGCATGGCCTGACATGTATTGTGTTTTTATGGGAAATGACTTGGAGCCTGTGAGTTTTATCCCTTCTGGCAGCTTCTTCATCTGCATGCCTCATGTTCCATTCTCAGAAATACTGGTTGTAAAAAATGTATGTCTTAAATTCATAGTGAACATTGAGCTTATAGAGCAGGTAGAATGCATAGTTACAAGAGAGATTTTTTTGGTGTGGACTTAAAGTAGTTCTGTCAACAAGATGGACAAAGGTATGTAATTTGACACGGTGACACAACACAAAGGATGGCTTCATCTTGCGTGCACTGTGCACTCTGACTACAGCTGTTGTCATTGTCTACCACCACATATGTTTGATTACATAATCCATTGAGGTAGGGGGATGTTTAGGAGAATTTAGAAGGGGGGGTTTATTGAGCCAAATGCACTTATCCAAGCAGACCCTCCAATTAAGCACTTAACCAATCAATGATGAACCTTTCATATTTGATGCTTAAAGAATGCAGTATTTAGTGTTTACACAGAACGTTTGTGTCAAATATCAGAGATTTCAACCTTCAAGTGCGTATTACGTGGAACAGGCCGACTGCAACAAAGACCGCACACAGACAGATAACCTCACAGGGGTGTGAACTCATCATGAGTGGGAGGTCAGCCTGTCTGACAGAAATGCAAACAAATGCAGGAAACCGCAGTTCCCAGAATCAGGAAAAAGGTCTGTGTGGTGTGAAGTCGGTTGTGACGGCAGCGTCCGGACCAGACGGTGACTCATGATGGGAGACGGTTGAACTGATAACTATATGACATGTTGCTGCTTCAGTCAATCCTTGCGTCTGTAGCCTTGAGGGCCCGGAACAAGAGGAAACAAGGACACCCCCACCTCCAGTGGCATCTGGTGCCCTTACACCACCTCTTAACCTTCTGGGGGGGACTGGTGACGCACTCGCCACACAGAGGAATCCCAGGCATCTGAGCCTCAAATAGACAAATCCAACCTAAAGACCTGAATGCAGACACGTTTTTCTGGATGTGAGAGGTGTTGGAATACTGACACCAACAGGTTACATTCAGATGTAAAGAGCTTTGGATCCTGGAGGCGAATAAACATAACAGGAGACAGTGGATTTCATTACAGCTGACAATAGTCCGTGTTTGTAGATACAACACAACAGTTTTCAATTCATTGGCCTTTGTTATTCACAGCAGAGGACAAGCCTTAGATGGGAAATAATGAAATACAAACAGTTGATTCAGAAACCTTTTTCAGAACTTAAACAATGTAATGGAAAATGAAAAATCCAAGTAATTTCTTAGAGCTGAAGGTGACCAGTCAGCACCTTAAAGCCCAGTGATGCTCATTTATAATATTGCTTTTTCAGTCATTTTATTCATCCAATCTTTTCTTGTTTTGAGTATTTAAAACACACAACACGGTGAAATGCATAATAATGATAAAATAATGAAAATCTAATTTTGCAAAGTAATAAAACCCAATGATGGCAGTCATTAAAACTTAAGGAAAGAAGTTCAGGGTAAAATAATAAAGTGAATTTAATATCTTTTTAATAGTGTCTTCCAATTAGGTCTATCTATTAAGTATACAGTAAGTAAAACCAGATCAGGCTAGATTAGGTGAGACTGAACTTTATTATGCACAAAGTGTAAAAATTATCCATGGTTCCACACAAAGAAACAGGATCAACTTAAGAGACAGAAGCATAATTTACACAAAAAGCCTAATCGATTAAAAAAGAAAAAAAAAAAAAAACTTTGGTTTCAGGTACAGACAGTTAATTCAATTCATCAATCGAACACTATAACTGTACTTGGCACAAACAATTTCCAGGTAGATATTTTTTGTGAATTTTTGTAATCTAAAACGCTATCCAGAGCTCATTGGACAAGATGCATTACTTATGTCTGGAGCTTTTTTTTATACTCAGCAGATACTTATTCCTGAGCTACATCTGGAGTTTTCCCATTATTTTAATTGTACTACAACTCTGAACAATTTGTTAACATCCAGGTGTCCATATCAGATTCTTGTAAACCATCTCAAGAAATTTCTGGCTCACCTCAAAGTCCTTGAGTTTTGTTATGTGGTATTACTTCTTCATCACATTTTTAAAAGCATGCTGTGTTATCAATAAAATTAAGGTGGCAGTCTATTTGGGTGTATTTGTCGATTTTTCTTTCTTTAGTCACAGCCACCCGCAATCTCTTAAAGTGTGTGAATAATAAGAGCCCACATGAAAAAACAGAAGTCAAATTGTGTTGTAGGTGGGGTTAAAAAAAACAGCCTAAAGGGCCTTTAGACATAAATAAACCCATTATCTATTGTGTAGTTTATTCATCAGTGAATCATTACAGCTGGAATGCATTGTTCTTTTGTTCTAAAAGTCTAAAATTACTTCTCCTTTTAAGGTGGCCATAAAGTCCATCAGAAAGGAGAAGATAAAGGATGAGCAGGATCTGATTCACATCCGCAGGGAAATTGAGATCATGTCCTCACTCTGTCATCCGCACATCATCACCATATACGAAGGTATGAACGTCTGCACAAATATTATCTTTTTTTGTAGTCATGCCATTTCATTCCTTAACTTGAGTGACTTTTGTAATCTACATGCGAGGTGAAACGTGACACCTAAGGGGGAAAAAAGATAACTTTCAATCAGTCTCTGTTTAGATTTACAGTTGGGTCACGCAAGTCATTGTGCCGGGGACGGCCGCAAGGTTACATAAGCGTCGATACCCCATCAGCGCTGCAGGTTATTGTGCAGAGCCTTGTGTCTTCTGCTGCCCCTCATGCCTGATGAGATGGTCATCATTTAGCGTTCTCCTCCTCAGTGCTCAATTGTTAGATTTCTTTTTATTTGTGCACATTAGTGAGAACTAGAGGCTATAAAGAAAGTTTACATAACTGAAATCCATTGCTGTATAGATGCCAGACTTATTATAGTTTTGATATTTTCACAAACTCCTATTTAGTCTTGCACTTTATTTTTTAGTTTTACTTTACTTGACAAAATTACTGGTTTTAGTGTAGTTTTTATATTTGTTTGAGGTTTTCAGCTGTTATGTGGAAAACCTTGAAAGCTATTGTTCAGTAAAAGTTCTGTATTGTGCAAAGCCAGTTTATTCTTCCATGAACAGTTAACAATGGTTTGGGAATGCAAATGCTTATCTAATTTTTTATCTATCTAGCTATCTGTCTATCTGTTTGTCTGTCTATGTCATTTTAGTTTGTTCTTCATGTAGTTTCAATGTTTTGGAAACTGATTTTATTAGCTTTAGTAAAAGTCCTATAAAAGCTAATTCCTAATTTTCAAAATAACTGTAGGGCTATTTATAACCATCAATAAGTGGGTTTCTGTGGTTTGTTTGGTGTTGCAGTATTTGAAAATAAGGACAAAATCGTGATTGTCATGGAGTACGCCAGCAGAGGAGACCTGTACGATTATATCTGTGACAAGCGGAACATCTCTGAACGGGAGGCCAGACACTTCTTCAGACAGATAGTGTCAGCTGTGCACTACTGCCATCAGGTACAGCTGTTTCCTCCTGCCTTATCTTTATTACCTGTTGTATAAAAGCCCCATGTGCAAAAAGAAGGAAGTGTACATTACCTAATAATGATGTCTTGCATAAAATCTACATTGGAGCTATGTCTCTCTGTGTATGTGCACACTATGAAAATGCAGCCCTGTCTGTCCTCACCCGTCAGACTTAATGACGCAGAGCTCCACTCAGACCGGCTGCTCGAGCTCATTGTTTTTTTTCCAGGGCGCTGGCACCCCCAAAGTTACATAATGGGCATTATTCACTGTCAGCCTGTCACACTGAACAGGGAGGCTGTGAGAACGATGCAGGGCAAAATGAGCAGTTGGTCTGTGGAGAGTTAGTGTCAGGGCGAAAGGCCAGGAGCTCCAGTACACACAAGCATGGACTCACACTCTAATGAGGGTGTGATGGAACAGAAGGGCTCTACCAACACACGCACACACATTATGTCTCAGTACAGGACTGTGTAATTATGAACATTTCATCTAAACAATATTTTAGAGTAGCTGTGTAGCGAGTTGCACAAAGTTCATACATGTTTGCTGACAATATTTACAGAGTGAACTGCCCTGTTATTCTGTGTCAACCATCTGCCTTTATTTATGCTGAGCACTGATATCTTGTCACACATTAAGTTCCCATGTTTAAATCAGCCAGGAATAGGGCATCTCAACCCTGTACTGTTATCAGTTTATGACGCACGCAATCATTTTCTTCATGAGTGCATCTCAACAATAAATGAATGCTACATAACACCCCACAAAGGACGAGTCCGTTGCTACAACAAGTGTGCCTGCGTAAGAAGCAGCTGACCTGCATTTTTTAAGCCAAACCAAATCTAAACTGAGGCTGAGTTAAAGGCATTCCCCCCTGCAGAGTGGAGGACAATGAAGCATAGCTCACATACCAGGAAAAAAAAAATCTTCACTTGGAAAAGAATGTGCGTCTGACCCAGTAAAAACTAATCCTTTTATGTAATACAAACATCTTCCAGTAATGGCGTGGGCAGAGATATGATCTTCATAATGTATTATTATGCAAAATACTGATACCTTTCTTTTTTCGTCTTTAGAATGGAATAGTGCACCGGGACCTGAAACTGGAAAATATTTTACTAGATGGGAGTGGTAATGTTAAGGTAGGTGTAAGAAAACACCCCCCGCACAGAAACAAGTGAGCCTTTAAACACTTTTGCACAGGGTTTGTGATCATTAAACTATCTTTTAGGCAGTATTTTTTTTACATTCATTTATTCTGTAACAGTTGAAATGACAATGATTTCTTGTAACAGGATCATGAACAACAGAGGCGTGATTCACTCCAAACTATTTAAAATGCGAAATCAGTGTTGTCTTTTATGAGTAGTTGATGAGAGGTTGTGATGATACATATGGGAAACTTTGAAGAAATTGGTTCATTTGTGAATAATCAAATGATGTAACACCCACCTCTTTTTCTCTCTTGCAGATCGCAGACTTTGGCCTGTCAAACCTTTACCACGGTGACGAGTATCTTCAAACCTTTTGTGGCAGCCCCCTGTACGCTTCCCCTGAGATCGTGAATGGGCGGCCGTACCGTGGACCAGAGGTGGACACCTGGTCTCTTGGTGTGCTGTTGTACACCATGGTTCATGGCACTATGCCATTTGATGGAAATAACCATAAAACACTGGTCCAGCAGATTAGTACTGGAAACTACCGAAAACCCACCAACCCATCCGGTGAGTGTGAATTTCAGAGTAAAACTTCATTATCTTTATCATTTTGGTTTTACAGTTAATTTTATAATGTGTTAAATGTCCAATATGTACCAAACAATATTGAAATATGGTAATGGTTGAGCATCATAATTGGTGGGGAACTCACTCAACTTTACAATCCATATAAAATGTACAGTGATTTTCATTTATCATGTGTCTATTTTATTCTCAACTGTTTGAACCGTAATGGAACATGTTTTCAGTCCATTACATAATGTACACTGTTTTTTTTTTTTTTTTTTTTTTAAGAATATTATCTATTTTGTGTCTTGGATCTTATTCTCAAGCTCCACATAGCTTATCAGGGCGTCCTCCCATTTCATTCATCCAATCTCTATCTTTAATATTTTACTTGCATATTAAATGTGTTGTGAACAAACTGAACTGACTGGCTGTTTTTTTTTCATTCTCAGATGCATGTGGGCTGATTCGGTGGATGTTGATGGTAAATCCAGAGCGCAGAGCTACAATAGAGGAGATTGCAGGACACTGGTGGCTCAACTGGGGCTACCAGCAGCCGTTACTGGCTGAGGTAAAGACCAGTCCAGTGGAGCAGACGCCTTCACCGGCCTCTCCATCCACACCACACCCTGCAGGCCTGGCCAGTGTTGCTAGCTGGCTGCGTCGCACATCGCGACCTTTACTGGAGAATGGCTCAAAGGTTCGCTGCCTGCTCCGTTCCCAGGGCAGTGGAGGGGAAGTAGTCCGGCAACGCTCTCTGAGAAGGTCACGAAAGGAAAACAATGTCTCTCAGACCATTCATGAAGGAAGCACAGACAGCCGCCCCTTTAAGGGTATCCTAAAGAGGCGAAACAGTGTCAAACAGAAGGCGATGAGTGAAACTCCTGTTGTAGTTTCAGTAGAACCACAGAACATTTTGGGGTTGGCTGCACCAGACAACACCCCTTCAGTTGGATCACTGCCTCGCAAAGGTATCCTCAAGAAGAAGTCCACAGAGCAGGAGTCAGGTTACTACTCGTCTTCTCCAGAGAACAGTGACTGTGGCTGGGTACCCCAAACTAAAGAGTGCCCTTCAGCCCCACCCTACAGGAAGGGCATTTTGAAGCGCAATGGGAAGTTCTCCTCTGGAGGACTGCAGGAGTTTGGCTCACTAGACCAGTTGGCAGCTTCTTTACCTCGTGGAGGCACTAGGCTGAGACCGAGCGGAGCCATCAGCGAGGACAGCATTCTGTCTTCAGAGTCCTTTGATCAGCTGGATCTACCAGACCGTGTCGGACCACCAACACCGCTGGATAAACCAGCCAAGGCTACCATGAGAGGATGTGTCTCTGCTGACAACCTGCTGGACATCCAGGAAGACGGGATACTCAGTGATGGCCGTCTGAGGCCATGGAACTGCTACGAGTCTGGAGTGGCTGACAGTGCCTTTTCAATCACAGACTGTGATAATGTAACAGAGGCTTACAAACAGGCCATGGTCTTACGAAGCACTGCATCCAGCTAAAGATCAGGATTTAGTCAAGGACACTGAATTAAGACTTTTTATTTTGACTGTAAACGACTGAGCTAAAGACAACATAGCCAAAGCCAAGTTCTTTATATGTAATTACCAGCACACTTGTGATACATTTTGTGCTTAATTTAAGAAATTGCACAGAACCAAAAAGTGGCACAACTTCTTGTGAAACATCAGATTGTACATTGGATGGTCATTGATTAATGGCATGTGTCAGTGTTTTATGAACCTGATTAACAGCCATCTAGAAGAGATGATGTCCATTTCAAGGTGTCTCAGAAGAGAGTTGCTGGTCAACCAAGAGCTCCAACATCAACTTTAGAGTTAATTATCAAATATGTAATTAATGCAAAATTTGACACTTGAACCCAAAACAATGATCAGAGTTTGCAGAACAAAGTACTTCAACAGCGGTCTAATTAGCAGTCACATGAGCTTTTACTAGAACTGCAAGGTATGTCTATTTTCCACATAGTCATTTATAGTGTCAGGACAGTTGATTAGGTGTTTTATGACTTAATATCTCTATTGGATTCTAGCTTCTTTATAGCTGATCATCTTTGACAACGTAATATAGAATTAGACCGAAAAGATACAAGTGAAATTTGATGCTTTTTTTCACATTTTGCTTATACTGTGGCTTTTACTGTTTTAGGATGTGGGGAATTGACATTTCATGCAAACCAAAGAGCAAATTTGCTAATGTTATTGAACATTTTATCTTAATTTAAAGTTTTTTTTGTTATTTTTGTAACAGGGACTTGAGCTCTCAAAGAGCACTTTTCAATGTTGTTTACCCTGAAATTACTTGTTTGAAGTTTGATAATTACTTGAATAATAATCATGGCGCAATGACTTGACAAGAGCAACCTGCACATGTACAACCTGCTTTCGCTCCCAAACCTAATGCACAGGAGGCCACGGACTGTGTTTTTCACAAGGAGGTAGAGCTCATTAAGTCCATTCGAAGGACACGTGTTATGAGCTTCATCAAGGTTTAATGTGACACACAACTTGTGTAACCTTTCAGTTAAATATTGATACTTAGGCGTATTTCATCTTGTATTTAATATATTTAGAGGCCAGGGGTATTAACTACCAAGGGCAAGACTAGCAGATTAGTCAGATATGGAAAAAAAAAAAATCTGCTGGAATGTGAACACTTGAATGTTAGGTTTCCATTAAAACTCTAAACTGCATGTACACATTTATTGTCATGAAGCTGTGCATGTTGACATAAGTATGACATATTTTATTACATTTTCCATATCTGGCTGATATGTTACTCCTGCTTTATGAAATACAATCTGGTAATCAGAGACACCTCATTAGCTTTCTGAACTTTTATGTTGCAAACTGGAATTATTTAATTGGATTGACATTACAACATGTGCAAGTGTCTGAAATACCATTCTATTAGATAATCGAAACTTGATAACCAAACCATTTGTTCCCATTTGAGTATTAGGTTCTTGTAAAAGACCTTGCATAATGCCTTCACACTGCCAAACAACATTGCTCAGAAACTGGAAAATACAGTTTATAAACTAGGGTTACTTTTGGCACATAAATCAAGAATCTGTTTTATAACTGGATATGGTTAATGATAAGGGCTGAGCCATTCACATCATGTCTTATGTATTGTTAAGTGTGACACTGGAAAAAGTTGTCTGCTTTGGGAAAATAGGTCTAAACTGGATGCATTTCATGTCATCATTATGTTGGTGTTTTGCTGGTCCCAGATGTAGCAGGACTGGGCATTTTTTTTCCCTTTGTTGGCATCAAAAAAATCTTGTTTGCCAAAGTTACTGGCTTTTTATGACTGTATTATCTGTCATGCTGTTGTGATGGGATGAGAAAATCATTAAAAAAATTTAAATAAAAAGTGCTGGCAAGTTGTGTAATTGACAGCCAATATACAGACCTTTTTAAAGTAAATATCTTTGATTTTAATAGTATGGAATCTTAACACAAACACATGCATTTATTAGAACTGTCTACATAAAGCCAACGTTACAATAGTACAAGTTCAGAAAAGTGATATTTCTGAATACAATGTGCATTTTAATCAGTTTGTGCCATGTTACAAATAGTAGATTCCACTGGATTTTAATGAAACTTGAGTATCTTCAGAATCGCATATTTCAAATTTAGTTAATCCAAACAAACCACTAACTCTGCAAATGTCAGAGAAAATTAACTAAAATAAAGGCACAGACAACAGGTAAGATGAATACCTACATGTACTTGTAGACAGACCTTTTCATTGAATTTAGGCCTTTAGTCTTTTCTTACTTTTTACTACATCCTAGTAATACACAAATCCTAGAACTTGTTTTTCTAAAGCGATGTTGCTGGCGTCAGCGCAACATCCTGAGTGTCAGTGGGGGTGTAGTTCACCCCTGACCTGTGTCCTTCTGATCCACAAACACTGGCCTGGAAACAAGAGGGAAGGCTGAGCTCTAACACACTCCTGAGCTGCTCACAGCAGAGGAGGACAGAGTTCTGTTCAGGGTCAAATGAAAAGAATAACAACCATGAGGTTAATCTGTCAAAAAAAATGGTGATGAATAATAAAATGGGCAGGATTTTTGTCTTGATGATTACAAGTGTTACACGGGGAGATGCGCACTTTTTAGAACTATTTGATCAGAGTATCGGTTGAAATGATCACAAACAAACCACTCATTGTTGACAAAGGGTCAAAGTCAAAAGATAGTGACATATGGTTTCGCTGTGTTTGAAAGTATCAGTTAAATATTATCCTTACCAGATTAGTTGCCAATAGATTGGACAAAACTGTCATAACAGATTCAGAAGAGGTGACAACATCCAATAACTTCAACCTCTGCATGGCAAGGCTCACAGACGCACATGCGATGGTAGAAGGCAAAAACTCAAAAAGCCTACAATCTGATAATAAAAGATAAAAGATTACATCAAAAAGTATTACTAACAGTATTTCCTGACTGATGGCTACTCTGTACTTCACTAAACAAAGGCTAATGCAGTAGAGTCCATGTCAATAAAAACCATGGTAGAAAGTTACACTGAAGGTATAATTGCAGACACACCCTGAAAGACAATCACAGGTGCTTAAAAGCTTTTGTTTCTCAAAATCTGTTAATCTGACACATAAACCTAATGGCCTCAGGCAGGAGAAAAGCTGAAGAAGAGTCAGCCATTCAATCCACACTCAGACACCCTTTTGAATCGATTACAATGTAGGGAACTAGGAATTATCTTAATTTTATGGGTGTCATGTCCTGGTGTGGCTACCACAGCCCAACTGACTGTATTCCTGTGACCTGTTGCCTCGGGCAACATCACAGAGATTCGTGGGAAATCAGCCAGCTGAATGGATGGACACAGGTCTTTCACAGCAGACAATACAGGATTACACAAACTCAGCTCCAAAATGAACTGCTGACACATCGTAATCAAAGTTATGGCTGCTTTGTGCCTATTGTCCACCATGTAGCAAGTCACTTTATTTCACAGTTGTATTCAACACTTGCTTAATGTTTAACCAACTATATGTGTAATTCAAAAGAAATATAGGATAGCTGTGTTTAGAGTCTGATAAACCTGCCTTAAAAAGAAATGATCAATCAATTAAATTTCGGGAGGAAACATATTTCTCTACATATTTCAAATATTTTATCAACTCCCTGATTATCCAAAGCCTCCTCTGTTTATTTACTCAGTTATGTAACTTACCTATAACTGCCAAAGCAATGTAGGAATGAACAATCTTCCGCATGTTTGGAAGATGGTGAGGTTGAATAAAAGAAAGAGAGAGAAGAATTGGCTCCAGGAAGTCAGACGGTACCACCGAGGCCAGACACCAGTCTAAACATGACACCACAGACACCTCCCACCGCTGCAACACACAAAACATCCCAACATATTTACCATAAAAATGCAACTGCCAGACACTGGACACCATCAAGTCATAATAAATCAGATGTTAGTATCAGCTAGTATTCAGGATAATTCACTGAAGGCCTGCATCGCATCGCTCATTAAACTCATCTGAGCGCAAAGTGTAACCGGTTACAACTGGCAATTGACACATGAATTACAGAATTTCCAGTTTTCATTAAAAATCTTAATAGCAAAATAATGCTTTTCTCTTCAACTTTCCTTAGTATCCTGTGAGAGATCAAGAAATTAAGAAATCCTTGTAACATTTTAATGATAAATCAGCATAATCCAGTGTTTTTAGGGCTGAATTGATTGAACAGTCTGATTCTGTTTTGTTTTTTTCCCTGTTACATTTATCTAACCATAAATTAATAATTAATGGTAGTGATAAATAAGATGCAGAGCTAATACCTTAGAGCAGGGGTGTCAAACATAAAGCCCATGGATGAAAACCAAACCGCCAAACTGGCCCATGTGATGAATTTGTGAAGTGCAAAAATTACACTGAAAATATTAACAGTCAAGGGTGTCAAACTCATTTTGGTCAAGGGCCACATACAGATCAATGTGATTGCAAGTGAAATAATAACATAATAACCTATAAATAATGACAACTCCAAATTGTCCTCTTGGTTTAGTGTGAAAAAAGTAAAATTACATTAAGAAATTATGTACATTTACAAACTATCCTTTCACAATAAAATCCGGCTAACCTAAGAAATATGACCAACCTGAAATGTCTAAAGAAAAATAAGTGTAATTTTAACAATATAATGCTTGTTACTAAATATTTTTGTGCATTTATAGATTCACTGTGATCTGTAAGTTGTGTTAATAATAAGCTGTGACAAAATATTGTTGGAAGTGCAGTGCTGTTATTTTTGTTAACCCTGTACCGATTGTAACTATTTTTGGTAATTTGCGCAAACATTCCAAGACAGTGACATCAACAGTTCTAGTGAGGACAGTGAGTCAACAGGTCAAATGTGGTCTACAGGGTCTGCAAGGTCCACCACTGCACAAACGGTGAGTGTAACTGCTTTGTACCATAAAGTAATGGTACTAATGTAAGTAATGACGTTCAAAGGGATAATGTGTATGTTGACAGGTGTCTGGATCAGCACTTACACTACCAGTCAAAAGTTTGGACTCATCTTCTCATTTAAATGGCATGAGATGGACCGCAGATAGCCAACAAGTGCTCAGCATCACTGGGAACTCCTTCAAGACTTTTAGAAAACATTTCAGGTGTCTACCTCATGAAGCTCATCAAGAGAATGCCAAAAATGTGCAAAGCAGTAATAAAAGCAAGATGTGACTATTTTGAAGAATCTAAAATATAAAACCTGTTTTATCACTTTTTTAACTACATAATTCCATGTGTTTACTCACAGTGTTAATGCCTTCAGTGAGAATCTACAATGTAAAAGAAAAAACAGATGAGTCCAAATGTATGACTGGTAGTGTATGTTGTTGGAATGTTCTAAAATACATGTTCCTTTCACCCTACATGTGTTTTTCTTGTGTGTATGTATGTATGTATATATATATATATATATACACACACACACACTTGTTGTATTGTTTTGTTGTTATTGGGGGGGGGTTCCACTTATGGACAAGGAACTAAATGTCGTAACTTCATTGACCTTGATTTTCTATATGACAATAAAAATGTTTAAAAATTTCACAAAAGTAATAAAGTCTTGTTTCATCCTCGAATATCCCACTAAGTTTGAACTTTGGAATTTCAGAGTACTTCTATGAGTGACCTAAAAAGAGTTAAGAAATGTCAGGGTGTACATGCTATTCACATTTTCATAGTGTAATTTTACTTTAATTTGCAGTAGTTTGGATTGTTACCTACAGATTATTACAGTTATTACTGGTCTGACCCATTCCAGATTCCACTGTGGCTCCTGAACTACTCCTGCTTTCGAGGTTTCTAAACTTTCTGCACTCCTGTTCATCCCAGTCACAGATGATCCACACCTGACTGTCCAAATGTGTACATCAGTGTTGGAGGTTCATTTACCAGGATGTCAGACACTGACACTGAGTTGTCTGTGTAGATGCAAAGCTTGCTGGCAGTCAGTGGGACAGTCTCTCTCATTTTAGAGGCTAGGAACATGCAAACACTCCCTAAAAGCTGCAAATTGGATCTTTCAATATAGGAGCGGCTCAGGTAACAGTCCAGGTAATGCACTGCCAGTGGAAACACCTCCTCCTCACATTT
This sequence comes from Ostorhinchus cyanosoma, assembly GCA_029814465.1. Classification (NCBI taxonomy): domain Eukaryota; kingdom Metazoa; phylum Chordata; class Actinopteri; order Kurtiformes; family Apogonidae; genus Ostorhinchus; species Ostorhinchus cyanosoma. The sequence continues at coordinate 21,208,952 of JAPTYQ010000023.1, forward strand.
CTGCTCCTCGCACACCTGCAGACAGGAAACAGCATTTACATCCGCTGCTGTGGACTCCAGGATAAACACGTGGGACCAACTCATATTCCTACCTGAAACATCCACACTGTCAATATCCTCCTCATGTGGGGTTGGATGTCTGTCTGGACTCCACCGAAGTAGGGGGCCACCTGGCCGGTCTTCTCCAGGCTCTTCAGGTGCTGTAGGGTCCTGTGGTCTCGGGTCAAAACCGGATCACATCCCGCCCGGACAACCACTTCTTTATTTTTATGTAGAGAAGCATTTTCAAGCTGTTCACCATTACCACGATCCATCCGAATGATATAGTTCAATAATGCAGCTGCATCACCGCTGCTGAGTACTTATAACTTCTGTTGCTCCTTCTAAAATAAAATAAATCACTAAGCTAATGTTAGCTCCAAACCGCCAGCACCTTTAGCTAAACCGCCATCTTAACATTAGCAAATATTGCTAACATTAGCTTGCTGTCCAGTAACTGTTTATTGTGTTAAAGTGTTTACCACGCACTTTAAGGCTTCATTTGACTTAATAGAGGTATTTTCAAAAAAATTAATCCTGATTTGCAAAAAGGAAAAACAATTTATATAAAGAAATAGAAGTATTGCCCTACTGTCAGGCCTCCCACAGAGAATTAGATTTAGTTTCTAAGCTAAATGCAGAAAATGTTAATTCACAATCTTATGCAGTGGAGGGTAAACATTAAATATTCATGTAATAGTCATTACCAGTAAAATATAAACCCTATGTGCAGGAGCTTCATTAAAGTTCAACACACTGTGGGGTCATGACGCCCAGAGGAAAGTCACCAAAAGTAAATGTTTTAACAGAAACAACCACACAGGGTGCAAATAGCTCTTGCCATCTTATTACTCTTGAAATGTCTAAACATAAAATGAAAAGAAAAATAATTCCTTTACAAACCACAATTTTATTTATTTTTCTATTCAAGCTGTTGCCTCAAAAACAACATTTTTTCTTAATTAAATGAATACATATGCCACTTTTACAGTGTATTTCCAAACAATTGCTGAACTGGAAATGCACATCTACATCACTACTGATGTGCATTTCTACATGTGCAATTCCAGCCAGAAAATGTATTTATGAGACACTGTAATAAATCAGTGTGATCTTGGAATCTGTTGTCCATCAAACAGAAATAATAAATCAAGAATCAACATTTTACCCATGCTAAAAGAAAGCATGAGTATCCAACATCCGCCACAGGATGAAGAGGATGCATCTGTCTTGAGAGACTCCTCACACCATTTCAACTGTAACAGGGAGCCCAATTTCCAGATCTCGCGACTCTGAGTTTTGCAGTTCTCTTCGAATCTCTGCAGAAATCTGAGGGTGTGTTTGTATCTTTAGCAGCTCCAACAGCGCTGCCTTCTGCTCCGACGCCAGGTCAGCCTTATAGCGCTGAGCCAGGGTGAGTAAACTCTGATGCCACAGCACAGGAAGCACACGTTTTTCATTGCGGAAGGACAGGAAGTGAGCCACCAAGGCATCTAGGACACGGAAAGGCAGGGCGTATTTCTTGTCAAGCAACAGGCGCAGGAAAATGCTGTTGGCTCCATTATACTCCATCTCTGCCAACTTAAGCATTGCAGCGCTGAAAGACAAATAAGAATGTCATGCAACCTGGTTATACAACCCTCTTATGCAACTTTAAACTTTCACTAACTGTGGCACCTGATGATAAGCTGAGAACCATAATTTTCAAACACGTGGTGCTGACACGTATCTGCTGGTATGTGTGTTAATGAGAGGAAATGTTACCTGGAGTGGAGTACAGGTATTGAGCACTTTGTCAGTATGCTTCCAATAATGATCGCTTCCCGGAGAGTACATGTCCCAGATTCACAAAGAGGAATCAGTATACCTATGTAGAGAAAAAAAAGGCCAGAATATTAAATCTACTGTCTATTCAATCCCCTATCCCCCAAAAGTAATGAGTTCATGTCAAATCCATATTAAGATGCCTTTCAGAAAAGCAATGTTGTTGATGTTAATGTGACAATAAGTGACAAAAATGATGAAAATTAAGCCTTTCCATGTAAATGTCCTCACATTTCACACTCTAGTTTCCAAGCCCATGTTATTATACCTATACTATATTATATCCTCTCAGACTTCATAAAGCTGAAATGGCAAACTGCCACTTTAAACATTTGCTAAAACTTAATTTACATAGGAACACTTCAATTGCATTTTCATCGCTGTGACAATTATCCCTAATGGAGAAGTGTTTTTGAACAGTTTTTCAGACATGTTTTTAGTCATTTGAGTTAACTTCCATCAAAAATTACAATTATATATCAATTTAAAAGAACAATCAGTTGAAAACCTCTAACCCTTACAGTAAATGGTCTAATAATAATTGATGACAGTGTTCAGTATGGCGTATTTCTGGCCAACACTGCCACCTAGTGGTGTTGTCTCATACTAGTGGTTTTCAAATATGGGTCATGGGATGTTTGGGGAAAATAGTCCCATCAAACTAGGACAATTCGTGATCACACAGGACTGGCAGGATTAAAGAAAAAAAAAAAAGATCCTCCTTGACGATCATTGGCCAAAAACAAATTGCAGATAAATTAAGGGTATTTTGACCCAATTAAATATGAGTGTCTTAATTACTGTGCTTCCAGAACCAATGGTGTTATTTACCCAATGGACAGCAGCTAATCCTCTGTCAATGTCCTCAGAATACATTTCTAAATTTAGAAGCGGAATTAAAAATGTGACACGTCCCAGAAAGCCTGTATTTTCTTCTTTGCTATAAGCTGTCAAATCCTCGCTTTCATTCTCTTTATCCATTTTTCCCCCCAAAGGTCACATGGACCGGGAGCTTATTCTAGCATTCACTGAGCATTTGCTGAAACAATAGTTAGTGACACCTATCATGAAGGCTACTGTCCGCAAGGAATATCAGGATGTATAAAGTTTCAACTAGTTACTTTTAGATGGGCAGTCAGGGGAACATAGCTTTGAATACGTTTTTTTCCCTCATTCAGCAACAATTTGTCATGTTTTAGACAGTCAAAGTAATGCCTTAAACATGTACTGTTACCTTTAAACCAAGCTCCAGGTTTGAACAAGGCTTTCTTCAAGGCACTGTAGAGGTGAAAGTTAAGTCGTTTGTACTCTGCTATGTCGTCTCTTACTCGAGGAAGCAGCACCAAGTTGTAAAATCGCTGAGCCATTCGCTCTTTTAGATTGGAGGAGAAGATTCTACAACAAAGCAAAGCAAAACAAATTAGTCAAATCAATCTGTGCTGAATTACCTGTTGCATGTGTGATGACTTTCTCTGTGTAAAATCATCCACACCATCCTCACCTTGTTGCTTGGTACATGGCAGCTGCGGTCCACGTCTCAGGCTCAGTCAGATACAGAACCTGTTCCCAGTTTGACAGCGCTGGGATTATTTTAAAAGCCTTTGGGAGTTTACCACTGCGATATTTTGTGAGAACCTGAAACAACAAAGGGAAATGACGATTATTATTTAACTGCATGACAGGTGGTCTTCACACTTGCATGATGCAGGATCACATTTTGTGTAGTATTTGAGGGAAATAAATTACATTTAAGGCCAACTTTACAGTAAAGAAAATCTTAGAAAAAAAATGGCATTATTAGCTATTAATCCTCTACGACATAAACAACCGCTAGCAATCAGAAGCATCTACTGATCTAAAATACTTGATAACTTTTGAACCACTAATTCTATCAATACACTTGAATAATTAAGGTAAAAAAGTTTCTCAGTAGCATCATATATGACCCCTTGGGATGTTGAAATAATACATAGTGAACATGGAAACACCATTGTCCTCTTTAATGTTGATTTACAAATACAACTCATGTAGTTTGACAAATGA
>JAPTYQ010000023.1:21214894-21239702 GCA_029814465.1 Ostorhinchus cyanosoma
GTCAGCTTACATTTCAGATGTTAACAACTCTAACCAAGAGTGATTTGTTGTCCATTCATGTTGTTTTGTTGTTTTTACTATTATTTCTAAGCTGTTTAGCAGGGTTTCATTTCAATAACTGTTCAAATCATCCAACATAACATTGGGAATCACAGGTTAGTGATCAAGTCCAAAACCCAGATGTATCTAGTGTCCTTGTTGACAATGTTACATGTAAAGTACTTTAACTATCTCCAGCAGATCCAACAATAAGAACATACTGGCGCTACAGCAGTAATCTAGTATAGGCAAACATAAATTATATCTGTCAGAGGGTATAAACCACGACTTAAACTACAAATAGTTAATGTTTATGTACTTTCATATAAATAGGATTGTTCATACAGATCTGAATACTTGCACATACATTATCCCATGTTTATAAATCTATTTCTTCTCTGTACATTAAAGACAGTACATGTCAAAAGTAGAACACTATAAATCAATAGTGAATTCTTTTCCTATCTGATTCAACTGAGAAACTTGGTCCTTTGAAAGAGCTTGTGAATCTTTACCGAGAGAAGTGACTGGTGTTTTCTTCTTCTTTTCTGGTGCCAGGCCATATTCGGTCTGAAGCTCCTCTTGCTGTATTCGGGCCTGCTGCAAAATCTTCCTCGACAGACGCTCGTCTACGTACGTGTCTTCGTTTTCTGCCCGGTTATCTCTGATCTTCACCCGGCCTCGGGCTCGGATAGTGTCCGCCTGGAGGATCTGGTCGGCCAGAGCCATCGCTTCTCCGCTCTTCTCACCTCCTCCTCCTCTGGATTTCTTAACTTTAGGCATCTCTGCAGTTTTATCGACAGTATGACAACGATGTATCTGTGTCTGCTGGCATGTGAAGGGTAATACGAAGTATTTCTAAATACTGTAAACAGTTACCGTCCTCCACATGCACGTGTTCTTCAAGAAGGAAGTGACGTAGTTACAGTGAGAAACATTACCTGGTCGAACATTCTATAAAATACACTTATGTGTCTGTATTCTGTTTTTCAATTGGTCTGATTTCCAAAATGTATCATAATTAATTGTTTAGAGTTTCTATTTGTAGTTTCAAATCGTAAATATTAAACAAATATTTAACATAACCGGAAGTCTAGTTTTGACCCGGAAGTAGTCAACAGACGCACAGTCCGAAACAGCAAGAGGCAAAATATCAATGGGGGTTACTTGGTGAGACAGAACTCAATCTTTCACATTTTAACATTTCAGTAAACAGTACATTATTTCGGTACATCTATAACTTAGCATTTCTATATAGCCTTATGTTGTCTAAATCGCCATACATATATAATTACTCCTGTTTCATCCATAAGATGCTCCGCAGACCGGACCCGCTCCCATCAGAATTCACACAGTTGAACTACAACAGCTTCGGCTTTTCTATGTTTTTGTTTGTTTGTTTTTTTCACACGTACAGATGATACTGCCGTTTTGTAACATTATGTGTCGCTGTGTGTGAAGTGTGTGTCAGGTGCCTGTGGCGGAGGGGAAGAGTGTGCAGCAGACGGTGGACATTCTGCACAAGAAGCTGGAGCAGCTGGGAGCTGTGAAGCAGGGCAGCTTCTGTGTGGACTGTGAAACGTACCATGCAACAGCAAATGTCAGCGGTAATACTGAATTTTCTTCGCATTTAGCATAATCTTTTACTGAAATGATGAATAGTTTATCTAAGTGCACACGAGAATAACTATTAAGTAAATTACAGAAGAGGAAATAATCACTGATAAAGGTCAATAATTACTTAAGACACATACTTAATATTTACTGTTTTTGTCACGATATAAGGATTTGATGTCATAACCTCCTGAGACCCAGGAAAGTGAAAGTTTTAGCTTTTTTTTACATTAAAGAATTGTTTTGATTGGAAACCGCATAATGTAATAGTTGTTTCAGATACATTTTAAAATTATTTTTATTTGTTTTTTTTAGTGGAATGTCCTTTGCAATGGACAGCATTTTTTAAGTAAAACTGTGAAACTTTTGTCCCTTACAGAGGACAAAATGCATTGCTGGGTCTCAGGAGGATAAACGTAATCTCTGGGTCTTGGACAAGTGGTTGAACAAAACGAGCATGTAGAAACATCACCTGCAGTTATGGAAATTGCAATCCTCAACTTTATTTCAATCTATTTTTAGATTTTACTGGCCAAACTTTTAGTGGTCAATCAAAAAACAATAAACATATGATTTTGTCATTACTTACATGCCTTTCCCACAAGTCTTTTGAATCTGTTGACTTGATGTTATATAACTGTTACAGTCATTCCAAGGCTTTTGCTAATCGAGTTCATCTACTGCAGAAACATAAGTTTTACATTTTGTTGGAAGTTTAAAAATCAAATAAAACTCAAAGACATTTTCTTTTTAAATGTTTAAAATGTCTTTGTTATATGCATTTGATACAGGCATGTTAAACTCAACAAACTATGATAAATTTGAGAATCTCAAATTTTGAGACCAGGTAGTGCACCTACTAATGTAGTGTTTTAGTTTGTGTTTGATGTGTTTATGCAGCTATAAGACAACAATTTACTGCACTAACTATAACTATTAGGGATAGTATAACAGATTAATTGACATACTTATTTTTAAGAAATTGTGTTAAAGTGACAAAATAAACATAATATCTCTGACATTTCATCTCTCTATAGGTCAGCCCTCCAAGCTCTTATATGTGATGCATAATTCTGAAACTCCCCTGAGCTGCATGGCCTTGTTTGAAGGCGGACCCTGCCTCATAGCTGATGCAAACTTCGATGTCCTAATGGTGAAGTTAAAAAGCCACTTCCAGAATGCTAAAGGACATAAAGTGGAGTGTCGCGGATCAAGATATCGCTACTGTGACTTCTTAATTAAAATTGGTACAGTGACAATGAGCTCCAGTGCTAGAGGGATATCAGTGGAGGTAAATACTGCATTTAGAGATGACACTGACTAAAGGGAAATATTAACTTTTCACTGTGGCTGCATTAACTCTTGTATTTCCTCAGGTGGAGTATTGTCCCTGTGTGGTTCCAGGCGACTGCTGGAATCTGATGAAGGAGTTCATGCAGTCTTTTCTTGGCTCCAGTGTCCCTGAGCTTCCATCTGTGTTTGCTGCTAAACCTGAGGGCCTTTTTGCCCCAGCAGACAGTGTGGATACCATGACTCAGTACCTGGAGTTGTTCAACAAACTTCGTAAATTACAAATGACTGGAAGTAATGTGCGTTGACTGAGCAGCTCTGATGGAGAGATCTACTTTTTTATATTTGTACTGGTGATGTATTAATCCTAGTCCCATGGATCAGTATGATGTGCAGGCATTTCTTTTAAAAGCCTGGAATTTTTTATTTTCATTTCTGGAGCTTGAACATTATTAAAACTTGTAAAAGGAGTTTGTTATGCTGTTGTACAGTCATTTTATTTTATCTGAAGCACAGAGCCAACAAAACAATGGAGTAATTTTAATGACAATCCCTCAGGATTACATGACCTTCTCTGACATTTTGCCTTGTTATACAGTTAGTAAAAGCTACTAATGTCTCCTTTTTAATTCCCATTTAATTTTAAATGCAGCTTGGTGTAATTATTTACCAAGTAAAAGCTTTGAGGTAGTATTTCCATTTCATTCTATACTACATTGTATTTCAGGGGCTAATATTTTGATCTTCACCCCTACAGGTTCTGTCAGTTATGTTTAATTCAGGTTTGAGGCAACTAAAATTCATGTATGTTACAAAAGATAATGTAATTTATCCTTCCTGACAGCTGCAGGAAAGATTACAGGATAAAGAGAGAAACTTGAGTATAGCTGTATGTGCCAACCATACAACTAAAAAAAAAAGTACAGTCCTGGGAAATGGGTCTAATCATGCAAAAGGGAAACACCAGTGAGAGTTAGTGCAGATCCACAAAAATAGTTTATTTGTACCTGTAAGTGGACCGTGAGCATGTAAACCTTGACTGGTTTGATGAAAAGTAAGGTTGTTTTAGTACAATCATGCACCTGCAAAAATGTAGAATATGTGTTAATTAAAAATAAAGAAAAAATGATAGATTAAAATATTCAGACTTTATAGTTTTTAATCAAAGTTCTGCCTAAAACAGTATTTTTCTGATGTAATCGTAGTGGGGTATAACATGAACCATTTAAATGAACTATAGCGCAAACTACAGAGTGAGTCTGACACACACCACTTGAATAATTTCTACCTGTAATCTTACTGGGTTACTCTTTGACTTGACACTGGATCACCATCACCTGCAGTGACACCCCTGAATACTCTTAAACAAAGCCTTTCCATAATGCACAGCCATCAGCATGAGTTTATGCAGTGGCTCTTGTAAAGCAGAACATACATGTAAATGCATTCATCAGATTACCAGACCAGCTGACACATGGCGCACAGGGATTTCAGGGACATAGGGGTCAAAGGCTCAGCGGCAGACAGTTGTTCGGTGCCCGGGTTCGCAGTCCATCCTCGGTTATTGTTCCATGTGGCCTCGGTGGGTGGACGGACGGACGGTCCATCCTGCTGCCTGTTGTTCCGCCATTCCGCCAATGAGAGGCCGGCTGCCGCTCAGTCCCAGTCCAATGAGAGCAGCGGGGTCTGGGCTCGGATCGAGAGTTGGGTTGTTCAATCTGAGAGAGGAGGACAACAACCAGCTCAGAGTGTACCGGATGGATGGATGTTGGCGATGGTAACGTTAACCAGCTTTTCCATTTGTAGACAAGAACACACATAAGGCCCGGCGTTAGTGTACACTTCATTAACCGGCTTTCTGTGATGAATGTCACCAGGGAGTTTTAAACGATTTTCGGCGCAGTTCGCTAGCGAGCTAAACCGTACAGCGTCAGTTAACGTTAGCGACCATCAACAACCATTAGGTTAACTTCGATTGTCCTCAGCAAACCAGTTAGCCGTTTAGCTAACACTGCCTTTAGCTACCTTGGCAAGCTAGTAACATAAACCCTGAATACTTTGTGCCAGGCAAATCCTCTGTGTTTAACAAAGTGTATTGTTAACCCTGTAGAACGCGGGGCAGTGCTAATTTGGATTAGGAGCGCTGTCGTAGCTAGCGGTTAGCGGTGTTAGCTAACTTAAGCTTGGTGGGCTGCCTCAGACCAACAAAGTTGTTGGATGTTCCTGGAGAGTGGCTCTCTGACTGTTCTTTGTTCTGGGTGAATATGGTGTTGGTGGGGTAGCTTAGCATGGCGATAAAAGCCAGCCAGTCGGAGCCAGACAACGGGCTTTAAAACACGGACAGTTGCAGCCGGGGATAATACCACATTTTAATTAAAGCGTCAGAGCTTTAATGTACAGACTAACATGTAATAGCACAGCAGAACACAGCACCGCAATGCAACTGCAAACCAGTTGCACCTGCATGCAACTTAATGGCGTCTTTGCATCACAACTTCTGTTTTTAAAGTAAAGAAGGTTTTAAACAGGAAAAATAAAAATAAAAAAGACACACCAGGGTACCATTAAGGCAGACAGTTAAATGAATTCAGCAAAGTCTTAACAGACGTGTTGTCATTCCTCTGGTTTCAACAGATTTATATGTAATCATGTCCATTTAAAATATTTAATATGTTTGACTATGATCTTAAACATTAACTGGCCACATATAACATTAAGCTATTGCTATAATTGTTCATGTTGTATTTAATTACAAATCTATGGTTTTCAGTCACACTTTACAATCAGTGTTACTTATGACGCTGTATTGAACCATCAAGGCCCACAGTGTTAGATTTCCAGACAAAGTTCTTAAGAAATTCTCAAATGCAGTTTAAACCGAGCTCGTGTCCATTGAATACAGCTCTGTTACAAAATCAGACTTCATTATGAACAGTAATTATAATGTAGATATACAGTGTTAACTGAATGTCATCCCTGTTTCTCAGAGTGTTCCCGTTGGTGCTGTTGGTTGACAGTAGGTATGGTCATTGAGCTGAACAGTGCTGCTGAGTTCTCTGATGTGTAGTCCCAAACCTGGTCAAGCAAATAATTTTTACAGTAAGTGAACCTTACAGCTTATTGTGCTTTTTCTGTTAAAGTTTGTATTGTGAATTCTGTGTCAATTGTTGCCACAATACCAATTTACTTTAGTAAGTATTGATGGAAATATTAAGTGTTCTGATTTTTTTATAATGTTCATGTTGTCTAAAATCTTGTATCCTTTGTATTGGATGAGTTAGTAAGTCTTTTCAACTGATTCTTTGAATGTTTTTCATATTTTGGTCTGTTTTGTGTGCATTTCCTTCAGAATGAATTGCTGCTTGGTTGCAGGACGTGTGTCCTATCAGTGAGGCCACATGTGTATCTGGAGAGATGGATCGTTGTAAGCACGTGGGACGCCTTCGTCTGGGCCACGACCATTCCATCCTCAATCCTCAAAAATGGCAGTGTGTGGATTGCAGTACCACCGATTCCGTGTGGGCATGCCTAAAGTGTTCCCATGTGGCCTGTGGACATTTCATGGAGGAGCACTCACTGAAACACTTTCAGGAGTCTCAGCACCCGCTGGCTATGGAGGTGCGTGAGCTGGATGTTTTCTGTTTTGCCTGTGGAGACTATGTACTCAATGATAATGCAGAGGGAGACCTCAAACTCCTCAGAGGTGCACTCTCTACTGTTCGCAGCCCAGGTAGACGGTCCCTACGCTCATCAACTGGAGGGGATTGCACCCCCTGGGTTGGGGAAATTGGGTCACAACCTGGCATGCAGTTGGCCTCACGCCACAGGAGGAAAGCTCTCTTAGGGAAGATGCTGAGGAGGTGGATGAGCAAACATCAGGAGCTGCAGAATCAGCGCAAAGAGAAACTTGAGGAAGCTAGAAGACAAAAGAAAGAGGTGAAAAGGAGACTCATGGAAGAGCTTGGTAATGTTCCTCCCAGAAAGAGTGCTAGGCTTCTTACTCAGGCGCCACGTTCAACCATCACACTCATTCCTCGCAAATTTCGCGACCCTCCAGAACGCCTACCTCCTCCTCCCAAGAAGCCTTCCTTAATGCCCCTGTCCCCAAAGGCCCCTCAGAATGGCAGAGCTGCTAAACTGAGGAGGTATTATTCCACGCATGCAGCAACACGACAGAGACTGGCTCCAGGTGTCACTGGTCTGCGAAACTTGGGGAACACATGCTATATGAACTCAATATTGCAAGTGCTGAGCCACCTGCAGAAATTCAGGGAGTGTTTTCTCACTTTGGACCTGTGTGAGACTGAGGAGTTGCTGGCTAAGACCAATCATTCACAGGACATGAAGGGTGTAACAGGAGGTGTAGTCAGCAGTGGTGACACAGCAATGACTGGATCCCCTCTTGGACGCATGGGGAAGGCAGCCAGTTGGAATTTGCCAGTGGATAAAAAAGAAAGCACCCCTCTTCCCCCTGCGCAGGCTGCCGAGTTGGTCCAGCCTAAAGAGCCTCGCTGCTCTACCCGCCAGCAGATGTCTCTGTGCCATGAGTTGCATACACTTTTCAGGGTCATGTGGTCAGGCCGGTGGTCTTTGGTATCTCCTTTTGCCATGCTACACTCTGTGTGGAACCTCATCCCAGCATTCCGTGGGTATGACCAGCAGGATGCCCAGGAGTTCCTGTGTGAGCTGCTGGATAAAGTTCAGCAGGAGCTGGATACAGAAGGGTCCAAACGCAGGATAGTTATCCCCATCACTAAGAGGAAACTTTCCAAGCAAGTGCTAAAGGTTCTTAACACCATCTTTCATGGGCAGCTACTCAGCCAGGTGAGACGCACTCACTGTGCATTTTGTTATTGCGTGATTCACTTATCACTTTTCAACAGTTTAACATGTACAGACAGAAGTTTTTACTTTTAGACAAGGTTTAAACCATGTCTGGGAAACTGGGCCTCTAATGGTATTTCCTTTGAAATTCTTCTAGTTTATTCCTCTCACTCATTTCACTCTAAATAGTGTTTGACTATTCTTCTGTGTCAATGTAATTCTCTTCATGTTGTTTTCAGTGATTTGACTTTTATCTAGGATCACTTTTATTACAGTTACTGCTTAAATACTGGCCTCTTCCTTGTAGTGTGGTAACTACATTTTCTTTGTTTTCTTGTCCTTGTGTATTATTTAGGTGACATGTCTGTCTTGTAAGCACAAGTCTAACACAGTTGAGCCATTCTGGGATTTGTCTTTGGAGTTTCCAGAGCGTTATCACAGCATCAATAAAAGCTCAGGCTCTACAGCTTACCAGCGCAGCTGCACCCTCACTGAGATGCTGTCCAAGTTTACGGAGATGGAGGCTCTTGAAGGCAGCATCTATGCCTGCAACCACTGCAACAGTTAGTACATTGTTTCTCATGTGTTGGATAGATGTGTTCTTGTGACATGATAAACTCATGCTTTTACATTAGACATGAATGCATTCGGGATGACAGTCTACCACCTAAAATAATTTGAAGTGCATCAGAATTGAACTGATTCAGTCTAAAGGTCTACACAAATATCTAATCCTTATGTAAAGGTTAATTTGATTGTGTGTCGATAATGTTGCATTTGTTCCAATACATTCAGTATCAGAAAATAAGTTTATACCACCAGAGCACAGACTCAGTTTGGACTGTTAGGCATCAAGTCCAGCAGTGGGACATTTGTCTTGTCTCAGTCCTCAGCCAGTAACAGACGAGGACCATGGCAGAAGTGTATCCATAACATGTAAAGTGAATCTAAAGCAAACTTTAGAAAAGTTACAAAAAAACTAAAAACTGCTTTTACATTGGAGGGGGATTTGTTTTTATTACATTTCTACATCAGTATGCTTCTAAAATAAGTTTATGCATACACAAGGAGCTACTCTGAGGTAAGGAGAGCTGGCTCACTGTTGACAGCTGTTTATACCTGGCGTCTTACTCACTAAACCTTTCTTTGCAGACTGATGTAGAGTGTAAACGTGTCACCTCTACCAAAACATTTTGATTGCATACTTACCATTTCATTCTTTAATGGTTTGATTAGAAAGAAGACGGAAAACATCCCACAAACCCTTAGTTCTGTCAGAGGCACGTAAGCAGCTTCTGATCTACCGTTTACCTCAGGTTCTACGGCTGCACCTCAAACGCTTCAGGCAAGTTTTGCAGCCCATGTGGATTTGTTTGTTTTGTTTATTGTCAAATGATTTTCTAATGGGATTGATTTTATTCACTATTAATACATCTTTGCTTGCTTTTGGAATGTTGATTCTTAAATCAGCAGCCGGCTCGGTTCCCTATGAAGTGATTATAAATAGTCTCTGTTGTATGGCAGATGGTCGGGGCGGAACCATAGGGAGAAAATCGGCGTCCATGTGGCCTTTGACCAGGTTCTGAACATCAAACCTTACTGCTGCACAGGCTCAGGTCACTCTGTTCACAGAGGAGGCTACATCTACGATCTGTCTGCTGTAGTCATGCATCATGGCAAAGGCTTCGGCTCAGGGCACTATACCGCATACTGCTACAACACAGAAGGAGGTGAGGAAGAGGATGGACCCGATTTTAAATCACTCTTTCACACATCCTCATTTGTGTTCTCACTTAACTTGTGTGTGTTTGTGTCCTCAGGTTTCTGGGTCCACTGTAATGACTCTGAGATGAAGGTTTGCAGTGTGGAGGAAGTGTGCAACACTCAGGCCTATATTCTCTTTTATACCCAGAGGTCTGCCTAGGTACTGTACCTCTCGCTGTGATGTCGACCTGAACATGGAAACTTTGGGCTGCATTTATGAAAATGTTCTCTGGTGTGTTCCCAGGTGTTATTAAATCATTACTTTGAAATGATTTACTAAAAAAAGATGGCAATGAGGGCAATGGGACAGCTATGAGCATGAGTCAAGGCGTACTAGCATAATCTAAAAGAGAACGAAAAATCAGAGGTGTACATTCTGTAATTTGGAAGGAAATGATTTAAACAGAGGGAAAACTAAATAAGGTTATGATTTTATATTTTTTTTATTAAATCAAAATCAGAAGCATTTTTGTAAATGTGGTCATAGGTTTCTCAGCCTGTGGGACCAGCACATTGGTTTATGGCCTGAAGACTGTGGGAGCATTACAGACTGTGTCCTGCTGAACACCAATCTGTGTGTCCATGTTTTTATAAACACCCAGACACTCTTTTCAGACAGCATTTTACATCTAAAGGCAGCGTGGATTCTGGAGTTCAGAGCATTTTCTCGTAATCATGTTGTTAGTGTGCTCTTTACATATAACAGTACATTTTTATCCCAGTGCACTAAATATTCTAAGGGGTACATGTGCCAACATGATTGCATAGATTTTGATATTACAGCCTCAAGTCCAGTCTCTTTGTTGCCTCTTGTTCAACTTTTTTAATTCTTGTGAAATGTCAGTTATGGAGACTTTTTATACTCATCCCTGTGTCATATGTTTCAATCTATCCTCTCCTCAACTGTACTGCTGTGACTGAATACTGTGTCTTAGGCTTGAGGCCTCTGCCCTTTGCTCTCAGTGAACAGGAAGTGTTTTTGTTTTTAGATATATTTTTTAACATTTCACTTTTGTGGAAAAAAAGTGTGAGTTTTAGACACTTATTAGAGGATGATTTGGTGGGAAAGCTGCACTTTTGAGGAGGGGCTAATACTGTTTGTCCTATTTTTGTGATTGTTTATCTTTTAGCTCCTGTAATTTCTTTAAATGGCAGCTCTCGCTGTGGTGGGACAGTTAGAGTAGTCTGAGCCCAGGCTGGACAACTTGCCCCTGCATTTTACCTGCAGGAGGTCAAAGACGAGTTAAAGGGCAGACTGCAGAACTGACGAATGTGTTTTGGGCAGACTTGGGTTACCCATTTTAAGTTGAGCACCTGAAAGCAATATATTGTACATCTTGCATCTTGACAGGTAATTAAGATAAAATCAGGAATTCTTCTGCTTGTTATACAACGGTTTTTTTTCTACTCTGCTGTTTCTATCAAGGTCTTTAGAATTTGCTAGGTAATCCAGAAAACCTGTTGTGTTTGATACGAGTCAAATGCAAATTACATTTGTGAACTCTATGTAAAAGTTGGAACAATCTAATGACGGTGAATGTCTTACTTTTTAGTGGTCAGGCGTGGCCATGCCACTGATCCCCTTGAGTTCTGTCTTGTAATGTAAGAATACCTGTCATAAATGTAATAGTCATATG
The DNA here is from genome assembly GCA_029814465.1 of Ostorhinchus cyanosoma. Taxonomy (NCBI): domain Eukaryota; kingdom Metazoa; phylum Chordata; class Actinopteri; order Kurtiformes; family Apogonidae; genus Ostorhinchus; species Ostorhinchus cyanosoma. The sequence continues at coordinate 21,226,063 of JAPTYQ010000023.1, forward strand.
GGTTTTGCCTGACGGTAATTATTAAAAAGACAAATGTAACATTTTTTTCTCTTGTGTTCCTTTTTAAAACATCATTTGATCATAAACAGTAATTATATTGTAATTTCACCATCTTAACTAAAAGTTATTATTTAGCATTTGCCAGTGCGTTTGTAATAATGTTCGACTCAGCCAAGCCTGCGTCATGACTGCATTAAAAGGTTCAGTGAATCTATAGTTAACATAAATAGTCTAAAAATGTGTCAGCTATCATCTATTCACTAATTAAGCTTCACAACTCAGATGGACTTAGAATAAATGGTGGTAAAGTCAGACTGAAATAATCCACAGGATGAGCAGATGGATCGACAGTTGATGTGAAGCTATTAATTCAGCATCTATAATGCTTTCTTAAAGCGTGGAAACCATGAATAAATATAATCTGAGCCAGGCCAAGATGTTGCAGATGAGAGGGCTTTAAATGCAACTCATCTCTGAAGATTATGCCTGTACTCTGTACTGCTTTTCTACTGACGGATCATGAAGTCAATCTATTATTAGTGACTTGATATTTTTTTTAAACACCAATGACCAAAATGTATCTGATTAAAAACATGAAGCTATTTGGAAACCACAAAGTATTGCTTTTCATGTTTTATTAACAACTTGAAATGGTAAAGTAAGGGACTGTTAATGTCCTAAACTGAAACATTTGTACTGTGAAGCACAAAGTAGCTTTGTTTCTTCAGGCAAATGTTGTGATTTGACAAAGTAAAATTGAACTGGCTTTGCTCCAGTACAATAAAATATGAAACAGGAGGATGATGTGTCATAAACACACTGCACTGAGTTTATCTTCAACGGCTGATTACATTATGTGGTTGGTTGGTTTATTTGATAGAATTCCGTATTTTAAAATATTAACAGCAATTTTCCTTCATTATTGTCCATTTAGTTACAGATTTTATTATAAAGTGAAAAAGTTGTAAACATTTGTATTTCATAATGGATGACTTTAAACATTTATAATTTATTAATATCCCATAGAGCAATAATAACCCATTATTTGTCAGTTTGTGAAAAAAAATATGAACAGATGATTTATATGTTTATCATATGGTCCAATCATTGAAAGGACTTGCTTATCAATAAAACCTCAGTAAAGCCATAATCTATTTTAATTTCTTTATAGTGGTTAGCTCTTTAGAAACTATTATCTGTTCTATTGCAGCAGTTATAATAATAATAATTTGATTTATAAAGCGCTTTGAATCAAAGTGCTGTACAGGTAGTTAAAACAGATGTTTAGACAATTTACATACTGACTAAACAACTGGCACACATTGGTTATTATGGGTAACCAACTGTTACCACATTTATGTCAGGAGTTATACAAGATTTTATCTAAAAAAACCATTGAAATAAAAACAGAAAGCTTAGGATATATTCGAGATCAGCCTAATATATGAAATCATTTATTTTTACATTGTATAATAAAACAGCAATGATTTTTTTTGCAAACTGGATATAAACTCTGATACATTTTGACATGCCAGTTAATTTGACACTGTGAATAGTAGGTGTTCTACAACAGTAGTTTTGAAATAGCATTTATGGACAGAAATTGTTGGATTATAATGATGTTTTTAGGTAACATTTCCTAGAACAGGTCATTTGACTTCAAGAAAAAGACAAAAAGAAGAAATGTGTCTAAAAGCACTGCTTCAACACCACAACAGGATGCGGAACCAGGAATGAATACAACATATCTGCACTGTATTTCTGACAACAAAATGGCAGTTTTAGAAGATTCATTGAGTCATTAATGAAATGTTAACTCATGCCAGCTAGATGCATCTTAATGCACATATGAGGACATGCATGAGTACATAACATTCATGAAAAAAACTTTTTCTTCTCAAATATACTATAGCTTCAACATGAAGTTTACAGCATGGTCAGCATTTTACAGTCATTAGAAGTCGCTCAAGTCTTTGTGTCATAAATAATTAGAAAAAGACGATCCAAAGAGTTTTTGGTGACAGCGATGTGATCAATGATTGGACTTCACCAACAGATCAGGTGAGATGAGATGATGCTTGCTGCTTGGCGAGCAGAGAATTCCTGTATTTCACTGTAAACACCTCTCAGCTCTCTGCACATGTTGTCCACAGTGCCATGTTTTGTTCCTGACAGCCTCACACACTCCATCTTCACTCAGAAGGAGCAAGTGCTATTTTGGTCTCTGAATCCTTTGAGGTGACTGAGTTGAAACCAGCTTGTCGTTCTCTGCTGCTAAGTCTGGAGTCCCCCTGGCAGCTCAGCTGGGCAGCAGCCACGTCTCCACAAAGTCCCACTGCTTCCACAGAACGAACAGCAGCAGGGTCAGGAGGACTGTGGCAGCCACCCGGGCCCGGGTCTTCATCAGCGGGGTGATGAAGTTGGCCAACGTGGAGACAAAGACAAGCAGTACAGCCATGAGCGCCAGGATGACGTTGATGAGTTTTCCCAGTAGAGCTCTGGCGTTGGCGTTCTCCACTCCTTCCAACTGGACGACCTGCTGCTGCTGCTGCTGAAGCTCCAGTTTGGTGATGCGGGTCAGACATGACTCCACTGCCTCCTGTGTACACAAATCCACAAACACACACAGAGTGGCTGCAGTGTGAGTGTGTCATTCTACACTAGTAGTACATCACATACTCGGGGATTTATTTGTGTCTATGTATCATCCATTCTGTCATTTTCTGCAGGAGCTTTACCTGAATGTCTCTGGCTCTCTCGTAGGACTGGTAGGCCACTTTTTCCTCCATGCTGGCGAGTTCCTGTTTCAGGTTGGTCATCTCGTTCTGGTGCAGCTCTGTTAAGTCATTCAGCTGCTCCTCAAGTCGCTCATACCTGACCATTCACCACAAAACACACAAGATCAGAGACACACAAAACTGTCTCTTAAAAGTCTTAAGAGTTATAATGTTGACAATTTTATTACAGTTTATTTTTGTTTAGTCTTTCAGTTTGTTTTTTAAATTTTATTGCACAAGTAATTTTCATTTCAATTTTGAGGAACCGACTATTTTTAGCTCAGTTCTTCACTATAGATGAAAAAAGAACTTATGATTGAAAATATGATTGACACTAAACTAATGTTTAATTAAAGATTCAATAATGCGCAAAGCAATTTGATTAAAATTCTAATGAATATTTTAAGTGCATTCTAAAATCTATTTTTTAATTAAAGTCATACAAATCCACAGCACAAATCATGGTGGTAAACAAAATGATGTTGCCTGAAACTGTACTTTGTTGCAGTCGTTTGTTTTTTAAATCGAACTTATTTTTGTTTTCTGGCCAGTTTCCATTAACTACAATAACCCTCCTTCAAAGTCATTCCTTGAGTCCATATTTGCTGTATTCTGCAGGTTGTTTTTTGGAATCAGTACCTGTATCTCTCCTCTTGCAGGCACTGTGTCATGTAGGAGTAGTCACTTTGCAGCTGGCCCTTCATGTCCTCGATGGCGTCCTCCATGTGTGCCTGGCTGGCTTTGATCTCCTGCAGGCCCTCAAGTAGAGAGTCCCAGGAGCTGTGCATGTGATGGTGGTGGTGATGGTGGCCGTCCAATCTGGGGCTCCCCATGGTGGGCCCTAATATCCCTCCGCCTCCTCCTCCAGCCCCCCCAGAATTACTACCCGCTGCAGAGCCTGATGTGGCGCTGGAACACTCGTCGTCACTGCCGTACTTTGGGCTTGAAACCAGAGTGGCACTTCCACTCAGGGCACGAGGTGTTGGGGTGTCTTCAGAGTGTCCCCCAACTCCGTCCTCGAGTGTGTCCTTTAAGTGAGCAATGTTATCTGCACTTCCAAACTTGTTTCTAATGAGGCTGGCGAACTCTCTTGGCTTGGAGACCACAGCAGTGTGAGAGAGTGCAGATACTCCACCTTTGACTCCTTCAACGACTCCACCTCCAAAACCACTTATTCCTGCACGAACATTGGCTCCAACATCCTTTAATCCTTGCTGCATGTCCCGCAGGACATCTTTGGGCTGTCGAGCTGGTCCATTCTGTAGAGAGGGAAGAGAAATGAGGAAGCAGAGAAGTGGAGGATCAAAGGTAGGACAGAGGTGATTAGGTTTAAGGGACAGAACTTTAGGAAGATAGATGAGGGAAGCAGGTCTTGCATGAGAATTAGGTGAGACACAGGATGATGCATCGGTTTAAATGGGTGTTCAGGGATGAGAATCATCAGTCTATTTTCGGACTCAACTGTCCTTACAAAGATAGTGCAGCACTTGTGTCTGTCATGACGTTAAAAAGCAGCTCCACATTTGCTCACATACCTGCTCTATCTCCTTTAGCTTCTTGTGGTAGTGCTCTAGTTTCTTGTGCAAGTGTGCGATGGTCTGTGCTGACTTCTGGTTCTTCTTCTCAAACACCTGCTTGATCCTGGATGCCTGCTGTTTGTCGGCGTTGTGGGCCAATTTAAGGTATTCTGCAACGTTGTCGTCCCGAGCCTCCTGCTCCACACGAATCTGCTCAGTGACTTTCAGGATCTTCTGCTGCAGGTGCTCCAGAGCGGCACGTGTCCGCTGTGGCTCTCCGGCCCCTGAACCTTCAGCACCCGTGACCCCAGCTGCCGCCCCTGCTCCGTCTGTGCTGATGTTACTGTCAGAACCTCCATGGCTGGTGGTGGAGGGTAAGCCTAGAGTTGCCACCTCGCTCTTGTCCAGCTGAGGGAATCAGAGGACAAGTAGTTGTAAAGCATCCACCACAAAAAGTATCATGGACAAAATCTTACTCAAGTCAAAGAAAAGCAGCTGCTTTAGCTCAAGAATCACTGCAAAAAAAAAAAAAGAAAAGCCTATTTGCTATTTAGACTGCAGGTGAAGATGATCATCTTGCATTTTAATGTAATAATTACAGTCCCTGCTGGTAATTTTCTTTAAAAAATGCATTAGCACATAAACGTATTAGTGTGTTAGTTACTGTGGTGCTAATGCCTGTAATTGATTGGGTGGAAGCATCAGAGAGTACACAGAAAATCTGCCATGCATTAACTGGATGAGTTATTCTGCTTCCCTTCTAGTGCAGCACTAAAACTCAGCGTTAATACAAAATACTGTACTGTACTGTACTGTACTGTACTATTGCTACGAAAATGCAGTATGAGAGATGCATGTTGCAGTTATGTTAAAGATGATAATGTTATTGTGCTTATTATTTTTGGCATCAACCTACTTGTGTGTCTGCCCTTTCACATCTAAAACAATAGTCTGATGCTGTAATCCCCTTAAACAATGACTCCTCTGCAGACATATCATTGATCCATGAGGGGATTCCCTGGGCAGTAATACATTCTATATATGTGGCTTGGCAGATGGTGGGATTGTTAATGACCCCTCTGCCTGACGTCAAAACACTGTAATCAGACTCTGCCAACATGAGCGCAGGCAGACACATGACACCAAGCATCTCATAGCACTGCTCTAATTTCTCTAGATGGGACGCTGCAAGGATTTATTAGTATTTTATTTGCGTGACAGTGTGAAATGAGCACAAGCATCCAGCGCCGTTCCCAATCAGCCATAGAGGAGCAGGCAAACAAAGTAGGTTACAATCAAATTGTAATGGAGAGGAAAAACAGATGACTGCAGCCCCTGGTGATTAATCATTTTCTGATCTTGTAAGAGAAAGTCAGATGCTTATGCAGTAGCAAAGCCCTAGCTCATACAAGAGCAAGGGATGCAGTCTCTAACACTGCATATGATTAAAAGCAGACAACAAAAACAACATACAGCTGCAGAAGCAATGGCTGATGCTCCAACATAACGGTGCTCTGTTGAAAAGCACAGGCTGATGAATCAAGGCTCATGGAGGTCAGAAGAGAAGCGCCGGGGCTTTAGATGAGGATGGAGATGACAGATGTCTATGGCATGAAAACAAGAGGATGGGGTATGCCTGAGCCTGCACTCGGCAGGAGACACACTGTGACATGAGAGACGGCCGATGGACGTCAACAAGCGTGGATGCGAACACATGAGGATGAGACACAAGCAGCACAGCGAGAAATTAAATCAGAAACGTTACCATACTGCTTTAATCCAATTTTTGCAGTGCCATTGCAAGTCTGTGTTCGAGGCCCATCCTCCTCCTCCTCCTCCTCCTCCCTCCTCCTCCTCCCCCTGAGCTCACAGAGGAGGACCCCCCCCTCCTCAAATATCTTTACCCTCAGCCGTTGTCTGGCTGACTATTACCTCCCTGGATCCTAAAGCTCCATTGTTAATGGCATCGATATCTGCAGCCTCCCACTCCCTCTCTTCTCTCTCTCTAACACTCTGATCTATTTCTCTCTCTCTCTCCTCTTTTTGTCATATGCTCCCTCCGCCTCCCTCTGCTGCTCTCCCTTACCTCCTCTCCTGCTCTCCCCGCTCCCTCCTTCCCTCTCTCTCTCTTTCAGTGTAGATGCAAATGCTCGCTGTCCTGCCCTATAATGGATGTGCGAGCTAAGGGACAGATGATGGAGGGAGAAGGGCGGGGGGATGGGAGAGCTTAGCGCAGGCGTGCAGGTGCCTGTGTGCTGCTGAGGCCAGAGGAGAGGGAGGAGGAAAAGCAGGAGGAGGAGGAGGGGGCACAGCGGGGCCCGTGGATGGACCTGCTGTGGGCCTTTCATCCCCTAAACCCTCCAGTATAAACACATACACCCAATGTGTGCTGAAGTGGGACTGCAGTGATTTGCAGCCAAAGTACACAGTGTATATCTGAGCAGTGATTCACCTCACAAAGAAAGAAAAATCACAAAGTGGTGTCATCGCTCCACAAGCCTGTTTGAGCCTCTCTGGGCTTCTTCAGTTTGGTTTCAGTCATTACATTACTTGCTTGTATATAGCAGGCACATAAAGACCTGTAAACTCTATCCTCAGCAGGGACCAAACCTGCAATGAAGTTTGTAAGAAAAAGAAATGCAGGCGCTCGCACACATGCATTTAAAACATTATAATTAGGTCCACAGGGCAGCAGCTATGGCATTGAGTTGTTACACAGCTGCTGTGCTCAACCCACCTTCAACCGACTGTTTCCCACTGAGCACACACCTAATATTATTGGCAAAAAGTGCTTAAAATAGTCAAGTGATGATGCATAATCTGTCATACACTTTAGAGTGTATTTATCTATAGAACTGGATCATAGATTTATACACTGATTAAATGTTAAAAACTACAGAATTATCATTAAATATTTAAGGTAAGTTTAATTTGTATTTGACATAAATTTAGGTTAAATAAATTTTAAGCACATTATACACCTCGGATTACATTAATCAGCAGAAGTTATTGTATGTCAGAAATACCTTTGAAATGTAGATGTATGAAGTAGAATTAACTACAAATAGTCTAGTACTTGGACACGTGACTCCTTCAGACAGGAATGACATTTATTTTCAATATACCGTCTTAGCCAGTCACACAGAAAAATAAAAACAATGAAGTGAAACATTCTCAGGAAACTTTGTTTTAACATTTTATTTGATTTTGGAATTCTCATAATAATTAAACAAAACTAAATTAACATAAGGCATAGCTTTTGACAATAAATAAGGATAGTTCTTTCATTTGTAGCTTTTAAGGTAACACAATACGTAGGACTTGTGCTCAAGCATCTACAAACAGAAGTGCAATTCTGGATTGGGGTAATGTTGGCTTGATGAACAATTCAAAGCTGTCAGTTAATGAGCAAAGAAAATGCAGTGACCTTGTTCGACACCCATTCAGAATACCCATAGCAGCAGGATTTGCCATCAATAGGCAATAATAAGTGTCATGAACAAATGTTTTGCTTGAGGCAGATATTTACATACTGTTTGTTAAATTGCACCATGCTTCCAAATAGAAAAGAATAAAGCGCTTTTACTGCAGCTTAGTAAATAATACAGTATTTTCTGAGAACATGTGTCTGATTGTCATTTATGGAGCTTCAAATATGAACCAAACACCATAAAGGCACTTGATACTGTGTACTTAGTACAACACCTATTGGCTATAAATGTGCAATACTGCAATGTTTGACTGAATATGCTACTTAACAGTGCTGCATCAAAATCTATAGATAAATCTCTGATATATTATATGTAACTAAAACTAAATATATGTGTTTAAAGTATTCTAATGACTTTAAGCTACACTCATAACCTATGATTTGTGGTGCTGTACATGTCAGGGTCTGGACTGAACAGTTTAGGAAGATCTGCATTTGGAAACACAGTAGATTTAGGGGATGGCAGAGGACATGTTGGCACTCCTGTTGATCATTATCTAAGCAAAGCAACAACTTGTACAGTACATCACAACTCTTCAAGAAATGTCCAATGAGTAAAACAAAATGACTGTACATCTGCACATATAAAATATGACACATTTTACATAGGAAGTGCTTGTAAAAAATCCTGGTTTAAACACATCTCATATCAAACATTATAAAAAGAAAAAAAAAAACACAAGAGAAAAACATTAGTGGATTTAGGTTCAAGAGCCAAAAAGGGCCCACATGACATCTGTTTCAAGTGTGTACAGCTCTGTTTGCATTCATCACATCTCAAAGGTACAGAGTCTCTACAAAGCAGAGACGTCCAGAAGCAGAGATATGACTACATTTTCAGCGCGTTGGAATGTACAGTAGGAAATGTCAGTTAACACTTTGGCAAAAACCCTTGATTCAAATAAGCAGAAATCCACTGATTCCAGAGATTTAACATTAATCCTTTCTGCTCAAATGTCCCCTTCTTCCCACTGGAAAAAAACACCCCCATTAGCAGAATACAGTACCCTAATTAACCTTACACTGTTGTAATACACATAGCTGAGGTCTATTTGTAGCTGAGGTCCCTTCCATTGACATGATTTACTGAGTTCAAATCCTCCACATGATGGATTGTGCAGAGTCTGTGTAGTCCTGAGTGTAGTATGGTCTGTGAGGATGTGGGTATTTTGGCACCTTTGCATGAAACTGCAAAAAAAATAATAAAAAACTAAAGAAAAAAAACTAAAATAAATTATTCGCCAGATTTCCGCGGCATCCCCACTACTCTTCTTTTAGCCTGATAGAAATCTGTTGAGATAAAGAAAAGAAAATTTAGTTATTATGTCACTGCTCAGACAGAGGCACAAGAGGTGAGAAAGAGGGCTGGGCAAACTGCAAAACCATAAGCTTACTTAAGGAAAAGATCAATATCAGACAAATAGCGTATATGATGTCTAATAGAATAGAACAGATATTTATTATCCGTATTATAGGAAAAATGCAAATTAGTTTAGTAGATCCGTTCAATTTAGCAGTAGATTCTTAAAGTGCATAAATAAGACTGTATAACATGAAAATATATACCGCAAATAAAAATTTAAACAGAAAATATATCAGAGTACAAGAAATATATACCATGTAAAGGATATACATAAGGTAAAAATTTGAAATATGGTGGATAAGTCAGTGAGAAAAAGATAAATAAATCTGCTTTTTAATGTTAAATTCCTGAATAATGAAAACACTGAATAAAACATTCCAGTTGTGGTCTTGTGACCCTCCCTAGTCAGGACTCTTAGAACATGACGAGAACACTTGAATATGTACCTGTTATATTAGTTTGTTTCCTCTTGAGTCCTGTGCTCTCCCTTTTCTCTGGGGTTTTCTCCAGGTTGTATGTACATCTCTCTGGGGTTCGTAGGATGTTTTCCTTCTCACTTTCTGATGGACCCACCCTTCCTGCTTTAGGGTAAACTGCTGCCTCCACTTCACTGTGACCTGGTGCCCGACCCAGACCGAACATACAGGAGCGGTACAGCAGTGGCACCTTGGTACCTGGGACACCCTCCCACTGGAAATCACTGCTCTCCAGAGGCTTATCGGAGATGAAGTCAAAGCCCCAGCGTCGTGAAGCTTCCTCCAGGTCTTTACGCAGGGCGGCCTGGTACTCCACCGACAGCTGCTCTCTGTCAACGGGACCAAAGAGGTTTCTTCTGGTAGGTCCATTCCCCAAGGAACTCAGGATCCGCTTGTGAGTAGCCATAATTTTACACTGCAAGAAACACAAAAGACAAGAGAAAGCATAGCTGTTAGTGCTTCTGGGTGGAGAAGTACCCACCAGGACTGCAGAGACATTGATGGTGACAGTTCTGATATAATTCACAGATGTTTCTGAAAAGATAAGATGCACAGATTTCTCAAACAAAAGGTCATATCAATGCAATATTAAAAAAAAGAAGAGAGTGAAATATTTTATAAATAAATGCTGGATCACCTTCTTTTTATGATTAAAATTATTAGAAATGTAAATCATTTAAAATAAAAAAAAGGCTTACCATTGCTCTAAGCAGATTCTAATAAAGCTTCCTCTTTGAAAACAAAAGATCATCTGAGCTGCTGTGTCATTGTTCAGCTTTTATAAAACAGACAGGGCTCTGACTCACAGGGCCCTCCTATGAGAAACACTGGTACATGCCTGGACATAATCTCACACAGACATGTAAGGACAAGTCCTCCACATCAGCAGCAGTGACTGCAGGGTGGTGGACTCACCACCAGATGGCGCTAATAGTTCATCTACACACAAGGAGTCAACTCAGTGGTACAACCCTCAATGAGCAGCTGATCAGGAATGATTCATTAAAACTGATATTTAATGCAATAGTTTATAAATCTACCACAAATCACATCAGGATAATGTATGCAAACACAGACTATAATGGGATTAAGGGTTAAACAGCCATGACATTTACTGTACAGGCTTCAGGAAGGAAACAGCTGGGTCTCTGGAGGATAATATGTCATTATAGTCATCCGGGAAGGGTTGGGCAAGACTCCCATTCCAGCAAACAATCAGGAGAAACCCCTCCCAGACCCTCTAATTATCCCACTAAAGCCGCCTGACAGATGACAGGTCATTGTAATCACATTAATAATGTAAAGTACATTAATAAATCCTGTTGGTGGTGAATACAATGACTTTTTTTCCCAGTAGACTCTGGGTTAAATCAGGACACAAATCTTTGCAACCAGTGCTGCGAACATATAACATCCGGGTTTTACAAAAAATATCCTCTGCATAATAATGAACTTACTTGAGGATAAATGTGAATAGACTTGTGTTTTTAGATCACCTGACTGTGCCACGGCCTCATCAGTCATGTGCATCATGTAAGGTGGCGTTTTTCCAGAAGGTGCAGTTCATTCATTCTCAACAATCTAAGGAATGCTTTAAAGTCTACTTCAGAAACAGGTTCTTCTACATTTTACTGGTTAATGCCAAATTAATACTGTATTCAGTAGCACTGTCAGGGTAATCGACTGTTTAATTGGATAAAAACTATTTGATAGTGCACTTTTGAATCAGACAGAGGTGGAGCTGTGACGTCATCCCAGGTGGGTGGATGGGGTCTCAGGGGTCTGAGAGGGTGGAATTCTAGAATACTCTATAAATACATTAATGTATATAGTTGCCTTCTTAATTTTAATTTCAATTAATTTATTTAATTTTTTTTTAACAGAAATGACTCTTAACTAAATCAACAAATACTCTGTTTCTGTTTAAATTTTGTTGTGTTTTCTGAAAAATCTTAGTGACTTTAATAATAATTTCAGGAAATTGATGATATGTCCACTAGTAGTACACTGTTACTGATAAAGCTGGAATATTCTATTTTTACCTCTAATGAAATAATCAGATTTATTCTTGATAGATAAAATGTTACTGGGACTCAATATGTAATCATTTAATGTGGTCAAAGGTGATTATTGGGAAACAATGGATTATTAATAATGTCATTTTTTAGACAGTTTAATTTCCTGAAGGGTGTCAGTGAAATAGAGTGGGAGGTGGGTGCCAGTGTCCCCTCCCACTTTTAGTTACATAACACTGGACCTGTTATCAGTCAGATTAAATAAAGTAAATAAAGTTTTACCAGTTTTCATCCTACTTTAAGGGTGTGGGAACATTTGGGGAGCACGTGTGACTCCCTACATGGATCCCCTTCTTTTTTTTTTTTGCCCCACGTCACGGGATGCTACGTCAGGCAGAGATCCGGCCATGAGGAGGGGAAAAGAGGGGAGGGGAGGGATTCAAGGCTGTGGCGGGAGAGAAGTGACTCGTGCATGACGGTAGAAACCGGCTCACACCCGGAATCCACAGAGGCCAGACCCTGCCCAGTTTACTACACTCCTGCACGTGAGCCCCGAGCTCGTGTCTCCCAGTCCAGACTGGGCTGGTACTGGATTCTGGTCGACTCCCACAGGCTTCACCAGACAAATGCACAAAGAAGTTTTGGGGGTTTTTTTTTAGAAAGTTTTAAGAATTTTTAGAAAATAAAGTGAAACATAAAAAAAAGTATATTGAGACCAAAGACAGTTAAAGTTTTGGCTTTGAGAGTTGGAAACAGCACGAGCCAACACTTTTTACAGATACAATTTTATTTATTTATTTATTTATGTATTTATTGAATTTTATTTAGCAGTTTTTTTTCCTGTAAAGCTGTGATACCTTTGTCCCCTACAGAGGACATAAATACATTTCTGTTTCTCTTGGGCCTCTAAAGGTACTGCTGATGGAAACATAACACATATTTATGAAGTGTAAGACTCATAAATGTACAGTTTATGTTGCTTATATATTAAATATTACTTATATATGTATATACAGGCTGTGTTACACCCCAATATGTATAACTTCAATATGACACACTTCTAGGGGGCATTACAACATTATTCACATATTATTTATGCAAGAAAAAATACAGTAAGCCTTGTACTTACATGTTAGTTCAGTCCAAACTTCTTGTTTCAGTCTTGTTGGATGAAGGTGTAAAGTTTCCTCCTGCTCTTTGTTGTTGTGTTTAATGCTTCAAAAGAATTCTAATCAAATGCCAGAGGCTGATAATATCAAACCCAACCCTTCTATTAAAATAATATGACTAACGCTTACCGCACGGATACTTGATATTGTCTCCAAGATTTCTGTCAGACACGGACTGGTTCAACTTTTATGAACTCTTGTGGGCGTGGATCATCCTCAGCCATGTGGAGGTGGGGTCTGTGGGCTCACACGTGGATTTAGCCCGGTAAACACATGAGCACACGTGAAAGGCTGGCTCTGAAGTCGGAGGAAATTCCAGCCCGAAACGTGTGTTTGATTACCCCGTCATTCGCTCTCACTGCGCATGTGCGAGGAGGGGAGCGGACTTGTGGATGTTTTTGTGTTCCACTGGGAGAGATGTTGGTATCTGTTGATCTCATGTTTACCTCGGATCTAGCAAGAGTTCTCAAAGACGCAAACACATTTTCATCTTGTCTTTATATCTGATCCCGCACTGATTTCACTATGGTCCAGTGAAGATGACTGAGATGCAAAGATAGAGGCTGAAGTTTATTCACAATATCATCTATAAGCAAATAAAAAAAACTGTAAAACACAGATAATTTTTTTTTTAAATTCTATAATATACAGAACAATTCGCTAGATAGAATATAACTTCATAAATAGTTTTGCTTACTTACACAAGTAGAAGTAAAAGTACCTGATACAGAATAGTTTACAACAAGCTTCATTTTCACACCTTTTATCTTTCTTTATCTTATAATAATAATAATACAATAATAATAAACTTTATTTATATAGTACCTTTCATA
>JAPTYQ010000023.1:21254434-21279997 GCA_029814465.1 Ostorhinchus cyanosoma
GTTCAGAGGCTCTGTAGTGAACATGGAAACACCGTCATCTTCTACAACATTGATTCACCAGTAAAACCCATGGAGTTGGATTAGTGACAGAGAATGGAGACACTTGGTTTATGTTCAGTCATTGATATCTTTGCTGAAAAAGTCACTTAGTTTTCTCAGTTTTAATCTGAGCTACATAATCAGTAAATTACATGTAGGAAAATACCTGATTTACATAGAAAAAATGCAATATAAAGAGAATAATATTATAATAAATCGTGATAAATCATTTAAGAAAGATTAAATAGAAAGTAGTTAAATGGGATTACCACTGGGCTTTCTTTGGCCTCATTGTTTTTGCATATCACTCAAGTCGAATGAAGAGTGTGTTTTTTGTTACATACAGCAGTTATTTCTTATTTTGGCACAAAAATATGACGGATTACATCAGGTCTGTAACATGAAATTTATAACCTGCATGTTTTTATTTATTAAAATGTATCTTTTATAGGGAAAGTATATATAGGCATTTTTACATCTGAGAAAGTGCAACTGATGCAATTTGTATAGGATTTGTAGGCATTGTATGATATTTGCAGACCATGGTCTTGATTCAGCTTTTAAGAAAAAAAAAACAGTATGAATAAACATTAAACATCAAACATTAAATTAAGCAAAGTTTGACAAAATATAAACTTACAAGAATAACAGTCAAATATTTAGTGAAACTGCATATTATTTGTTAAACAGGTCATATTTTGTTAAACCCACTTTTATTAGTCTTTGGTTCATTTGTGTATTTGGACCCTAATAGTTCGAAAAGTTTGAATTTGAACCCTCCAGGAGCTGCAAAGCTTTCTTTATATTCATTTTTGCAAAAATCATGTGGGTTTCTACAACCCGTTTTAATTTACGGCTTAATTTTTTTTATGTCTATAACTAGTTATGTCAGGACATTTGCACATATAAGGTCAAGACTTCTGACAAACATTTCTCAGAGTAAGACATAATTGTTAGTCAGCAGCAGCGGTTGTAGTCCATACTGAAAATATGTCCAAGCTTCACACTGATTACCTAAAATGTTCAGTTGTTGGTTGAACAGAAAAAAGCAGCAGAGCCAACATCCTGGAGGGGGTGGGGTGTGAAGTGGGTCATTTGCATTTAATGGGTCAGCGCTCAAAACGACCTTTCTGGTGTCATTACTTAGAAATAAGGTTGAAGACGGACCTGTGGAGTTGAATTAATGAAGCATTCAGACTCAAGCAGAGCATTTACACATCTCTCACACAGGAAACAGTCCCATGCATCTTCAAATCCTTTGTTATAATGCCAGTCCCCAAAAAGGCAAAGACAACCACAACAAATGACTTCAGACCTGTGGCACACAAATCTGTCACCATGAAGTGTCTGGAGAAGCTGGTCTTAAAACACATTAACTTCATGGATCCAGACACAGTGGACCCCCTCCAGTTCCCTACTACTATTGCTCAAACAGATCAGTGTATGATGCAGTGGCCCTGACACTTCCCTACATCCTGCAACACCTGGATAAGCCGAACACATATGCTCAGCTCCTCTTTCTAGATTATAGTTCTGCCATCAACACGTTTAGACCAGTGAAACTCACTGCAAAGCTGGCAAATCTGGGAGTACCAACAGCCACATGTTACTGGATTTTGGATTTCCTCACAGACAAACCACAAGCGGGGAAGATGGGGAAGAAGGTCTCTGCTGAGGTCATGGTGAGTACAGGAACTCCACAGGGTTGCTGCCTCAGCCCCAAAGTATTTGCACTTTATACCCATGATTGTGCCTCCCACCCAAGACAATAACATTATCATTTAGTATGCAGATGACACAACCATCCTCGGCTTCATGGGGGGGGGTGAATCTGCATACAGGGACCTGGTTCAGAAGACCACCAGCTATGCGGAGGAGAACGACCTCGTTTTCATCACAGACACAACAAAAGAAGTCATACTGGGCTTCAGGAGACGAGCCCCCCCTTTGCAGTCACTCACCATCAAAGGGACTGTGGTGGAGTGGACTACCAGCTATAAAAGTACCTCGGCCTTCACAACACAAAGAGCCTCAGCTGGCTTAGACATCAGCCCCTCACCCAAGCCTACAAAGGACTTGTTGAAAGCATTAGCAGCAGCACCATTACAGTGTGGTATGACAACACCATACTGGCTGAGAGGAAAATACTGCAGCGGGTCATTAAAACTGCAGAGAGGGTCATTGGCTCTGACCCCCCCCATGGACACCATCTACTAACAGAAAGCACAAAGCACCCTTGGAGACCGTCACCATCCAGCTCACGCTCTGTTCTAGTGGGTGGAATCAGGCTACAACCTGAGACACTGCAGGCCAGTGAGCATCAGCGCTCGCAGGACCCGCCTCCACAACAGTTTCTTCCCAGCCACAGTTAAACTGGTGGCACAGGAAGGACGTACTCCAGACCACCAGTCACTCACGTCCCTCACACTCTTACAGACATTTAACTTAACTATTAACGTGCTTTTAACTAAATGTGCAATAACCTTTTCTACCTTCCAGTACTTTTTTCAAATGTGCAGTAACTTATTCTTCCTCCCAGTTCTTTTATTATTTTTTCTTCTGATACAGAACTCTATTTTACAAGTGTGTATTTGCGTCTGTCAGTGCAATAACTGTTTTTAAATGTTTTAGCTGTGTTTATGTTTTTTCTGTTTTTGTTCTTGTCTTTTTTTGACTCTGTGACTCAGGGAAAAGCACAAGGATTCCAGTGTACCTATACTGCGATGTATCTGCAAATGGCAAATAAAGTCTATTCTATTCTAAATCAAAAACACCTCCTATACTCCCCAGAAACCAACAGAAACTGTTACTGAAAGAAGTTTTACCTGCATTCTTGATGTATGTCAACATTACTTAGCCTCTATACCATTCCCACAGAGCAGCTACTGTAGGACTGTTTGCTCTCCTTTAAGCAATCCATTGTTCTCAGTGTTTTTGGGGCAGTTTGCTTCAGTCATTTAATTAATTTTTATACCTGCTCATTATCTCAATGGAGTCATAAATCAGCACAACTCAGCAGCATACCAGACTTATAGGTTCAGGGAAAGCAGTTTTAAACAACACAATGCAAAGCCAACATTTAAACAAGTAATTGCACATTTGCCACAACTGTTGCTGAAAGGTTCTGACACAATAATCCTAATATATAACATTTGTAAAGAACAAAAACATTTTAATAATGCGTATGTAAAGAATAAAAAGACTACTTTGCCCTACACAAATGGGACACTGGCAGAATGGTATTTGTATTTGTTCATTTTCATATCCTCCTACTTCGTATTTTTTACATGCTCTACAACTGTCTGACAACTTTTGTTAGAAGCATGCAGATTATAATTTTTCACCTCTGTTCTGTTGACTGAAATCCAGTCATCTCTAGCTGTGTTGAATGTTTTTGATAAATTGAAGGATTACATGTAACCCCTCCTATAATAATGATTACAACTCCTTCTACTCCAGCTACAGAGGAAGATTTGTGGACTCACAGATCAGGTTTGCTTACAAGCAGCAAAGAGGTGTGGATGATACAATACTGATCTTACTATTTCCACACATGTAAACATCTGGAGAGGCATATCACATCACGTGTTAGGATATTGTTTGTAGTCTTCTCAAGTACATGCAACACTGTGCATCCACACGTAACAGGACATGGACTGTGTCAGAGGAGTATTAGGCCTCACCTTTGCAAGATGAGTAGATCTGGGTTGAGCCATTAATTATGCAAGCTTTCTTTAAGTTGTCACATATTTTTGGACCCAATACACACACACACTCAGCATATATTACAACCTTATGCACTCTGAACTTTGAGTCACAACTGCTGTAGCCATGCACCAGTGTCATCTGCCTACATTAACTCTTTACTGCCTTACATACTGTACACACATACCGATACAATGATACTGTAGTTACCCCTACTTTTAGTATTACTTTTATTTATCTTTGCTACACTAATGTTGTCCTAATTATTCATTCAGGCCTTTTATCCTCACAAATTTTAACTTGAATGAATGAATATTGTGTTCCTACCTGTAAGTGCTGAATTTGTTCATAATTACTGACGGCACAAATTAAGTAACTTAAATTAATGAGAAGAATTTAAATATCTCCTCCCTCTTAATTTAAATAAACTCTTTAAATCCCAGTTGGATTAGCTGCAAAATGCATTCTCAAAAAGCTCAAAAAGCCCAGATTTTCAGAGGTAGATTTTTTTTAGAGATACACGGAGAAACACTACAGCATATAATGATCTTCTAATACATAGTACATTGCTGTAGATACAACTACACAACAGAAAGGAACCCAGATGAGTTCAATGTTAAACAGGAAATAACAAAGACAGCATGGGCAACGGCACAAATATTACTCATAAACTTCATTGCATAACATTGACCAGGACTATTTTACTGCACAGTAATTGTACTTTTCATAAGCCTCTTAAATTGCATGTTGCTGATAATGCATACTTTTACTTAAGTAAGGTTTTGAATGCTTAACTTTTACTTGTAGTAAAATATTTGCTCGGTGTGATTGAAGTTAGTAGACTACTTTCACTTGAGTAAAGGAAAGAGCACAGTCTAATCGCTTTACTGCGCTGTTACGTGTTGAGAGATTTCTAGGGGGTTGTACTGTTTACTACCTAACACCTCCATGTTTACACGCCTACAAACACAACAAAGAGAGCATGCGCGTTGGGTTGCAGATTCCTGACGCATTTAACAAAGTGGGAACTCGCACTTACATCTATGAATTTTCTGTAGTAACGCAGTTTGTGTCATTCTTGCTATTTAGCAATTGCACCCATCAATCAATAGATGATTAAGGTACTATGACGAGAATTGAGCACGTTGTAGCTGAAAACAGTGTTTGAAAATTCCGAAATTCGCGGGACTTTAAAAAAAATCCCTTTGACAGTGAACGCATCTTGGTAAATTGAACGCCCCCTCCGTCTGTTAGTTAACGCCCACAAAGTTACTCAGAATCATCCAGGTGACAGCTGAGCCAGCAGGGAACAATACGGCGTCCACAAACGCGGCGTAACGGACAATGTAAAGACAATTAACTCGTATTCACTCGGTAGTTTAATTCCATATACATGTGTGTGAGTTGAAGCCTCTCTTCCGGCCGCTGAAGACGGTTAGCTGAGCCAGGACACCACCGCTAGCTTCTGTCGTTTCCTCCGTAGAGAAGAAGGCACCACGTTTAAAGACAGACTACTATCAAAATGTCAGACCCGAGCGCAGAGGCCAAGTTGGAGGTGAAACAGGCGAGCAAAGAGGCGAAAGAGAGCGAAAACGTAGCGGAAAAATATTCTGCTTTGACCGTGAGCAAAAATAGCGAAGTGACCATGGGAGAGCTGTCGTCTGCGTTCAGCGCTGTGCCCACTCACAAACCCGTCAAGAAGGTAAGAAGCAGCTAAGGATCTGCAGAAGGGAACCATGGCGGACATTCACATGTTCACATATTCACTAGATGGATTTGAGTTCATTCACAATATTGATGCTTTTCACTTCGGCTCGACATGTCTGATCCTAGTATTAATGAGGGTTCAGGGAGTCATTTATAAGGGGATAAACAGGAACACCTGACAGCAGGAAAATGGTCTTACTATAGGTTCCAAAGCCACTGATACTATACTTAGGCTTACTTAAGCTAACATTAGGTCTGTGCAGCTCCAAATTAAAAATAACTCTTGGAAAATGGAGTAAATAGTCTGTACATCCTTAAGACCCAGGAAAGTGAAAGTTTTTGCTTTTTTTTGGTTTCCATTAAATAACTGTTTTAGTTGGAAACTGTATAATGCAACAGTTTTTTTCAGATCCATTTAAAAAATATTTGTATGGATTTATTGTTAATGGAATGTTCTTTGCAATGGACAATCTTTTTTTTTTTAAGTAAAACTGTGAAACCTTTGTCCCAGCAAAGGACAAAAATGCATTGCTGGGTCCTCAGGAGGATATACAAAGATCAGTGACCAAGTCAATGCATGTCAGTAGTGGTATTAAACACATTTTAAGAAGTTTTTGCATTACTTAACAGTTTAACCTGATTATTAAAATACTCTTCAGATTGTCTTGAGCAACATCAAGTACTTTTAATCCTCAGAGTCACAATACAGATCATTCATATGAAGTCAAATGGCTCTTATAAGTACTGTCGACATGTGACAAGCTACTAAACGGTGTGTTTTTCATGACCTATATTACAGTGTTTTAGTTTGCAAAGCACTACATGACTGTGAAATAACGTTTCTTTATACATAATGAACAATGCACCTAAGCAAACAACTTTAAGTGCAAAATGTCACAATAATTTAGGAGCTAAACTACACTGAAGTGTTTATAATTTAAATTTAAATAAAAAAAACCCCAATAACAAATAAAACTATTTAAATCTTAGTGCTGAATTTGTTAACAATAGAAATTACTTATTCCAAGTAACATTCAAGGAAGAAGTTTGTCAACTGTCATGTTACAAGGAACAAGGAAGAGTGGTGAATTCTTTACATTTGTAAGTATTTGCACACCTCATTAAATGCTGAACAGTCAAGTGAGGTTTGGGCAAAATACACACTGGAGTCTCTGTTAACATTGAGCAAGCATATAGGCCTAGCTCATGCGTGACCAGGAATGTCTGTCAAAAGTCTCAAAACACGTGATCAAAGATCCAGTCGACTAATCATCAGACAGTTTCACATCCCTTTTCTCTTTTTGGAGGGCCTACAATGCTGAGGTCAATGATTAACTAACTAATGCTGCATCAGGTATTAGAATACTGTGCACTTTTCTTTTATTCTGCTGAGGAGTGTAAGGTTTTCCTCTTGGAGTGAACTCTGTTAGGACAGGTTGATGTATGGTGCAATATTCATCTATTTATTACTCTGGGGTTAAATTATTTCTTCACATAAATCATTAGCCTGTTTTTAGGTATTGCAACACATGTGTACAGTTGGTAATGATAAGGGTTGAAGGTTTGGTGTTGCAAAGTTAAAACATAACCCTTTAATACAAATTTTCCTCTATTAACTGATGGGAGTGAAAAAAAACAATTACTGTATAAGGGCATCGTTCCTTGAAAGTGGAAAGTTTACTGTGAAATCTTCAGGGAGGCCTATTCCATAGTTGGGGACAAATTAACTAAATATGGCATCATCTGGGCTTTGCCTCAACTTTTCTCTAAAAAAATGTGCTTGAGGTACATTTGCAGCCAAAAGGAACACAGATCTAAACATATGATAAATATGAATCATTGAAATCTTTAAAAACATAGGGAACTTATTTGAAACAGTTACTAAAACACACCACACCGGCTCCTGTAAAACTGGGAGTACATCCAGCTCTCACCATCCAATAGGTTTGTTAAATTCAAAGCATGTTGCAGTGCAGTGAATTTCTCTCTTTGTCTTTAACACAGCTCTTCAGAGTCAAATCTGAGAGGCAGACTAAACCTCTTGTATAAATCAGGCTTTGGGACTATAAAGCTCCCACTATTCTGTCCAGGAGAAAATATGTGGTGTCTTGTCACCTTAATCTCAAGAAAACAGGTTCACATTGTTCTTAGTTGCCATGTTGTGTTCTGGTATGTGGAGGGTTTTCAGGACACGGCCTAAACCTAGAAACTGGAGACTGAGCAGATCTGAGTGAACAGCCTGAATATCACTCAGAGATGGGAGAATGAACCTGTGTGATATTAATTACATGAATAACATTTCACTCACTCAGGCACACATGAGTATTAATGTCAGGCGGCTGATTTATTAATCAGTAATGTGATCACTTTTAATCAGACTCTTCTTTTTTTTTTGGTGAGGCATCAGAAACTATACATGGTGAAGTAAAGAAAATGAAAAACCTTCACATACAGTTGAGGGAAAGAATTCTGCCTCTCCTCTTTTCCATGCTTGGAAAGTCACTAACATGGGAAAAGATAACGTTACTGCAGCTTGAGGAGTTCTCTCGCCAGCTCATGTTACATTCAAAGTCTCTGTCGACAAAAAAGTTTCTGGTTCTACTTCTTTGATTAAAAAAAAAAAACAAAAGTTGGCCAATGACCGATAAAGGTAGATGCATTTGCCAAACACCAATAGTAGTGGCTTCTCCCTTTTGACTTGTAAAAATATTTTTGTGGCAGCAGTTGGCATTAAACCATTGCATACCATAGCATTCACAGGGAGTCTAGTTGTTTAAGTGAAGCAATTGTTGCCTCTAACACACCTCAGTGCAAACAAACGGCGACTGTATCTTAAATAACATGGAGATACATTTTTTTAACAGAATTTTCCAGCAGAGGCTCAAATACAGTGACTGAATACACTCTCATAAACAATCATTACATAAGCATGGGTCAAATGGGGCCATCCAAACTGAAATTTGGCACAGAAACTTTAATTTTGGATCATACATCTTGATGGTTCAGTATCTGTTTGGCAGCAGGCATTCATAGATTTTTGGCAGTAAAACAAAATAAGCTTGAGTTTGAGTAGGATTATCATGTAATCAAAGAGTTTGAACAACTTGTTCTGCATCATTCAGATAGTTGTGATCAAACACAGATAAAAAAAAGAGCACAAGGCAAACATAAAAGCAGTCCTAACTCCTATTTCTGTCCAAAAAGGGCCTGACATGACAACCACCCTTCAGATGAACCACAATATGAGCCGTATCCTTTTAGCCTTGAATTTTATGGCCTGATCTGTTTACTTCTAAAGTGCTTCAACTGAAAGTGCTGCTGCAAATGAATGTGACCATGCTCATAAACTCAGCCTGTGCAGTTATATAATTGGAAAGGCTGAAATTTAAATAAATAAAAAGTGTGCCTACTCAGACACGAACATGGAAAGCTATCGAGTGTTTGTGTGGAGTCTGCTTTGAGTGCCAGTGACTAATCAATCAGTATTTTTATGCTGTGATGTGACTGTCGTTGGTGATGTAATGGGCAATATGGCCAAAAATCTTCGACTAATGTATATAATATTTGAAATGGAATAGATCACAATACAGATGCAATTAACCCATATTTTAAAATAACTACCAAACTTGTTCATTGTCCTTCATGTTTCTTTGGATCAGTCTCCTTTGCCTGCAGTGCAAACCTCCCAAAACACAGAAATATTCCAGTAATGAGTGTGATTTGCAAACCCAAAGAAATACTGAAAGAGCAGACCATGAAAGGATATACATTTTCTATCATGAGAGATATCATCATTTTGCACAACCTTAATATGGAGTCAAGCCCAGTCATATTGAGCAAAAAGAGGGAGTGTGTAAGACTTCACATAGCAGCACAATAATGTTCATCTGGGCATCTTTTATATGCCTATTGCATTGTTTTGTCCAATAATTAGAATAGTATTTTTTTATTCTCTCATACAGCCAAAGTAAATTAAGTGCATTTCTCTGATTTTTTTTTTCTTTTCAGCAAATTCAGTTTGTGGAGGATAAGCAGGAGTTCAGCAGGTTTCCCACTAAAGCAGGTCGTCGCTCCCTGTCCCGCTCCATCTCTCAGTCGTCCACAGACAGCTACAGCTCCGGTAAGAATGAGGAAGCGACTGATGAACCAGACAAACATGAACATCAGTGATTAACATGTATAAAGTGCCTTTGGATGACTAGAAGAATGAATGAATGAACGAATCTCTTTTTCAGCTGCATCCTATACAGACAGCTCTGATGATGAGACCTCTCCACGGGACAAAACACAAGTCAACTCAAAGGGCAGCACAGACTTCTGTGTCAAGAATATCAAACAGGCTGAGTTTGGTCGACGTGAGATTGAGATAGCAGAGCAAGGTAAGACACACAGATATATTCGCATACATTTAATTAAACAACACATATTTTCATGCTACATTGTATTTGTCCAGTGCCTGTAAAGACTATCAGATCATTTCACTTAATGTAAGATATCAAACCTGACGATACACTCCTTTTATAGACATTTAAAGTAAGTTAGTAAATAATTTAATGTACAGTATTTTCATTTTGCTTTTTAGTGAATGGATGAAAAGGGAAATTAACAGTGTACCAAATGATGCTCATATATCTCAGTAAAGCTGACCAGAAAATCAAAAATTATTATTTATTGGCACCATCTGCATTGCTCATTTTCAGACTCTTCTCTCTGTGTCTTCTCGTTTCAGATATGTCAGCACTGATCTCACTCAGAAAGAGAGCACAAAGCGAGAAACCCCTGGCAGGAGCCAAAATTGTGGGCTGCACTCACATCACAGCCCAGACTGCAGTAAGATATCTGTCTGAGGTTGAACTGTATCAGCCAAGCAGAGGCTGCCGTTTTATTGATCAGGATAGGATTTTAGGTCTCTTTTTGTCCGTGTCTTTACCGCTGACAGTTTATACAGCATCATTTTTATTTATTTTTTTGGTAACCAATCCAGTTGAACCGAAAAGAACTACCAAGAAGAAGCATGACCTGGGCAAATGAGAACCTACACAGACAACCATAAACCACTGTTCAAACTTTTTTCAGTTTTTCTAGTTCTACTTGTACTAGTGTATCAATGTTTAATGTAAAGAAGAATAATGCAAGTCAGCTCCACCCACTTTTTCCACCACAAAATAAATGTTTTCATATGAAGCAATATGAAAGACATAACACAGATGTGATTCATTGTAATCTTCTCTGCTCTTTCTCTGTCTCTTTCTCTCTTTTCCTTGTGTATGTGTGTGTTTACAGGTGCTGATTGAGACTTTGGTGGCTCTCGGGGCTCAGTGTCGCTGGACAGCATGTAATATCTATTCAACGCAGAATGAAGTGGCTGCAGCACTGACAGAGACAGGTGAGCACCGAAATAGGGTTAATGGAGTTTTTTTCTTCCCTTTCCAATCCATTCACTCGTCAAATTTATTTAAGTAACACAGACACAAAAATTCTGTTCACAGTCGATGATTTTACTTTGTAATATGTTATTTTTGTCTTGTGAATATCTCATGTCTGTTTGGAAATATTTGGTCCTGCCATAATAATGGACAATCTTACTTTTAGTTTGACCTTTAGTGAGGAAACCACACTACTTTATTACTGACTCTTATCTGCAGTTGCTATGCAATGGTTTCAGTATGCACTTCGTTTTCTTAGTATACCTTTGATGACCTGACAGGCTGAAGGGTTACTGCAGATTTAAGAGACACTTAATGAAGTTAATCCATTGGGGGGTTGTTTATTTGGCTATTTTGGGTAGAGTACTGCTGTGCACCATCTATTACTTACGTAACTGTTTATGTGGGTAGAATATAAAATACAGTCGAAGGAGAAGACTAATTAATGAATACATTGTCCAACTTGCTCTAGACCTCATGGATTAGATGGTGTTCATCAGTGGGATCTTTGTTGTAGGAGTTGCAGTTCAGGTTTAGACATGAATAATTAAATTCAATAATCTGAGCTGAAAGGGATGAAAGAGACTATGTCAAGACTGACGGAACAAGATGATAGATGAACTCTGAGCCGTTGACGTAAGATGTGCCAAGAACTTTCATGACTTCTATTTCAGGTGTGGCTGTCTTTGCCTGGAAAGGGGAGTCAGAGGATGACTTCTGGTGGTGTATTGACCGTTGTGTGAACACAGAGGGTTGGCAACCTAACATGGTATGTTAAAAAAGATGATTTTTGTGCCCTTGTGTAATAACATAAAGAAACAAGGACCTCAAAGTATTAAAACAGTATTTTAGTTTTGTGTCTAAATAGAGACATACAGTGTGGGGTATTACATAAATATCATCCTCTTAACTTTTGACCATATATTTTTACTCTAATTTGTAAGATCCTTGATGATGGAGGAGATCTAACACACTGGATGTACAAGAAATACCCTAATGTGTTCAAGAAGATCAGGGGCATTGTGGAGGAGAGTGTCACTGGGGTTCACAGGTAATTGTTTGCTCAACAGAAATGCACTTTCCTCTCAGTCATTTAGGAGCAGATCTGCGTGAGCTGAAAAGTCTTTACTTGCTTCTTTCCAGATTGTATCAGCTGTCTAAAGCTGGAAAACTGTGTGTTCCAGCAATGAATGTAAATGACTCGGTGACTAAACAGAAGTTTGACAACCTCTATTGCTGCAGAGAATCAATCCTGGATGGGTGAGTTAGCCACAGTTTTTTGGAAGGCTTAACATCAAAGTCTGAATGGTGTTAATTCACCAGTACCTTTATACAATGACTTTAGTGGTGTGAAATAAGTGCTTAAGAATTAACAAATAAACATTCGGAAACTGTTGAAGAAAGGTTTTAATTGGTTTAAGATGCCTATTTATTCCCTCAAAGAGGAAAAACATTGGCTCAGCTCTGATCTTGGCTTCAGTATTGAAGTTCCTAGAATTTGCCATTATATCTAACAACACATTCAGACTTGTTTCCCTCGTTGTAGTTGAGAAACCATGATTTTTTCAGAGTATCTTCCTAATCATATTAAGTATATTCTATCCATCAGGGACTTAAAAAATAGCATATGTTTAGTTGATTAAAAGGGATAACATAAAGAACTTTGTCTCATTACATATCATTACGGTAAAGAAACGGTCAGAAAGCACTGGCATCACAGGACCTTTGTTAAATAAAGAAAAAAAGTCAGTCCACCTTAATAGCTTGTTTAGAGCTTTTTCCTTCTAACTCCATATACACTGCAAAATTGCTGGACTCTGACCATCATTTAATAGAAAATCCTGTGAACATTGAAGGCTATTATTTACTCTGTTAATTATCACTATAGTGGCATATTAGAAGTCAGATACTCTTTAATACTTCCAGCATGGCTCTATACCGGGTCAGTGCTTTTTATACTTAACACTCAGAATTTGTTGCTTTTTCCACAGAATAATTATCTGCAGAACACAACACTGTCATGTAATAGATGTTCCACTATGAAATATATAAGTTTAAATAGAATAATCAGATCTGAAATGTAAGAAAATATGTTTCATATAGTCCATTGGACATAAAATTAGATTTTTGTTCCTCATTAGAAGCTGTCAAATATTTTTGCCATTACATTAATTACACCATGGTTCAACCTTTCATACAACCTGTTCTAAATAGTACTATGGTAGAATTAAGATTGAATCCACACATTTTGAGTTATAATATTTCACTTAAGCATATTATACTAATTTGTGTTTCTAACAACTCTAGCTTGAAGAGAACCACAGATGTCATGTTTGGAGGCAAGCAGGTGGTTGTCTGTGGGTATGGTGAGGTATGACACATCTTGTTTGAACACGCCATGATGTTCATTACATTTATGAGGTCATTTTCAACAGTAGATTGTTTAATATGGACTCTTAACACGGATATTATTTACTGAATATAATAATATAAAAAAGGAACTTGTATGAAAATGTTTTTACAGAATTAAAGGTTGAAATATTCTGCTGAATGTTCTTCATCAGTACAAAGACCAATCGTTTATTCTCATGCCTTTGCAGGTTGGGAAGGGTTGCTGTGCAGCTCTGAAAGCTCTGGGAGCCATCGTTTATGTTACAGAGATCGATCCCATCTGCGCCCTCCAGGCCTGGTGAGTAAATGAGCGCTGGGATCGTGTCCATGCTCAATATGCTAATAGTCAGAAATCTGTGAAGAGAAGAGTGAACAGCAGGGAAAATGTCATTCTACCGCTGCTCAAGAAAGTAAAGAACTACATTTGAGTAGTTATTGAGCTAGTGTTTGTTATGTAACAGATGTACACTCTTTAGTAGCACAGCAGAGAGACCAGCTTTAATCTTTGTTTTATCTGCCTTGTCAATTAGAAATGCTTTCCTGTGTGTCACTGTCTTGAGCATTGAACACCTTCTCACTTGTGTCTGAACAGCATGGACGGATTCAGGGTGGTCAAGCTGAATGAGGTCATTCGCCTGGTTGATATCATCATCACATGCACTGGTAACTTGACATGACACCCTCAGGTCATACTGTATTTCATGGCCTTGCGATGTCTAACTGTTAGACATAATAAGTGCATTTTTGTTTATGAGGTTTTTCACTGTCCTTGGGTGTAAATGATATCTCTGATGCCATATGACGTGCACTGACTAGAGGTGAATGATTGTGTCTGTCCATAGGTAATAAGAATGTGGTGACCAGAGATCAGCTGGACCGAATGAAAAATGGCTCTATTGTGTGCAACATGGGACACTCCAACACTGAGATTGATGTGGTAAACTAATGTAGTCAATGATTGGTGGATTTTTTTTTATGCTGAATGAGCCATTATTGATCATGGATAACAGGGAGAGGAAAGAAAACAAGCATATGTAGAGAGTGAGGGCAAATACATGCAACTTCAAATAGGTCACCCAGACCAGGCATTGAACTGAATGCACTGTGGTTCACGGTCTTAAATACCATCACCCACCCTAGAGTAAAGCTTAATCTGTCCTTCTGACATAGAACTTAACCATGTTTAAAATGCCCCTGTTTCAATGAATAAACATGTGCTGATCAAGTGTAGATGCAGGTTAGTCATGTTGTGTTGAACTATCGTGACACATGTAGATGTTTGTGACTGATGTTCTCATCTCAACTCAAGGCAAGCCTGAGGACTCCTGAACTGACCTGGGAGAGAGTCCGCTCTCAAGTGGATCATGTCATTTGGCCTGATGGCAAGAGAGTGATCCTCCTAGCTGAGGTAATATAGCTTTCACCGGCTGAGTTTTAGTATTTTCTTATTTTATTTTCAGTGATAAGAATTCTTATTTAAATCATACAAATACTTCAAATAATGACCCACACTTTGTAGGTTTCTGCAAAAGACAATTTCACCGATAAAGTAACACACACCGGCAGTGACTGACATTGCAGATGTGAGATATATAGAGATAAAAAATACATTATATTGTTGAAAATATTAATTCAATGTACAAGTGTTTATTGTACTAAACTGGCAGCACATTGTGTGATAGGCACCAGGAATTAATCCGTATTATTTTGTGTTCAGCTGGTATTTTAGGACTAGCCTTTGTTAGTTTGTGTCAACCTCGAACTCAGCTATTGTAAATAACACAGCTTATCGACTCCATTTTTATTTGAGGAAATACAGGAGCTGTCTTAAACTACTGCTCAGTTCTTTTGATCAGTTTGATGAAGCTTTGAAAAGGACAAAGAGATACTTTGAGAAGACAATAACACAGCATTGAAGCTACTTTGCATAAGTGGTATAAATATTTACCTTGTAACACAACACACATGTAAGTAATGACCTGATACTGTATGTTCAAGACAGTACTTTTATTTCACAGGGACGTCTTCTTAATCTCAGCTGCTCCACTGTTCCTACCTTTGTCTTGTCCATCACAGCCACCACTCAGGTAATTCATTACCAAACAGCCTGTGATATAATACAGGGCAGCAACACACACACACACACACACACACACACACACACACACACACACACACACACACACACACACACACACACACACAACAGCTGGTGCTTTAGTTTACTCTCAATAATGTTTTTATTTGCTATTATTAAGCCTTCCTGACAGATAAGCACACACTGGGATGTGGACACATTGTCAGTAGTAACAAAGCACAAGAGCAGCTTAAAGTTTCTGACTCTATATAATCAGTATAAAATACAATCCTGGCACTCGTGGAAATAACAAATCATAGTGGACAGTACACGTGCAGCATAATTTTTTTTCCCAGCTGTGTTATTATTGATCTGTAAATAGAAATTCATACTTTACATTTATTGCTCTCTGTGCACTGCATCATGTGTTTCCATTTATAGCGGTGTTATTAATGCATGCATGTCACATGTTTGTCTTCAGGCCCTGGCCCTCATAGAGTTATACAACGCTCCTGAGGGACGATACAAGCAAGATGTGTACCTGCTTCCTAAGAAGATGGGTAAGGGAAGAAAGTTATTTAACCTTCATTTCCATTATTTAACAGTTTTCAGCTACAGTAGCAAGCTACGTTACTCATAGCAATGTTGTAGCACTTAAGTATGTGTTTTAAATTATGGATGAGCCTGCAGTGAATGTGTTTTCAGATCACAAGTGAAGCCAGGCATAGGCGCTAATGCCTTTGAGTGGTTGTTGGTGTTATAAGTGAAAATCCATGCCAGGCTGTGACTGTTGAATTCTCTTCTCAGAGACAGACATTCGTGCTGAGCCTCATATATGTCTTGTATTTATCGCCTCTTTTCCGAATGTCTCTGTCTTTGTATTACAGATGAATATGTTGCCAGTCTGCATCTGGCTACATTTGATGCTCACCTCACAGAGCTGTCTGACGAGCAGGCAAAATACCTGGGCCTGAACAAAAATGGTCCTTTTAAACCCAACTATTACAGGTACAAACCTATAAGTTAAGGATAAAGATATTTTGTCATACTGTAAAACAACTAAACTAATATATAATGATTTATTATTAATAAAATGATTACATTAGCTCCTAAAGTTAATAAAACAAACCCTTAGAAAAAGCAGTTTTTGTATTCAGTGTTTTTCTGTTTTTGTTTTTATCAGGTATTAATCTGAAGGGGAGCCACACCTCAACACAAGGTGGGGATGGAATCCAACATTACCCATTCGGATGACAAAAAGATTTACATCTATTGTATTTGATACCTTTTCAAGCTCCACAGCTTATATTTAGTTGTATCATGCTGACCATGGCAAATTTTGGTTTACTTGCTGCTGTGCACAGAATTCTTCGCAGCACCTAGCTGAGTATGAAAAGTTGGTCTAAGTACAGCACATTGTTCTGCTGACCTTTTAAGTTTTAATTTTTTGTTGGTTATGTCTATACCTCCTATCTCCTAGGTTATTTTAGATCTCTTAGAATTGAATAATATATTAAAATATTGTGCCAAATAATTGTGGGAAGTGTGGTGATGCGCAACAAATGGTTATTACTGAAAAGACTTATACATACATTAAGTGATATTTTCAATATTAATTCTATACCAAAAAGCGGTAAACTCAAAAGCTCGCTTTAAGTCAAGCCTCTTTTATTAAAATACTAAGCAATTTTCATCCATTTTTAGATAATGGTGACTGTGAGTTGGTGTAAACAAATATTTGTCCCAAAATACAAGTCCATGTAGTTGTTGCTGTGAGTCTGTTGGATATATAAATAAGTAAGCATTTTATTGCTTACAGAGCCATAATTTTAATATGCTGATTTTGACTGAAAGATGTGTTTGTGACTTAAA
Organism: Ostorhinchus cyanosoma; assembly: GCA_029814465.1. NCBI lineage: Eukaryota > Metazoa > Chordata > Actinopteri > Kurtiformes > Apogonidae > Ostorhinchus > Ostorhinchus cyanosoma. The sequence continues at coordinate 21,271,652 of JAPTYQ010000023.1, forward strand.
AATTGAGTAATGCAGCTTTAACGTTTCTGCATCCCAGCACTATGTACTTCATACATTCCATCCATGAGCTAAAAAGATGTTTGTTGTATTATCTTCTTTGCTGATGTACTACAACAGATCTAGTTTAAAAAAATGCAAATAAATGTGTCCATCTTTAGGTTTTAATATTTCTGGGAATATTACACCTCAGAGTTTCTAAATATTTCACATAATTTGTAAATATATTTTCCCATCATGCAATGCTAACCTTGATGTCCATGTCTAATTATAGTCTACTTAGAGTCAATAGAGAGAAAACAAAAATAAGAGTTTAAAATTCAGACACTACTCTGGATACAGAGTAAACGGATTTACTGTTTGGCAACTTAGTTGTTTTCCTCTTAAGGTGGGTACAAACACTGTGTTTCTACTGTAATGTCTCCTAATGAACATATCCTAAGTGAATTTGGATTATAGATTAGGTCTGTCACATTAACCAAAGCATTTCTCTTATGAATTTTATCAACACAGAAGTAAACTTCTATTTGAAATTCCATTACAGTTATTAAAATAATGTTTGCTTTGTTTCCTGCAGTTATGTAATTGTTTATTTCTGTTTATCTAAAAGCTACTGAAATACCACTTTTTGATGCTTGTTTAATGCACAAATTTAGTATGCAACATGTATTTAGAGACACTTATTCACATGTGATGTTCTTAAACTGAATGGACACATTGGATAGTGTAGTTGAATGAATAGTTATGATAGTTTTGCTGGATTTAGAGCTTTTTAACACATTTAAATTCTGTATTACACTCATTAAATGTAAACATACTGTATGACTTTTTGTCATTAAATTGACAGCTTTACTATCCATACCAGAGGTTTTCCACTGTGCTACATTTTCAAGGTGTTGGCCCATGTGTTCACTCGGTATTGACGTCATAAATACAGATGATTTCTGTATGCAATTGGTACAGTAACTTCAGTTTTCTTGTCATTTACAGTATCTTTACTTATATAAATGCTGTCATCTTTGCACGAGCAGCTTTAAGGGCATTAGAGCCATGGACGGGTGAGGACATTATTGTCAACAAGATGAGTGCTGTAACCATGGTAACTGGTCAGTTGACAGTGCCTTGTGACTCAGTAATTTATATTCAGTCTAAAAATGTCTTTTACTTAAAGCATGGTAATACCCAACATGGTTGTTATACTGCAATATACTGTGATAGCTATGCAGCAACATACTGTTTTTATCCATTAAAAAGATTTTACTTCAGAAAGAGTGGAGAGTTGTTAAATCAGCATTTCACATTTTTAAATTTGTATCAACAGTTTTAGTTTTAGTCATTTGTAAACAGCATTTTACATTCTTACATTTTACTTTGATTTTGAAACTACTCACAGTGATCTTTTCATAACAGCACTTGAAAATGCCTTTTATAATGAATTCCCTTTTCTTGAATCAATGACAATAGCCATTTCCTACTAGTTTTATCTGTAATAGACATAAATGAATGTGTTATTACTGGAACAAACATCTTGACTGTCAGATTGAAAAAAAAAAAAAAAAGAGGATACCACTGTGATATAACAGCTGTACACTGTTGCTGGTTTAAGATTTTTGATGTGGAGATAAAGTCCTGTAAATTATATATTACCTAAAAACCTAGGCTTATATTTTCAGCACTAGTTTAGTTTGATGAACAACTTTTCAGCAGTATACATTCTGTTTAAATATATGTGCACTGTTCCCTTTAATAAACTGCTGTTTAAATCTGAAAATGGCTCACGTGTTTTATTTCACATAGAAATAAGATATTCGCCCTCTGTCAGATGTATGCAATCAGTGTCCAGATTAATATGGTTTTATTTTGTATTATTTTCTGGTTTTACCAATTATCATTACTTTTATTTATTATAAAGCTGAAGTACATACTGAACTAAACTGATTACATTATGGATAATTTTATTTTAGAATTACTTTTTATTTTATTTTTAACCATATTGAATTAATATTGAATAAAGCTGCAAGGTCTAATATATATGATTTATTTTTACGTTTTAACTATTTCACTGACTGGAATTTTATATTTTTTACTTTATTCGATCTTAATGCGTTGTTTTAAATCATAATCTGGCAAAAAAAATAATAATTTAATGGTGAATTTGGCTTGGTTGACTACTTCCGCCCATTTCCCATATTTCCGTGTCTGTGAAACCCAGCTCTCAAATACGAATTCTCGCGAGACTACACCGGTCAAAAAAAAATTATGGACGTCGGTGGGAACGGTGGTGGGCTACCTGTAAACAATAAACAGAGAGCTATGTTACCTAATAAGAGCAGAGGCGAGTTCACCCGCAACTTGCGAAAAGACTCGGAGGTAGGTGGACAGGACTGTGGGATAATTTAATGATGGTTTTAACTGATAACCGTAAAACAACACTCGCTTTCCTGATGCTACCATAGACAGCTTTAGCTCTGACAGGCTAATTTAGCTTTCCTAACTTTACGTTAACTAACGGGATTTGACAACATATGCATCTTATTAGATATATTGTTTGAGAAATGTTGTGTTCATAAGTTACAGTGATTGACTGGTAATTCGTTATTATGCATCGAAGAATCGCTGTGAAGCAAAGCCAAGGCTAGCTAGCCGATGTTAGCTACCCACAGGCCAGATTTAACTGTCTGTCAAAAATTTGACGACCTGTTGAGAGGTGAATGGTTTGACATCATGCTTCTCTAAACTGTAAAGCCTGTAATGTTAGTTTTATGAATCGTTCATAAGTATGTGGACATAGGAGTCCCCTGTTGTATCTTTAAAGAATAGCGATTGACGGTTCTCTGGCACGACTGTGATTCTAAACCTATAACTTTGCTCTTCCAAAATAAATTGCTAGATATAAACTAATTTTTAGTACATGGCATAGTAGATGTCATAAAATTTGGTTCCATCAGTTGGATTATCACTATCCAATATTTTATGTTGTAATGAAGTGATATTACATGTGTCAAATGCTGTGCACAGGGCCTGTCTGAATCTCCAGACCTGGAGTTTGAATATGCCGACACAGACAAGTGGGCTGCAGAGCTGTCAGGTTTGTAATTTTATAGATATTGAGAATTCCTGACACTTATTGTTTTTGTTCAGTCTATTCTCACAAAATGTAATGTCCTTTGATTAAATGTGTGCTGTTTATATCTTATCCAGAGCTGTACAGTTACACTGAAGGACCAGAGTTTGCTCTCAATAGGAAGTGCTTCGAGGAGGAATTCAGAGCTCATGGTTTGTAGTGAAACCTAATATGCTCAGCCAAATGATATATGGTAATAATGCTATTTCATTACAAATAAGTACTGTTTGAATACTGACTCCATTATTGCTGCTTGTAGTATCCGATAAAAAGTGGACAGAACTTGATGCAGACCAACACAGAGCTCATGCCATGCGCTTGTTGGACAGTCTGGAAGTGATCGCCAGGGAGAAGAGGCTGAAGGTTGCCAGAGCAATTCTTTACATGGCTCAGGGTCTGTGCACTTTACTACTATTTGTGTTTTGTGTAATTATGTTTGATTTAAAAGACAACGATGTCTGACCATAAAGTTTAGCATTATTTTTTTCTGTATGCATTTCTTTCTATAATGTTTTGTTTTTCCTGCAGGAACCTTTGGAGAGTGCAGCTCTGAGGCTGAAGTGCAGCACTGGATGAGGTATAACATCTTTTTGCTGCTGGATGTGGGGACCTTTTCTGCACTGGTGGAACTGCTCAACATGGAGATCGAGTATGTCTGTATAATTTTTGTAGTCTGGATGAAGCTATTGTAAATTGCTACGTACACTTGCTACGAGATTACTTTGAAACATATTTCTTGACAACCTAAATATGTTAAAGTCCTTTTTGCTTGAAATGTAATCACTCAAGTAATTTTATTATTTTGTGTCTGTTTCAGTAACAGTGCTGCCTGTAGTAGTGCTGTCCGAAAGCCTGCCATTTCCCTGGCCGACAGTACAGACTTGAGGGTGCTGTTAAACATAATGTACCTGATGGTGGAAACAATCCAACAGGAGGACCCGGCTGACAAGCCTGAATGGAGAATCATCAGGGAAACCTTCAGAACAGAACTTGGTAAATTAAATCATTCTATCAAAGCCGGTTGAAATTTGATGTACTTCAAATTTAAAACTTGACTTATTAAATTACTTCTGCCTTGATTCTTTCATGTAGGATCTCCACTGTTCAACAATGAGCCCATTTCTGTCATGCTCTTTGGTATGGTTACCAAATTCTGCAGTGGCCATGCCCCCCATTTCCCAATGAAGAAGGTGTTATTGCTGTTGTGGAAAAGCATACTGGTGAGAGATGGTTCAATGGTGATTTAGTCTCACATTTGAGATAAAATGTGTGATGTAAAATCCTCCTTCTGTTTTAGTTCACACTTGGAGGTTTTGAGCAGCTCCAAAGCATAAAGGTTCAAAAGCGGGAGGAGCTGGGGTTGCCACCTCTACCCGAGGACAGCATTCGAGTCATACGTAGTATGAGGGCTGCTTCCCCTCCGGCGTCTGCATCTGATCTCATAGAGCAGCAACAGAAACGGGCACGACGGGAACACAAGGTAAAAACCTTTTTTTTTTTTGTCACTGTAGCCACTTTAACAAACTGTTTTACATTTTTTGATTGTATTGATGCACCCTGTCTTGCAGTGCTGTACACACTTGAATTTCCCCCATGGGGGATCAATAAAGTATTTCTTTTCTTTTCTTTTCTTTTCTTTTCTTTTCTTTTCTTTTCTTTTCTTTTCTTTTCTTTTCTTTTCTTTTCTTTTTAAAGCCACTACAGGTCACATATGGGTCTTTAATATTTCCTTTTTATGTCTGCAGGCGCTGATCAAACAGGACAATCTGGATGCTTTTAATGAAAAGGATCCATACAAGGCTGATGACTCACGTGAGGATGAAGATGACAATGATGATAATGATAATTCTATAGAGGCTGAGACTTTCCCTCTGGAGAGGGATGAGGTGATGCCTCCACCCATTCCACACCCTCCATCAGAGAGAGTGTCCTTCCCGAAAGGCTTACCTTGGGCCCCTAAAGTCAGGTAGTACTACATTTTTATCGTGTAGTTAGATTTCTATGTATTGATATGTAATGTGCAATTTGAGAGAAATTACATGACTAAAACTGCAGTAAATATTGGATTAAAATTTTTTTTGGTCTCTGTTCTAAAAGGGAAAAGGACATTGAAAATTTCCTGGAATCTAGTAGAAGTAAATTCATTGGTTACACACTTGGAAAGTAAGTTTCCTTTTAATTGACTTTAAACAAACATTACTTTAGGTTCTTCACACAAACACCCTTATATAACTGTATGTTGTGCATTCCAAAGTATCAGTATCAGTTTTAAAGTGTCTGCATTTTTGTTTCAGTGATACAGATACAGTTGTTGGTTTGCCTCGGCCCATTCATGAGAGCATTAAGACACTGAAGCAGGTAACACATCTTTGTATTCTATATGGATCTATTTTGCATAGATGATATTTTACAGATTTACAATAGCTACAGAGCTTTGTAAAGTACTTCTCTTTCTGTTTTCAGCACAAATATGTGTCTATAGCTGAGATTCAAATCACCAAGGAAGAGGATTATCAGAAGACCCCTCTGTCTGGGGTAAGTGGAAACAAATTTAGAAGAATAATGTGTCAACTTATATTTTCACTTCAGACAGGAGACAGCAACTCCTGCAAATCAATGCCTATCACACACAATACTAAAAAAAAACCCTTCAAATGTGTGAACCATGCAACTGATGATAATTAGATTAGTTAAAAAATAGATTTGTCAGTTAAGATGCTGTTGAATACGTAAAAAGACCTTTAAGATTAGAGTCTTTGCCGTCATTCCTGCCATTGGACTGGAGGCTGTAATGGTTCATTGTTGTATAAAAAAATGTGTAAAAGTGCTTTGATGACATATTTTTTTCTCTTGGTTTCTTCTTCTGTGTCTACAGGGTGAAGAGGAAGTGATAATGTGTGCCACAGAGCTGCTGTATCAGGGAATTTTACCCAGTTTACCTCAGTACATGGTTAGTGATGTTGTGACTTTAAGACATAGTTTCATTTAAAGCTAATATAGTGTTTTTATGTGTAAGGAGTTGATTGTTTATCAGCTGTTGTTGTCGCGCTTGGTATTCTACAACAATAGAATTAAGGATGAGTCTCTGTATCAGACTGTTTTTTTAATTCTTCAGTGTCTTGTCGCCCTGAATGTCAGATTGCTTTACTGAAGATCCTTCTCGCAGCTGCACCAACTTCAAAAGCCAAGACTGACTCCATCAACATCCTGGCAGATGTGTTGCCTGAGGAGATGCCGTAAGTGATCATGTACCTCTGATAGCTGTAGCACTGGTTTACATTTATGTTTTGAACACAAATTGTATTAATATAGTTAGAGTTTGACTCATAATGCATGTAAATTATTCATTTATAGCATGTAACATTATTTTAGTTGATATTAAGTGGTTTTAATCAGTAGTGTTTGTGACTTAACATATAAAACATCATGATGTCAGACTTTGTTTTGTTGCTCTTCAAACCCCTGGTCTGTCTAAAAATGCGATTTATATCTGATTCTACAGAACCACAGTCTTGCAAAGCATGAAACTCGGTGTTGATGTGAATCGACACAAAGAGATTATCGTGAAGGCGATCTCTGCCATCCTGCTGCTGCTTCTGAAACACTTCAAACTTAACCACATATATCAGGTAGGAACACTGTAATCTCACATTTGGGTGGAAATGGGTGGCGTGGTTGGACACTATGTAAAAAACATGCATTCAGAACATGATCTTATTTTTCATTTACATTTAACTTTTGTGTGTTTTTATTTATTTCGGTTGTCATCTTGAAAATACAGTTCTTAAAATCTGAACCATATCATGTATTTGTTCAGTTTTTCCATTACATTTGAAAAGAAAAGTTCTGTTTCATATGATAGTAAATATTTTTTTAAATACCTCTTTAGTTTGAGTACATGGCTCAACACTTGGTTTTCGCCAACTGCATCCCCCTCATACTGAAGTTCTTCAACCAGAACATTATGTCTTACATAACGGCTAAGAACAGGTACAAAATCAACTAATTCCATTTACATTAAATAAAGTGGAATGTCGTTAAACTCTGACTGTTTACCATTGTTCTCCTCCTTTAAAGCATCTCAGTGCTTGACTTTCCTTACTGTGTGGTGCATGAGCTTCCTGAGTTAACTGCAGAGAGTTTGGTAGGTTTTCAGTTTTCTTTATATTGTTTGAACAAAATGTTTTCCTTCTGTTTGATGATAAAATGAAGGCTGATTTTTTTTTTGTATGTTACAGGAAGCAGGAGACAACAATCAGTTTTGTTGGAGGAATCTGTTTTCCTGTATTAACCTGCTGAGGATCCTCAACAAACTGACCAAGTGGAAGCACTCCAGAACAATGGTGAAGGAGATTTACATTAAACTACATATAGCAATGGATTAATCATCCTTTTTGTTAAATAACTGAATGAATAAACTCTCAACACTGTCATTTTTCCACCCAGATGCTGGTTGTGTTTAAGTCTGCTCCCATCCTGAAGAGGGCGCTGAAGGTTAAGCAGGCTATGATGCAGCTCTATGTGCTCAAGCTGCTCAAAGTCCAGACTAAATACCTGGGACGGCAGTGGAGGAAGAGCAACATGAAGACCATGTCTGCAATCTACCAGAAGGTCAGACATCGCCTCAATGATGACTGGGCCTACGGGAACGGTGAGTCCAAATGAGAACACGAAATCAGCTCTCAGTGAAGCTTTTATCATAGAGACACAGATTACAGTTTTGCCCAATTTCTGATTTATTACACGCCATCTCAATCTGATTTTCTTTCTTTCTTTATGTAACTATGATTGACAACTTGCACAAACATTTCAGTGGGAATTTTTTCTTTTATATTCATTGTAAAACATTTACTCTTGAGTAGTGTATGTTTTCTCCTAAAAGTAGAAGGCATCAGAATACAGGAGCTTCTCTCACTCATACAAATCTTGAGTCTTAAATCTTAAATTCAGTGTTCCATCTTACTGGAACGAGCAGCTGACTGAAAATGACCAGCAGTACATCACACTAACAAACATTTACCGTTACTTCAACACCTTAGCAGTGGGAGATGAGTCACTACTCATGGCTCAGTTTAGCTGCCTGGCAACACCACCACCACAAACATGTCATATTCTTTTCACACCTCTAATAATTTAGTTTTTTGTCCGTACCACACTGACAACATGTTTTATTGTGTGTGAATGTGTCATTAGAACATTAGACCCCCCCCCTCCCCCGTCCATTG
>JAPTYQ010000023.1:21280044-21294373 GCA_029814465.1 Ostorhinchus cyanosoma
ATCTTCATAAAGGTGCCTTTTTCTTATTCAGCTATTTAATTATTCGCTCCAGACTTGTATTTCTCGGAGTAGTAAATACGAGCTACTGTTTGTGTTTGTGGGTGCAGATCTGGACGCTCGTCCGTGGGACTTCCAGGCGGAGGAGTGCGCTCTGCGTGCCAACATCGAGCGCTTCAACAGCCGCCGCTATGACAAGACCCACAGTAATCCAGACTTCCTGCCTGTGGATAACTGTCTGCAAAGCGTTCTCGGTCAGCGGGTGGACCTGCCAGAGGATTTCCAAATGAACTACGACCTTTGGCTTGAGCGCGAGGTCTTCTCTAAACCTATTTCATGGGAGGAGTTGCTTCAGTGAGAATCATGTCATTGGGAGTTCAGACAAAACACCATCTGTGCACTCACTGATGAAGCATCACAGGATCTGTACAGACTGAAGGTCGCAGATGGATCATCCAGGTGTCGCCTTTTCAACATGAGTGTGGGTTGACTCTTAACTAAATGCTTTAAATGATGGATTGTTGCCTTTAAGGAATTTTGCATTTTTGTGACTTCAGTCCTAATAACAAAAACAATCATCCCTTTTCTATTTAAAGCCCAATAAATAACTCTCACACTAATTCCATTCACAAAACAGGCTCCATTTGTAGACCTGAACTATTCCCTCTCATATCCAGGAGTTTACCACGAATCACTACATGAATGTTATACTCACTCTTGGTTTAAATACATGAATTTAATACAGTATTGTGCGTTAGCCATCAAGAAGCAGGTGTCTGTACATTTAAGATGATAAAATAAATATACATTCCTGAGGTACATCTTCAGAGTTTATCAGGGAGGTGACAGGAATGACGTCATCTGTGTTTGTACAAAATAAAAACCTGTTTTCCTTCATAGAAGTTACTTGAGCAGGATGAACTCCAGTTTAGTTTCTTTCTTTGTTTTTAAGCCACATTTGCAAACAGTTTGAATTTTATTTGCATTATTGTAAGTCCACGCCTTCTCCTGGGACCATTGAGGACCTCGACTGACCCTCAGACTGAAAAAACATGAACAGACTTGAATTTTATCCCCAAGTATCTTTGTTTTCTTCGTTGTGTTCAGAGCTGGTCTTGTGTCCACAGGATCCGATTGTGTAGTGGTCAGTTTTGGGAACATTTAAGCAATGGTTTGATATTTGTTGTTTTGTTTATCAGAGAGTTTTAAAGAGTACATTCAAGTGGAAAAAAAATCGAAGTGAGTATGAGAACATTTTCCTTTGACATTTTCTACTTTTAAACGTAGTTGTACTACATCAGAAGTTCAGGAAGTGAAAAGATGTGTAAATTGTGAACCTTATTTATCATGCCTTTTGTCTGTTTTACATCATCTAAAACACTGTAATAAAATAATAAGGAAACCATTTGTATTTGCTTTATTTTTTTTACTATAAAAGAGCCATTATGAATATCTGCCCAAAAAGTAAACTACTCAATATTTCTGCAAAGTATCCATAAATATCATTAAGACCATATATTTGCAGGAAATTACAACTGAGCAAAATACCAGCAAATACCTGCAAAGAAAGTAAATTAATACAAATTTTTTAACCAACAAAGTATTCATATTTAACAAAGGAAGTATTGACTGTTTTTGTGGAATAAATCAAATTTTCTGTATCCTGGCATATTCTCCAGCAGTTTAGTTTTTTTTTTTTTTTTTACACTGCAGCTCATTTTCTTTGAATTCACTTTGTTTTACTTTTGATCATTTTTCCAATGGAGCCACTAAAGTAAAAAAACTTCTTTTATTTTTTTACATGTCCACATCTTTTAATATTTAGAGGCTTTTATTTTATGATTACCTTCTGAGCCATTTTATTCTTGATATTACTATATATACGCAGTAGTATTTGTAATATTTACCACAATTTCATAACCCCTCCTCTTTCCTGGGTTTCCCCCACTCACCTGCAGGTTCCCTCCATCATTCCAGTCTTTCCCCACATTCATTTATCTTCTCAAATACTAATCATTTCCTTTCTTGTATCATTACTTTTCCTGTCCGGTCCATGTTTGTTTCCCCTGTTTTTTTTGTTTTTTTTTAATCTACGTTAAATCTTGATCTTGGACTGTTCCGGACTCATTTGTTTTTGTGTCCTTTTTACACATTAGACACTGACTTATTAAGGCAGTAAACATACAGGATTGATTGCTATCATTAAAAGGGGCTGCACCCCGTTTAAGTGTTATTGGTTTCAGGGTTGAAGTTGTCGCTCCTGGTTGATTGGAACATCCTCTCGGGGCAGGTCATCAGTGACACCTGAAAGTTTTCACAAAGCTAATTTGAAACAGAAATTTTTATAATTATGTGAATAAAACATTTCATTATCAGTGTTAAGTTTTATCAAACCACCGCATAGGGATTTACATATATACAAAGAAGGTTTCTCAAAGCATTAGGATCACCTTGTCAGTATTAGATTGGACCTTTTATGCCATACAAAGTACTCCAGTTTGCTGCTAAGCCCTGCTGGGTTTCCCCAAACAGCTGTTGATTCTCTTTTTTTTCTCCTTCCTACATTCATGCATTCCAGCCACGCCTTCCTCTGCTCTGACATCACTATGAAGCACAAAATGAGGAAATGAAACTAAAGTTTGAAACAGTCCGCCTTTTTCTGCTCAGATATGGCAGAGTCTCGGAATGATCACCTCTGCTGTCGAATCTGCCGCCAGACTCTCAGATATCCTGGAACTCTTCCCTGTGGACACAGCTTCTGCATGCAGTGCATTTCTGGCTCCTTGAACCACAGTGAGAGGAACAACTCCCCTTACAGCTGTCCTGAATGTAGGCACATATTTCCCTTCAGGCCTCCAGTGAATAAAAACACAACTGTGGCTCAGAAGAGGCCCCGGAGGAGTATGGAGTCAGGAGGCCCTTCATGCCAGAAGCACCGGTGTCCTTTGGATGTTTACTGCTGCACTGATGAGAAGGTTATCTGTGCAATGTGTGCTCGTATGGACCACAGAGGACACACCATTGGACTGGTGAGAGAAGAGCGAAAGAGGAAACAGGTATGTCAAATGAACAAAGGAGCAAATACATCTCTATTTAAAGTAGTAATTCAGCAACAACAAACGTGTCAGTCCTGTTTGATCCAACAAATGTCAACAAGAACCTGCTTGTCGATACAGATTGTTTAATTTGACCTGGGAGTCGACATTTTCTGTGAGTGTTTGGTTTGTCAAATCTGAGTCACTGCTCTTCAAACAAATATAACTACACATGATCAGCTGAAACGGCATATTTCTAAACTGACAGCATCTCGCAAATACTTCATTCATGCAAATTCTTTTTTCATCATTTACATGCTGTCCCTAAAGTCCCTTCACAATTTGACTAATTTATTACAAAAACAAATGAATAGACAAATGTATGGAAATGATTCCAAAACTAGTGCGTTCTAGATCCTCTAATACAGTTCGTGGGCGGCTGTGGCTCAGGAGGTAGAGCAGGTTGTCCAATAACTGAAGGGTTGGTGGTTCAAATCCTACACTCTGTCCTTGTCATGTGCTGTTGTGTCCTTGGGCAAGACATTTCACCGTTCTTGCCTCCAATGCTGTTACTCACACTGGTGTATGAATGTTCAGTGGTAGTCGGAGGGGCCGTAGGTGCGAATTGGCGGCCACGCTTCAGTCAGTCTGCCCCAGGGCAGCTGTGGCTATGTATGTAGTTTACCACCACCAGAGTGTGAATGTGTGAGTGAATGAATAATGGATCCACTGTACGTGCTTTGAGTATGCATCAATATCCATTATTATTCATTCCTTTACTTTCTTGGCATTTTCAGGTGAATAACCTCTCATCTAGCATGTCTGTTTCTGCACATAGAATTTGACACTATGGCAACATGGCCCCATTATTTATCTGTTGCTAGGTAACCCACTTCAATTCTGATTTTATGATTCTGGGCATAGCAATGTGATTGGCCATTGGGAGGCCACTGTATTCCAAAATTACTAATATCACCCAAAGTATTGGTCCTATCAACTTGTCGTTTTCGCAAGTCTTTTCCTTGACCAAAAATACACAACCTTCTTCTTTTGTTAGTTTCTGTTGCCATCTTTTATGTGAACACATCGGTTTTGACCCATGTCTTGAATCTGCTGTAAAATTCACTAAAAACAGTTATCTGTCATCCGGTTTGTTTCTCATCTCTTGGTTACTTTGTTAGGCTTCCTTATACATGACAATATTGCTGTTAACATTTGTGGTGTGGGCCTCTGGGCCTTTTTTTTGTCAATATACCCTTCGATGTGCACTCTGCAAGGCAAGGCAAGGCAAGGCAAAGCAAGGCAGGGCAGGGCAAGTTTATTTGTATAGCACTTTTCATACAGAGGGTAACTCAAAGTGCTTGACAAAGGCATAAAAACATCACCAACTCTAAACTGAATTGGCCTCACATATGTTCATGCCCATCTTTGGTTGTTCTGTTTTTGTGAATATATACTGGACAACAAAGCAAAATGAGAATCCCAAAAGCTCACATGATTGATAGAGGAGCTGGCTGTCACTGGCTGACAGCGCACTAATGATTTCAGTTTTGGCTCTAATTATTGCTTTATAATTTTATTTTTATAACTGGGTCAAAACTGACCCTAACAACACAAAAGTCCTCATTTGAACTAGAGCATTGTGTAATTTACTTAAAAAATTTTTTTTTTATTATTTTGTTAAAATAGAGGTTCCTGCCAAAGTCTAAAAGCCTCGATGCAATAAACAAATTTTCTCTTTCATTCTTTTATGCATTTAAAACCTAAAATGGGTCAGTGCTGACCCGAACACAAGAGGAAGTATGAATATAGCAAACTGCAGCCGTCAGCTCATTCCAGAATTTGTGTGATGCTTGAGACACACAGAGTGAGGATGAAAAGTAAATATTGAAGGTTTTTTTGCCTCATTTAATTCACCTACACATTCAAACTTCAATAACTACTGAGTACATAGAACACATCTGATTAACATATTTCATCTTTTGTTGTGCATTTTTCAAATTGTAAAGAGACTTTGTGGACACCCTGTTTATCAAACTCTAGAATAAGCTGTTGATTGGTTTCCTCTTATGAGACTTTAAGGTCAATGTGTAGACTTAAACAAGCAGAAAATCAGTTCCATTCAGATTTGACTCACATTAGGGTTTTGGTTTTGTTTTGTTTTTGAACTGTACTGACAAAGTTAAATGAATCATATATTTGTCCATCAACACAAAACAAGGAGCAACTGATGACGATGAAGAAAAAATCCCAAAAGTCTCTCCAGAGACACGAAATAGAACTGACCAACAACAGGAAGATCTTAAAACAGATTGAGGTGAGGACAACACTTTTTACTTAACCATTAAATCAGACAAATATTCCACACACAGACTCCATTGATCCTGTGGACTTGTGTGTAAAACAGGAGAAGGCGAGAAAGGCAGATGACAATTGTGAAAGCATCTTGGCCGGCGTCATCGATTCCCTACAGAAACATTACGTCTCAGTGAGGGAGTTGATCTGCACTCTGGAGAAGAAAAGAGCAGCTCAGGTTCAGACCTACATGAAGAACCTGGAGCTGAAGAAGAAAGCGATGGAGAGGCAAAATGCTGAGCTGGATCAACTTGCATATACTGACAGTGATGTTGACTTCCTGCTGGTACTGTGATCAAACCTCCTGCAGATGTTTGACCTGGATCTGTGTGACAGTGATCACTCCATCCTCTCTGTCTTAATCCTCTCTCCCAACAGAAATGGTCCTCTCAGCGTTATGATGTTGAAACAGACCATTTCCACGTTTTAGAAGATCCATTCGTTTCGATAACAAGAGCAGTTGAAAAACTCGGGAGTCAACTAAAGGCCTTGTGTGACAAGGAATTTGCGGCAATTGTTCAGACAGGTGTGTATTTTTTTTACATGCAGTAGTCTTTTCTCTGATCAACAATTGCTGGTAATTTTTCTTGTTTCATTTTTCTTCATACAGTGACAAATGAATTACAACAAGAGTCTGAAGGAGAAACAGAGGAAGAGGAAACACTGCAAAGACATGAAGCCGCTACCTCAGAGTCCTATGGTTTGTACCACAACACATCTGAGAAATGCTAATGGTATATTGTTTCTTTGTTGAAATTCTTAAAATTCGAAAACTCCATCATAAACTTAGCAATGCATTTGCAGAAACGCTTGTGTTACTGGTTGAGGTCATTTGTGTCCAATGAAGACTTGTGGTTTGTGTCTGGAGGTGGAAACTATAGGAGTATGCTAGGGCACTGCTATCAATTGTGGACCTCATGGAAGGTAAACATTGTGGGCCGCTCAGAAAATACCTTATCAGTAAATCTGTGTTTCATAAATGCCATAACAACCACAACTGCCGTGAAAACGAAAGTAAAACTTAACTTTAGACTTCCGACTCCAGGCTTCTCTCTTTTACTGTGGAGCTTATACAAAATTTTCAGAACTTCTAACCTATATTTATTGGGCTCCCTGGAAATGCTGGGCCCCATGAATTTGTCATGTTAACCCCCCTCTTTTTGGTGCCTCAGGGAGTAGGGGTTCCTGGAGGTGGGATGCTGCAATCACTGCTGGTGTTGCTCCTTTGGTTGGTGTTGCACTAGTTTAGGTCAAAGAAGACTTTTGGTCCATTTCTTTTTGCCTGTTTTTCACGTGTTCTTTCCATACAGTAGAAGTCTGGGCTTGTGGTGCCTCTTCACATGAATGACATTTGTCAATCACTGGAGTTCGTTCTTTATGAGTTGTGATTCAATGCTAATGGACTCGGTGTGGTCCAGATCTTGAAGGGTCCCAGTGCGGAGATACAACCTAGCACATGGTAGTTTTCCAGTTGCTTGAGTACCCGTGGGTTAGTGGAATAAGTGGGTTTTGTTGCACTTTGAATTCTTCAAGGACCAAGAGTGTTACCTGAAACAGGACTTTGTGATGGAAATTGAAGCAACTCTTTGTTGTTGCCAGTGAGGGGATGAAGTTCAATGAGTGAACCGTCTAGATGGTATTGGATGTACTTTATCTCAGATGCTTCTGCCATATCCCAGTGAAGACAATCTGGCCTATCATACATCTGCAGGAATCCAATTCCCCTCCAGTAACATCTAGAAGGCCTTCTTGCTGACAGAAGGCATTTGTTGTTGATGATATAGTAGAGAGGCATATTTTCCCAAACATTCATGGTCATCGACTCATAGCAGTGACAAAGACAGTTGCAAAGATTCTGACAACAATGGAGATGACATCAGTAGAGGTCTGTTTTGCTTCCCTTCTTCTTGTAGAGAACAAAAATGAAGGTGTCCCAGAAATTGTCTGGCATCTTTTCCTTTTTCAGATGTTCTGCAGGACATCATGAAAGGCCTTGATGACCTCCTGCCTTGTACATCTTGCCAGGGATCCTTCTGATGCTGGTAATTTGGCCATGGCTCAGGAGGTAGAGCGGCTCGTCCAATAACCGAAGGGTTGGTGGTTCGGATCCCACTCCCTCCTTGTCAGTCCATTGTGTCCTTGCGCAAGACATTTCACCCTCCTTTCCTCCAGTGCTGCTCACACTGGTGTATGGATGTGTATGAATGTTAGGTGGTGGTTGGATGGGCCGTTTGGCACGAATTCACAGCCATGCTTCCGTCAGCCTGCCCCAGGGCAGCTGTGGCTACAAATGTAGTTTACCACCACCAGAGGGAGAATGGGAGAGCGAATGAATAATGGATCAATAATGTAAAGCGCTTTGGGTGCCTTGAAAAGTGCTAAAGAAATCTAATCCATTATTATTATTAATTTACATGAAGGATTGTCTCAAATTTATTTCAAGTGGGATTGTACAAAATAGGCAGTGTAGTTCCTGCAGTAGACCACAGTCAGCAACAGTCCCATTTGAGAGAAGCATACAATAGAAAGGACAAAGAAACAGAGCATCAGAAAAGGCAACTGAGCCTCAAGATGAAGGTCCAAACAATTCTTCCACCACTAACCGAAAAAGACAGACTACTCTTGCAGGGTCTGATGTTTGATGTTCTTACTCCTCCACAGACCCACCTGTAGAGCCTAAAACCAGGGAGGAGTTCCTGCGATGTAAGTTCTGCACACGACCATTGATTTATTATGTCTGCACTTTATCATAGTATAAAAGGGAAATTTATTTAACCTTGTGTTCAAACAGTCACTTTATAATACTGTTCAAATGATATGTTTAAGTGATAGGTTTGATTCTGTAAGTCATTAACCAGAAATACAGGGTGTCCATAAAGTCTCTTTACAATTTCATTAATTTATTACAAAAGCAAATGAATGGACAAATTTGTGGAAAAATAGATATTGAAGCTTTTTCCCCTTATTTAATACACCTCTACATGGGCACCATTAGTTGCACAAAGCACATCAAGACATTACTGGATTTCTTGTCATGTTCGCTGTATCAGAGCCTCATCAATGGTGTCAATGGCATTAGTGATCTTTTACTTCAAGTCCTTGATGTCCTGTATCTTTGTTCGATACACAATGTCTTTAAACCCTTCCGCTGCTTTCGTGTTATGTATACCAGTGGTTCTCAAATCTGGTCCTCGACGACCCCCATCCTGCATGTTTTAGATGTTTCCCTCTTTCATCACTCCTGGACGCCATTACACCATTATCAGGCTCCTGCAGAGCTTGGTGATGAGCTGATCATTAACGGAACCAGGTGTGCTGGAAGAGGGAAATTTCTAAAACATGCAGGAATCACTAACCGTAACCGTAACCCATCACAAGATATCACATACATCTAAGTTACCCATTTAAAAAAACACCACTCAAGGAAGTGTGTTAATTCCAAATGACATGACCTGCTAGACATGATGTCATTTCCTCCTGAAGAAAACACTGACAAGACTCCAAGGTATGTTCTTTCTCCTCTTTCTTAGTTATTTAATATAAAGTAATGTGAGTCAAGTATTGATTTATTGCATGTCAATAGTGTTACTTCAATATCTTTATAAATAACTTATAATTTCAATTTTACTGAATTGTATGTATAATATTTATAAGAATCTCTCTGTAAAATACCATGTGGTGGTTGCTCATAGGTGGCCATGTTGAGTTTAGACCTGAAAACAACAAAAATGTTAACTATGATACCTGCAGGGGTGGAGAATCCCAGCTCCATGAAGTAAAAGTCCTGCCATATATTGGTTCTACCTGTTCACTTAACACAGTTGATTCCACTTATTATCCCCTCTACCTGGATGAGGAGTTGTGCTCATCAAAATGGGCTGGTGCAGTGAATGGTTGGAACAAATACATGGCAGGACTTTTACTTTATGGAGCTGGGATTCTCCACCATTGGATACCAGTCAACTATGTTACTCTGTAAAGATAACTCAAAAAGTCCTGCAATCATATATTGACGACACAATGGTCCAGTGGACAGCGTTACAGCAAGAAGGTCCTGGGTTCAATTCCAACAACAGTCCATGGCGTGACCAAGGGCGGAGTTTTGAGTCTACTTTATTTAAAGAGCTTTGTAGACTCTTGCATATTCTTAAGTCTCATATGTCACCGTATCTTCCCCAGGCTGATGGATTGATTGAGCGTTTTAGCCGTACTCTTCTGTCTATGCTGCCTCCTTTTGTTGAAGACAGTCAGTTAAACTGGGATACCCTTTTACCCTATGTAATCCTGACCTGTCCTAGTAGTATTCATTTTAGCACCTCTTTTACTCCGTATCAGGATTTGTTTGGACAAGAAGCTGTGTTACCAATTGATGTCATGTTGATTGTTGGTAACCAGGAGTCCTTCACCTCAGTGGATGATTATGTGTCAAAGTTGAATGATACATAGTCATCAGTGGTAGAGGCAGTTCAAAGACATCAGACCAAAGCATTAGAATAGCAAAAAGTCTCCATATGATTTTTTGAGCTAGTTTCCAGTATTATTCTGAGGGAGAGCTGGTGTGGGTGCAGCATAAGGCCAGGGAGCGTGCCGTGTGTCAAAAATTACAGTACACTCACTATGCAGAGGCCTATTTAAGGTGATAGAGAGGGTAACAGACGTCCTGTATAGACCAGTGCCAGTTGAGGGAAGACCAGAGAATGGAATTCATTTCAATTGACTCAAACCTTGTTTCCCTCGGCCAGTGCCATTACAGCAGGCTTCAGGATACAGAGAGAGGATGCAGACCAACTGCAGACCACGGCCTCGTCAAGGGCGGCATTCAGAAGTCCCATTAGGTGCCACCTGGGTCCACCATTGTCGACCAAATGGGGGTGCCCCCAGGTGTGCAGGAGAGAGAGCATCACCAGTAAACCAGGTTGCTGGTAGCATCAATGGAGAGGGGGGTGGTGCAGGTGGCAAGGGAGCCCTACAGAAAAACCAAGGCCCTGCCTCTACTGATGGTCTGTCAGCCCTACTGCCATCTTCTGTAGGAGACGTGCACCTGGTCAGCTCGAAGCAAGAGGGTCAAGTGTCATATGAAAGACATCCACAGCGACGGCGGAGGCCACCTGCTTGGTCACAAGACTATGTCATCGTAGACTCGAGGACGAGTGTTTGTCATTGGGGGGAATGACTGAAGTCAGGTGTGGGCTGCTGAGACTGAGTGGATTGAGAACAGGTGTGGCCATGTGAACAGGTGTGAATGATTCCAGCAGAGAGACTCTGGGTTTTGGATTGAAAGAGGCAGTCTGTCTGTAGCGTCAGGACAGAGCTCTTATCTTGTGGCTTGGCACTCTCGGCAAGGAGCTGGGTGTCATTTGTGGTTATTTAGGGCTGCTGGCGATGAAGACGGCAAGAGCAGGTTAGTGGTTCCTGCACCAGGAGGGGAGGCTGGACGCCTCGTGTGGAACAGTTAGGCCTGGGTTTAGTGAGGGAGGGCCTGCTGCTGTTCCTGGCCATTGCCTCCGCTGGAGTGTCTCTGCCACTGGCTGGACTGAATCTGCACCATCCAATGAGGCCGTCTTCCCTGTGGAGTTGGACCGCATTTCAAGCTCAAGATTTATTATAGTGGTTAGTAGTGGGAGCCTTTTCCAGAGCCCTGGCACTGTAGAACCTGAGTTGCAGCTCGCCCCTCAACTGTATTTTTGTATTGTAATAAAGATTATTGTATTATTGTAACCACTCTTCTCTGGCTGACGATTGGACAGCTCTGACTTGGTGACTTTAAGTTCACCACTCAGGTTGATCCACACATTTCATTACAGTATTACTGGTCACACAAGCAGACTGCATGAATGTAAAATGTATTCAACATTAAGCAAACAGTGTTTCAGTTATTTTTTGAACATTTATTTAAATAAAATATTTAAATCTGAAATGACAATGCATCCTTTGTTCATATTTCACCTTAAATAAATCAAAACCAATCAGATAAACTCAAAAGTCCACTGTCCACGATGTCTGCGATGTGTGTGATGCAGGACGTAGACCCCGCCCCTGAGTGAAACACCTGGTTTTTAGTGAGTCCCCTCTCTGCACAGCCATCCAAAGTGTTCTGTTTACTGCCCTTGACTTCCACGTGACATTGAACTCCACTCGGACCGTAGTGAGCATCGTTAACTCCATCCTCGTCTGCAGATGTCAGTAATTGTCCAGGAATCTTTGGTCTTTAATTATAGTTACTCTGGTATGTAGTGTATTGAAAACCCAGTGGAACTGACTTCACATGAATTTGCTAATTTAAACATCTGGTTTCTTATGTTTATCACCATGTTAAGTTGGTGCAACTTAAATTAGCTTCACATGTAGTGAGGTACTTCTGCCGTGTTTGTGTAACTTAGCTTTCTCCACTTGACTGAGAAGTAGCTTCTGTGTTAGTGACGCTTCATTCATGGCAGAGTAACTGGTAGCTTAGCTCACTACATTTTCCAAGTAGCTTACCGTACACTGCTACTCTGCTACCCTTCCACAGAGTAGTTGCCACCACCAATGATGAGGGCAGCAGGAAAGCGGTTTATACACAAAGTTGGGCTTGATAGTGTTTCTTGGACCTGGAGAGTCCATCTGACCTGATGAGGGCAGCGGGAGAGAAGTTTATATGCAAAAGTTGGAATCCAGACGGTCCCTTCGACCTGACAAGGGCAGTGGGGGAATGGATTATGTTCAAATTTAGGTCTGGAAATGTTTAGTTTAGGAACCCACCAACATGCAGCCCCCAATGTGGTGGTGCACTGTCTACCTGGAAAAGGATGGTTTGTTGAAGGTCATCCAGTTGTGGTGCCACATATTCAGTCAAAACGTCAAGGTCAGCGTTTGCAGTAATTGATCTCTTCTGGAAGAAAAATGGACCAGTGATTCAATTGCACATGACCCCACACTACACATTCAAACTTTGATAAGCATTGACTACATAAAACAAATCTGATTAACATATATCATCAATTGCTTTTGTAATAAACTTTCATAATAATGAATAGTTAATAATATAATAATTATAAAGAGACTTTGTGGACACTCTGTACTTGTCGCTTTATCTGGATAAATGTCATGAAATATTACTGTAAAGTCTCATTCACACATGACCAGCTGGGTTCGGTTTCTTTGTCGTGTCACTGCATTGAAAAGTAACAGACAATGAGATTAAGGAAAAACACAAACGATTCAGTGAAGATAAGATGAAACATAACATGTGTGCACTCGAAAACCGTCGGCCTGACTTATCAGTGGCACTGCTACCACCCAGTGGCTTGACTTATCAGTGCACGGCAAAGTTTTTGCATATACGGACAGACAGACAGCTGGACGGACAGATGGACGACAAACTGATGATAACACCCATTGGCCAGTGTGGCCGTGGGTAAAAACCACAAGATTTACAATTTTGTTGATGATTTCATGAAGGACAACACTACTAGTGCAAGGCCATTTTAGTGTTTTTTTTGTGTTTAACTCTTGCTGAGTGTTTTCATTGTTACATACTATGTTATCTGTGTGTGCTAATCCCTTCTCTTCAATATCTCAGATGCATATGAACTTACCCTGGACCCTACAACAGCTCACGAGGACCTGATTGTTTCAGAAAATGATAAAAAGGTCCAAGTCTGGCCTCCGACTCTGAGGGGCCCCCCTCTCCGTAACCCTGAGCGATTTCTCCTCAGACGTCAGGTCCTGTGCAGGGAGGGGTTACAGGCTGAGCGCTGTTACTATGAGGTGGAAGTCACAGGAGGCAAGGCTGAGATTGCGCTTGCTTACAAGGGAATAGATAGGAAATCCCGCACTAAAATGTCAGCGTTTGGGGCTAATGCCAACTCCTGGAGCCTTGATTGTTCTACAAATTATTCTGTGAGCCATAGAGGTGACAGCGTCCAGCTCTTGACACCCCCCTGCCATGACAGGATTGGTGTTTATTTGGCATTTAAAGAAGGTACTCTGTCATTTTATGAAGTTTCAGACTGTATGAAATTTCTTTACAAGACTGAAGCCACATTCTCAGAGCCGCTGTATCCAGGCTTCTGGCTCGAGGAGAAATGTTGTATCAGGATCTGTGATTTGAGGAATGACACAATCAATCAATGATGTTTGTTTCCCTTTAGAGGGAACATTTGTAACGCAACACAAACCTCTTTGTTTTGTCTGAACTTAAGCCATTCTCATGTCTTTTTATTTTCCTAAATTCAAGGATTGAAGTATGTTTTTACAAAGGCGTATCTCAAGGACTCCTAGCAGGAGCCTGGACCACACTTTGGAAACCAGTGTCCTTGAGTGCATCATTTGAAAAAAATCCTAGTACATTTTCTCTTTATTCTGATATTGTTTCATGTCATGTCTCTCTTACTTAAACTGTAATTATATTTTCAGTGTCGTATAAAAATGGCTGCACACAGGAGCTACATCAGCAGGATATTTCATTCTGTACATAATCTAACAAATGATAAAGTCAAAACAGCCTCTTATAATAATGCGCCGTAGGATAAGTCGATCAGTTCTTATGATTTACTTCCCATCTTTATCACTATATAAGTCACAATAGGAAATGATGTTTTGAAACTTCAGATCGGTACATTCCTGACTGTGTTAATATCACATGTCCAATAACTCACACAAATCCAGCGGTCGACTCTTTAATATACTGTTTATTATTAACATTTTTGGTGATGTCCACAATTTTCTCTCTCTCTTTTTTTCTTTTTTTTTTTTACAATAAATGTCATGTATCTTACAATCATAAAGACTGAGGAGAAACTGAGAGATGCTGTAAAGGGACATTTCTAAATGTGTCTCCTGTACAGATAGTGAACCATGTGCTCAGTAAGGCCCTGCACCACCAGGTCATGAGGAGGAATCACACACCAACACACACCAATGCACACACACACACACACACACACACACTGAGAAGGAAG
>JAPTYQ010000023.1:21295003-21305893 GCA_029814465.1 Ostorhinchus cyanosoma
ACACACACACACACACACACACACACACACACACACACACACACACACACACACACACACACACACACACACTAGCACTTTTAAGGAAGAGTTAGCCTATAATATCCCTTTATGCATCTTATAATCATTGCTCTGAACCTGAAACTCAGGTGTTTTCCAGCCACAGTTATTCTTTAGTTCAAATAAACTTGATATTGCTTTTACACAGATGTTGAAGTTACTGCTCTAAGGACAACAGTCCAAGTGAAAAATGTGCATTTGTCACATTCATTATTAATTTTTACATTTACTGCTAACACAGTTACTTTTTCAGACAGTTATATAGTTCACATAAATAAAAACTATCCTTGGAATAGTTTGATTATTCAGACTATTTACAGAAAACAAAGACGCTTCACAGCAGGACACACATGGATCTTACAGACAAATTAAACAAATTAAACACAACATGACTTAATGTTTAAAGCCACCTTTCCAGTATTAATGCTCATGACACACCAGAAAATGAAATATTTGGATTGATGGAAAATAATGTTGCTTTTAGAGTTCCATGAGGCAGAAAATATCAGATGTGACCTGTAGGTGGCACCAGAGGAAAGACATTCAGACTGAGCTCTAAGTGGAAGTGGCACTATTATAATTCATGTACAGTCAATACAAAGACCATGTGGACTAAAAGAAAAGCACATCTTTGAGTAAAGTTGGGCCAAATGACATGTAACACTTGCTACTAGTGAGGCTAAAAAAACAAATAGGCCAGTAAACATACAGTAGACATTAATTTTGAGGTTCAGATGGAGGTTACAGCTCCCAGTGGGAACAAAACATACATCACCTCCACCTTCCAGTGACATTTTCACAGCTCACAACATGAAGTATTGACACAAACTACAAAACAGATTCAAAGTGAAAATATACAGTCTGAATTTATATATATATATATATATATATGCATATACACCGGTCACTTTTAAAAGATAAATCTGTTCATACATCCATACAGTTAAACCTAGATACACTATAAATATACAGGAATATAAATATAGTCCATTTACTCCTTAAAACCATGGCTTTGAACGTTGTGATAAAAAAATAAATAAAGGTATCATCCTCTATTAATAGGAACGTAAATATACTCATTGGGATTTTTTTGTACTATTGCACTATTTACTGTCAGTGTGTACAAAAAATGAAACACTTACAGGAAATGATTGTTTACACATGTTCACACTATTTCTTTTTTAACAATGAATCAAATATATTGAACACAGTTTCCTTCACTGAGTTGTTACATCTCAAGAGGTCAGTTATTCCACAGATGTACAGAAACGGTGTTCATGTGTGCGTTTAAGCATCTTTACTTTGTGCATCAATATGTAAGGGGATGTTTTCTAAGGCTTATAGTAGTTCCGTTTTTATGTAGTTTTTGATATTTTATCTTTATTTATTCTATTTTAAATCATTGGTCCATATTGAATATCGTTTGTGCCTTGGGTTTTGTGCTCCACTATGAATATATTATTTGAAGCCGACCATTATTTAAATGTTCACATGTGCTTAAGTCTCAAAAATGTAGGTCAGCCATTAGGGTCAGTAATCTGCTTGTGCCCAATGATTATGTAATATCTTTTCTGTGCTTTTGTAGCTTTATTAATTTGTGTTTAACTGCGTGAAGCAGGAATATTGTGCATTTACTTTTTGTCTGTGATGAATGAGTGTTTTGTTTGATTTTTAGTTAACTTTTAATACAGTTTGGCATGTATATCCTGTACTTTATGAAATAAATATGTAGGTTTCAAGTATTTACACTGTACTTTTTACTCTTTGGTGGAGAAACTGAAATAAGCGATGCCTTAACACACGAATTAGACGACATTTAAGATATAAGATGGATGACGACACAGGGGCTGTAGATCTCCCCAGGTAATAAAAACATTAATATCCTATGTTATATTACAAGACAGCACTCTGTACAGCATGATTAAGAACAATACTGACCACACACAAACAGCAGGAGGTTGATTTTGGGTGTGAAACGTATGCGTGCAAACAACAACGGAACCAAAAAGGGGGGTGTCTTTATAGCAGCCTTAAGCATAGTTTAACACAGAGAGCCCTGTTGAAATAAATTCACCCAATGAGATGTGTTTTCGAAGCCACAGCATCACAGCAGAAGTGCGTGTCAGTGCTCAGCGTACTAACCTAAATGCACACATTGAAATCCCTGCACAAGATCTAATAGAAAGTAATTTTTTTTTGTGGATTGACTTCCACTGCAGAGCTAGAAGTATCAATGCATTTATAACATTAAAATTAAACCCACATTCATCTTTGCTTTCTGTTTCCTTGTACTGAGTAAACAGCTGTTGCAGCTCCAGACCAGGTCCAGACCTCACCAGCTCTACTACATTCATTCTTTAAGATCCCTGCACAATATCTTATTCTATTTTTGCCATTTGTGTGAATCTAAAAAAAAAAAAAAAAAAATGTCAAAGCAGATCACACAACATTATCCTAAGCACATAAAGCTAATGATTTTAAATAGAGATACTGATTCTGACTCTTTGTTTGGTCAGACACACAAAAAAAAAATGCTCATATTTGTGTTATTTTGCATTCAAATGGTAACTAGAGACAGTTTTGTGGTTTTAGAAGAACAGTGATGAGGATTCTCTGCACTGCAGGGAGCCCCACTGGAGAATTTCTGGATAAAAGGTAAACCGCTACAGAAGGTGTGTTTAAGGGGGATTGGACAGCAGTCATGAGTCAGACTCTGGCGTCACTGGTGTCACAGGCGTGGTGGGTGTCGTCGGCGTGGTGGGGCTGATGGCGGCGTTCTGGTAGCTCGTACCGTAGCAGCTGTTTGGAGACAGGGAGTTGGGGTCCAGGGTTTTGTTCCCTCCTGGGGTAAGATAGGCCTTACGACCCGGAGCAGATGACGGGGCGTCACCAGACTTGGCGCCGAGGATGAACCGGGCCTCGTCCTGCTCCTCCAGGTTGGATATGTCCTTCATCATGGTTTTACGGTAGGACACAGACAGCTTGTTGGAGCCGTCCGACATCAGGTTGAAGTGACGGGCGATGAAGACGATGGGGAGGGGAAGCATGGCCACCACGATCAGAGCGAAACACATGGTCAGGGCCCACGGCGGGTAGCTCTGGAAACGCTCCTGAGCCTAAAAACACAGAGGGTTTACCAGTAAATGTCACCAAAAGGGAATCTTTCACTAGAAAAAGAAGCATAAAGATTAAAGTCTATGCAATATTAAGCACAAAGATGGAGTGAAACATATTTTATGATCAATGTTTCTATTTAAGGCTTTTACGTCATTCCTTTTTAAAATATCCCTTTCTTAATTTACTTTATTAACCCTCAAAGACCTAGAGTTATTTTTGTAGCAATTTAAAAGAAAATTTTTTTCTCTTTACAAAGTGCTTTATTATCAAAGTATCCTCTACATTTTGTATTTTTCTGCAAAAACCTGAGATCTTCCTATATTTGGTTCAGTAAACATGTACTGTAGATGTTCATTTAAAAAAAAAAAAAAATTAAAAAACCTGCATGTCTGGATTAGCAAAACCACTAGGATCATCAAATTTATTTATTTATTTATGCATTTGGCAGACGCTTTTTCCCAAAGCGACTTACAGGGGTTAGTCAACATACAAGAATGGATTAAAAACACAATTTAACACATTGTCTTTATTTACAGCATATATAAGACCATTTCAAGCCATGTTTTCCAGATCAAATGCGCTGATACCTTGGTAGTTTTTCATGTCCCAATTTTGGTCCTATCTATATTTTGTTAAAAATTCATTAATTCAAGGATGGTTCACAGCAAGTGTATAATCTTTTTTTGCATTTATCTGAAGTCATCATTAGGTACATCCTGGGGGAATATGTCTAAATTTCTCTATTATTATTGGGTCTAAAAAGCGGTCAAAGTGCCAGATATTAAAATAAACCCAGTTTCATAGAAGCATTCATCTATTTCACCTTGTCTGCTTTGTTCATATACTCTCTTTTACATGTTTAAATGGTTTTAACTCATTATATTTGTACATTTTTCTTCTTAACTGCAGAGGAACCACAGATTAGGATCTCATTAGGATCATAAAATGCAGAAGTGTTTCTTATCCACACACAAACTGACCAGCTCCTGAACCCAGGCGTTGTATCCCGGAGGGCTGATGGTCATTTCTATGACCGTGGCTGAGATGAGGACGATGAGACAGATAGGAGAGACGTACTTCCACAGGTAGAAATAGATCATACTTGGTCTGAATCCTAACATATCTTCCAGGTCCTGCATGAACCTGACAGAGAACAGAACAGCCAAGTGTTACAGAACCTTCATGACATCGTTCCTTCACAAATGCATAAATACGTGGACATGTAGTTGTACCTTTTTGTTCCGTAGATCCAAGCGACAGACAGATTTTCCAGGATGACGACGACAGTGAGAGGCAGACCAGCAGAGTAATCATCGAACATGGTGACAAAATAATTCCCTGAGCGCTGAACAAACAGCAAACCACAGAAGAAGGCTATGATGCAGCAGCAGACTGAGGAAAGACAGAAAAAAAGCAAATGGGGTAAAGAAACTGAGATTAAAAGGTTTTAATGCCAGTAAGCTTTTGTGTTTTTAGTGCAAAACAGATCAAACAATAAAGCAGGGGTTCCCAAATTGGGGTACATGTACCCCCAGGGGTATTTGGAAGAAGCCCAGGGGGTAATTAAAAATTTTTTTTGGGGGAAAAATACATTAAATAAGTCATTATGTACTGAATATAAAATAAATAATGAGAATTAATGCCACAACAAATACATTGACATATTAAAATTGAAACTCCTGACCTTATTTCATTTACATTTTTAAAATAATTATTATTGTCTGTCATCTTGTTTAAGCTTTGGTAACATTTTAAGAACATTTTTATTTTATATTATTCAAAATGACTTTATTTGAGTAATTAAGTCATAATTTTTTGTTGATGAAAGGTTTATTATTCATTCATGGCCATTTCATTTAAATTTCTGAGCAATGAAAGAGGGTGATTTTCAGTTTTTATTTTGCACAAAAGTTGCTTTTTTTTTTAATATATTAAAGTTAAATATATATTGTTTGTTGACAAAGTTTTGAAAATAAAAACAGATACCTTTGGAACAGGAGCTAATTTTTCCTATTTTTCAATCAAAATTGCTGAGGCGAGAGTTGGGGGTACTTGGCTAAAGGGGGTGCTCCACTGTAAAAAGTTTAAGAACCACTGCCATAAAACATAACACAGCTCATTCCCAAATGGCTTTTAATTAGGGCTGTCAAAATTAACACGTTAACACGGATTAATCCATCGTCATGATTAATCCGATTTGAAATTTTACTCCAATTAACAAATCTGCAGCGCAAAATGACCACGAACATGTCTAGCAACGCATTTTGGACAATTTGTCCAAGTAGCGTTAACATCGCACATGTGCAGATGTGCAGTTGATCCGGTGGAGACAGGCAACAGAACCAACCTATAAAGATGGAGGACGCTAAACAGTCTGTTGACCCTCTGGATGGAAATATGAGGACAAAAAAAACAAAACAAGATGGAACAATTGCTTCAAGTTGTTTTGCTGAAACTGTTGAAGGTGTTTAATAAACATGTTAAGTGCATATATTTTGTCTTCTTTCTTAAGTCATGCAAAATGAAACACAATTAATATAGATTAAAAATTAATTATATTTAATCGTGATTAATCGAAATTAATCTACAGTAACCCTGTGATTAATGTGATTAAAAACTGTAATCGTTTGACAGCACTAGTTTTAATCCTTTTTGTGCTGAATCAGGTGAAAACATGTCCCGGCCTGAACGGAACCAGAGGGAGGTTTACCTGTGAAAAGCTCCTTCTGCACTTTGTAAGTGTCGAGGACGGGTGTGGTGATGCCGGTCATGGTGCCGATCATACTGCCCAGACCGAGGTTGATGAGCATGAAGAAGAACATGACGGACCAGAACGGGGACGCCGGGAAATGGGTCATGGCTTCAGTGAAGGCGATGAAGGCCAGACCGGTGCCCTGGACGGCCTGCAGAATGACACCCACAGAGTAAAATCAGGTCCAAAAAGAGTCGAGTTCAGAGCGTGTGCTACATTCAGGAGAGTCGTGTCGTGGCTTCACCTTGTTGAGCTCGTCCTCCAGGAGACAGGGCTCCAGACCCAGCTGGGCGAAGCTGCCCTCCTTCACCGTTTTGATGACCTGGTACATCTCACTGTAGTCTGATGTGGTCAGATGGGAGAAGTTCACATGTGGAGGGATGAGGTCGTGACTCAGGACATTAGAGTTGAGGTATCCAAGGATTTTTTCAGCGTTCCTAGAAACATAAAAACACTTTCAATAGCAAACTGATAATCATTCACACAAAGTAAGTCATAAAAAAAGACAGTAGCTTAGATAACAAGGTGATATAATGTGGAATCATGGGAGGTTTATTGTTTTTATCACAAGAGAAGTCAGATGTGAATCAGGTAGAAATCACATCAAAATAATGACTTAGATTTCCGTTATTGTCATTCAATAAATGCACCATTCGTACATATATTAAATGAAATGTCAATGCATGGCTCAGTGTCAGTAAGAATAATTAAATAGATAAAAGAACACATCATAGAATAAAAACAGCTAAAACAGCAACATTAAAATGTATAAAAATCTAAAAAAAAAATCAAAACTAAGTGAAATGTTCATTAAAGTGCTTTGAGGCAGCAGCAGCAGGTATGTAGGAACATTTTACTATATTTGTACTTTTACATTATATTACTCTATTACATAGTTCAATTTCAGATTTCTTTGAATATAATTGTTATAACTGTTATCCACAACTCTGGATGGAAATAAATGTTGTGACAGAGCTACAATAACAAATGCATCCTCTAGTCAGTTTTAAAGTGGATCCAATGAAATATTTTGTATAATTTTTATGTAATTTTTTTTTTTTGCGAGATGGTACATTTTTAAGTCTTAAGTGGTGCTTTGATTTGGATTTACCTTAAGAACTTTAGGGTAAAATAATGTAATAAATGACTCACGTGTACATTTATGACCTAATTATCTAACTCCGTCTCGATATAGGACGACAGCAAAGACTTGGCTTCCAGTGATGTGTTACTCTGGAAACGTTCCTGTTTTTTATGCAGCGTATGCTCTTCAATATTTATTGAGTATATCTTTTATTTAATACACATGGTGTGAAATCAACCATGTCACATGAGGAGGTGACAGATTGTATTTTTACAGATTTGGCTTCTTCTTTGTGCATTTTGCTTTAACGAATCCTTCATTTCTCAGCTGATTTGATATAAATGTGTGTGTTTGTGTTGAACTTACTCTACGACACACTTCTCATTCATGATGTTTGCCTTGAATCCCAGCACAGCAAACACCACCAACGTGGCCAGAATGGAGGTGAAAAAGTTGATGAAGGAGACGAGGACAGCGTCAAAATGACAGTTATTATCTATTTTATTGTAACTGGAGAAGGCTATGACTCCTCCAAAGCCCAGACCCAGGGCGAAGAACACTTGAGTGGCTGCCTCCCTCCAAACCTGAGGCTCCAACATCTTCTCCAGCTGAGAGAAATGAGACAGTTGGAAGTGTTTGTCTGCATGTTTAATAGAAAATATAAAGAGGTAGAAATAGAATGGCCTTCTGAGTCTCACCTTAGGGGTGAACATGTGAGCGATACCGTCTACGGATCCTTTCAGCATTAAACCTCGAACCAGGAAGCAGAACAGCACCACGTACGGAAAGAGAGAGCTGAAGTACATCACCTGTGGACAACAAGAAAGACTTAGAGGAAAAGACGACAGACTCTTAAAGCATTATTCACAATGAAATATGCTGAACGGATAAATCTGTGAAGTCAGGTTACAGTTTTTGTCAGTTGTATCGGCTCAAGTCTGAAATGAATATGAGTGTGTTTTGGCAAAAAATGTGGAGATACAATACAAATCATATAATATTAGTATCATGATACAATATATCACGATGTGTCATGATACTGTTAACAAGGCAATTTTTTAGTTTTTTTTTTTTTTTTTTAATTTCCTGGAAGAATTGAATTACACCAGAAATATGCACAAATACTAAACATATTTTTATTTGATCAGAACAGATTCTAACACTATATCACAAAATTTTCCTCCGTAAAAGCTTAAAACTTGAAAAAAAAACTTAAAACATTACAGTTTAAGATCCTGCTCAAATGTTCATATTAACATTGTAACATTATTTTTGTACAATCCCAACAAAGGAAATAAAATCTACCTCTCTCAGAATCAAAAAAGTGCTTTTAGGATGCTTCAAATAACCATTATTTAATAAGACAGCATTAAATAATAGTTAATAAAATATAAACAAAAAAGAAAAAAAACAAAACAAAAATGAAGCTCCGACATATCTGCATTTGAACAAATACCTAAAAATATCGACACATTACTATTTAATATCAATACAGTATCGTGAAATGCAATATCGAGATATATTGCAGAACTGATATTTTCTTACAACCTTGAAATGAATATTTAAAAAAACCTCTAAACTGAACTAATTAAAACAAACTGCAAATGTTTCAGCACATGTACGTAAGAAAATAAAACTGTTTCTGTTAAAACTGATTGTGTGTTCTCTCAGCTGAATATTCAATAGCATCCAAATTCTTTCATTGCACAACTTCCCATCAACAATAATCAACTGAATTGTCTAAAACTAAAATGATTTGATTTGATTAGATTAACATTAATAATAAATAATCAGTGATAATAGTATTTTAAGTGCAAAAAAAGTCCTAATTTTCCAAGTCTAGCGTCTGAAATGATGACATATTCTGATTTCCTTCCTTCTCTGTGAAAGTAAACTGAATGTCCTTGTGTTATGGACCAAACAACACATTTTAGGACGCAACCTTGGGTTTCTTCAAAACAATTTTCCTTCACTTATTCTCCATATTATAGACCAAACAATTAATCGCTCCATTGAGAATATAATCAACATGTTAATTGACAGTGAATGTCATTAGTTGCAGCCCTGCAATTATCAAAATCTGTCAAGCAAATAAAAATATCATTACTATGTGTTTCTTTTGTAGCATCTATTAAAATGTCATATTTTCTCTTTTAAAAACGTAATTCTGTTAACTGATATTAAAAAACAAAACAAGACCATTTTCAGGAATAGAAATAAAAATAATGCACCATAAACTAAAATAAATCACAACTGCTGATAACATTCTGCTAAAGCCACAATGCTTTTGGTTTTTTTTCCATCTTTTTCTTTTTTCATAATTCCCTCTCAGTATTGTCTATTTCAAGTGGTTTGAGGAAAAACAATTCAGTGTTCCTTTATTTAAAAAAAAAAAAAAATCTACACTATAATGCAGAGGTTTTTCCAGACTGGACGGTATTTGGACTGAGAAGAGAAAGCTGCGTAAAAGAAGATATCCACTTTTATCATTTTAGCATATTTTTCTCTGATTTCCTCCAGTTTTAAAGATTCAAAGTGCAGAATATGGGGCATTTAATTTAAACAATGGTTTTATTATATGATATTTCATATGATTTGATTAAATGCTAAAACTAAAATGACCAAACTAGACAAAACAGAAAGACGACACAAAAACAAAAGCTACCAAAAATGTGGTGACATCTCTGCTCTGTGTGTTTTTTTTTTTTTTTATACCTTCCCAGAGGAAGCGATTCCTTTAATGACGGCGAGGCAGACGATGATCCAGGCGACCAGCAGAGACAGGGTCATCTTCACGTTGAGGCCTCCGCTCTCTGCGATGGTACTGGTCGTGTTCAGAGTCTGACGGTACCAGAAATACGTCGTGGCCGAGCTTTTTTCACACTCCGGCTCCACAACTAGACATTTCAGACAGAAGGAGGTTGAGGTTTACTTTGGTGGTAATAAGTATGAAGTAAAGGTGTGAAGAAGAGGAAAGGAGGGAGGACGGTTTTGCTGCAGGAGGAATATAATGAGATGAGTGTTTGCTCTGGGTCAATATTTCATTCTGTGCTGCTTACACAGATATAAGTGAGCTAAACAAGGTCATGCTGTAGAATGCAAAGCACGAACCTCCCATACACTTCATCCAGTATATTCTCTTGGGGAGATGATATATATATATATATATATATATAATGTGTGTGGCTGAATTTTTCCTCAGCAGTGTCACAGTTCTCCTCATAGTAATGTAGGATGGTGCAGATGTTTCCAGGGGAATAAAAACCCATAAACATATTTACTGATTCCTTGACAATGAAAATAATTACTATTTTTAGTCCTGTTATGTTATGATCCATTCACATTTTTAAAACAAAGGTGTAAAATACATTCACACCAGTTTTATAATGTACCATTAAGCTCCATTTTTTTTATTTACCCTTCTTTCTTTCTGTTTCTAATGTGTTGTTTTGCCTTGTTATTCTGTTTCTTCAAGTGAATCGATGTTAATTCACTTTTAGCTTTGTTGCTTTTGCAGGGATGAAATGAGCCTTCATATTTATCTCTGATTTTATTTTGCAATAAATATGTGCACAGCCTTGAAACAACAGGACTAAATCGACTCTAAAGCAAAGGTTTCCAACCTTTTTTGGCTCGTGACCCCATTTTAACATCACACATATCTGGTGACAACAGATATTCAAAACAGAGACATATTTTTGGGGTAAAATTCATTTGTTTTTGATCATGTAATAGTTTGCTATACTATGTTTCAAATAAATGTTAATTTTAGATGACATTTAGTCCATATAATGTATATCATTATGGACGGAGGCAGAAAAGCCAGGTGTAGATTACTGCACAAAGAGAGAATTAGATTTTCCTTGGTCAGGATATG
>JAPTYQ010000023.1:21336804-21347624 GCA_029814465.1 Ostorhinchus cyanosoma
GACAGGACTTCAGGGCTCATTACTAGACTAAATAACTTGCAGAGAAGGAAATACTTTACAGGACAGCGGAAACCTGTTTGAGTTTTAATATTTTTTCATAGTAGAACAGAAGAACCATCGCTCACATATATGGAGACATGGGCCTCATTCTATAAACATAAGAAACATCTTTAAACAGTTTCCACAGTGTGATTATGGTTATTTGGGTTTAGTATAATTTT
This sequence comes from Ostorhinchus cyanosoma, assembly GCA_029814465.1. Classification (NCBI taxonomy): domain Eukaryota; kingdom Metazoa; phylum Chordata; class Actinopteri; order Kurtiformes; family Apogonidae; genus Ostorhinchus; species Ostorhinchus cyanosoma. Next base: position 21,337,026 of record JAPTYQ010000023.1, read on the forward strand.
AGCTTCCACTAAACTTTTGAGGTTTGTTCAGTCTTTGTTTCTTTTTTGGGTAGGTGATATAATAATATAACATAAAAGTCTCAAGTACAGCTTTTCAGTGTCGTACAACAGTGTGGACAAACTCTGTTCCATCAGTTCTGGACTTTTTTTTGAGCCTTTTTTTTTTTTTTTTCTTTTCAGTTGTACTTCACTAAATCATTCCTAACCAGGGACTCCTTTTTAGGATAAGTTATGAGGTCTGAATCTCTAAATGTTTGTGAGTTGTGTCCCTAGACTAAACCCAGTTGAAATAATGAGTGTGCTGCACAAAGTCCAGTCCCGTCTGAAGGGTCCACTTTGGGGACTGGTCTGTTCAGGATCCCCCCCCGCCCCAAAAAAAAAGGGATGTCAACCAGACAGGAGAACAAAAAGGCCTGTTTGGAGACGACGTCAGGAAGTTTCCATAAAGCTCTGCAGCTGAAACGTCTCCTCTGAATGACCTTTGACCCACATTGAAATACTAATAGTAATCAAGAAGACCTAAATGTAATAATGATGCTTTGTAACATATTTATCTTTAGCTTTATTTATTTCTCACCTTTTTTGGGCATTGTCTACTTTTATTTGACAGGTTCAGTAGAGAGACAGAAAATGTGGAAAAAGAAAAGGCACAATGTAGAATAAAACTAGATATTCATGGTTCAGAACCTTTACACCCATAGGATTCATACAAGTACTCACCTATCAGGACATTTCTTATTCCTCAGCTCTAAACATGTTCGTGCATATTGAGTTTGTACTTCAGTGAACTGATTGGTTAATTGGTTAATGGGTTAATCTAAATTGCCCGTAGGTGTCAATGTGAGTGTGATTGGTTGTTTGTCTATAAATGTCAGCGGTGCGATGAACTGGTGACATCTCCAGAGTGTAGCCCACCTTAGCCCATAAATAAGTAGATGGAATAGGTTTCAGTGACCCTAGTGGGGATAAACAAGTTCAGAGAAAGAATGAATGAATGAATATTGAGTTCAGATTCTTTACTTACATAAAAGTATTCATAGCACACTGTTGAAACACCCTAATGCAAGTAAAAGTCATATGTAAGTATGTAAAAATACAAACAAATGTACATAAAAGTATGAAAGGACATTAAGTATAAAAAGTAAAAATATTTATACAGTAAAATGTTTTAGTATTATGTATATGGGTCTTTGCTACATTAGTGTGTATGTACCTGCTGCGTGTGTAGAAGAAGTTTGAGCTCATTTCTTCACCTTTATCTGCTCTTGTGTGGTTTAATTTAAAGGAAAGTCTTGTGCTGTCATATTCTAAATAATAATAATAATAAATACATTTACAAGCTCATCAAAAAAGGGTTGTTCTGGGCTCTATCACTATGCCATTCCCATAATACAAGAGCTTTTTTTAAAAAAAAAAAAAGTTTTTTTAGCTTTAGAAGGAGGAGAATTGTCTGGGTATGAAGGGATGTTTAATCCTTTAGTTCATCTCAAGCATTCAACATAAACTCATTTGAAAACATGATTTTCACTGGATGGGAAGGGGATGTAAGACTGTCAGGCTGTTCCATGAATGAAATGGAGTAAAAAGATAGAAATAGACCAATAGTTTGTTAAACAGAAATATGTGCATCAAGATAAATTATACATATATGCTTTAGAAATTGTAGATGCTCAGGTTCCCTCTCCTCTTTCTTCAGTTTAGATTCCACTGCAGATCAGGACTTTCCAGCACCAGGGTCCACTTCTGGGTCTTGGATGAGGTCTTTATGCAGCAGCTTCATGTTGCTTTACTCAGGCCGTGTCAAAACAAGTGATTATATTACTGAGTGTGAAAGCATCTCATTTGACACGAGCGCTGCTGTGGACATGTCACCTTTCTGACATTTCAGCATGTTTTCTTTTATTATTAAAGGGAATTGAATCAGGAGGCTGTGAAGTCAATATCCTCAGTATTTTGCAGCTGTGTTTTAGTGGCCACTAGATGGCACAGGACTCACTAAACTGCAGTTTCAGTCACTACACCATTCATGTGATTCTCTTGGGAGGGGCCTGAGGACAGGATGAGTCATCTTACTTAGAATTCAGTCTTAAAAAACGCAGACTTGGCTTCCAGTCATTCATTGTCAACAAACGCTGGCTCATATTCATGCCATCTGCGTCTGTGATGCTCCCTGATCTGAGATTTTCTTTAGGCTGCTGCATTTGTTCTAATTATAAACTGTCATATAATATCAGAATGGGATGCGTCATTCAGCTTTTTTCTATTTAAGCACATGTATAAACAGACAGATCAGCTATCATTAACCCCCTTGTGCCTTGTCTACTGCTTAAATCGAGCTGCACACACCTGCCTGGGGTTGCATGTACTGTAGCTAAACAAGGTAACATGATACAGCAGTTACTGAAGCAGAAAACATGGACATCTCTGCACATGTTTCGAGGCAGAGGGACTTACTGCAGTGCAGAAGGTGAGGCTTTACACTGCAGCATCAGCCAGAAGGACCGACAGAACCTGTGTAAAACCAAACCCTGAACCATGATTCTGCACAAATCTGCTGCAGTTTCCCACAAACCCATGTGACCAAGTATATAATCTAAAGGGAGTGTTTATTAGTGCAGCTACAGATGTATACAGGCTTTGTTTTCACTGAAATGTTTGGAGTCAACATAAAACTAGACCCTCTCAGGAACCGGTGTTGTCGGTGATCCAGCTAAGGGTGAAAAACCAGCAACAAGAAAGTAACTCTGAGGGACAGATGGAATAAATACGACTCCCGGGGTGAGCAGTTTCCACTCCACTGACCTGTGTGGTCTACCATTTCACCCTCAAATGAACAAGGCTCTGTCATTAGTGTAATACAGAAACAAAAGCCAGAGGAGATCCAGGATGTTTGAGCAACAGAAACCCGATCTGGGCCCAAACTGGATCAAGATCAAGTCCTCAGTTCTCAGTCATATCTGCAGCATTCTACATTTAGTGTAGTTTTTGTTTGTTTGTTTTTAGCTGGAATCTTAACAGTTTAGAGCAGGGGTGTCAAACTCCTCTTAGTTCAGGAGCCTCATACAGTCTGATCTGACCTAAAGCCGACCAGATCAGTAAATAAAAAGCATAAAAGCTTATAAATAATGAAAATACTACATTTTTCTAATTGCTATAGTGCAAGAATATTACAATTAAATAATGAAAATGTTTCTATTCGTAAACTATCCTTTTACAAAAGTGTGAGTGACCTGAAATTTCTTGAGAATAATGAGTGCAATTTTAACAATATAATGCCTCAACTTATCATTGATACAGACACCCTTAAAATTTAACACTATCTTAAATATCATAATGAAATACTTGTACTAAAAGTTTTTTTGTGTTTCAAAAGTTGTGGCTGCTTCAGACAGACACAAACAAATGCAAATCATTTTTTCTGTTTATAAGAAAAACAAAACATTTTTGACAGTTTCAACATGTCACACCTTGGAGGTATTTCATTATCTTGGTGAAACATCCACTGTTGACCTTGATGGAACAGAGCATGTGCAGAAGGGAGCATGTGGATATGGAGAATGGAATAATACTTAAGTTCAATGACTTAAGAGTGATTCTTAATGTAACATATCATAAATGTATGACGTGTCCAAAAACTTTTTTCCACCACTGTACATGAGAGGATCACAGTGGATCTAGAAATGCACAAAACCTTTAGTAACAGGCACAAAAGTGTAAATTTTGGAGACTATAGTTTGGAACTAGAATGAGTTTGATGCCTTTGACTGTTAATATCTTCAGTGTAATTTCTCCATTTCACAAAAACATCATGCGGGCCAGACTGGAACCTTTGTTGGACCGGTTTAGACCTGTTTGACACTCCTGGGTTAGCAGATAAAACAGACATCATTCAGTTTTATTGCAATATTTGTGTAGTTTATGAAACAGAAATGCAGGAATGATACATGAAATGACAAATACATTAAGCTCTAATACAGGATTGCATATATTAAAATATAAGTTTGAGACATAACACAGAAGTACAATTGGTATTTTCAACCATAATGACAACATAACTTCACTGTAAACACTGAATATGTTGACTATTAATCATAACTCTTTGGTAATAAGTGACATTTAGAGGAAAACAGAGATGCAGTATGCACACCAGCACAGAGTTAATATATGCCCCTTCTCAGATATAATTGAATGAAGTTGTTTATTGTGTACATTACATTATAACACCATTAGACAATGCTCACAATGTCATGACAATGTTCTATAATTCTCATGAAGACATTTACTTAAAGTGCTAATTCACTTTAATTCATTTAAAAAGCACCACGAGGCTTAAAAGGATAAAAACAATTGCTCTTTAAAAGTAAAACTACATTGCTACAGCTATTATTTCTGTTTTGTGTATTTTGTAGTTCACTGGTTTTACATTTATATTTTGTTCGAGGAGGATAATCAGCCTATTCATGAAAGTGTCTGTCCTTATTGGGTTTTTTTCTCATTTGTGTTAATTACTTGTAATGCTTTTAAATTGTGTTCTGCGTGACTGAATCATACGGAAATCTACAGTTAATGGTGTTTTTTTTTTCCTGATTTATTTCTACATGTTGATGTGAGTTGCTGGATTCTTGTGACATTTCAACTAAATGATGAAAGTGTTTGTTGGAAACTTGTATATTTACATTTCAGCTGTGTCAGACAGCCTGCGTTGGCTGGACTTCTGGCTGCTATTTCTGACTGTGTTTATGGGACTGCAGGCTCTCTGCGTGGCATTTACTGATTTACTCAGGGTTGGGCTTTAATACCCACAAGCATTCAGTAAATGGTACTCGCTCTCAGTTGTTTCCCCTGGGTGATCCTTCCCGGATGCCATCCAATATGGCATCATTTACATCTGCATGATCAGTCTGAATGTCAGGCTGAGCATATGGTTCTCCACATCGCACAACTAGATATACTGAAATGAAAATCTGAGCAAAAATCAAAGGCTTAGCATAGATTTAGCAATATCATTTTTATTATGATGATGTCATTCTTCTCAAACTAGATAATCGGCAGTAAAATTAGACTAAAAGTGTCGCAGCTGCTCTGACTTCACTAACCTTTGTGACTCTGTGATCTCACTCCAGTGCTTTTATTCCTGCAGACCTCACAGATAATGTTAATGTACTATTAAAGTCACTGAGCAGAGCAGAGTAAATACCTGACAGAGAGATTCTCTGAATGATTTCCAAGATTTAGATATTTGTCTTGAAAATAGGTATATCTTTTTTTTTTTTTTTCAAACAGCAACAGGATATAAAATGAGCATTGCCATTTGTTTGAAGGGTTATTATTCTGTATCATTGATGCTACAAATGTGGTATTGGACACCAGTGCTGTGTGGAAGTTACTGTATGTATTGTCATATATTAATTCATGTTTCAAGTAGATTTTTCTGTTAATAGACAATATATCTGTAAACCTTGTCATTTTCCTGTAGTATATTGGATATTGTTTTAAAGAACACTTTTTTACATGTTGATGTTGTGTAAAGCATCTATGTGGATGAGCTGTTACAAATAAACATGTTTTCTCTTTATACTGAACAACTGGATATAGTGATGTGAATATTACGCATGTTTTAACTGTGATCAATATACAAAACTACTCTAGGCATAGTTTGGTTGTATTTGTTTTATGGTTTCTTATTATGGACATATTTTTAAATTAAATGTTTTTGGGTTTTTTTTAGGTATTATGATTCTTTTGTAACAAACTAAAGACAGTAAAGTAATAGGTTGGCTTCTTTTTAAGTACAACTAATCATAAAATTAGTGGTGCTTGTTTCGAGCTTTTGATAAATCAAGAAAAAAACATTCCAACAAGGTCACTTCTCCAAAAGTGTATTATAACATGAGCATTCAATAGCACTCAAATATTCAAATAATTTAAACAGATAAATTGCATAAGAGCATTACTTACAGTGGTATGTCCTGTAAAGTGCAACCTAACCTGACAGGAATGTAAAATACAGCATAAATATTGAAAAACTTGCAGTAATTATTAAGTGAGCTTCGGAAGCTCTGCATAAGGATTTTCTGTCAAGTCCAAAATCTTTAAAACTCTTTCAGGTGTCAAAGTTTGCAGTGCATAAAAAGCTGAATAAGTTAAAAAACAAAACTAAAAAAAAAAAAAAACCCTCAATAACCAGTTAAGCTGAAAGATATCATCGAAATGTTATCATGCTGCTTGTTGCCTCACCATATTTTCGTGTTAAGAAGAACATTTTCTAATTGTGGGAGAAAGAAACAACACTTCAGATTCTTATGTTTTTACTTAAATGGCTATTTGTTGAAAAAGTCAAAAGTAACCAAGTGTTTAGAATAGTGATCTTCTCTCTTGAAACATAAAAAAAGTCTAACATTTTTGGCTACTTTCTTGGATTTTCTGTTCAATTCAATTTTCAAAGCTGTAGTTGCTACATTGGTTTGAAATCTCACATGCCAAAAATGATTTCAATCCTATTTCTACTGTTTTGGCTTTTGTTACTACAGTGGTGCTACTGACTGTGAGGGCCAACGAAGCTTACATTCAAACGTACAAATCTCAGTGTGGAAGCGTCATGGATTTCACCGTCACTGTCTTACCCTTTCACACTTTTACACCACCATGGGAGTATCCGAACACACCGAGCTGACGGACTCCGCCACAGACCTCCGTCTCTCTTGGTTGTCCCCCTGCCACTCCTCGTCCTCCTCACCTATGGGGTTCAGCCTCCCATTCTGCTCCAGCTGGTCTTTTGCTTCCATAAAGGCCACATGTCTGTAAGGAAAGTCCTTGCCCCCAACTCCCCCTCTTTGTTGCCCCATCTCCTCCTGTGCATGAGGGATACTGACAGCTGAGGAGTGAATACTGTCCCCGGGGTTAGTCTTCTCCAGGTCCTGACCCGGACAACACGAACAACGGCAGGGTGTGAGGTAGAGGTAGATGAGGACCATTACTACGCTGATCAGACATGCTACCAGGGTGGTGTAGGCCGTCTTTAGATTCTCCAGCCCTCCACTCGTGGTGGAGTTGAACACGATTACAGTCACATATAGTGTTTCATTGTAGGAGTCACTGGTGGCGTAGCAGGTGTAGACCCCTGAGTCTTCAACCTTCAGGGGCCCCAACTGGAGGGTGCCATCAGTATTCATCACAGCAGTCTTTTTTTCTGAGGACAATGGGATGTTCCCTGGTAAAGCCCAGTTCTTCGTCATATCCCTCTGTCTGGTGTCACAATCCAGGACCAGGAACTGCTCCAGATAGGCCTCTTCATTCAAAATTTTGACCTCGCTGCAATTCAAATAGGCCTTATCCAGGTCCATTATGGGCATTCTCTCTTTCTGGGGCCCTGGTAGCACACAGGTGTGTTCATCCCTGAAGTCAATGACAGAGCTGAGCTCCTTTAGGTTCCAGCGCGCCACCATATCATACAGCTCACAGCTGCAGGGCAGGGGATTCCTGTGGAAGTACAAACCATTTTTGATCCAGGCAGGAAGGTCCTTAAACTCATGGAGGGGCAGAGATTTGATTCGGTTGAAGGACACATCCAGCAGTTGAAGAGTTTCCAGGCGACTCCGCTCCTTCACCAGCTCCAAGGGGAAGCGTGAGATGTTGTTCTGGCTCATGTAGAGCCTCTGCAGGCTCAGGAGGCCTGCGAACGCCGAACGATCAATCTGGGCAATGTGGTTGTTATACAGCAGCAACACTTCAAGATGCTCTAGGGGCTCGAAGATGAACTCATCCAGCTGCCGGAGATCATTGGATGACAGGTCCAGGTAACGAAGCCGTGTAACATGCACAAATGCTTCAGTGGAGAGGAAAAAGAGTCCGTTGTGGCTGAGCATAAGTTTATTGAGCCTGCTGAGTTTTTCAGGAGCCCACTCAGCACGCAGCTTTTTGATGGAGTTGAAGCTGAGGTCTAACACAGCTGTATATTTAGGGAGCTTAGTGGGGACATTGGACAGATTCATCCTGGAGCAGCTGATGATGTTACTGGCACAAACACACATTTTCCGACAGTCTAATGGGGTCCCAAGGAACTGTGCATCGATTCTCACTGATGGCAACAATAAAGCCAGAGGAAGAACTATGAGGAAGCGCCTCCCTCTGAACACCGCTTCAGAGGCATGGTGGGAAATGTGAAATGACCCCCCCATCCTGTCACTGCTGTTAGGTGGAGATACGGCGACCTAGTTGAGAGTCATGGAGCTGTAAGGACAAATTGTACAGTTAAGATCAATCAATGAGCAGTTCTCTGTAAAAAAAAAAAAAAAAAAATCCAATAAAAGACTGGATGTTGCTTCCTGCAGATGATGGTGCAGAGTTATGACAGGGACAGTCGCAGTGTTTACTCTTGCAGACTCATGCTCTAACGCACACAGGGATGCATTGCACCAGCCTCTCAAAAAGTTCTGTGTGGTCAGCAAAAACGAAATCATAACCCTAGCCTACCCTAAGGACTGTCGTGTTTAGTTGTATTTCCATCCAGTTTGGAACCAAAGGGATCCGTGCGTATGCATCATCCCTGCTGTCAAACCCATCCCGTCTGAGTCGTGCGTCCCGGCCGGATGAGGCTGCCTTACCTTTGTGTGTCTGTGTTCAGCAGGAAAGTGCAGTTGCAGCGGGACCTTTCCTCTTCATGACAGCAGCGGATCGGTGGATTGTTCAGTCTGTCATCGGAGCGGACAGACGAGCTAAGTGTATCAGAGAAAATGACCGGAAAGGCTCGTCTGCGGTCTTTCCCTGATGAGGAAATGCAGTCATCTGATAGTTGATCTGAGGGGTGCAAACAAGCAGAGCAGGGGGTGTGTCCGATCACTCCCTCTCCCCCCCTCTCTCTCTCTCTCTCTCCTGTCTGTCTGTCTGTCTGTCTGTCGGGATGTTATTTAATCTCTACCACAGTCCCTTAAAATGCACAAGGTTATCATAAAGAAAATGAAATAAACTCAGCTCCATTGGGTCCAATATTATTCTGCAGAATGCATGATGCAGCCTTAACTTAAAATTCATTCAAACATATATTACACATATATTCTCTTTTACATGATCTTTGCTTTGCTGATGCTTGTTTGTCACCTTTGCCTTGTCTTTCCTCAATGCTTACAGTCAGTCATTCCTCATCCAGTCTCCAATGATGAAGCTGTGGGTCATGTGCTGTGGTGAAGGACAAGGGGAAACACTCCACTGTGTGTGTTAACTGCAGCTTTTTTTTCCCCAGCACAGAACGTGATATGCATTTAACAGTGTGTGAGGAATCAATACAGAGAGTGGTGTAAAGGTCCTCTGTATAAATGTGTTGGAATCATTAGATTAGATTTATATGATGAAGCACAAAACGTTGACATATACCACATATCAGCATGTTGTTGAAGCTTTATTTAAAAGAGAGGGGGAAAAAAAGGGATGTTAAAAATAGAATAAAAGCAGCAGAAAAAGCCTGGAGCTAAAAGAGAGAGAAGAGGAGACAATGCAGATGTCAAAAGGACAAACGTCCACCCACCTCTGAGTGTACAGCTGCACATCAGGCCTATTGTTTTTATGGTTATCTATCTTCCAGACACAAGGTCACCTCACACAATCCCCCGCTCATATTAAAAGGGTATGTGAAGATGAAGTGGCCCACTGGGCGGGTTGGTGTCAAGGTTAGACGTAAGGTGATGATGGAGTGATATAAATGAAAACTCACAGTGAGAGAAGCAGTCATCGCCAAAAAATGATGTCATGTTCCTGACTGGAGGATGGATGAGCACACTATGGATGAGCTACAGCCGGAAATAAGAGAAATGGGACAGAAAATGCAAACAAGAATTAAAGAAAGCAGTGATGTTAAAATTGACATTGACATAATTTAAGTGTAGGCAGTATGAACGCAACGTCCCTGGAAAATGGGTCATTGTGAAGGCAGATTGTGTTGCTGAATGTACTTTTCAGTGTTAATCATGCGTCACAGCGGTGCATATGACCTTTGTTGAAGACACGTTACACAAGCCCAGACCTTGACGGACCGTGGCTTCTGGATTTGTTGCTGTGGCAGTCTGAATGGTCCTTTTCAGCTTCGGCTCAAAGCACATGGTGTACATTTCTCCCAAACAGACCTGGAATATTAATTGCATAATCCGTGTTGCAGCTGACTCATTGGTTCATCCCAGACGTCACTTCTGGGCACAGTTAATATCAGGCTCCCGTTTGGATCAGGAAAGTGTAAACTGGCACACAGTACGTGGCTGTAACGCTGTACTGTGGTGCTAGACAAAGGTTTGGCCCAGTATTCCTGAGCTGTTCCTGTGGAGTCAGAGATCACCAGCATGGTTTTTAGCTGAGGTTTGTGTTTTTCTTTAAGCCAGTGTTTTTCAACCCCTCGTGGGGTCGATTGGAATTCAAATGGAGTCGCCTGAAATTTCTAGTATTGATAAAAAAATCAAAACTTGCTAATTAAAAATATATGGTGAGTTGAGAGAGACAATCACAATACTGAAACTGAAGCACTGTGGTTCTGTTTATTCGTCAAATGTTCACTGTGGTCGGTTTCAGATGCTGCAGCTCTTTCATAATTCATAGTTTGAGTTATTGTTTGTTCAG
>JAPTYQ010000023.1:21348091-21363091 GCA_029814465.1 Ostorhinchus cyanosoma
CTGACCAAGGAAAATCTAATTCTCCCTTTGTGCAGTAATCTACACCTGGCTTTTCTGCCTCCGTCCATAATAATATATATCATATAGACTAAATGTCATCTAATATTAACATTTATTTGCAACCTAATATAACAAACTATTTCATGATCAAAAACGAATTCATTTTAGCAAAAACAATGTCTCTGTTTTGAAGGTCTGTGGTCGGCAGAAATGTGTGATGATAAAATGGGGTCAGAGTTAAAGTTAGAGTACTTTATTAGTCCCCAGAGGGCAATTAATTTTACAATCGGTCCTGTCCATGTCGACAACACAACAACACACAACAGTACACAGCACAACAGTTAACAAACACAAGTTCAACACAACGCCTGTTGTGCATTTAGCCGCCTAATTGCCGATGGAAAAAAAGAGTTCACGTAGCGATTTGTTTTCAGGTTGGCACAAGCGAAAAAAAATTGGAAACCACTGGGTTAAGCACTGAACTAAATATAGATTCCTTAAATCTTTTAATTAAATCATGCACCCTCATGCTTGAAATATACGATTTTTCTGTGTGGAACACTGACTTTAAACATTTCAGTCATTTTCACATTGTTGACATATTTCAAATCTTCAGTCGTTCTTTGCTCCCAGAACTAGACCTTTCCTGCATGTTGGTTATGTATCTAATCATGATTCGTGTAATTTGAGTCCATGAATCACACTGTTATTTCAACCATTTGAACTCATTACTGCCTCATAAACCAGACCTGAATGTCAGGAATCAATATGTATTAATTTTATGAAATGAAGCTGACCAGACAAAACATAAAATATGTTGCATTTATACAAACTACAAGAAATGTAAATCATAGTATATTTTAATGTCACCACTTTACTGCCCTTTCTTTTTCTTATTTTGTGTTGTATAAAGTAATTGGTTGCTGTTAATATTGGATATTTACCTAATACCCAATAACAGGTAATTTTTATTTCTTAAACTACAGACATTCATCTCTGTTAATGATTTTAAAAGTATCATGGAGAATGTGGTGAAGGAGGAATGTCATTGTTTTTTTCTTTTTTTTTTTTTAGATTCCATCATAGTTGAATGGTTGTTATTCTGTTCATTGTGTACCATGTATGTGTTTTACATAGTTTTGACTTTGTATGGCTGCTACCTTGGCCAGGTCTCCCTTGCATAAGAGATTTCTAATCTTAATGGGATTTACTAGTTAAATAAATATAAATCAATCAATTAATAATAACCCATAGCCAGAGAATTGCCATATGATATTTACAATATATATATGTGTGTGTGTTATGTTGGACCATTTTGCACATACTGTTGGATGCATTTTGTGCACAGTACAACTTCATTATCACACTGTGCCTTGAACTTTAACCCCCGTACTTACATATACAGCCTTGCAAAATAAATAAATAGCCTCTTATGCAATATTTGGTTGGATCCCCTTTAGCTTTGATTACACGATGCTTTTGCACATCTTTTTTACCATTGGCACATACAAAGTCTTTTTTCTGGCACATTAAATAGCATGGGGATTGGAACACGGATAATGTGTTGGTTGTTTATTGTGTGAGTAAACAAACCTGACATCGGAAATAGGTTTGTCTACTAATGACAGTGTCACATCCTCAGCAACATTAAACCTGATGTGATCAGAAATAGTAGTACCTGAACAACATGTGGAATGAGATGATGTCAACTGAAAGCAAAAGGTCGACATTCAACACTTGAGGTTGACCTGTGAACCTTTGATTAAAAGGTTTAAACTGTGACAAAAAAAAAATCCAGGCTGGATTTCAGCAGTGGATCAAGTCACAGAGCGAGGACTCACTTACAGGACAGGGTGTCATTTTCTAGACTGCACTTCCTGAACACTTTAAAATAAAACCAGGAGAAGATGAAATGGAATGTGTCCTGTTCAGCAATAGACTGATATTGAACCAATTTTTTAGTTTTCATGCATATCACACACCTGTCTTTATCATTGTTTCATCAAAAAAATGTGTTTCTTCTGGTGTTTTCAGCATAGCTCACATTACAGGACTTTGAGATAATGTGTATAATGTGCTTTTATAGCAATATGGTCACTGAAGAATCTAATGGAGATCATAAAAAGCTGGCATTGCTGCAAAATCTTACTCATGACGTTGACTATGACAATAAACAGTGGCTGTTGTTCTATTCTCTGACACTTTAGATGTACTAAATTATTCACAGTATCAGATAATTTCCATAAATGATCCATTACATCAAGTTTTAATGAGTGAATTTGGGTTGATGATGTTTGTATTATCAGTGGTTTCAGCTTTATTGAGGTGGTTGTGCAGTGTCAGTTCCATTATCAGAGTAACTACACTGTAAACAATGTGACGGATAGAAATGATTAAATAAAATATGCTCCCTGTACTGGATGAGCAACATATTGATCATGCTTATAAATATTACCAACATGTGTTTGTTTCAGCTGAGAAAATGGTAGAAAAAAAAGAAAACATTTTCTACAGTGTCTACAGTCTACAGTGAAGAATCCTTAAAAAAAAAAGTCTGGAAAAAGGGCTGAGGTTCAATAGTAGCGGTGCTGTAGACTTCAGTTCTAGGCTCAGACAGACACTGGAGACAGTAAGAACGAGTTCAGATTAGAAATGTGATTGTGAAGGAAGAAATATATCGAGAGAAGACACAAAAGATGTACATGGAGAATACATCAGTTGAAGAATGTTATTTGATACTGACGTGGTTATTATGTCCTTGGGATCAATAAGTGAAGTATCTGAGTTTCACTGTGAACTTAACAAGGACATTTTTTTCATTTGAGGTTTAGAGTCAGTCTAAAATCGGTATCCCGAAAAGAAGAAGAAGAAGAAGATGAAGAAGAAGAAGAAGAAGAAGAAGAGGAAGAAGAAGAAGATGAAGAAGAAGAAGAAGAAGAAGCAGCAGAATCTTTATTTTCACTAGATCATGCATTCATCCATCACACGCTGCAGACGAGGACCAAAGGAACCTGGGAGCAAATGGGGAACATGTAAAGTTCTGTAGACTGTCGTATAAACTGAGGAAAGAAATGTTGCTTCATTTATCATCTGTCCCAGCATGAATGCAAATACAAACATTCAGATTATAGAAAAAAAGAATGAATAAATAAATGGATACTTTATTTCAACATATAGAAACAATACAAGTAAATAAATACATAAATATATTTAATCTCCATAATGTGTTCAAAATGGAAAAGGCAAAAACATGTGCATTCCTGCCCCAAATCCAACTCATTACCAACAAACTACATTCATTTCTATTAGTGTATGCATATGTGTTTTTATCAATCAATATAATAATTCACATATGATTTTACATCATAATCCACCACATATTTGCTAAATATAAACCAATATAAATAATATACAACCTTCCTTATAATTTATACAGCCCACATACTATATTATTTTACATAAAATATTTATAATATGTATACATATATGATTTTACATAAACTATAACATATAAAATATATAACATATACTTGCATTCCACCGGATATTAGTCAAGACGTCTCTGCTGTATTCTATTCCACCTTAATGTGCTTTCACCAATATTCAGCAGAAGGTTCAGTGAAGTTTTCTGTACTTTTTTTTTTAACATGACTAATATTTATACAGTCTTTCATTCGACAAAACATAAAAAATAAGTAAATAAAGTAAGTTGTTAACAGGGAGATTTCTGGAATAACACAAACTTATTCGGGTAAAGAACTGTGCATAGACCAACTGAAGGGGTTCTATCTGCACTCTACTCTTTTACTTTATTTTAATTGATTACCTTATTTTAATTGATTGATATTTAGGTTTTATTGATTATGTTTGAACTGTGATTGTATGTTTTTAACCTGTCTCTTTTTCATTTTTGTAAAATATTGTGAATTGTCCTATGTTTGAATTGTACAAATAAACCTCGCTTTGACTAAAGATGATTAGTGTTGTCTAATTCCAATACAAGTTACTGTTGGTCACTCATTACTAAAATAAGCACTAAGACTGATTCACTGCTGTTTAAACTCATCCTACGCTCCCTATAATACACTTGACAACCTCTTGTAAGGAAAACATTGAACTTACACATCAAGTCATATATGTAAGAAAAGTATGGAAGGAGCAGCATACGACATAATATTCAACATTTTTGACTTTTGGCTCTTTCTTAACAGTCAGTTCCACTTTCATGGAAACCCAACAGTAAAGTGCAGTGAAACACAGTGTCAGAAGCAATGTCACGTACAATGTAAAATAAATAAATGACCTATACTAGCAGAGATTACTCTACTTACGGTAGGACAAAGACGCAAATGTGTTAAAAGGATAAAAGACAAAACAAACACAACATGTCGTCCATTCAACTACAACAACACAGATGAGGCCTGGTTGGCTTTACGCCTTTGTATAACCTTTATTGTTTTCCTGTCGTTGATTTTATCCTCTTTAAAGTAAACTCACCTGTCACAGCAACCTGTTTACGACTCGCTGTACAGTACGTTTGGAAGGGAAGTATCAGATGGCAGGGCTGGTTTAGGCAGGATGGGAGACGGGCTCTCAGGAGATTTACAGTTCTCTTGTGAATTATGAATGAGGTGCAGCACGGGGGCAGCGGCAGCGGGTTAGGGTAATAACTAACCGAGGCCACGGCACTCCATTAGCTAAATGAGATCTGCCTCTCCTCTGGAAGAAGAGCTGTTTGTTGCTTGCAGCTGAAAAAAAAAAAGCAAATGGATCGGAGTGTTTTGTCAGATCAGATAATGAACATAGTAAGTGTTGATGATGATATATTACGTTGGAGAAAAAAAAAATGGCTGCTGTGAAATGTGAAGTCATGAAATCCTGTTGCATCATTTATTATGTATGTCTGAAAATACAGTGGCATCAAATGACAGGTAATGATATTAGTGTCTTATAATAAACTGCTTATTTATAAATATTTAGGTTGGGGATGAACACAACTGTCCGGCCTCAGCTTCTTTTTGACTTCTGAGTTGAATTACAATCCAAGAACAGGTTCAGGGGTTAAAAACTGAAGCTCAGGCTCTGACATGCTCCGTTTCATTCAAGTCACAACCAAACACACAGAGCAACAGAAGGCTTCATATTAATGACGTGTATATTAAGACTAGACTTAAGAGCACCGGTGCTTTTGTGTATTTCATAACAGCATTGCAGTGTTCTCAATTTGTCCCAAATGTCAATTTTAAGTAGGTACAAGGCGTCCATGATCCTGGGAATATATGGAAAGCAACAGGCAAACAGGTGTTAGCAAATCCACTGTTGTGTTTGCCTGGAAATATTTCATAAGGAAGTCAGTCGATGGAGACAATCCTTCTATTGTTGCATAGAAATCACAGATTCTGGAAGTTTTTAACTCTTTAAGACAATAATACTATTATTTTTGACTCAAGGTTTCATGTGTAATTCCTGTCATTTAAACTCTTGTCGGTATATGTTGTGGTTACAAGGCTAAAGTGGAAAATCTGTCTATGTACAGTATCTTCCTTTGGAAAAATGATCATTTCCTTTTTGCTTTTAATATTATGTACAAATATGTAAGTGGTGTGTTTAATTTGTTATTGACGTGTCTTTTTACAATAATAATAAAATAAATTCATTTATTCATTCATTTATTGATTCATTCCAATCTACATGACTGGAAAAGGAGCAGGATGAAGAAAACTTATAGTACTTATATACTTATAGTATTGCACTGTTGCACTGTCCCTTTAAAGTCCTTGTCTTTTTCGGAGCCTATAGAGTATTCCAGTAGACTGAAAGATCCTTGTGCTTTCATTAGAGTTTCATTATCATAATATTTCAGCAGACTCTTAATAGTAGCTACTCTAAAATGATATATATTTGAAAAAAAAAAAAAAAGTCAGATGCATTTCAGACACTGTGGCATTTCTATTTAAGTGTCAATCCGAATCAGGAATCGAACACCTTCCAAAAGTCAGAGACAGAAAAGATTAAACCTTTTAAGGACCAATCCTTACTGCATGAAAAAACGTACCAAATAGTTCTGACTGTAATGTGCATCACACCAGTTATTGTAACACACGCACAACACAACACAGTAGACACACTGCCACCATCTGGCAAAAGATCTGTTTTGTGTTTTACTTGTAGCTGATGAAGATAAGTCAATGAATGTGTTTGTGGAGACAAGCACCAGGCTGGAAATGACAGACAGACGGGGATGTTTCAGGCATTTTCAGAAATTTGAGACTTAGATGATAAAAATGAAAACTTTGTAGACATCCTGATCTTATTTCACTGCTTAAGATGAAACAAAAAACCCAAAACGTAGAGATGAAGAGATCACGCCTTAAACTTGTGTACACTGTAAAAATAAACCCTTGAAAAAAGATAAATATTCTCAAAACAAACAAAAATATATCACGTTATCAAAAAGATGTTCATTAAAATCAAAATAACTGTCAGGTCAGTGAAGGATCAGAATGGGTCCAATAAGAAAACTGTCAAAACTTTAACAACTTTTTGTTTGTTACAAGCAGAGACAACGTGGTTCATTTTTAAAAATAGATTACATTTACTTAAATAAAGGAGTTGTGTCAGTGGTCTCAGAATAAGACATTAATCTTGTTTCTCTGCAGATATTTCATGCAAATCACAGTTTTAGCTGCATGCTCTAAATGAACAAAATACTTGAAGACAAAATCATGAGGTTCAACAAACAATGATGCTTGAAAACACGTTTCCTTCCTGAAAAAATTAAGACAAGTATCAGACATTTTCTATTTTCATGCAGAAATCAAGCTTTTTTATTTTGTTGAAATGTTTTTTTTGCAGTGCACAAAATTGTGTGGATTCAACAATGATGAAATGGAAATATTTGAAAAGAAGTAACAGGGGACAAACCATGAGCGCATGCATTCATCTGTTTCCATCCTGACAGCAGCTCAGTGTTTGTTGTTGTTTCCAGAGGCAGCAACATGATGGTGGAAAAAGACATTTCTATAATGAAACACTCTTATAATGTGTGATTGTTGGAACACAATATTATCCAACATTTCATACAATTCTCTGCACCAAACAACTCACAGTCAAGGTTCAGCCAAGGTGCATTTCTGAATCCATCAGATATTATTGTGCCTTGTACATATAGTCTCTATGTTTTTATTTGCTCCTCCAGCTTCTGTTTGAATGTCTGCTGCGATGTAAACCTTCCTTTCCTTAGTGTCTCCACGGCAACATTCATTACTTTAGCCTTTATCTGCAGTAACATCCCTCCAACACTTTTTTTTTCTCTTATTTTTATTTTTTTTTTTACAAGATATCTGAAAATGAGATCTGACACCTGCATGTGTACATTTAATTAATACGAGACGCTTGTTAGTGCATCACGTTAAACATTTGTGAAGAATATTTTCTTCAAACACGTCAGGAATTGTTGAGCATGAGTGAACAAGCTCTTTGTGTTTTTTCTTTGATGTTATTAAACACAAAGCTTGTTAATTCTCTCCCGTGTCTCACTACACCCATGCTAAATGTGCATTTGAGTGTGAGCTGATTGTTTGTGTAGGTTGCAGTGATCATGTTTGGGTAAATAAAATGGCATGATGTTTATTTCTGAGTGCAGTCGATATTTGCGCGACCATATTTTTACAGATAGTTATTATTGGCAGTAGGGGCTCTCCAGGGTTAGTGCAGCGTCCTTTGCTATTTCTGAGTGTGAATGTGGAGTCTATTTTCAAGGTTGCCATGGAAACCATTGTATTTGTGATGGCAGTGATTGGTGCTGCCGGCCGAGCAAGACTCTGCTATTTTTGTCATGAGTCAACACCTGATATGCACACACATACATGCACTTAAACACACACTCAGGTGCACAAGCCTGAATGCAGATGCAAACAGACACTCAAACAAGGAACAAAGACACACAAAGTTGCAGTGATTTGATTCATGTATGTATTTTAAGAAGGCTTATGTAATCCTGTGTATCTTCCTCATCTTCTCTGAGTGTTATATCTTCATGTCTTCAGAATAGCAACAGAACCTGGTGCTGTTTGTTAAATTTTCCCTCCCAACTAGATCATATTTTAATTTCCCAATGTTATGCACTAAGACACATTGTTTAGTATATAATACAATAAATAGGGCAATAAGAACCCAATTATAGTGTCCTTTCAAAGATTAGATCAGGACCCACAGGTGAGTCATAGGATATTTTAGTTGGGTCTCCAAATAAATCTGCATTTCAAGCATTATAAAAAGATTTCAACAAAAAGCATGTTTTGGATGGAAATGAATGTTTGATGTATGAATGCCTTTTTTTTTTACAGTTCAAAACATTAAATGCAGTTCAAAAGACTACTGCGTATTCTCTTTACTGATAGGAGAAAAAAAGATAGTTAAATTTTTTGAGTAACTACACATACATATAGTACTGTGCAAAAATTTTAGACCACGTTTTACCAAATTGTAATAACTATATAAGATACAACTGGAATATACAGGAAATGTGTTCAAATCATTCAAAAACGTAATTCAGAGTGACCTCCGTTTGCACTCCAAATGAGATTTACTGAACTAATCTTAAGCTGTTTTATTAGGTTTCACTAAAACGTTTCAAGAATTTCTCACTGTTTGGTCGACTTTCTGTTATGTATACAGAGTTCCAGTCTAAATTATTACTTATTTATGTGGATTTTTTTGTGTGTGTTTTGCACATATTTCCTTTTTTCTCATTACCCAATAAAGGTAAATAGAAAGGTATGCTATTTGAAACCCTTTAAAATCAAAGACTTTTGCATATTGCTATAAAATAAACAGTTTTACCTATTATTATGAGGTAATGCAGAATTCCATAAAAATGGCGTGCATAAATGTGCTCTTCTCTGGTTTAGAAATAAGGCCTTGTGTTTACTTGGTCTTTGTGGGAGAAGTATTGACACATAAAATAAAATTACATAGTCATAAGCATGTTTTTACAGTGATGTATTTACAACGATACAATGGTATTTAGGAGCTAGAGTCATAGTGAAATAAAACATTACAAGTGTCATTTAGATTGATATGCCTTCTATTACATGTTCCTAAGTACATGTGAACATATATAGTGGAAAATATGGTCAAATATATATATATATATAAAATCTGTAAGTTCATGCTGCAAAAATAACACATTTTTAATAATATAAGAAATGTAAGACATCAGTTCCACTAAATGCAAATGTAATATGTGTTATCATGAGGAACCTTATAAATGCAAATGAAAAACACCCAGGACTCAGCAGCTCCATGCCTGCTCTTTCAGTAGAGTAGCCTTACCCATAATAGACCAGATTTCATTGTCCTCTGCAGACAGAGCCATGAGATGGACTGTATATGAAAAAGATCACCGTGGCAACAGGAGCCCCAGTTTGGAGCTGGGATGGTGGAGGCTGAGGGCCGGACTAATCAATGCTCCACTGTCTCAGTAAATCTTCTACTGGAGGGCACTTTAATCCATGAAATTACTACTGGAATCAATCTGACAGGGGAAAAAAAAAAAAGAAAGAAAGAAAATAAACAGAGAGAGCGGATACACATGAAGGAATTACATATGGAGGAGTAGAAGTATGTGAGGTGTGCATGGAAAGGCTCATGAATAAAACTCAAAAGGTCACATGGAGGTCATCTGCAGAGAGGAGAACATGTTTACAGGTTCAATAATATGTAAAACACAGTCGTGGTAACATTCTCCAAATCTACTGCAGCTCATTACATTGAAAACCTGTTCGCTGGAGGATCTGGGACTGTCGATCTCAAACACAGGGTCAGGACCCAAAGTGGGCTGTGGAGCTGAGTAAAATATATAGCATGAGTAGAATATGCAAAGAGCTCTGGGTGGTGTTTGTAAATACCTCAACAGCACAGGCCACGGTTGTAAAAAAAAAGATGCAACAAGATGAAAATGGCATAAAAAAAAAAAAAAAAAGGACGTTTCAGAGACAGTATTTGGACAGTGAAACAGCCCATCAAACATGTTTTCATAGCATTTATATTGTATTTGTTGTTATGTGTCGGCCTAGTTAACATTATGTGTAAGTGTTAGATAAAATATTTGGCTGCGAAAAACAGTTCAACATCCCAACAAAGTGCAAACACTGGAAGAGCCTAGAATGATTAATAGCGGGTCATGACATATATTTGTAAATTTGGATCCTGAAGAGACAGTAAATGGATGTTTTTGGTTTTGAGCAGCAGAAATCTTGGAACTGTTGATGTGTTGCACCTTTTTGAACCAGATCAATTTACATGTTTCTGCTGAATTGTATTCAATCAGACCACCTCTGCTTCTTTTTATTGATTTTTTTTCCACATATGTAATAAACTGCTTTGGACAAAATTATTCAACCACCTATGGTTTTTCAGTAAAAATTAAAGAATTATTCAACACTGATGATTTTGTATGATATTCATTAAAAAGACCAATAAAGGTAATAAGGTCATAATCAAATTCCATAATAAATAAATACATTCAACAAATTAAATTAGATTAAATTAAATTATGAATTAAATTATTATTGATACAAAATGGACATGATATGGAAAAAGTATTGATAATATTGAAAGATGTGTTATGATTTGTATCAAACAGCTATTGTTTAGTGAATGAGTATAAATGTATAGCACTTATTTTGTTTGGTTATCTATTTTTATTACATTGGGCTGTTGTATTATATGTCCTGTTTGTGTGTGTGTGTGTGAATAGTGTAAGATTAATGTAAATTATTAAAATTGTTGCTGATGGGGATCTTAATAAATGAAATAATACATAAAACTATTTAATAACTGTAAATTCTACATAAAATCTACACAACACACTCATTTTCTAACTCTAATATAAGAAGGCAGATGATGTGGTGTTTCATGAAGAATACAATAACAGAGTCGATGCCTTCAGTGGAAAACTCTGCCATATATAGAATATCAGATTCACAAAGAAAGAGACTTTTTACAGGTTTTATAATAATTCTGGTTGCTGTTATAGTTGGTGTTTTTAGAGCTGTTGGCTTTAACCATCCATTCCCACTGCCTTCATACTTCCTATTTTCTGATGGTAAAACTTGGTGGGACACTAGGACCCTGAGGAGATATGGGTTCAGGTCCTGCTTCTCACTGCCTCCTGCTTCATCTCTGCAGTCACAGTGTGTGAGTGGAGGGGAAAGCAGAGACTGAGCTGGTGTCTTTGCAAGCATTTACATCAGCATCGTTCCTCAGAAAAATGTCTGCCACAGCTGTTGTCATCCAGGGGGAGGATGCACAAGGCAGATCAAGGAACGGGAGGAGAAAGAGGCTTTTACAGTGAGAAGTACCTCAGCAGCATTCATAAGGTACAGTGATTGATGTCCACTGTGTACCTCAGCAGTAGGAGCTAAACCAGGTTTTCATCCTTAGAGACCAAAGCAGCAGACAGCTGCATCAGGGAATACTCTGTTTCAGGTACATATTGCTCTCTGCCTTGTTCTCGTTGTCTTTTTTCCCCCTCATGCTCAGTGTTTCTCACTACATTTTCTTGCTTGTTCTCATTCTCTTCTTTCTAATGTGCTGATTATATACTGTTGAGTGCAACAGATAAATGTGATTTAAGTGTGATGTGATGTATACCAAGTGGGCCTAGCTTTAAACAGTGGGTGTAATGCATTAATGATTAATATATAAATGAGTAGGCGGTAGATATGACTAAACCAGGCAGGAGGGTTAAAGTGAATTGGGAGTACCCCTATGTGTGATCTAGAAATGCAGCTCACTGAGAACGATCATTCATAGGTGATGAGAGAGGTTAGAGCTAATTTTTTAACCTGATTTACTCTGTTATCACTGGAGAAAGAACAAACCGGGCTTTTGCTGATTCTGTGGCAGAAGGAATTTATAGCAATAAGCATCTGGATGTTGTAATCTGACACATGCATCAGCAGCCACCCATGTCTGTTTGTTGTCTGAAACCGCTAGGCAAAGTTAATATGCAGAAAACCTCTGCAGTCTGTGGATACCCTCATCCAAACACATTTGAAACAAAAAGTTACAAGTCTTAGGGTTTATTTGTGGTCTATTGTTGTGCCTAGATGAAACTATATCCCCTATGCATATTTAGTGCCATGCCTCCGTACCTGAGACAGTGACAAGGCCTTCTAGAAACCTGCACTTGTATTTGTGTAAGTAAACGTAGCTGTAAATATTCAGTTTAGATTGGCCCTGGCCATACATATTCAGGAAAAGCTCTCCACCAGATGTAGATGTGATCAAAAAGGGCCAAAAAGGACCTTATTTCACTGATAGCATTGGTTTGAGGAATTAGCTTGCATTCATACGTCAACAGGATGTGTGCTTGGAAAGTACTTATCACCTGCAGCTCTAGAGGGACCAGACTGGATTTATCTTTCACCTTATTAATCTGAGATTCTTCATTTGTGTTTTTCAAGGAGGGCGAGTATGGTCATACAAATGTGCTTTGATCATTACAACCTGTTGGGAGAATAATATCAATCATCCTTAAGTGCCTCATTCAGTTGTTTTAGCACATTGCTAAACACCCCATACCTTGAATGATGCAGTTTTAATTCAGTTAATTGGTTTTGAGGGTTGGATGTGGATTATTTTATCATTAAAACTGCATTAGGAGAGATTTTAAAACCCTTTAAAGGTGCTCTCTATGTCAGGTAAATGTGACACAACTAAAAACAAGTCAAACAAACATTCTCCACATATTCACACTGTTTATTGTCCCATCCCCTTAAAAATCTCTCTTTTGCTTCATAGGGTGGTTTGCAACTGATGGCAAAACATGACGATTTTTTTGATGGACAGGAATTCTAAAATCAGATCACCTGCCCCCCGACTGCAAGGCATCTTTTGACCTCGTTTTCAAGCCGCTGTTTCCTGGCCGTACTTCTTCCTGGCTGTGAAGGATGGGTTATGGGCCTGTGACTTATCCTGCCTACCTGCCTCATCCCACCCTTCAATGGAGCCGACGTGGAACTCCTCCCACCCACCTCCACAGCTCATGTCCAACATGTCTGCCTCCTCTCTGCCTGAGGGTTGGGCTCTGTCTCAGTCACTAGCCCTGCTGGCCATGCTGCTCATGGATCTGCTGGCTGTGGTGGGTAATGTAGCTGTCATGGCGGTCATTGCCAAGGCCCCACAGCTCCACAAGTTTGCCTTTGTTTTCCACCTGTGCTTGGTGGACCTGCTGGCAGCGCTGGTGCTGATGCCCCTCGGCATGCTCTCAAGCCGAGCCTTCTTCGGGGAGGCCCTGTGCCGGAGCTACCTCTTTCTCAGTGTGTGCCTGGTCAGCGCTGCCATCCTGTCTATTTCTGTCATAAACGTGGAGCGTTATTACTACATTATTCATCCAATGCGCTATGAAGTGAAGATGACTGTTGGCTTAGTGGCTTCAGTGCTGGTGGGGATCTGGGTCAAAGCCCTGGCCATGTCCGCTCTGCCGCTGCTCGCCTGGTTCCTGCAAGGTGGAAGAACTCCGCTTCTAGAGAGTAGTGGGGTGGGGGGAGGAGGAGGTGGGCCTGTCCCATCTCCGCCTGCACAGGGGCATAGGAGGTGCTCACTGCACTGGACAGGTGGGGGGTCAAACCGCTTGGCCTTCATGGTTCTTTTTACTCTGGTCTATTTCTTGTGCCCACTTCTTGTCATTCTTGTTGTGTACTGCAATATGTTCAAAGTGGCCCGGGTGGCCGCCATGCACCACGGGCCTCTGCCTACCTGGATGGACACTCCTCGTCGCCAGCGGTCAGAGTCACTCAGCAGCCGTTCCACTATGGTCACCAGCTCTGGGACGGGGACGGGGACGGGCAGAGCCACACCACAACGCCCCTTTGGTGGAGGAAAAGCTGCAGCGGTGCTGGCAGCAGTAGGTGGTCAGTTTCTGTGTTGCTGGCTGCCATACTTCTCTTTTCACCTGTATTCAGCGCTGGCTGCCAGCCCTCCGGCCACCCTGGCCTCCCTGGAGGAGGTGGTCACCTGGATTGGCTACTTCTGCTTTACATCCAACCCCTTCTTCTACGGCTGTTTGAACAGACAGATCCGGGAAGAGCTGGGAAAGCATCTGCCTTGTCTTTTTCGTCGAGCAGGGGTCGAGGTGGAGGATAGACTACCAAGCCGTGATGGGTCCATAGAGGAGAATTTCCTCCAGTTTCTTCAGGGCACTGGCTGCAACTTGGATCCTCAAAACTCTCACAGCACCTCCAGTCCTAAGGGGGAGGCCGGCTGCCCTATGGCTCAGTCCCAACCACTTGAGCCAGCGCAGCCCATACCCATTGATTTCCGCATTCCTGGACAAATTGCAGAGGAGACTTCAGAGTTTATTGAGACTGAACAGGTGAAAAATAACCATATATATACAGACAACTAAGTTTTTACAACAGCATCTGTATTTTCTGAAAATAAGTCTAATTTTGTTCCTCAGATATAAAGTGTTTCAGGAGTTATTTCAGTGACAATATGTTTCTGTGTCCAACTGGTAGCTCAGCTCATTAAAAAAATAACTTTAAATTGTATTTTTGAGTCATTGCACTTTGCCTCGTCAGTTTTCATTCTAGTTTTGAAAACATCCACAATGATACAATCAAATGCATTTGTCGGAGATGCATTTCAACTGTTGTCTGTGAACAGGGAAATCACTGCTAGTATTAAAAAATGGCTGTATTTTGGGCCTTCCACACAACTGCTCAGCTCTGTACAGTAAATAACTCAGTGAATCAACGTTGATGTAACTCATTAAAGTCTTTTTTATTAAAAAAAATAGATAAAATCTTTTTCTGGGAAGGAAATGGAAAATTCAGAAAGTTTACATTTCTGGAATACCCCATTTGATCTGGAACAAAGTGATGTTTTCTCTAAATTAGTGACATGATTGTGCAGTAACATTGTGCTACTGGACAACATTCCTTTGGTATTCATGAATAATGATTACATAAGTACCTACATATAAGGGAA
>JAPTYQ010000023.1:21372430-21384165 GCA_029814465.1 Ostorhinchus cyanosoma
CATTATAATGTGGTATCTTAATATCACACCATTGTGAGCAGTT
Source organism: Ostorhinchus cyanosoma (assembly GCA_029814465.1). Classification (NCBI taxonomy): domain Eukaryota; kingdom Metazoa; phylum Chordata; class Actinopteri; order Kurtiformes; family Apogonidae; genus Ostorhinchus; species Ostorhinchus cyanosoma. The sequence goes on from JAPTYQ010000023.1 coordinate 21,372,474, forward strand.
CAGTCAGATTCTGTTCAATTGTTTCTTGTTTTCCCTCATTAAAAAGTTGCAAAAAGTTCTAAATTCTTTGCTTTTCAGGTTTGTGATAATGTGCCATTTTGACATGCAATGCTATATGTCTCTTTTCCATAGTGCTAAATAATCTTTTGTTTATTCATCTTGTGCAAATGAGAAATTGTGTAAGTGTTTACTTCAGCCTGCTCCATTTTGAACACATTATGGAGATTGTATAAATTTATATATTTAGTTATTGCATTGTTCTAAATGTAAAAAAAAAGAAAAAGAAAAAAGGTTTCATTCATTCATTCATTCTTTCATTCATTCATTCATTCACTCATTTATTCAAATATCTATCAATGTTTTTCAAAGCAATGTAAATATATACTCTATATATGGAAAGAGAAAACATTGCTCACTTTTTTTGGTCTATGGTCTCTGCAAACAAAATGCTGAATTCCATGAAAAGTGAAAAAAAAAAAGAAAACCCAAGCAGCCACTGATATGCACCCTAGTCTGTTTTGCAGATACAGTTTAACCAAGCAGCTGTGGCAAAAAAGCAAAGGATTAACTGGAGCTGTTAGGGTGATATTTAATTCTGTTTCAAGGTAGGTTCCTTGTTATATGTAGCAAGATGTTTTATACATTCTGTTGGATAGTTTTTTCTTTCAAACAAAAAGTAGGCCTCTTTTTTTTAACCTTTGCTGTTGCACCAGATGGTGAGTGTCATATCTCTTGAAAACTGGGTCAGATCTCAGAAAAGGGTGGAGATGTCCTGAGGCAAGATTTAGCTTTTACATTTTTTACTTCACTAACACTAAGCCTGATGTCCTCCAACTTTACAACTACCCACTATATTTGTTTTTTAAAGATGAAGCTCATTTACTGCAGGTGCTGACTTTTCATCGTTTAATGTACAGGTCTGTTCATTTTAATTTGGTTTTTAACTGTATTGATACCCAGGTGTTTATTGTATGACACAAAATTTCAACCATTTTTTTCAGAGTTGATCAAATTTAATCTTTGCTGTAGCTCTTGTGGATGTTTGACCGTAATCTTGTATTTTTAACTAAAGTTGAAATAATTGGTTTAATAACTGATGAGTCACTTCACTGAAAACTGACTCATTTTTACTAACTATGTTGATTATTGATTAGTCATTTAAGTAAGCTTACTTTGTAAAGTTCAAATGCCTCCTTTTAACTTGTGTCAGCTTCTCCATTCTTTTGAAATTGAAACTTTTCTGTATTATATGATACTAAATATATTTGGCTTAGATCACAATTTGAAAATGTCACTTTGAGCTTTAGAAAAACTATAATAGACAAAGTCACTATTTTATGACATTCTTCAACACATTGGTAAATTAATTTAATAAAAACATCAGAATTGATGCTGTTTGGAGGTGCATGAAAAAGAATAAATGTTATTTGACTGCAGAAAATGTTCTTACCACTAGATGGAGATATTTACTGTCTGTAGCTTTCTAGCTTTTAATACCCTGATGGACATGGGATCAATGAGTCAGTAAATATCTACTAAGTACAGTAGATATGATGAAAATTCAAAATAAAATATTTATTTTAGTATTGATTAGTGAGGTTCAAAAACTTTAATCCGAATTTATTACATGAATGATAATATTCCTTGAGAGAGAGCAAATCTTAATTTTGCAGGAAAACAAATGTTTTTTTAACAGTAAATGTTTGATCAACTCATCTACAAATACATTTGAGTTGAAACACTAACCTGTAATTTACTGGACCTGATTTTATATATTACATGTCACTGAAAAGGCCCAGTCAAGTAAAACCTCAAAAAGATGTCTTAAATTAACTTTTCCAAATGTATCTAATTATTATTACACTTTGTTATTGGATGTGTGCTATAAAAAGTAATGCTCCTTAACTGCAGGATCCATATTTCTGCACTTTCAGTATGTTACATGGGTTGCATTACTGTCCTGGCCTGGCATTGGTTGTCACTATTTATAAAACTTCTCGTCAGGCGGGCCTGTGCGGCGTGTGTTTAGGCGGTCTGTCTCCCCTCAGAATTTTCCAGCAAAGAAGATTGGGAGATCACCAGTCAGCTTACACACTAAGCTTGTTTCTGTGCTTATCCTCACAGTTCTCATTTCTTCTTTTGCCTTTTGTGTCACTTGCGTTTCATTTGGATCCTCTACCATTTTTATTTTTGTTGAACACACATTCTCATGATATCTAGTGTATCGAATGGCTATTTTTAGATGAGTGGAAAAACTTTTGTCCTTCACCTACCTTGGTGCCCAGCTGGATGGGTGTAGTCAGTGCCCTGGCTCTCTGGCTGTCATGCTAGCTACACACTTGGATCTGCAATGCCCTCTTCTGTGGCTGTTTTCCCCTACATTGGCTACAGGAAGCTCATTCCCTGGTTGCTAGGGCAACCAAGGAGGATGGACCCCATCAGAAGGCAGGGAAGCCTTGGGCTGCTTTATAAGTTATGGCTGTGCAGCATGTCTCCTGACATGCTGCTGGCTGGGAGGAGGAGCTATCTCTGCAGAGGAGCGTCTTCTGGTCCAGTATGGGTCCCACCGCCCTGCTGCCCCATCATGAGACAGAGCTCCGGCATCAGAGCAAGTGCTCCACTCTCCCTCTGCTGGCCACTAAGGAGCTTTTACTCACGCTGCTCCCGTAGTAACAGGAGCACAGGCGGCAAGATGTCATCCTCCACCTCCTCCTCTGCTACCGATGGACAAGGGAAGGTTAAACCTAAATCCCCGTTTCGCAAGAGGGGTAGCTTGCAGAGCACCACCAGCCCTGGTGAGTGTGAAACTATGGTAGAATGAAAGCAGAATCTTGAAACTGTTACATGAAAGTGAGGACAAAAAAATTGCACCATTGCTCTCTTGTAGTGAAATATTTATGTTGCTCACCCAGAGCACTTAGAAAGTCACTGAGTTTTCAGAGGTGGCTATGCTGCACGTCTACTTTGTTGGTCGTGTTTTGTATCGGTGATGGAATACATTAACTTATTTAGCATTGTATGACATTCAGGATAAATGTGGCTTCACATGGAACTATGATTTTCTTCATTAAGAAGAATATTGACCTGAACTAGAATTGCAAATGGTTATTATTGTTTAGTATTGATTAATCTATGGAGTAACTGAATCATTGATAACAATTAATTAATAACATGACTGAAATTAATTCTGACCTTGACAGGTGGTGTTTGATTAACTGCTGGATTTTAGGCAAGTCTTGATACTAAAAACCAGCTCATTTGTTTAGTTAAAATGCCAGTGGAACTAGTTTTAATAAAGTTATTTTCAGTTGGTGTGCATGTTGACTTTAGAAGATGTATATATTAATAAAACCTGACTGTTTGGGGCATTTTTGCATTCATTTGTAATTTCAAAGTCCGTACTGTTCACCCTGCCCTCATGTTGTGGTCGTAACAATTATCTGATCAGCTGGAGGTGGAAAGAGCAGTGGGATTATTTTATTTTGTAATAGCACGCCTCTAATCTTGACCACAGCACCTTCCACTGGTGATATCATCTCTCCAATAACATTAGTAATACCTTTCTTAACTCTAGTATTTCCTTCAAGTGTTACATACACTCCAATGAGTGGTGCAATTTAAAAATGGTGAAAACTATTTTCTGTCATCTAAACTTAACAGAAAGTTGTGTTTTCATTATTACATTTAAATGACTAAAACTGTATTTAATGTTCTTGTAACAACATCCAAAAGTGAACGTGTGTTTATTTTAATGACTTCTGACTTATGATAGCCTTTCAACAAAATTAGCCACGTTTTAGTTGTCATTTATCCATAATATTTACTATTGTCACTGGCATTCATATTTTCTCTAGACTTCTTCAGAACTAACATGTATTGCGTTGGCAGTCGCTGGATGTATTTGCCATTAATGTTATGGTCGATCCCAAGCTGGGCATAGGAGTTTAATTAACCTTTTAGTGGGATAAAGGGCAATAACAGAAGACCTTTAGTAACGTTTGAAGTCAGTGCTTTGAAGTGGTCTGTCTGGGCAAAAAGGACACAGTGTTAATTCTAATTAAATGATAATATTCATTTACTTTTAAGCTAAAAGTTCAGTGGCTGTAGCAAAGCACAGATGTTGAATATTTGCTGTGATGCAGCAGAAGATCTCAAGCAGTAATTCATAGTGACAGACTCCATACTCTTATTTGCTGAGGAAGCCTGTCTTTGCTGCAGTAATAAATAACTTAGGAGTCTCTCCATCGATGCAGTCATTTAAGTCCTCTCAATTAGCCGCTTGGCTGAGCCCCATGCACTCCGAGTCTGTCATAAGAGCCACATAGGCTGCCTGTTTTTAGTGCTTCTTATGACCACACCGGTCTGCATTGCTGTTGTAAAAAATAGATCGTGTGCAGCTTGATTGGGTGGTGTTTTATACAAGGCTGAATGCTCCAGTCAGAGACACTTTACAGCATCTTTCCGTTCAAGAATCCCACAAGTTAAGGTTTTTTTCTGATAAACTCTGATCCCAGCACTCCTGAACAATTGAAACACATCTGTTATGTAAGTGATGGTGTTGATTTGCTGGTGGAAACATTGATGACCCAGTCAGCTTTCTGATCTGCAGGAATCCCTCTCTGCCTCCAGGCTTCTCTCCCACTAGACTGCCATTGCATCACATGAAGCAGAATATGTAATGTAGCTTCCCAGCCAAACCCGTATGATTTGATCTATAGAGTCTATTAAACTGTCTGTCAGAGAGGTGGAGGGAAATCCTCTCTCCAGCATGAATCACTGCTGCACCTGATACAGGCTTTTCTCTGATCTTTGCAAACTCTGGCCTTTAACTTGACATTACCTTGTGTACCTTTTATTATATGGTGTGGTAGCTGAGCATGTCAGATTTTGTTCTTTCACATAGCTTGTCAGCTCTTGAGCATTTGTAAGATATTGTGATCAAAACCTGTATACCATATTTCTCCTTTATGGATTGAAATAATGTATGTGGTAGTATGCAACATTTGATGTGTGGTTGGTTCCTTCCATCTGAAGGTAAGGCATCCATCAAAGGTAAGCCCTGTTAGGGCTGTAATATACAATTAATATCATTATTATCGATTAACTTGACAGTTACAATATTTACTCAATTTACTCAGTAGTCCTTTCGAGGCATAAAATCCTAAAAAATATCAATCTCAAGTTTCACAGAAATGGAGACAATACGGTAAGATATTTTGTTTTGTCCATCCAGAATCCAAATATATTCAAATCATGATGATACTTCCTTCCTTTCTCTCCCTCCCTCCCTTCGTCTTAAGCCCAATGCCCCTTCAAACTCTGAAGCATTGCAGCTTTATGTAGTAAGATCTAATCCTTTTCTCCATATGCACCAGTTATGCTGCCGCTGCAGTTGGGGTTATTCTGTTGTCCACCACCTTCTGTTTTTAATTTGTTATTAAACACACACACTGCTCCTGTTATAGTACGTTTCTCTGTAGGTTTGTCCAGTGACATTATGTACATCATGTGTTCTGTGATGTACCGTGTCATGTGGGCTTCATTCTTGTTCACTTCACAAGGATCAACCTCTGTACCTGCCTCACCCCTTCTTCCATCGGCTGACCCTGCAGTCGTAAGCAAACACAGAGAGGCCTTTCCCAGGCCACATAACCCCAGAGCTGTCACTGTTACAGCATATTGTAGGTGTTACTCATTCCTGCTAAAAATGTGTCACAAAGGTGAAGCATCGTTAAGTACAGAATTAAGTCCACAGTGTTTGCTTTATTTGATATATTTGGGAATCTGCACAACTAAAATGGTATGTGGACAATGATTTTTGGATTTCAGCCTGTTTTTATGGTTATACATAGTTTATAACACGTTTGGGTGATTCGTGTAGTGGTAAACTGGCAGAAAACAGAATCACCAATGTTATAGAATTCCTGTTTTTCTGTTATTATTTTTATTTTTCAGAATTTTTAGAGAAAATTCAGAAACTTGTCTCATTAAAGTGCAGTTTTGTACTTTCCTGGTTTATCCACTAGAGGGAGACTGTGACCCAAAAGGCAGTAGTAAAGATGGACTATCACTTTGGAACTAGTGTCTGGTTGGTTGTGTCTCAGAGTGACTGTTAGACAGTGTGATCAGACATGACCAGACCAGTTAGTTCTTTGTTTGAGTGGAAAATTCCACAGCTTTCGTCTCTTACGAATAACATTGATACTTCCCATGTGACAGTAGAGGCTTGACAGTTCTGGTAAAGGGATTTTGGAAAACCAGGAACTAAGGCCTTAAGAGCTATTACAGTAACAGGTGGTTTGTTGTTGTTGGGTGTGACTAGATATCCTGTAGGGCTTCCCTATCTGTCATAACTACACCATAAACAACATAAACTCCACATCATAACAGTGGACACAACATATATCTCAGTGGGATGATTTGCAGGTTGATAGACAGTGCTTATGTTTATGAGGGTTGTATTTCATTGCTGAGGTACAGTTAAGCATGTTGCTTTACTGTCTCTGCTCTGGCCATGACTCCATTTTCATGTAATCCTCCTCATTTGATCACAGATGAGCCCATGTCAGCTGATGTTTGGTCTATGCATGGCACTTTGTTTTTGTCTTGTGAGTCAGTCAATACTTCGACTATCACTCACCTATTCATCTAATGATTTCACAGCTCCAAGTGTCACTTATTTTAGGACTATAAGCACACAGTACACTTTCATACAAATGCAGGGTGAAAACATGCAAAACTCCACATTTGCTCCATGTGTGAAATGGTTTTTGTCCATCAAACAGTTTGGAAAACAGCTGAACCGAAGTGTGTGCATACATGTGAGTCAGACACCCTTCTCCTAAACCATTTTCAAAAAGTCTTTTTGTTTCCTCCAGCTTTAATCCTTGCCATACCTTTGGTTTTAGTTATGGGATATTAACCTCTTGATGTGTGCATAGTGTTAAGTACAGTGTGTTGGAAGTGTGCTACAAGTTGTCAGTGTCGAGTGACACAGTGCTCCTCTTTGCTATATTCAGATATGGTGAGAGCTCCACTGACAGATGTGGCAAGACCTGTTTTCTGGGTTATCACAGAGGACTGGAGGAGGACCTGTCAATATGTGTATGTTTCTTTAGGGATGTGACGCAGTGTCTACTATCAAATAGTGGTTTGAGTGTTTACAGCTTCACATTCATGTGAAAATTCAGTTTTTTGAAAACTCAGGGTGAATGCTAATGCAAGCTTGTCCAGTTTTCTTCACATTCACATGGGAATTTGTTTGCAGGGTCACAGATGAGATTTGCTTGAGAACGGCCTTGGAAGCCCTGTCAGCTGCTGTGTTCCTATGGGAGAATGAAGTGGGAGTTGAAACTGTGGAGATAGATTCTTCCTTGTGCTGCTGAGTTGTCCCTTGGGCAAAACAACACAAGTAATACAGTATAGCAGTGAGGTTAAAACTGAGGTTAACACTGAACCACAACTCTTGACTTCTTTTGAGAAATAAATATAAAATGTTCCAGTTAAAATTCTGGAAATCATCTTAACATCCTCTTTTATTGTTTAGCAAATTATAACTATTTTTTTTTACAAGATACAAGGAAGTCATCTATCTTAGATTTTAAACTTATAAAAGAAAGTTGAAGGAAAAAACAGAAATAAAATGGAAATATAATTCACTAGAAACCCAAATATACACTGTCGGGTTACTTTATTCCTCTAAACTTCCAGTGTCTTTCTTTTATTACTTCCCTAAGTCCATTAATCCTCTATTATACTATACAGTCAAAGTTGGAAATATTTCAATATAAGTACTTTTAATGTTCAATCATACATTTTTTGTGGCAGCTCGTCATTAGATCAAAAAGTAGGTAGTTGCTGTGGCATCGTTAAGCCTCTGATGGGATGTCCTTCCCTCTTAGTACAGATCAGAAATGAAATGTCACTGGGAGCCACCATGCAGGTAAGAGTGAGTTAATGTGGTCGTCAGCTTAGTCAGACACTGGATGATTGGTGTTGTTTGTGGTTACTTCCTGACATATATTTAGGGTAAGAGGGAAAGTTTTTTCACCCCCTCAAAGCTCCTGCGCAAACTATTTTTGCTGTTCATAAGAAAAGTATGATTCAGAGTCCATGTCAAAGCTATTAGGGTGCTAAATATGACTAGTATGAACCACACCTTCCTTAGAAAACTAGGGCAACATTTTTGTCATAGTGCCTCGTCAAGTCTTGTGTGTTACTTTGGCTTATCTTTAATAGCAGCTGGGCCATTTTATATGTAATATTGCACAAAAATGGGGATCTGTCCAGAATTCAGTCCCTGGTGTGGGTTTATGTCTTCCTTTTGTATGTCTTTCATGGAGAGACACAGAATGTTGATCTTTGTGTGTCTCTGTGTGGCTGCATTTGTTAGATATTTATCTGGTATATTCCGTGACAATCTTTACTTTTAGCATTATTTGAAATATCTTTCATGTTTTTTTAAGGGTTAGCAGGTGACTTACACAATGTGAAATGCAGCCTACAGGCCTTCCTTGTGCCATGCAGGAGTCATGTGAGGCAGAAGAGTAATGGGATGTAAGAGTAAGAGTCACATGATGAAACGTAGCATGCATCATGTAAATGGTACAAATCCACACTGTATATACAAAATTTTTGTCTAATTATTTTTGTATTATTGTGCACAGTGCTACAGAGCAGGTAAATGGATGCGAAAAATAACATACATTGTAAAGTAATGGCCGTACTATTGTGAATTTTTAACACTGCATGTAGACAGACACATATTTTATCTTTAATGTTCCAATATCTCCAACATTAAAAAGTCCTATTTAAAGGTTCAGAATCATTGCAGCATTCATGAATAAGAGGTATGCAGTCTATGGGTGGGAGGTGCAGGAAAGATGGGAGGGGCCAGAGATGCAGGGCCTCCTCCATTTTATAGCACAATAGAGGGTGAAGTAGTTCATCACAATCCCTCCCTTTTTCTGCCACGTGGTATGTTCCAACCCAGTATTTAAATCCGGGAGCTTGACGGCTGTGCTGTTCATGCACTGCAAACCGGTGTAATCCAGGAAGCAGCTGAGGGACAGAGGCAGAGAGGGGGAATCAAGGGAAAGAGGAGAAAAAAACTGCTTCAGCGGCTCACTGAAGGTGACGGCAGTTCCAACAGGAGACTTAAAGAAAAGAGACAAAAACACCCTGCTCTTACAGACGTTTTACAGGAGAGAGTGTATCCTCTCTCTGTCTCTCTTTCCTCTGTTTGCTGTCATTCTCACTGTGCCAGCGGGGGAGGGTATATCGGCTGTCCCAGGCCTGGTTACATGTCCCAGCATCCTGCTAGAGCTCAGACAAGGCCACTGCGACCGTAACGGAGACTGAGAACAAGACAAGACAGGGACACAGAGGTATTGTAACCTATGCTGACTAGTGATGTGCAATACCACACAGTGCCTGCTATTGTAAATACTGTGTTACAAGAAGTTCTGTTTACATGTTCTCTGTTAGCTGTGGTATTTAACACTCCAAAAATAATACACAAACAATCTCATACTGTCAGGTAGGGTGCCTTTGCACTGAAAGAAGCTGAAAACAGTGAGAGGAAATACTGTCCTGATTTGGGGGGTTTCTTTACTGGGAAGGAGAAACAGATGGAAGAGAGGACTACGTCATGCATTGGTTAGGTTGCTTGGTCTGTTGCCATGATGCTGATCTTAGCAAAGCTTCATGAGGTCTATAGTTCATTACTGTGGTTGACGGTTGCAGTGTGTGAACATTATGGGGATCTGTTCTTTTCTTCCGTTCAACTTAATGTACATAGTGGTGTTTCCCAGTGGATTAATCAGTCAGGGTCTTGTGAGTTTGCTGAGAAAAACAAACATATACTGTACATTTTGCACACACGCATACACGCACGCACACACACACACACACACAATGTGCAACACATAGTGAGCTGCTGAACAGATGCCACTGAAGATGGTATGAGAAAAATGAATAAAAACAAAGAAAATATGTTAATGAACACTACTGTTCCGGTTAGCAGCTTCACTGCCTGATGAGTTGATGTCAGTGGCTGTTTATGTCAGAACAGTGATAATGTACTGTAAACTGCTGGCATCTCAGTTTTAAATATCCACCTGAACACGTTGACCTTCCTGATCTTTATAAGCACAGTGTTTTTGTGAGAACAGCTGACATGTTTTGTGTGTTGGCGTGTAAGGTTAGAGTGGTCTGTGGTCTTCTTTCCCCTTTTAAAAGCTGTTTATGTTGCAGAAATCGGCAGCAGCTGTAGTATCTCTAATCTTAGTATTAAACTTTATTACTTTTTTATGTATGCAGATGTATTTGTTTCATTCCATAAAAAGTTCCTAAAGTTTGAGAAAAATCATACTGTTCTATTTGGAAAGTTATTTTGAAACTTGTAGTTTGAAGCTGGCAAATGTCATCACCCATGTTTGTACTCTTGCACTAAGCGTGCTGAGTACTAATAATATGTTTTCCAGACAAAGACCTTAAGTAGAGGTTTATTCTCATCTGTGGTTGCTAAGGAACAGCTGAAGAGTGTCATCACTCTCCTTCTCTTGGGCATAAAGTGAAGTCTGTTAACAAAAACAAATGCCCTGAAATAAATGCAGCAAAAACCAAGACCACCACCCAGAGATACCCAAAACAATTTACATACCCCTAAATACCCAGTCAGTGTAAGATACCCATCATTTATTGCAGGGCTATAATATTTATAACTCTGTGGGATTCTCAGCTAATGGGAACAGAGTAAATGCATGATGTAAAATATAAGTAGCTGGCCATTTGTAACTATTATCAGCTTTTGTCTCATAATTATCAAAATGACATTAATTAGATAGTTAATATAAAATATTTGATGCATTGACACTTTATACACACATGTATTTTTCTAAACAGACTGATGCATAAAGTGCATAAAGTAAAAATAAACCAAGACAAACTCTTGTACTCACTCCTCCTGAGGTTGTGGTATGCCAGGCTGTGTCTGACTTATAAATAGGTAAGAGGAGACAAACGTAAATCCACTCAATGAACAGACGCCTTCATTTTCTCTGCTCTGAGGAAGGTTTGGAGCAGAGGTTGCACAAGAGATCCACATAAATGAGGCTGTGAAAGGCCAGATGTGTTCATCTAAATGTCAGTTCCACTGTATATTGTTACTATGGGGAAACGTGTTTCTGTGATCTTGTGCTGGAAACGTTTGGCCAACAATATCTGTTTTTAACACATTTGCCATACAACAGATTATTTGCTGATTTAATCACCAAACACTGGGCATAAAGTAATTAGTAGACAGACAGTCACACCCATTAGAGAGTAGAAGGAGATAATTAATACTGAAATTAGTCTCTGAGATATTACAAGTTGCGAAACCGCTCTTAATCTCTGCAGTAGCAGCCAAATTTCATTATTTCTCTGGGTGTCATTTTGTCTATTATGGCAGTAACTGGCTCAGCAAGAAGTCTTGTCTGAAACCGTGTTGAACATTGGACATCCTGATTAGAATGTCTAATTAATATTATGGGATAACTTGAAGATTTTATGTTTTAATTCAACTCACCCATAGCATGATCCCACTACAGATTCCAATTGTACTATTATTCTGTTCTGGGAGAAGAAAATTTACTGTACAAATAATTGTCATTTAGGAACTTTTTGTGTAGTATTAGTAGCTGTGGTTCCA
>JAPTYQ010000023.1:21384265-21404686 GCA_029814465.1 Ostorhinchus cyanosoma
TCTGGGAGAAGAAAATTTACTGTACAAATAATTGTCATTTAGGAACTTTTTGTGTAGTATTAGTAGCTGTGGTTCCACGTGCAAAAATAGATTTCACTGTGTATTGTACTGTGCATAACTGTGCATGTGTATCTTATATGCATAAAATGTATCTGGAACAATTTGTAGTTAGAAAATTAAAAGAAACATTAAATTAGACATTACAATTGTTATTTGTAATTTAAATGTTTTCATTTTATTATATATTAAATAAAACATTTTCATCGTTCATCGTTTTCATTCTTTGTTCAGCTGAATGGGGCATCAATTTGGGCTATGAAAGATCGTGACAAGCAAAATAATAACAATAGACAGTTAATCTAAAAAAGGAACATTGAGTAAATGATTAGTCACTATCATGACTCAGAAAAAAGAAAAGAAACATTCAGTTAAATTGTAGCTATGCCAAGCACACTTATTGTTTATGTCTGATTTGGTTGCTGGAAGCACCGTGTTAGAAGAAGAGTGAATATTTCCATCGACCAGTGGCAGGATTGTCATGGTCCTTCCTTTTGCTAATGGTGTGTTACTGCTTTGAAAGGCCACCTCATGATGTGAAAGAACAACAATCTACAGGCTGCAACTGCACAATGAAAAAGACGAGTTTGACAAAGACGGACTTCTTTTTATGTGCTATTTATTCTGCAAAGATTTAGCCATTTTAATACCATGTCTTGACCTCCTCATGCCTACAAGTTTTACTAAAATATCTTCAATACTGATACTATTTTGTAAATGTACTGTTTCAGTCTCCTGTTCTCATCTGTGCCTAAGATCAACAACCCAGGTGTCTTTGACCCATATTATAAAATGATAATGGGGGGGTCCAGACCAATCTACAGCACTGGCCCAGTGCTAGATCTGGCTGTGCAAGACTAATGAAACAAAATAAACCAAGACATTTAATAGAAACATTAGTTTTAAGTGGAAGTTTAACACTACACTGGTGTGAATAAAACTGTTTTAAAGTAAGTTGTGTTCAATACATTTGGTCCAACATTTGGTTCCTTGATGAACCTTATATTATTTTTTTCTATACACCAGAGGGACAGTACAAAAACCAATATGACCTTAGCTCAGGAAAGACAAGGCAGGTGGATTTTATTGATCCCTGTAGAGCACAGGCAGATACCATATGTATGAATATGGTTCAGAAGTAGTTGAACAGTCTAAGAAATTAACATTATATTTGCCAGAGGGAAATGCAAAGTCTGTAGCATTTCCTTCTAAAAAGACAGCAGTCAGCATGTTTGAGGTGAGTCTAAAGAATTTCTAAAATACTTCTTCTTTCATACGCCAACATGCCTTCTCATGCAATCTGGGACTGTGCAGACTGTTGAAAGACAAAATTAAAGTGCCTGTGTCAAGATTTCACAAAAATATGCCAAAAAAGAAACAAGGGTATGCAAGAGTGGTGGTTGTGTTAAACCTCAGTCTTTTTCACAAATGAGTTGCACTGCTTAAAACGGTCTCAAGGACAACGCTACAATCAAAGGTTACTATTTTTGGACTCAATGATGGCTTCTTTGTTATATATGCAGCACAAGTGGTTCAACGAGACATCTCATTTATCCTTATTGGAGTTTATTAGACACAGCACACACTAGTAAATGGATTCTTTACATTGTATGTTGGCTGAATGAATGACATATTTGTTAAAGCAAACAGACTTAGTTTCTCTCATTCTCTTATGTGTGTACTCGTGTTGACATCTGCAGTGGGTTTGTGTGATGTCATAGAGATAAATAGAGTTGGGGGTTTGGATTAAGAGTCATCTGTGTTGGAAAGGCCAGGGGATTACATGGATACTATACTGGGGCGAACTGTATGTGTGTGTTGTATATGTTTGTGTGTGTGTTCTGGGTATTTATTACATTATGGGAATTCAAATCTGTTTCTATGGCCACTTGTGGGAACAAAATACATGTCCCCATAGTGTATATCTTTACATTTCATGGTTAACAGTTGGTTTATGGTTAAGGGTTTGAAAGTAATGTAAGTCAGTGTAATATCCCCATGGAAACCCAGTGTGTGTGTGTGTGTGTGTGTGTGTGTGTGTGTGTGTGTGTGTGTGTGTGTGTGTGTGTGTGTGTGTGTGTGTACATAGCTGACATTTGCATCAGGTTATTGATGCTATGGGTATGTAAATCTGTACCCACAATCATTTGTGAGGACTTGTGTGGACAAAAGGCTAGGTTGAGGTTAGTTTAGGATATGGTTAAGTTAAATTAAATTAACATAAATCAATATTACACTCTGTATACACATGGAAACACTGAGAATGTGTGTATTCATGGATGTAAGCGTATTTGAAGTGCTTTTTTTTGGTCTGTTTATTCCCTTGTACAGTAGGATAGATGCTGAATTACAGTGTTGATGCAATTTAAAAACAATCTTTTAAGCAGTTGTTGTGGAGAAAGCTCAGAAACCATAAAGAAGCATATCCAGTGTGTTACTTTAATACAGATAGAGTCTCATTTAACACATATGTTCCTGAATAAACAAATAACGGTTAAGTTTACATGCTCTCAAGTTGGAACACATGTCCAAGGCAAACTTCTGACCCAGCTGAGTAACAAGCAGGGACTGATTTTGATCTGACATATGGCTTCCCATACCTCAGACTGACCTCTTTACACAATGTCAGTCAATCAGCCACAGTTCTGGATTCACTGAAACATTGATGGGCGATTCATAATAGACCCAGCTCTGCAGCTTTAGCTACACTGAATCATACCGATGGCCATGTTCCACTCTGCTTGTGCAAGCTATGGCATCTTTTCCTGACAGTGATCTGGTTATTACTTACTGGCCGATTCAAAACTAATTTTAAACTCAATTTTGTTTTGAATACAAAAGCAGGATGAATGGATCCAAAAGTTAACATTTTCATCCATTTTAGTAAGTCTCAACCCTAGTTTGAGTACATTTGGTCTAGGATTTTTTTTTTTTATCTTTGCATGTGATGTGTTTTAAAATACTTTTAGTGTATATTTATTGATATTACATTACTCCAGGTTCTACTTTCACTGATAAATAACAAGATATAACTTTGCTGAACAATCAATGATCAAAACTCAATCTGTGATATATAATTTGTCCATTGGAGAACACACTGAGAGGTTTAGTTTTATTGGAAAAATGTCCTGCTATATAGAATTCTGTGGACCATCATCCAAAATGTATATTTATGCCATATGTTAATGCAAATAAAACAGTAAGAGATCACAGCCACACTGTCACAGCTTTGAGGCTATACTCATTAGAACCAGCACAACAAAGCTGTATTCAGCAACAGTGTGTCTGGTGTTGCTAATCATCAGGATGTGTGCTACTTCAAATGCTCTGAACACAATGTGCAGTTTAGACGGGAGTACACTTAATTTAATGTCCAGTATTTAAGGATCTAATTACAGAATAGAATATTCATAATTGTGTTTTCATTAGTGTATAATCAGCAGCAAAAATACAATGTTGCAGAGGGAGCAAGTCTACAGTGTTTCTACAGCTGCTCAGAATGGATGTAATTTTCTTTTTTTGTTGTCTGTTTGAACCAGAGTGGCAGCCACCATTGGGTAAAACTGAGTTGCAGGCAGAGCGGTGTAATCTACAACTTAGAGTAAATTCAAAGATTATTATATCAGCACAGAGAAACTGAAGAAAAAGGGCGTTTCTCAGTAAAGTATATCAAAAACTGAACGCAACGACAAGTGTCTACATCCACTGTCATTTGTCAAACTACATGGGTTTTACTGGCGAGTCATTGTTGTAGAAGATGATGCTGTTTCCGTGTCAACCTCTGAACGTCCAAATGAGTCATATCTGATGCTGAAAACCTGAAAAACTGCATTTTGCCTGAATTATTTAAACATATTAATAGAATTAGTGATTCTAAAGTTAATAAACATTTTGGATTAGTAGATGATTTTTATTCACCGCCAGCTGTTTCAGCTCTTTGAAGGTTAAAGCACTTATTAATCATGCGATTGTTGTTGTCCTTGTGGTGTCAGTATTACGTAGTATAATGTGGAGAGCTACCCTCTGTTCATTCCAAACTCTGCAGCCTTGGAGCCAGACAGCAGATGGCAGAGACTAATTGTCACAGGCCAAACACGCCACCAATAATGGCACCAATTATAGAGGCGAGTGAGCACACCACTCCCAAAGCTACAGACTTATGAGTGGGTGAATTACCACATGTAGGCAGGGATGCAACGGTACTGGAGAAACTCGTGCACTGTTCGGTCCACCCTGTATGGGACAACCTGCCCTTATGGACTGCAGGTTTTTGGTTTGCAACTGATTCTCTCTTGCACGTTCAACATGCATGAGAGCACACAGCACCCCGCCCCTCTGTGACAGACAGCGACTTTAGAATGAACACACATCAGAATCCTGCATGGGTCCATAACTTTTCCAAAATCGGCACCCACCCTACCTGCGTACATTACACCCATGACCCGACCTGTGATTAAACACATTGTCTACACAGTAACTCACTTTTACACTACCAGTCAAAAGTTTGGACTCACCTTCTCATTTAATGGCATGAGATGGACTGCAGATAGCCAATAAATGCTCAGCATCACTGAGACTGTTGGAAACCATTTCTGGTGTCTACCTCATGAAGCTCATCCAGAGAATGCCAAAAATGTGCAAAGCTCTAATAAAAGAAAAATGTGTCTATTGTGAAGAATCTAAAATATAAAACACACTTTTTTTAAACTACATAATTCCATATGTGTTCATTCATAGTTTCGATGCCTTCAGTGAGAATCTACAATGTAAATAGTCATGAAAATAAAGAAAAACCAGGTGAGTTCAAACTTTTGCCTGGTAGTGTAAGTACCCGCAGGTACCTGACCCGGTGCAGGACTGACACACATTCAAAACCATGACACGCTATTACAAGGAAATGTGTACGGTAGATAACTGTGGTGTTTTTATACCACAGTTTCCTTTTACATCTTTTTGCAGAACAGGAATTTATTTATTTAAAAAAGCCCCCTTTGGGCCTTAAGTGTGCAGTTGCCTGTTTTATACAACTGCATACATGTAGTCAAGGAATAAGAAAGGGTTATATTATTCAGTACAGAAAGTGTTATTTTATTCAGTACAGCGATATAGTTGGTTCCAACTGTAAAATTCAGTTATTACTGACAAGCATAATGAAAACTATAATTTTGGGAGAAAAAAAACTGTTCTCTTTATGCTCAAAACACATACCAAACCAAAACTGTGACCCAAAAACTGAGGTACAAACTGAACCATGGGCTACCTGTACCGTTAATGTACACATATTTTTAAATTAAAGTCACAGCTGTCTTAAAAAGTAAACAAGTAAATGTGAACAGATTCCTCCAGACTTTTCGGAGACAGGTTTATTTTGTGTGGTGTTAGGCCTACTTCTGCTTCCTTCCGTTTAGTCTAGAGTGGAGTGGGCGTCATCTGTTTCCAGCAGGTCTGGAGTGGGGAAGGCCCTTCTGTGTCATTCTCAGGTGTGTGCACGTATGTGTGGATTTGTACATGTGAACTGTCACAGGTATGTGAACAGCATGTCCGCTTGTGGCACAGTGGCACAGCTTACTGGTTTTACAGCTGTCAGATCTTAAATTGGCCTGTGAAGTTGGATATTTTACAAGGGTTTCCATGCTCTGTCACACTTGCAGCCACAGCCGCTGTTATCGGAGCCTCATAGGTAATTATGCACACTTGGCATTTGTTTTGTTTTTCTAGGCTGTTGAGTGTTTGCATGTGTTTGTCTTTAATGTCTTCAAAGTAGAGACAGGAAAAGTGGGCTAAATGTGTTCATGCAGCTGAATGAGGAAACAAAAAGGAAGTTTTTGGCCAGTGGTTTTTCTGGTTTTGAAGTCACTCATTATGATCTGTTGTTTGTATCTTTTAAGATCTTTTGTGTTAAATTACAGTGATGTGTGTGTTACATATGTTACTGATGAACTTAAAGACTAGTTTCTCATTGTATGGATTAGTAATTGTTTTCTGTTTTCCTCAAGTCTGTAGAGTACACCTTAAATGTGCACTCACAGTAGTTTACTTAAATCTGCAGTCTAAACATCCCTATGAGCCACTAAATCATAGTTTTCCACCAGACACTGGTAAACCAAACAAATTATCTTCTATTTTGGTCTGCAGTGGTACTAGTTAGTGCAGTCTGCTTTTATATATTTAGCTTTGTGTGTACATCATTGTTATGGAAGGAACTGTGTCCTCCAAATCACACAGGTGTTCCATGTGCATCTGTGCCCTCTCGTGTTGTGTCGATGTCGACATACTCTACTGCACTCTACTGGTGTTGCATCTTCTTTAGGAAAACACTTGGACTGATTAATTCATATCAAATGGATGAGTTTTTTTAATAGTTACCATGTTATTTGATATGCCTTGCAGATAGTGTGCACATTCTAAACAGAGGGGTTTTAGTCTCACACATTTACATGTGCTTGAAGTATCATACTAAATGTAAGGTTGGTTGCTCCGATAACAAACTGCTTTCAGTCCTGAACTGCTTTTACTTGACATTTTATTTTAACAAATGTATTGAGTGATATATTTAACTAATTGATATTAATTATAAAAAATATATTATAAACAAAAATGAATACCATAGTTTTGATTTTCTTGTTTTTTTCTGTGTACCATTGTCAGTGTTTTACAGGTTATACAAAGTATTTCAAAGGAGTAACTTTGGGCCTTTTAGAAATGTTGATGTTTTTTTTTTACTTATTTAAAATACCAAACAAATATTCTACAAATAATGAAAATAATCAGCAGATTATTATTCAGTAGTGACAACTACTATTGGTTGCAACCCAGTTCAATTCAGACTTTGTGTGCCCACAGATTTGTGTAGTGCGTCAGGACCAAAACCCCTGAAGCCTCAGCGATCCCTTCCAGGAACTCCTGTTTCACTCACACATTACCCAGTTGACCTACGGACATCCATGGAGGAGAAGTACAAAGAGATCGCAGAGGTGACAATTCAGAGCTTCTAAAAAAGAATTTACAAAAAAGTTATCACTGTGACTAGGTGGTGAGAGAACATACATTAATTACAAAGCCACTGCCTATATAACAGTTCACATGCTACTTAAAAAACAGCATTTTCAATGGCCTTTATTTAAATATTAATTTTGACTGGACTGTGTAATAATAAACCTAATTTACTTTTAAACTTAAAACTCAGATTGAGAATTTGGTTAATATGATACAAATTCAGCAACTGAAGTTGTTGAATTATTACATGATATACCAGTCCAGTATGTTCCATAATATGGCCTTTAATGAAAACACATGTAACAGCGTTTTTTTTGTGACCTGTAGAGTTTTCCATATGTCCAAGGTACATAAATGATGCCATAAATGATGACATTTTATGATGCCATAAAAGCTAAAACTTATGTTTTCCAACAGGAGCTGTTCACGCGCAGCATGGCTGAGAGTGAGATGAGAAGTGCTCCTTATGAGTTCCCAGAGGACAGCCCCATCGAACAGCTGGAGGAGCGACGGCACCGCCTCGAGAGGCAAATCAGCCAGGACATAAAGTGAGGAAAACAAACACAACACAGTCCGTACAAAACTCTAAACCTGACCTCAGACCAACACACAGACCAATAGTTAGCTCTGTTCTACCATCACCGATAGAGCGTTGCTTTCATCCACGCACACATGCTTCTCAGCAAATTGTGTGTTTGCAGGCCAACTAACACTCATAATAAGCTAATGGGGCTACCCAGCAGTTGGCACCTGCTCTGGTGTTTCATCCTGCCCTACACAGATTTTTACTGGGAGGTGGGTTCTGTCTTTGTTGCCAAGGTTGAAGCTATCTGCTCCACTAAGCCGATCCTCTCAGTTATTATCTGACACGCCAATGCAAGCCCCTGTTTCCCAATCTGAGTGTACCAATACTAATTATTGATAGTTTTTCTATTTGTCATTCACTATGATCATTTAATGCCAAAATGCTTTGTGATAATATTGTAAGTGTGTGTGTGTGAGACTGTGTGTGTGAGTGCTGATGTGTGTGTGCTTGTGCACATATTGGGTCTCTCTCCCCGTGTGTGCTTAAATTCCTCTCACTCTGATGCCCATCTGTCCCCTGGCTTGCCCACACTATCCTGCGCCGCTGCATATCACCCCAAGGCTTGAGCCAGAGATATTGCTCCGCGCCAAACAGGACTTCATGAAAATCGACAGTGTTCCAGACCTAGAGTGAGTGAGCTGCTTCTGTACGTTTTATTAAGGCGTTTTCTATTTGTTTGTGTTCTTTCAATCCATTTTTATTTTGCTTGCTTGAACTCCTGACATGTGTACTGCAACAACCTGATATTTTATCTATATCGTCTATATCTCTGTATCCTGAGCATACAGTATTTTCAATACTTATCAATATCTAGCCTACAGTACTTTTCTCCAGAAACATGGCAAACTTTATCAGCATATTGAAATGGACCTCATCTTCCCCCTGCTGGTGACCAATAGATATAAAATAGCTCTTAAAAACAGGTAACTTTTTCTTTCCTTTTTTACTGTATCAAAAACAAGCCTGCAACAGCTTTCGCTCTGCATTAAAAAAAAAAAAACTTATTAATGCCCTGGTCATTTGTATGTTAAATGTAAGATTATGAATGAAGGATCAATACACTGACAATTTAGTTTTTGCCTTCAGCCTTTAATCTGATTAATTCTTCTTGGCCAAAGTAAAATGGTTGTGAACATTTAACCTGACAGATACTTTTAGAAACTGTCCAAGAACCCAGCGAGGGCCACATTCCACCTTCTCTATTTTTCATTTCTTACTTTCCAGTCATCCTGCCTTGGCCTACTTTTCTTGTTTAAAACATATCTTTGTTTCTATCCTTTCAGGTTAATGAAGGAGAAGAGCATTGACACTGTGGATGATGGTTTTCCAGAGAGGGAGATGCCAATGGAGCGAGAGTATCAGCGTGTTTCTATATCTGGAGAGGAAAAGTGTGGGGTGAGGATATTTTCCACCAATTTGCAATTTTCCAGCAAAGTACTAGTTTTTTTCTTAACCATGTTTTGTAATCTATTTTTTCATCTAACAGGTACCCTTCACTGACCTGGTAGACGCTGCTAAGTGTGTGGTGAAAGCATTATTTATTCGGGAGAAGTACATAAATCGATCCATGCAGACCTTTTGTAAGACCACGGCTCACGCCTTACAGGACCTCGGGGTGAAGACTCACGATATGAGAGTTTACGATGATATTCCAGAAACTCCTGTGGATGCTGGTATACTGCTACATATGTTCACTAAACATATTTTATTGTAGAGAAAATCCATCATGTAGTGCAGTGATTCCAAAACTTCTAAGAAACAGACATGAAAAAAACAAAAACAATTCAATACCCATTAGTTTTGCAGAGCTTTTGTCTTATTTCTTGTACTCGTTATGTTGTGTACATCTTTTGGCATTTTTTATAGTTTCACCCTGTGTCTTATGTGTAGTTTTTGTCTACTTTTTTGTCTTGTTGTTAGTTTTATAATATAAAAAATTTTCATGACAGTTTCATCTTTTCAGACACCTTTTTTTTTTGTTACGCCTTAAACCATCATTCTGGTGAGATCAATAGTCACAAACGCTTCCTGAGGCCAATCATTTTCTATTTTATTTAGGAAGATTAATTTGTATATCAAATTATTGTGTGTATTTTGCTCTGATGCTGGGCCAATCCAATAAAACAGCACCATGAACAAGTAGATTGAGTGTATATCAAGTGTACGTACAAATGGAAGGCACCATAAACACATGCAAGAGCGAGTTTCATATGACAGCTCTGAATAATTAGGAAGATGAAAACATCCCTGTGTGATGTGTCATTTTAGGTAATATTCTATATTACATATCTGTGTAGTTATTTCTTATACATTTTTATTGAGGTAGGGAAGAAATGCTTCTGCAAAGTATATTAATGTAGGTGAAAGCACTCCAAACCAAAAAACAGAGTAGGGACCCTGAAAAAAATGTACTTATGGAGAAGTGTGAGCTACTGTGTTATTGTTAATTACTTAAAGATGGTTTTAGCTGTAAAGATGATTAAAGTTCCATCCCCTGTCTTCCAGATGCCCCTGTCCACCCACCTGTTTCTGAGACCCATCCCTACGACAATCAGGACCCTGGAAATATGCCCCCGGATGCAGGATATGGTTGCACTATGGTGGACGGAGTGATTCATGTCTACACTAAAAGAACCAACATGGACAAGTGTGTGTCTTTACCTGTGAGCTGCCATGTTAATACTGAGCCCAATGCACATCACGCTTTCAGTTTTAACTTCTCTGTCCTCTCTCCCTCTATTCAGAAGTACAGAGCTTGATCTGCCCTATCCTGACCTGAAGGAGTATATTGCAGACATGAATGTTATGATGGCTCTCATCATCAATGGGCCAGTGTGAGTGTTTGATATTAACATTGTCCATTTCTAGCTTGTATTTTATCTTTTACTTTCAAATCTGACACTCAGTATGGTGCTTACAGGAAGTCTTTTTGCTACCGCCGCCTGCAGTACCTAAGTTCTAAATTCCAGATGCACATCCTCCTGAATGAAATGAAGGAGTTGGCAGCTCAGAAGAAGGTTCCGCACAGAGATTTCTACAACATACGAAAGGCAAGAATGAACAAATGGCACCTTCTGCTCATCTAACTAATGCAGTCATCACTTTTAGTTTGGATTAGGGATGTAATGATTACCGGTATAATGATAAACAGTGGTAAAATTTCCAATGATTGGTATTACCGTTTAAATTCGAATTACCATGATAGCCATGTTTGATTACCGCACTTTGAAAACACCAGATCCAGTCCGCGCTCGTGTTAACCCCGCTGCTTCAGATCGTCATCCACATCAGAATATTTACATTTGTCCTTTCAACAGTTCAGGAAAATATGATTGTTTCACTTTCTGTTTGTGTTTGTACAATGGTGTATATGTGTGACATTGTGAATGATTTCATATGGAAAATGGTCAAATAAGCTCCACTATGACCTGTCCAACTACTTGTTTTCCCATTTTACATTATTTCAGTGTGTGTATAAGTACTTTTTGAACATTTTGAGCACAATGATAACTGTGATCATTTTGGTCACAATACCTGTGATATGAAATTTTCATATCGTTTCAGGCCTAGTTTGGATCACGTTGTTCATGCAAATTGTAACACACTGTGGTTCAGATATGGCACAGTCCCAGTGCCTCATATTGTTTTTCTGTTGTGTCCTGACTTCAGGTAGATACACACATACATGCATCTTCCTGCATGAACCAGAAGCACCTGCTAAGATTCATCAAGAGAGCCATGAAGAAATACCCTGAGGAGATCGTTCACATCGAGCGAGGAAGGGGTCAGACACTCAAGGAGGTGTTTGAGAGCATGAACTTGACAGCATTCGACCTGAGTGTGGACACTCTTGACATGCATGCGGTGAGCCAAATACTCAAAATTGAAGAGAATATATATAAATGTAATTGAGTGATTCCGACCTTTAAAGGCTTGTTTTCTTTTATTGACCAGGATCGAAATACATTCCATCGGTTTGATAAGTTCAATGCCAAATACAACCCCATCGGAGAATCCATCCTTAGAGAGATCTTCATCAAAACTGACAACCACATCGACGGAAAATACTTTGCACACATTGTCAAGGTGTGAAAAAACTCAGCATTTTTAACTTTACTAAATAATTAAATGATAAACACACAAACTGATACATTGATATCTCATGTCTCTTTTTATCCAGGAGGTGATGTATGACTTGGAGGAGAGCAAGTACCAAAACTCTGAGCTGCGTCTGTCTATCTATGGTCGCTCCAGAGATGAATGGGATAAATTGGCTCAGTGGGCTGTCAAACATAGAGTGTACTCTAACAACGTGCGCTGGCTTATTCAGGTCCCCAGGCTTTTGTAAGTACTCACACAGTGTGCTTTTAACTGCAGAATTTAACCATTAGGCTGAAATTGGTGAGCAATTTCACACTATTGATGTTGAACTCGACAGCCAAACACACACACACACACACACGCTTCTCCCTTTTCCTCTGCTTCCTAAATTCACAGATGTATAATGCAGTTGCACATTATTTTTGTCATAATTTTCAAGTTTTATCTGCGAGAATACACATGCCCCCTGTTGCTGACTGGTGGGAAAACTGTGAGCTCTGACCCACTTTTTTCCCATTTACTCAAGCAGGGCTGTGTTCTTTCAGTGACTATTAGAGTCTATTGGATTAGAATGATGTACTTCACCTTTAATAAAATAACAGTGTGTAAACATGGATGACACCATTTCACCCCCTAAACTACAGCCTACCTGTGATTTCTTTGTTTTTAATCGGTGATAATTAGATCTTTAATAACAGCAAATGTCTTTGTTTACCATCTCTCTAGTGACGTGTACCACACAAAGAAACAGCTCGCTAACTTCCAGGAGATGCTAGAGAACATCTTTTTGCCTCTGTTTGAAGTCACCATCAACCCCCGCAGTCACCCAGAGCTGCATCTCCTCCTGGAGCATGTGAGCATCACCTCACTAGAGCTAGAAGCTACCGTGATGATTCACAGTGTGTGTTGTTTTAATATTTGAATGTGTGTTCATAGGTGGTGGGCTTTGACAGTGTGGATGATGAGTCCAAACCTGAGCATCACATCTTCAATCTTGACAGTCCCCTGCCGGCCAACTGGACAGAAGAAGACAACCCACCGTACTCCTACTACCTCTACTACACCTATGCCAACATGACTGTGCTCAACCACCTGCGAAGGTACAGCGCATCTGGACATGTTTTCACAGACAAACACAAATGACATGAAAGCTTTAATGCCACTTCTCATTTGTCTAAAACAGGAGGAGAGGTTTCCATACGTTTGTGCTGCGACCTCACTGTGGAGAGGCAGGGCCCATCCATCACCTGGTGTCTGGTTTCATGTTATCAGAGAACATCTCCCATGGGCTGCTGCTCAGAAAGGTCAGGACAGGATATAACTGAGCTAGATTCACAAAGCCAATGAAATGTTCACCAAGTTAAAATAACATAAGCTTCTCTGGGCAGTGTTGCACATGTTTCAGTTATTTTAAATGTCATAAAATGTTATTAAGGAGGTAAACACAATAATTACAAAATGAGTGCAATGATCCAATCCAATCCAATCCAGCTTTATTTATAAAGCACTTTAAAACAACCACAGCTGCTGAATTCATGTTGCAACTTTTTTGTTGATTTGTTTGTTTCTGTCCTCCTGGTTTCTGTCAGGCTCCAGTGCTTCAGTATCTTTACTACTTGGCTCAAATTGGCATCGCAATGTCACCGCTGAGTAACAACAGCCTGTTCCTTAGTTACCACCGAAACCCACTGCCAGAGTATCTGTCCAGAGGCCTCATGGTGTCTCTGTCCACAGACGATCCCCTTCAGTTCCACTTCACCAAGGTTTGTGTGAACTAGCACAAAAAGACAATTAAAACTGATGGCTGCCTCAAAGCTTTTTTTTTTTCTTTTTTTAATAAACATTTGAATTGACATTAACCTTTGCATTTGTGTTGTGTGATCTGTTTGGTACCAGGAGCCTCTGATGGAGGAGTACAGCATCGCTGCTCAGGTTTGGAAGCTCAGTTCCTGTGACATGTGTGAACTGGCGAGGAACAGTGTCCTCATGAGTGGGTTTTCACACAAGGTAAACTACTTTGCAGGGCTCACCATTAAATGTATTTATTTAGACAATGAAGGTTATTCATGTTTCATGGTTACTTGGACTGATTTGTTTGATACAAATTAACAGCACAGTCATAACAGGTAGATTAGATATTATACATACATAATTTACATCTTCAGAAGATGCTTGCAATTCTGTTTTTAAATGAGATACTTTTTAGTGACAGGAATGTATTCTAGTCTTAAGGTGTAGTTTGGAATTCTCCTTTATAGTCTGTTGTTTCTCAGACCTTTGGTTTGTACTGGTGCACTTTAAAACTTTTGGAAATTCTGCTTCTTCAGAACTGACATGTATTGATGAAAATGCCCCAAAACATATCCTCACTGTTTGATTATACTCCTTAGGTTCATCCTCATCTAATTTTTCCTACTTTCAGGCAAAAAGCTACTGGTTGGGCCCCAGCTATTCCAAAGTGGGTCCCGAGAGCAATGACATCCGTCGTACAAATGTCCCTGACATTCGTGTGGCGTATCGCAGCGAAACGCTCTCGGAGGAGCTCCAGCTCATCATTCACGCTGTGAGCACTGATGAGTTAGACACTATTGATGAAGAGGACACTCTGTCCATGGGCCCTCTTCCAGGGGGACGCTGATGTCACATGGCTCTATTCTGTAAAGTCCCAATCCTCCAGCCAATCCCAGCATGACGCTGCAGCGATGCAGTGTCTCCTGTTGAGTTTACCCGTAATACCCAGATTTCTCACTATAGAAGAATGCTGCACACTGACACCCTCACAACTCCCAGAAAGCCAAGGATGTAGTGCTGCCACGCAGCTTCACTGTTCCTTGATTTCCTGTGTCTGGTTTCAGGACTGTAATGCCATGTTTCCACCACATGGACTCGACTCGACCAGGGTTGCATGTTGCCCCGTCAAGCTCGAGGACAGACATGTCTGAACCTGGACTGACCACAGTATCATTTTGTGGGCTGTCATCATGGATTAGCCTACCAGTATATTTACTGTATCAGGTTTTTTTTGTCACGGTTTGATGATGCAATGATGCAGAGACAACTTTCTGACCAATCAGTAGTCTGCAGTGTTTACATGTCACATTTTAGTATCTCTTCACCAGTTTTGGAACCTTGGTTGAGCAAATACTAAAAAAAGTAGTATCTAATTCCAGATTCCACGTTCTTTTACATAATGGAAACGCAAAAAGGCTGAGTCGAGCTGGTACCATGCAGTGGAAACGTGGCATTAGATAATACTCTGGATACAACTGTGGGTTGTGTTATTTTGTCTGACGTGTCCACCGTCAGTTTGCATGTTGAAGGTTCGTAGCATTAAGCAGCTCGGGGGTTTTCAAACACACAGAATGAAAAAGCACTAGAGGGCAGTGTTTTCTGTCTGCTCAATCTTATCCCTGTGTTTTAATTCCATAACCTTTCCTGCCAAAGCCATCATAATGTTTCCTGTGCTTGTTGTAGTTGGCCATAGACATGACACTGTCTACAGAATGAAGTCAACATCACATTAAGACTTTTAACTCTCTGAAAGCTGCTTACAGTACTGTTGACTATACATTCAGCTTAGCCTTAGTGCTTTTTTATGTTCATAATACATATGTGAGGGACTGTAGATTTAGAATTTGTGAGATGAAAGTTGCACATATATAGGAGACTTTGACAGGTTTCATATAGTAAACTGTTCAACAGTGGCTTAAAGATTAGAGAGCTGAACCAGAGAATCAAACAACAGGAGGAGACAGTGGACCAGATCAGTGTCAGCTACGCACAGGGCTTTGTGTTGTTTCAAACCATTTAGTTGCCAAATTGCATAAACAATCATTGTCCCATGATTTGAATCAGTTCTGAAATAACCAAGAGAATCTCTAGCTCTGGAGTCAGGTAGGAAGCAGATTTTCTCAGGTTGACAGCAAACATTCCAATAAGCAAAGATGAGTTTTTAGACACATATGAAAAGATTTCTAGTAAATGTAGAGAACTATTTTGGTTTTATGCTTTTCTGCAGTAGAAGTTTAATGGGGAAATGTGCATTGTTGACCAGTTTGTGTCAAAGGACAGTTAAGGTGCATGAATTCAGCATCGTCTAATGAGAACATCCGTCCCTTACCTCACTGTGGTATGAAGACATGGAGCCTGTGCACCTTCTCAAGGCCCTGAGCACACTGTCTTCTTGGACAAACAAAGTGGTGGAGTTTCCCCCCCTCTGCATGTCGTGCACTATACATATGCACAAAGCCAAGACTTCACAGTGCCTTTACAATTTTAGGTTCAGGCACTTTGCAACCATCTCCTTCCAGACTGTTGTATGTAAAAAGTTTTGTCTTTACCACTTATTGCATATTTCTTCACAGAGTACAAACCTGTGCGCTGTTGCAATATCCACATCAGTGGGGCTGAAATCCCCTAGATGCATGTTTAGAGTAAAAGAGCCTTTTACTTAGCCTTCATGTTGTATTGAGGAGGAACAGTGGTTTATGTTCAGGCCTCTGTCTATAAGTGCTTTTTTTGCATGCATGCATGAATAATGGATGGCAGGAGTGAATGGTTTGTTTACAGCCAGCTATAAAATGATGTAACTAAAAATATTCAGGATTGCCCACCAGCTTTTTCAGTCAGAAATGTGTTTGCAATGAATATTTTGTTCAGCAAACAGATTTAACCTCAGCATTTTTCACCATGTAGACATGAGCAAACCATGCTGGGACATGGTTAAAACTGATGCATGGTTCTTGTAGCATTCTTATGAAACTTCCCCAGACCTGATCTAAGATCAGTTGTTTTGTATTGTCCACTCATCCTGTTGTCCCACCACTCTGCCTGCCACTGGACACTGTCCAGTCAGACTGTGAGCGTTTTTCTTAAAAACTTAGATGCTACTGTTCAGTAATATTTGATGCCAAGACTAGGACTTACAGTGAGTAAACAGAGGATGTTAGATGTAGAAAGAGATAATGCATCAGAAAACATGAGCCTTTATCTGAGTAACTAAATGTAATGTATTAGCTCATAAATACATATATCTATATATGTTTAAGTCAAACAGATAATTAAGATTAAAAAAAAGGACTTAGATCTTAATCCAGCGAAACACAGTAGCTTCTATGTACTGAAGGATGCGCAGGGTTTTGCATTGGTGGAATTTGTGTGGTTGTTGGATTTCATGTATAAAGTGTATTTTTTTAAAGGCGATATAGAGATAAGAAATTTTATATTCACTATATATCAATGTTGAAGTTAAACGATTCCTTTTTTTTTTTTGCAGTAGTTCAGTGTGAGCTAGCATTATGTCATAAAAACACAATATTTTCAGAACAGTTTTTATTTTGGTCGTCCTTTTTAATTTGTCAAGCGAATAGGACACATTATTTTAGTGTCTGTCCTGCTGTTTCTTATCACACTAGCTGCTCCCCCTTATGTGTTGTTTCTTAGTTATTTTACAGTTGTAGTTCAATTATAGTCGATACATACATGATTGATACCTCTGAATTGTCCGTGATTTTACATCACAGCTGTTTTAAATCTTTTTTTTTGTGTGTGTGTACAGACTTGTGTTAAAAGCCTTTTTTCTTGAGTTCCGCTACTGACAGAATCATGAGTCATCCTGTTTGACAGCATCAGTCCAGAAGCTGAAGCACAAAGTGTCATAACTGCAGCTCCATTTTGTCACTGACTTGTACTAGTTTCAATCTGCAATGACTAGTTTGTCGACGACTTTTATAAATGTTTATGATGCAGTAGTTTGGATTCTCCGTTCCATCCCTGCTCTGGTTTGTCAACACTTAGACTTTTACTTATATATCCATCCGCTTGGTTTTTATAACTGTTTTTACTGTTTTTATGTACACCTCAAGGGTTTATATGTCTCTTAAACTAATCCCAAATTGTCGAAGACCCTACCTCACAATTTCAGATTATAGCTTCATTTCAGTTTTGTCCTCTGCAACATCAGTGTTAAATAAATAACAGCACCCCGTATCAACAGAAAGAACAGAAAATATTTACTGTTCAGTGTTTCCTGAGTGGTAAAACATAAAAAAATACACTTAAATAACTCAACGCCTGTAACATTGATGTCAGTTTCTCTGTATCTTATCTCACCATATATTCATTTCATATATTCTCATGCTCACACTCAAGATATTTTATGTTGTTAATGTATTTGCCGTTAAGTATTTTTGATTTTCACGCTACTGTCACTTTGTTTGACAGAGATTTTCATTTTTATTTTTGCCAAATTTTGATCTGTAGTCATATTATTGCCTGAAATGGATTGCCAGTAATTCACAGATCCAAAAGCATCTGATAATGAGGTTCATGTCTAATGTCTGAACAATATAATAAAGCATGTTTACTCACTACACCTTTGTACTGGTCAAACTTTTATTTACAGGGAACATTCTAAACAAATAGATCAGGCTTGGTCACCCTTCACTTTCACTGGTTTCATTGGGCTGATGTTATTTATCATATAATACAATTCTCATATTTGTCTTATTGATTTCATCACATAACAGGTTGAAACATTTCAAATTATTTCAGAAACATTTAACACATTTCAGAGTGAGATTTATATTATGTGATACATTGTGGAGCATTTAAAAACATATGACAATCTTTTAATAGATGTGATCTGTATGTTCATGTTAAATTGATGTAAACCTTAATCCCACCTTTTCCACAAAAGGTTTACACTATATGACAAGAGGAAACTGTTTTGGTCCTTGATGATTTTTGCGTCCTCTTTGGATTCGTCTCACAGGTTGCGTTTAATTTCCACCCTGCAGTTTTGAAACAGAACATGTCAGCATTTATCCAGTGTCATTCATCTGACTGCACTAAAAGCACAGTTGTAATAGTCACACATTTTAATACATTTTGTCATTCATTCTGTCATTTTTCTCAACCTTGACCAAAAAAAAAAAAAAAAAATCGGATTTAAAACAGGTTTCTGTTAACATGTTCTTTTGTTGGAAGTTCCAGGGATGAGTCTGGATTCAGCTCATTCAGTTTATTCTGATCACAAATAAGATGGACTCTGCGCAGATGAACCTCACGTCACTTCCACATTTATCTCCTCGTGGACGGGCTCACCCTTACAAATAGGTTGGTCTTTAACTTAGCTTTATCGAACTAGATCAGGCAAAAGTGTGGCCTCAAGTCGAAGTAAACTTACTTCAACAATAAATTGACTTCTTATCACCTAGAGTTGACAATACTGTGTATGAATGTGTGTGTGTTTAGATGTGTATCTAAAGGAAAACAAAAGGTAATTAACTCCTATGCATACAATAGGTTTCTTATCTTAACAATCTTAACATACTGACCAAATATTTAAACTAGAACAAACTAGAGTAAAACTGAAATCTGTTCACAAAGAAGTTATCACAAACATTAATGAACTAAAACAAATGAATTCGATGTTAACACCTTAACCATTAACCTATAAACAATTCATCCTAATGCTTCAATATCTGAATTAAAATAATATTTCATTTGCTTCCGTAAACAACATACATTTTTTTTTTTTGTGATTTTTCATCAGAAGTAATCAACATAAACTGGATATATTAGATAAAAATACATCTTTCATGCTCTAGTAAATGAACATACGTCACATGTTCAGTGGTCAGTCACTTACAGCTAAAGCAGACTTGATGGCTTGTAACTGGTTGAAGACTTTGCCTCCTTCCTCTGGACAGACGGTCTTCAGTTCCTCTCTGGTCATCCCCAGCAGCATGGAGCCACTGAGTCCGCCCAGACATCGCACAGTGCTGCAGGAGACAGAAGATGTTCTCATGTGGTGTGGTTCATGCATTAACGTTACTAATCACTTCACTTCCAGATCACAGATGTAAATTCAAGGTTATTCATTTATTTAACATCTCATGATTGACATAAATGAACAGCACTAATATCAATAGTCTGCAGTTTGCTTTTTAGAAATGATCTGGTTCTTATATATTTTGATAAGATGAACTGGAAAACAAATGACAAAAGTGCTGGTGAGTCTATGTTTACAATGTCATAAAGTGTTTGTACGCTTACATAATGATTTATATACGTGTACACGATAGATAAACCTATAAAGACCCAGCGTTACTTTTGTGTCCGTTTAGAAATGCATTTTTCTTGTTCTGTCGGCAGATCTTTTTTGCTTGAAATAAAATAAAATAAAATAAAATAAAATAAAATCTGCCGATGGAACAAGTAAAACTGATCTTGTTAAGAATTTTTGAAATAAGATTTTCAAGATCTATTGTCTACAGATAAGTTCTTATATCTCAGTAAAAAGTTACTCTTCTGGTGATTATGTCTTATTTTAAGTGTGATGACATATTTTGAGTAGAAATGAGAAAATAATAATACACTTGGTGAGATTTAGATTTTGCAGTGAACTCATCAGAGTCTGCAACACCTCATTCTGATCATGTATCGACTGATTGAGCAGAAACAGCTGAACTTCCCCCTGGGGATCAATAAAGTATATCTGTATCTGTATCTGTATCTGTATCTATATCTGTATCTGTACCTGTACCTGTACCTGTATCTGTATCTGTATCTGTATCTGTATCTATATCTATATCTGTATCTGTATCTGTATCTGTATCTGTATCTATATCTGTATCTGTATCTGTATCTGTATCTATATCTATATCTATATCTGTATC
>JAPTYQ010000023.1:21470454-21480981 GCA_029814465.1 Ostorhinchus cyanosoma
TCATTTTTCTCAAATACATGTTTTTCATCTGAACACTAAGGGCCAGATCTACTAAAGGTTTGCGTGTATAAAATCTAAAGAAACTGACGTGTGTACTAAGAGTTGTGACTTTCAAAGGTGCATAATACCGCGTCTCCATCCAGTTAGTACATTTGCCGCAATGAATATGCAATATGGGGCGTTTACATGCAATGGTGCGTTTGCTGGGAGGAGAAAATGTAAATACATTAATTTAGCGCATGTAAAGTGATTTATCAAACCTGAAAGCAATTTTGCTGATAGAAACTGTGTCTATATTTAAGGCGTCTCTAAGGGAGGTGTGAACGGTTTGGATGCGTAATTGTGCACACATGGCTGCAGTTATTGTCGCAAGTAGGAGACATCAAAACAATGAAACAAAATGCAAAGGAATGAATGAATGAGGAAACACTCATTAAAGCATATGGCCTGTCCAGCCTTGTGGTTTTGGAGCTGTTGGAGGAAGTCAGAGCAGATTTGGAGCCAGTCAGCTGCACCTGCTCCTCAGTGCTGCTCAGAGGCATCTCATCCACTGTGGCCCCACCTGCTTTATTTGTTGACGTTCTATTATATGCCGATTTTTCTTTTGTTCTTCCTCTGATGTCTCAATATGTTCTTTTCACTTCATCCACTGTCTGCATCGTTTTACCAACAGCATTTACTTTTACACAGATTTTTATCCCATATAACATTCCTTTGTGCGATCATTAGATTTCTTTGCTGTAGCTCATTTAAGTGTTTATTTGCTTCATCTATCAACACCTCTAACTCAATAGGGTCAAATTTAGCTTTGCACTTTCTCCAAACTCACCATGATGCAAACCAACAAAAAACATGCAAAACCCTCATTTAAATAGGTGTGTGTCCAACACGTTTGCACCTGTTGTCATTTACGCAGTTGCTCTTAGTAAAACACTTGCAAACTGCAGTTCAGCCCCACATGCAAAATTCTAGATTGCAAATGCAAATTAATACAAGCAAATTAGGATCTTAGTAGATCCGGCCCTAAGTCAGTAATCTTTCCTTCAGGGATGTACCCTGAGATATATCTGTGACAGAATACAGTAATTGTTAATTTTGCCTAAACTGTCACTTCTTATGCATGACAGAATGCACCGTCCTGTTTGAAGGATGTACTTGAACAGCTCCTTGATGCTGTCGTGGCTTACACTGAACCTACAGGCCGCCTCGTCAGCGAGCTCTTTCAGAAGCTTCCCTCCAAAGTGGTATGGACACATTAAGACTGATCGGAGATTATTTTCAGAATGAGTTCCTTGGATTTGATATGTGATCTTATTTATTTTTTCTTATATAGCAATACCCAGATTATTATGCCATCATAAAGGAGCCAATAGACTTGAAAATCATTGCTCAAAAAATCCAGGTATGCAATTACTCTTTGTCCATTAAATAAAATATATTTTTATGTAACATGTTCTTCATAAAGGATTCATTTGTCCTTAGATGGGCCATTACAGGAGTGTTGGTGCTATGGCTAAAGACATAGATTTGCTGGTTAAGAATGCAAAAACTTACAATGAGCCAGGATCACAGGTGTTCAAGGTGAGTGTGATAGTATAAAAATATGATACAGGCTGGATTTTATAACCAGTGACGGGGCTGACATGAACCGCTTGTGAATTTCAGGACTCAAACACCATCAAAAAAATTTTTGCACAAAAGAAGTCAGAGATGGAACATGGAGAACCAATCAAGTCCAGCATTCGTATCAGGTACAAAGACATGTGTAGGGACTAATGTGATGTCAAGTCATGGTAACATTTGGGTTTAACAGCGATGTTTGACTTTCCTTCTGCTCTATTGTATCTGACAGAAATAGAAGGTCTGCTCAGGGAGACCGGCTCTCAGCTATCACCATGGCTCTGCAGTATGAAAGTGATGAAGAGGGCATACTCTCTGGTGCATTTTAGTCTCTTGTATAGAGTAATTAGCACTGGCATTGTGTAACGTGCACTGTAAAAGCTGCCACATACGACATATGAGCTCAGCCTTTGATTCCTTCCCTAGGGTCTGTCCACTATGATGAGGGTGAATCTGAGGCAGAGAGCATGACCTCTAACATGGACATGAGTAACCCCATCTTCCAGCTATACGAAGCTGTACGCGGTGCCAGGAACAGCCAGGGCCAGCTAATCTCAGAGCCATTCCTGCAGCTGCCGTCCAGGAAAGACTACCCGGACTACTACCACCAGATCAGTCAACCAATCTGCCTCCTTCAGATCAAGTATGACAGAACTGCTGCTCGTATCACTCTGTTTTCATTGCACTGTGTCCACAACAACTAGACAAGTCTGATACCTTAGGACTTGTTTGGGAGGTTTCATTAATTATCTTCTTCATGTTTCCTCCACATCAAATTTGACATCAAATTACATGATTTTACACAATCAAAAAAGGTAGATACTCTGGTATTTTTGAATTGCTGATGTACAAAATGAAAGTGACTCAAGAAACAATACAGAGACAGTATACAGTTGTGGAAAAACGTTTTGGTTCACTCCCTGCATTTGTGATATATTACATTAAGAATCACTCCTACATTATTGAACTCTGCCAAGTATTTTTCCATTGTCCAAACCCATATGCTCCCTTCTGCATTTCTGTAAAATAATGAAACACATCATGTTGAAACTCAAGAATTTAGTTTTGTTGTTTTTTCTTGTTAACTATAAACAAAAAAGTAATTTCCATTTGTGTGTCTGATGCGGTCACACCTTTTGAAACACAAAAAATATTTTTCCACAGATATTTCATGCTAATATTTAAGATTATGTCCAATTTCAAGGGTGTCCCAAATCTTTTTACAATACTGTATTTCATCCAGCTGTTAAAGTCATTTTCCATCAGCTAAGTGAAAGTACACTTTTGCATTTGCATGAAATATGAATTGAATGGTTAGATGTGACAGCATGGTCGTACTTAGTTTTATTGACTTTTCTAAATCCACTTTTATTCACAAACAATACATTGATGTAGAACCATACTGTCTGTGATTTCACATGTTTTTGTTTTTCACTTGTTTCATTTTATTTTACCAACATCCTCTCTTTTCATTTTTTATCCCTGCGGCATCACACACACTCACTGTAGAATACAGTATTTTTATACCCTCCTTCCCAAATGTGAGAGCCCGTAATTCCCCACAGGAACAAGATGAAGAACAATGAGTATGAGAGTGTTGAGCATATTGACTCTGACCTGACCCTGATGTTTGAGAATGCCAAACGCTACAACGTTCCTCACTCCTCCATCTATAAGCGTGCGCTCAAGCTCCAACAAATCCAACTGGTCAGTTCCAAACTCCTCTTTGTTCACCTTCTGTTTTATAGCCTTTTGTTATTTTGAAGAAACATTATTAAAATTACAAATGAGTAACACTTTATGTCACTTGTTTCCTGTTTAGATGAAAAGAAAGGAACTTTTACAGAGAGATGATGATGATGGAGACAGCATGCTCTCCTCTGCCACATCTGACACCAGTAGCACTAAAAGGAAAAGGTGCACATTATCACATTTTGCTTGCTTACCTTTTGTTAGTGGCTTGTTTTCATTGTTAAGAGGGAGGAATGTTTGTGTCACTTTTCTATGGTGACATTCTTTTGTACTCCAGCCACAAGAAGAACACAAAGAAGAACAGAATGAAAGCTCTCTTAGCAGCTGTGACTGAGGCACGAGAGGCTGGAACTGGACGGCGACTGTGTGACCTCTTTATGGTCAAACCTTCGAAAAAGGACTACCCTGACTACTACAAAGTCATCCTCGAGCCAATGGACCTGAGGACAATTGAACACAACATCCGCTCAGACAAGTACAATACAGAAGATGCAATGGTGGAAGATATGAGGCTGATGTTTCGCAATGCCCGACACTACAATGAGGAAGGCTCCCGGGTAAAACAATGTTTGGTATTTGCTTATAACTTTTTTTATAGATTTTAAGTTGGGATGCATGATTTGGGGACAAAATTCTATTGCACTTTTTGTGGACAATGTTGCAATTTGAATCTGTTTAAAAAATGGTATCATGAGTCCAGCGCCTTAATTAAGGTCAACATCACGACATCCAAAACTCCACATACAGCTGAGGTGGTGGTTATTTTTTTAAATGAATGCAGTGTAGAACTGTTTACTGGCATCCGTTTCACCTTTAGGTTCATATTGGATTTTTATGTAGTAGTTATGCAGTCATACACTGCACAAGGCCTCCTGCATAAACAGAGACTGCATAGACATTTGTTACTTACAGATGGAGATAACAAGATTGTGTACAAACAGAAAACGGGTGTCAGATTAACACAGGCCCATTTATTTAATTAAATGACATTTTTTCCAAATTGCACAGGCTGACCAATCCAAAGCCTTGTTCCTTGATATTCAAGTCTTTGTGTCTTTTTCTAAAGAAAATGATGTGTCCTGGGATGTACTTCAGACTGATATAAAAATCACAATGTAGGAATGGGTTACAGCAATTGATACAGTAAATACAGTACAAGAGCTGGACAATGAGAATCAGAAGACGAACCTCTTTGCTGTGTTGAAGGTCTACAATGATGCCGATGTCTTAGAGAAGATTATGAAAGACAGACGCAGAGATCTTGGACCAGCAACTGATGATGACGATGTGATGTCCCCAAAGCTGAAAATAAGTATGTCACTCATCAGCCTCATACTGTTCAGAACTACCAAGCCTTTGAGTTTTTTTATTAACACACGTGACATTCATTTGATTACAGGAAAAAACAGCATCACTCTGAAGAAGTCCAAGTATTTAACCCCTTTGCAGCAAAAGCTGAATGAACTTTATGAGGCTGTCAAGAACTACACAGATAAGAGGGGCCGTCGCCTCAGCACAATCTTCCTCCGGTTGCCGTCCCGTGCTGAGCTGCCTGACTACTATCTTGCCATTAAGAAGCCTGTAGATATGGAGAAAATCAAGAGCCACATGTTGGCCAATAAATACCAAGATGTGGATGCACTGGTGGAAGATTTGGTGCTTATGTTCAATAACGCCTGCACTTACAATGAACCTGAGTCTCTGATTTACCGGGATGCACTCGTCCTACACAGGGTGCTATTAGAAACCAGGCGTGACCTGGAGGGAGGAGATGACGCCCATGTGCCTGATGTTCCGCGACTCATTCAAGAACTTATCCGCAGCCTCTTTGTTTCAGTACTTGGCCATCAAGATGATGAGGGTCGTTGCTACAGTGATTCACTTGCTGAGATTCCTGCTGTTGATCCTGCAAATCCTGAAAAGCCACGCCTAAATTTTGAGATCATCAGGTCTAATGTTGATCAAGCACGTTATAAGAGACTGGATGTGTTTCAGGACCACATGTTTGAAGTGTTGGAAAAGGCCAGAAGGTTGAATAGGTGACACAGCTTTGACCTATATATAGACTAACTAAAATATTATTAGCTGATTTAGTTTTCATGGCTTTGTGTTGTATGAGATTATTTAAAGCAAGACACATTTAGTGTGACATATTTTCATTACAGGACTGACTCTGAGATATTTGAAGACGCTGTGGAGCTGCAGCAGTTCTTCATCAGGATTAGAGACGAGCTTTGTAAGAATGGAGAGATCCTGATGTCTCCTGCTCTCAGCTATACTTCCAAACACCTGCACAGTGACGTGGAAAAGGAAAAGAAGGAGAAGCTTCCTAAGGAATTTGAGGAGGACAAAATCAAGAGAGAGGAAGAGAAACGGGGTATTGTGTTCAGAAAACTACTAGTCTACCATGCATGGACTCAGAATGTACCCTTGTTTTATTGAGTATGTTGTGACTTTGTAGAAGCTGAGAAGAGAGAGGATTCTGTTGGAGGATCATGGCCATCTAGTGTGCAGCGTACATACAGTCAGGACTGCAGCTTCAAGGACAGTATGTACCATGTGGGAGACTACGTATATGTGGAGCCTGCAGAACCAAACCTCCAGCCACACATCATCTACATTGAACGCCTTTGGCAAGATGACACTGGTAACGTAATCATTAGATGTGTCTTCATGAAGCAGAATTCAGTGTTAGATTTTTTTAAATGCACTCTATCTGTTGTACAGTATTTTTTTTTTTAAGGCATGATTTTTTTACCGAGACAAAATTAATTCAGTAATGCTTTATGATTTTGATATATGCAGGTGAAAAGTGGCTGTATGGCTGCTGGTTCTACAGACCAAATGAAACATTTCATCTTGCCACACGAAAGTTCTTAGAAAAGGAAGTTTTTAAGAGCGACTATTACAACAAGGCTCCTGTCAGCAAGATTCTGGGCAAATGTGTGGTCATGTTCGTGAAGGTAAATACTCATTTCTGATGTTTTTTCATTTGTATCTGTATATCTGTTTCAGTTTTTCGTAGTTGTTTCAGCATGTTTTGAATCTTGGCCATTTGCTTTTTTATGTTTCTTTGAAATTAGGACTACTTCAAACTTCACCCAGAAGGCTTTAGGGCAGATGATGTATATGTCTGTGAATCACGCTACTCTGCTAAGTCCAAATCTTTTAAGAAAATCAAGATGTGGACTATGCCACTGAGCTCTGTGCGGCTTTTACCTCGAGAGGTTGCCTTACCTGTTGTCCGTGTGGCATCCATGTTTGCCCTCAAGCAAGAGGAAAAGCCGCCGGAGATTACACAGTCTGAGAATGAAAGTAAAGTGACAGATGCCGTTGCAGACAAGGTAAGTTAGTTTCTCGAAATATGACATGATGTACATAAAATGCAGACTGCTGTGAGGAAATTTGTTTTAACAGGAGAGGGAAGATGCTCCAATGGATATGAGCAATGGGGAGCCAGGATGTCAGTACTATGAGCAACTCTGCTACAACAACCTGTGGCTCAAAGTGGGAGACTGTGTTTACATTGGTTCTCATGGACTAGTGCGCCACCGAGTGGGCAGGTAGAAAGATGCGCTTAAATGTCAAAACTGTATACTGATAATGTTAGTGTATGCCATGTAAATGATAGCAGTATATACAGTAGGTTATAGTATACATTTGTGGTGCGTGTTTTTATGAAAGAAGACCCTTCCAAAGATTGTCTACTTTCCAACTGTGAATTTTTTTCTTTAACTGAACAGGATTGAAAAAATGTGGATGCGAGATGGAGCAGGTTACTTCTTTGGTCCAATCTTCATCCATCCTGAGGAAACAGAGCATGAGCCCACAAAGATGTTCTACAAAAAGGAAGTGTTCCTCAGTAACCTGGAGGAAACTTGTCCCATGACCTGCATCATAGGTACCTTAATACAGTGCATTAGATTCATCTGAATAACAGCAACTTTTCAACAGAATAAACATAATCTTTCCTGTCATATGTAAGGTTCTGGAGTGTGAAATCACAGTGTGCATTAACTGAA
The DNA here is from genome assembly GCA_029814465.1 of Ostorhinchus cyanosoma. Lineage (NCBI taxonomy): Eukaryota > Metazoa > Chordata > Actinopteri > Kurtiformes > Apogonidae > Ostorhinchus > Ostorhinchus cyanosoma. The sequence continues at coordinate 21,477,849 of JAPTYQ010000023.1, forward strand.
CTGGTTTCACAGGGAAGTGTATAGTGTCATCCTTTAAAGACTATCTATCATGCCGACCGACTGAGGTTCCTGAAGAAAATGTCCTGCTCTGTGAGAGTCGATACATTGAGAGTGAGAAGCAGATGAAGAAGTTCAAGGGTCTTAAGCGCTTCTCACTTTCTGGGAAGGTGATTGAGGATGAAATCTACTATTTTAGGTAAAGAGCATCTATATTCTTTACATTGCCTTTTTGTGAAAGGAAATAAGTTTTCACTGAGCCGATGAAGATATTTTATCTTTGTGCACATGTTGTTTTACCTGTGATTGTCTGTGAATATCGAAATGTACCGTAGGTGCATGGGAGTCTGCTTTTGATGAAGGAGAGTTTAATTGTAAAAAGAAAAATCACTGTTTTCTGCCTTTGTAATACAGGAAACTCATTGTGCCCCAGAAGGAGCCATCACCACTGCTGGACAGAAAAATCGAGGAACTGGAGGCTAAGTTTGCTGACATGACAGATGAGGAGCTGGAGGATCTTGGAGAGGATGATGGAGAGCTAGGCGACCAGTCTCTTCCTCAGATACAATCATCCATGTCAAGTGACATGGATATCATGCCTTACACCCCTCCACAGGTTAGGGTGGTTGTGTTTAAAGCTATAATCCTAAACCTAAATTTTATCCTGACCCTAATTACCTACCTTACACAGGGTTTGATTTTATAAACATCTAAAGGATTATAACCTTAATGTAAAATTCCCTCTTGTAGAGGTGATTTCATTTTTTCTAAATCATTCTTCTCTGCTTGGTTGTAGTCCACACCGAAATCCATAAAGGGCCTTTCAAAGAAGGAGGGCTCGAAGCGTAAAATCAACATGAGTGGCTACATCTTGTTCAGCAGTGAGATGCGGGCAGTCATCAAAGCCCAACATCCAGACTTCTCTTTTGGGGAGTTGAGTCGGCTCGTTGGCACAGAGTGGAGAAACCTGGAGAGCACCAGAAAAGCAGAGTATGAAGGTGTGAGAGCCTACATACTAATACTGTATTGCAGTTTTCATCCATTAACTTGTGCTTCTGAAAAGTGACTATACTTGCTGTCCTTGTGTTGCAGAGCGAGCAGCTAAAGTGGCTGAGCAGCAGGAGCGTGAGAGGATCCATCATCAGACTTCCCCTAGAGCAGGTACCCCAGTAGGGGCACTGATGGGGGTGGTGCCTCCCCCAACCCCCATGGGGATGCTAAATCCCAGCATGACGCCTATGTCAGGTAACCCCTCATAGATGCAGATGGATGTCCAGTGTATTCTAGACGGCTGGAATAAGAAGCAGGACTGCTAGAACTATTCACCTTTTTTTCTTTCCTAATCACATCCATGTTAGCATGTTGTGAAAGTGAATGTTTAAGTGTTGTGTGTTGCCTCTAATATTATTTCAGTTGACTCATACGCCCAAACCTCGATTTGTTACAAGACCCTTTATGTTCCAGTCTTCACATAAAGGCAGATAGTTCCATATGAATGACATTTTAATAACAGCACATGTAGCTGAGTGTGTTCTGCATTTAGGACAATTACGTCAAATGGTTGCTTTACACCATTTTAGGATTGGGACTAGAGAGTAGTGCACGTGCATTAATTTATTCCCCTGATGCATTTTCTGTAGTGTGTATTTCAAGTGATTTTAAAAAATAACTGCTAATTAAATCAAATCAGAGTTTCTGTGGGTCTAAAATCCAGACTTTTGGCCTTAAAAGTCTTTAATATCATTTACAAAGGCTTTAAAAATGGATTGGATGGAGAAATCAGTTCTGCTTTTAAATGTGTTTTTAGGAAAAAATTGTCAGACTATTACAAACCATTTTTCTTTCTTTCATTTTAAATTCTGAAATAGCTAAACATTTTTGTGAAAAGGGCAAAATGTCTGCATTTCATTTCAATACACTGCATGATTTTGACTGGCTGTCTTCAATAAGAGAAACCTAAGAACGGTTTGGTCGTGCTGATGTTTGATGAAAGAAAAACAAGCAGTTGGATTGGAAATAGGTCTGATGTTACATTTTGCAATGGCTGTAAAACCCTTAAATTTAACTCTATTGAAACCTACAGAAACCCTGCAAGTGTATGAAATAACATGTTAATGCATGCTTGGTAGTAAAGTAGTTGGTGCATGTTTAACTGATGCATGTTGCTGTTTTGTGTTACTGATGTCCCATCCTAAGAAGGTATGATGGGTGCATATTGGTCAGCTATGATGCCCCTGCAGGGCCATGTTGAAGGCATGGTTAGTATGACTGGCATACCACCACATCACATGGGGGTGCCTGTCTTTCCCCAACATCTCCTGCCCGTTATGCCTGGGTTTCCCGGAATGCCACACTTTGGTAAGAGTGCCGTCATAGCCACCTCACCTGCCACGCAGTTGCTTCCTGTCTACCAGTCTGACTTGCTGGAGGGGCTACCTGTACCAATAGGCTGAGGTTTTTGAAGTTGATCACATATCAGTTGGTCACACATAGCCTCAGCTGGGACTTGGTCATCTGTTCAGATCATTATCTCTCTTTGGGAATGTGACCAAATTGAGCAGCAATGAGTAAAAAACTATATCACTTTAGCCCAATATTAAATATAAACTGGCATTGTCTTTTAATGATTGGCATTCCTGAAAGTTCTAGCTTCTCTAAAATTATATTGGCCAATTTCTATTTTTTTTCTCATTTATTAATTTTTTTAATATAAACCTATATCAAATGGCTATCTGCACTTTGTGACAATATATTTATGCTGAATATCCTCAAAGGCATCAACGGCATTGGTGGTGGACCTGGAGGGGGAAACATCCATGGATCCCAGGTAAGATGATTTGCCCTGAAAGAGTAAGATAATATTTGACTTCCAAAATCAAGAATATGGCAAGAAATGTAAGTTCTTTATTTGTTTATAAGTCTGTGCCACTATACTGTATATGTTTATGTGTTTGTGTCACTAAACTGTATATGCCTCATCTAAAAAACAAGTTATGATCTTTTGCACAACTGTACACTAGGATTTAGATGTATCAGTATATGGAGATAGACAAGTGAAGTGTTGGAAGAAGTATAGAAATACTAGTAAAAATACTAATACCAAAATGAAATGTATTTAAAAGTTTTGTACTTCAAA
>JAPTYQ010000023.1:21481081-21491631 GCA_029814465.1 Ostorhinchus cyanosoma
TGGAGTAAGATGCCTCTTGAGATTAAGTGAAGTGGAAGTAAGTGTGCCTCAGTAAAAGTATTTACTGCTGTGTGAATCCAAAGTGTGAGATCCTTATTTATGGCATTTTTTTTAATTAGGTGGGTTTAATGGGCCCAGGCCATCAGGCTCCACCACCATACCCAGGACAGGGCCATTTGGGACAGCCTGCGCTCCAGCAGCCCTCCACCCCTCTGTTTGTTTCCCCACCAGCTAAGTCTCAGCGGCTGCTCCACTCTGAGGCTTACCTCAGATACATCGAGGGTCTTACTGCAGAATCCTCAACTATTAGCAAGTGGGACCAAGCTCTCTCAGGTTTGTGTTAACCATGAGAAAATAAACAAACACAAATTTGAAATTCACAAACATGACTTTAATATAGTGTTGGGATCCCTGGGACTTGCTTGTGTAACAGTTAATTTCTCATTTCAGTTCAAAAACAAGATGTTCGTCTGACAAAAGAGCAGGAGAGCAGACTGCCATCCCACTGGCTGAAGAGTAAAGGGGCCCACAAGACAATGGCAGATGCACTTTGGCGGCTCCGTGACCTAATGCTGCGAGACACCCTGAACATTCGTCAGATGCACAACCTGTAGCATGCTCATAATCTGAGCCTCTGTCCTCTAGCCTGTAAGACAGGATGAGGATACAGCTCACTAAAAGTGTTTACTTTGTGTTGTCATAAAAATGTGTTTGTATTAATAGCAGCTGTATTTTGTGTTCAAAACATTTTTTATTTCGGATATACTGTACTAAGTGCTTTATTGTTATGATTGTCATTCTGAGATGAATGCCTGCATTGCTTTCAAGATTAAAATGTGAACAGTTGAATGTGGTTGGTTTACGAGTTTACTGAGTGGACATTTGTTAAGAATATCTACATATCTGATGCTTTCATTTTGGCATTATCTTCAAGTCAGAAGTCAACGGAGCTGGGGAGGCTGATATAAAAAGAATATACAGACAGAGTATTAGGAATTGTCGTGATACTGCACTTGATAGAGACCAAACATGGGGGCGTGTCATATAGATTTCGCCTGACATCTGCGCTTGCGCAGTCTAGTGACCGCGCAGTTCCTTTTGCTCCAGACATTTGAAAGCTGGCACGACAAACACGTCTGATCGGTGTGTTGTGCCTCCATCCATTCTGACTGAAAATCACTGAAACGGTAAGGCGTTATATTACTCTAACGTTAATTGTAGTGAATAGTGCTAGATTTAAGTTTATAGTTTGATACATAGCGCAGTAGCGGCTGAGTTAATGGGAGATTTTCCAAAAAGATAAGCTAACTTTATGGTTAGCACAAGGCACCTTAGCAGGCTAGTGCTAACATTAGCGGCTGACTTGGAGCGGACCAGCTGCTGGATCAGTCTATTCACTGGGATCGAGATATTGCCTCCCATGTCACTTTACGTGATATTTTACGCGATGTTACAAGCTTGGGGAATGGTACCCGTGGATTACCGTTGTGACTATAACTCAATATAACTTGTGATCCGTGACTCATCTCGTCCACCATGTGGTTAACTTTAGTTTAAGCTGAACTTTAAGTGAACAGAGCAATCTGTAGGCAGCTAGCATAGACAAGCATAAACTGATCTGGAGTCAGTGGGCCAAAGGCTCAAATGCTAGTTTGTTTCATGCATTTTAGCTCTCATGGTTAGCTTAGCCGCTCCTAAGCTAACGTCTAAGATTAAATGCATGAATAATTGAAACAAGCAGGTGAATTGAAAACTTTGCCAAGAAGTGGTTTGACTTTATATGTCCGCAAATGAACTAGAGATGTTTAATGACGAAATATATTATTTCAGTGGTCAAACTCTTCATACATTGTAGAACTTTGAGTAATGTACACTGACGGATTGCTAATACAGCTTTAATAAACTGTATCTAAATTTTACACAGTACATTACTCGGCATTATCGCCTTGAGCAAAGTGTTACTGGACACCACTTTTGGCTGCCGGTCATTGTCTGTCCCTGTTTCTTAGTTCATACAATCATGGAGCTGAATGATGCTAACCTGCAAACCCTCACCGAGTTCCTCAGGAAAACACTGGACCCAAATCCAACAGTCAGACGTCCAGGTAAAATTAGTTCCATACTTCTAAATTGAACCGTGTTTACATTTACGAAACGGTGTTTCTCGTGTATGTCACATCCGTTAAATGCAAGCTATCAACCTGTTTTTATTTCCTTTATTCTTTCAGCTGAAAAGTTTCTTGAATCAGTGGAGGGAAACCAGAACTACCCCATATTACTCCTCACTTTACTTGAGAAGTCCCAAGACAACGTGATCCGTGTCTGTGCTGCTGTTACATTCAAGAATTATATCAAAAGGAACTGGCGCATTGTGAGTCCAAGAAACATGTTCAAAAGCCATTAGTTACTCTCATACTTAGTATCTTTGATGTAGATGCACTGAGCGCAGTTTTATAAAGATGCCAATAACAGATTGGTTAAAATCGTTCTTAGATGTTTAATATCAAATAACATTTTTCATTTAATAAATTCTAATTGCAGTCAGGTGTATTGACAAGTATTATTGCTTCCATTTGTGTATAAAGAGAGCGTCTGTGTGAACACATACAATGATGTATAGGGCTTCAGTGCAGAGGGACTTTCCCTCTTCCAGTTTATAAGTCTGATAATAATAGAAGGGAGAAACAAATAAGAAAGCGCAATATTTCTGAATTATTGGTCTGTTTAAAAAGTTCAGAATAGCATATGAATACATAGATAGAATGTAACATACGACTGTTATTATTTGTAGCATTATAAAGGCATTTATTTACATATGTTTCTAAAAAAAATATAAAGGCCAGTCTGACATTTTCATTATGGAAAATTGTGGAATTTTTTAAAATTGAAAATGTGTGGGTTATATTGGTTGTATTTGCCCTGTGGATTGACTGTTGGGGATTTGGTTTCTCAAAGGTTGAAGATGAGCCAAACAAAATCTCTAATGGAGACCGAACAGCGATCAAAGCAAACATTGTGAATCTGATGCTTAGCAGCCCAGAACAGATTCAGAAACAGGTACATTCTCATATGTTGCTGACTTTGAGGATCTGACAAACTCTGATTTGAAATTTGGTTGGGTGTGCTCACCCATTGTAATGCCTTTATATTTCTATAGCTGAGTGACGCCATCAGCATCATAGGAAGAGAAGACTTTCCTCAAAAGTGGCCTGACCTTTTAACAGAGATGGTGACCCGCTTCAGAAGTGGAGACTTTCACATTATCAATGGAGTGCTTCGAACTGCACATTCCCTCTTCAAGAGGTAAAACTCAGTCATTTCTGGTCATTGGTGTATTTTTTAAACAATGACATTGCAAACTTTCTCTGATCTTAACTTATCCTCTTTTCTTTCTTTTCGTAAAGGTACCGTCATGAGTTTAAGTCTAATGAGCTTTGGTCGGAGATCAAATTAGTTCTGGAAACATTTGCCCTACCTCTGACAGAACTGTTTAAGGTTTGTTGTGAAATTCACACTTTAAAGTAGACCAGATGTCACAGAACATCAGAATTACAAGACACTTTATATAGTTATGTTGTGACAAGTTGTTTATTTTCTTTCTTGTAGGCAACTATTGAGCTCTGTCAAACTCATGCTACAGACATCAATGCCTTGAAGGTGCTCTTCTCCTCCCTTACACTGATCTCTAAGCTTTTCTACAGCCTTAACTTTCAGGTGAGTTCAGTACATTATTACTTTGTAAAAATTATTTTGTTTCAGATATTTATTTGCCTCGGTGCTCTTTTTCTTTTGTCAGTTGGTTTCATTTATTCCTATGGGCTTCTTTGTCTCTGCTACTGTAATCAAGTTTATAAAAGGGAAAAGAAGAGTATTTATAATGTAGCTATTTCCTGGGAAAGTATTATGTCTTTTGTGAGTTTAGACACAAGACTTGTTTCATTACATTTATATTGGACCTGTGTACCACCTCACCATTCATGTGTAAAGTGTTTTTTGGATTATGCTGTAGGTTCTCTTGTGTAGCTCTGAATCTTATCTGAAAATGTGAGCTTTTTTATTTTCTGCTTTTAAACAGGACCTCCCAGAGTTTTTTGAAGACAACATGGACACCTGGATGACCAATTTCCATATCCTGCTGACATTGGATAATAAACTTTTGCAAACCGATGTGAGTCTTTTTCTGTATTCTAATTCTATTAAATGCATTTTTACAAGTAAGTTTTGTTTTCTATAAAGATTAACTGTTTTTAATTTGTATTTGATTTTCTTTTTTATTATTTTGAAAACTATCCAGGATGAGGAGGAAGCAGGCCTCCTGGAGCTGCTGAAGTCACAGATCTGTGACAATGCTGCTCTTTACGCTCAAAAGTATGATGAGGAGTTTCAGCCATATCTGCCTCGCTTTGTTACAGCTATCTGGAACCTTTTAGTGTCTACAGGCCAAGAAGTCAAATATGACTTGGTGAGAGTGCTGATCCATGATTTTCCTTTTCCTTTTTATATTTAATTTTCCCAGTACTAACAATACACTTTGATTTTAAAGCTTGTGAGCAATGCTATCCAGTTCTTGGCATCAGTCTGTGAAAGGCCACACTACAAGCATCTGTTTGAGGACCAGAATATACTCACTAGCATTTGTGAGAAGGTCATTGTGCCCAACATGGAGTTCAGAAGTGAGTAAATGTTTGAAGTCATTCGTTTGCTCCTGGATATGTTTGTGCTGTGATTGTTTTGGCACATACAGGCTCACGTACTGTGTGATGGTGACTGAATCGGTTTTATGACCAAACAGGTGCAGATGAGGAGGCATTTGAAGATAATTCAGAGGAATACATTCGGAGGGACCTTGAAGGATCTGGTAAAGATTTTTTTTAAATGGCGTCTAATGTAAAATGTTTACCTCGAGAGTAGATAAAATGTGTACTTCCTTATCACGCTTTGTTTGATGGATGCTGCAGGTGCCAGCTTGGTTCCTCCTGGTCAATAACTAGGTCATAAATATACTTTTTTTTGTAGTCTGTTATTGAATATAGAATTACAGGTAAAAGGTTCCACATACAGTCAGGCAAGTTATGGACTCAAAAAAATCCTGAAACTTTTTCTTCACCTGCAGACATTGACACTCGGCGTAGAGCAGCATGTGACCTGGTGAGAGGCTTATGTAAATTTTTTGAGGGTCCCGTCACAGCAATCTTCTCTGGGTATGTCAACTCAATGCTGGGAGAGTATGCCAAGAACCCCGGGGGGAACTGGAAACACAAAGATGCTGCCATCTATTTGGTGACTTCACTGGCATCTAAGGCGCAGACACAAAAGGTAATTGTGATGTTTTACAGGGTTATTGATGTTGTTTAAACAGTGTCCAGTGCATACAATGTATTTGTGAACGCATGATATTATTGACCCAGCCTTTATTATTTGTCTACTAGCATGGGATAACACAAGCCAACGAATTGGTGAATCTGAATGAATTCTTTGTAAACCACATTCTTCCGGACTTGAAGTCTCCTAATGGTATGAATATTTTTATATACCTCTATATGCTTCACTTTACAGATTTCTGTGATAACACAGTTGATATTTACACAATTTTAATTGACAATAAAGCTATTATTACAGTATAAAAACATGAATTTTAGGTAGTTGACTGTAAAACATTTGCTGCAGTTGTGCAATTTTCTAAACACCATAATATATTTGTGAAAATGTATTTCGTCTTTCATATTTTTGTTTGTAGTTAATGAGTTCCCTGTACTGAAGGCAGATGCCATTAAGTATGTCATGATCTTCAGGAGCCAGGTATGTACCGTTTTTTCAGACCGTGGTATATTTGAAACGCTAGCTGAATACATTATCACAGCCTCTCTGTCGTCCTCCAGCTTCCAAAGGAGCAGCTGATACAGGCGACTCCTCTACTGATAACCCACCTGCAGGCAGAGAGCACAGTGCAGCACACATATGCTGCCCATGCTTTGGAGAGGCTTTTTACTATGAGAGGCCCCAACAACACCACACTGTAAGTATTTACAGAATTTAACACACGGTGATCATGGAATGGGACAAAACAGTTACAGCTAAAAGACCTCTCACTCACTGTTTCCAAAAGCATAGTAAGAGAACAGAAGTCGTACGAAGCATAACTGCAGGTCGAACAGTAGTTTAATCCCAGATAAAATGCTTCAACCCAAGATGTTGAATCTACATTTTTTGCATGACCTGATTTTAATACCATCTGTTTTTGCAGTATCACTGCTGCTGAGATGGCACCGTTCACAGAACAGCTCCTCAACAACTTGTTCAAAGCCCTGGCTCTTCCTGGGTCTTCAGAAAACGAATACATAATGAAAGGTAACCCCGATCTTCTTTTGTTCACTTAAAACTCACTAGTCAGTGACAGTACAGCTCCAAAGATCTTTTTAAGTAGCTTCACCATACTCTTCATTTTCTTTTTCCTCTGTTTTTCATCTTTAAAGCCATCATGCGCAGCTTCTCCCTGCTGCAGGAGGCCATTGTTCCCTACATTCCCACTTTGATTGGTCAGCTCACTCATAAGCTCCTCTTAGTCAGCAAGGTAACACATATTTTGTTTCTTTTAAGGATGGATTAACCAGTGCTTGTTTAGTGGAGGCCTGTAAATTATTCCACTTATTTCACCTTTCAGAATCCCAGCAAGCCACACTTTAACCACTACCTTTTCGAGTCTCTGTGCCTGTCTGTTCGGATCACATGCAAGGCCAATCCCACCACTGTCAGCAGCTTTGAGGAGGCACTCTTCCCCGTTTTCACCGAGATCCTTCAGAATGATGTCCAAGGTATGTCATTTAGCTGTCAGATATATTGTAATGCATTCAGATGTGGTTTCTAGAGCTGCAGGTATTCATTAATTTAGTTGACTGTCAATCCATCAACACCTACTTGGATTAATCAATAATTGGTTTGAGTAAGTTTTAAAATGAGTCAAAATGGTGATTGTAGCTTCTTAAATGTGAATGTCTTGTTTCCTTTTCTATGATAATTAAGTGAGTAATTTTGGGTGTTGGAACTAACATTTGAGGAAGCTTTGGGAAACAGCAGTGTACATTCCATACACCAAATAGTTAAGAAACTAACTAAATTGCAGCCCTGATGTTGTTCTCACTCATCTTCTATTTATCTTCTTTTTACAGAGTTTCTACCTTACGTGTTCCAAGTGATGTCTCTCCTCCTAGAGATCCACTCCAACTCTATTCCCTCTTCCTACATGGCATTATTCCCTCACCTGCTGCAGCCTGTTCTGTGGGAAAGGACGGGTAACATCCCCCCGCTGGTGCGCCTCCTTCAGGCTTACCTGGAGAAAGGAGGTGCCTCTATCGCAAACTCGGCTGCAGATAAAATAGTAAGTGATGCCAGCAGGTAAAATACTACTATATGTAAGTGCTATTAGTTAGTAGTGGTGTAAAAGTGCATTTTTGTACTGAATAGTTTCAGTTTGGGGCCTTCGATGTAATACAGAGATGTACTGAACAAATATATGTAGTCTATGTGAAGAACACAAACACTTGGGAAGTGGGGTGGCTGCAAACAGAACCCATGAGCATGGGTTCCCTTATATACGTTCAGCAGTGGCATGGCTGTAAGAAAAATCCAAACACTTTATTCTGAGGCTGAGGTGCTGATGGGGGGGGTTAAACATGACAACAGAGTATGTATTATATATATGTATGTAGTATATATATAAGAGAGGCACAGAAGCCGGGTTGGATGTTAAAAGCCTTTTAGGTTTCACTTTCAGGTTCATGGAGCCCCCCCCCCACCACTGGTTTCCTTCACTGTACTGAAAACATATCAAAAGTGTGTCCATCCCAAGTCCCCTGTACTGAAAACGTACCAAACCAATATCTTTCTGTACCGTTTAACTCCTAGTTATGTGTGTTTTTTCTATAGCATTAATTCTTTCTCAGCTAATTTTTACTGATCATCTTCATTTGCTTACTTTTTCCTCACAGCCTGGTTTGCTTGGAGTATTTCAAAAGCTTATTGCTTCCAAGGCGAATGACCACCAAGGTTTTTACTTACTCAACAGCATCATAGAGCACATGCCCCCGTAAGTGTTTGTGATGGTAAAATGCAGCACTTCTTCAATATGACTGATTTGAAACTGAGGCTTTGTTGACTTGGTGCACTTTTCTTTTTCCAGAGAGTCCATCACACAATACAGGAAGCAGATCTTCATTTTGCTCTTCCAGAGGCTTCAAAGTTCCAAAACTACAAAGTTCATCAAGAGTTAGTACAGTCAATTTCTGATTTTCTTTCCTGTTCTGAACTTGTGTATATTACCCACGGAGCTTCTTAGACAAGTATCATCCCAAGTTTTATCAAAACAAACCTTACTCTCATGATAAATCCTATTGACACTATTTAGAGTTTAACTTATTTTTTTCTTCCCCAACAGGTTTCTTGGTGTTTATCAACTTGTATTGTGTGAAATATGGAGCCATTGCACTTCAGGAGATATTTGACAGCATACAGCCAAAGTAAGTGGTGCAACATAACTCCTGTAGATTTGAATGTATAAAAGCTTCTAAATTAATCCATCTGAATCTGAATTTTTATCCTCTTTTGCAGAATGTTTGGCATGGTATTGGAAAAAATTGTTATTCCAGAGGTTCAGAAGGTTTCTGGAGCAGTTGAAAAGAAGATCTGTGCTGTTGGAATCACAAAAGTCCTCACTGAATGTCCTGCAATGATGGACACAGAGTACACTAAACTCTGGTAAGAGTCAGTTTTCTTAATTAAAGCTCCTGTACAGCAAAGCTACGCACATAGACACTACCTGATCACAGCGCCTGTGATTTTCTTGTCACAACACTAAATCTGTTGTCAGGATTGGTGCTTGTGCTATGCACTGAGAAGTGAATTTTAGGCAGATTTTACCTCAAAATAATGAAAATGAAGCAGACTAGAATTAGGATAGAAGGTCTCTGTCCCAGTATAATAGAATATGACACCTCTTCAGCCCCAAAATGCATGTATTTTTAATGATAAGATTAATGTAAATGGCAACAAATGTGTCTGTTTAGGACCCCCCTGCTGCAGGCCCTCATTGGTCTATTTGAGCTGCCAGAAGATGACAGCATCCCAGATGACGAGCACTTCATTGACATTGAAGACGCACCGGGATATCAGACGGCATTCTCACAGTTGGCCTTTGCTGGGAAGAAGGAGCACGATCCAATCGGAGACGCTGTTGGCAATCCCAAAATCCTATTGGCCCAGTCACTGCACAAGCTCTCTACTGCCTGTCCAGGAAGGGTATGTGTAGACACACTGGCAGCACTGAACTGAAAATAAAGCTTGTGGGTTTTTTCTCAAATATATCGTTATGGTGTGAAAAAAAGCACAGTACTCTGTTCAAAGAAAACAAAGCAATGATATGTTTTGTTTTGGGTTTTTTTTGCTTGTTTTTGGTGCAGGTTCCTTCAATGCTGAGCACCAGTCTGAATGCAGAGGCCCTCCAGTACCTACAGGGCTACTTACAGGCAGCCACTGTTCAGCTGGTTTGAAACTGAAGTGATGGTGTTGAAAATATGCAGATATACAATACACTGCAGGAGAACTCAGAGTGGCCTCGGGTCACAAAAGACATGTGCTGAACTTGCATCTTACAGGTTTGGTTTGACTTGACGGCTGTGATGGATTTACTAGAATAATGAAACGATAATTTAGGGTGTGTTCTCAGGTGGAAATTTTAAGGGATTTTAAAGACATGACCAAAAGTTGTCTAAACTGGAGAACAGATTTGTGTTTGGGCCCTTTGTTTGCTGTGTGGCAAAAACAAACAAAAGAGACGTGTGCTTTAGCAAGGATTTGAATATCGCGCTCTGACTCAGTATTGTGCTCATTTAACACCTGAATCATATGGGAGGGATTTCTTTAGCGCTTTTTTTTCCATGTTTGAATTCCTTTTTACGGTTATTGAAGACTGTTCTGTGGCTCAAACATAATGCTTAACATTTTTCTGTTGCATGTTTCCTGTAGATTTGTCAATGTCTTGTCTTTGTTTCTGCACTGTTTAATGTGAATAAAAGAGGCACTTGTTTAGATCTGTTACTACTGCGGCATTTTACATTTTTCTATCAAACATCAATCTTTTGGTAACTGACAGCCCCAGGAGTGGATGTTAATTGAGCTTTATTTCAACTTAATACAGAATTCTTTTTAATCAATCCTTGGAAGGGAACTAGCAAGTACTTGGCATGTAATTATAAGTGCTCAGACGTTCATGAACAAAGTTTCAATGCGTTCCAGTGTAAAATGAACATGTGGACAGTCCCTTCAAAAACAAAACAGGAATGTATAAAGAGCCTTTGGTGTCGGCACTGGTCCGTTTTTTTTTAACAAAGAATTAAGACAGTCAAGAAAACCTTAGGAGGTTTTGATATGGCCATTAGACGTCTTCTGTTCAATGTTCTTGATGAAGGGTAGCATGCATTTGTCACCTCCCATGAAGCGATATGTTGCAACATTAGCCTCCCACGGTAACAATCTAAAGAGAAGGAACATACAGGCAC
>JAPTYQ010000023.1:21495190-21508449 GCA_029814465.1 Ostorhinchus cyanosoma
AATCTATAGACCAGATCTGGTATGAATTCACCCAATAGTTTTGCTGCTTACAGACATTTGAAATTTTTCACATTATAAGTAAATACAACAAAAAAGATTTAAAAATTCATTTAAAAATGTGTAACTTTGACCTACTTTTCCTAAAATGTAATCAGATCTATTCTGGGTCACTGGCAATCTATAAACCAAAATTGGTTTGAATTCAGCAGATAGTTTCGCTCCTAGAGTGTTAACAAAGAAACAAACCGTACCAAAAGCCACACCCCTTGTCTTCCCTTTGGGAGGTGGGGTAAAAAATTTAAACTTGTAATAACTTTAATAAAACATGACATGTAATAGTGTAAAATGTGCAAAACGAGTAGAGTTGAATCAGTTGCAGCAGCATCAGTGTAAGAATGCATACATACACATATACATATACATACTACATAAACACAATCACCATAAGTCTACTCGCCTCTGATAAAGTTGAACTGGGATTCATAATCATCACTGTACCTGGTCAAAGGTGATTATTGATGTGGAATAAAATGAGGAATGTGACTTAAAACAATAATTCCTCTTTATGCACAACAGTGTAAATACATGTCCATTAGAATGAGCTGCTTCTTTGTACTCACATCTGTTATTGAATCAGAAGGTGGACGATGAAAGTTGGCTCTCAGCAAAGCATCACTAATGTTTTGCAGCTACTTGTGTATACCCGAGTCTGTAACAGGGTGCAGCAGAGGACTGTGAGTCAGACAGGACTGACCTTTAATTACTGTGTTTCTGCACACTTTTCACTGTGCTCTTTAATGTTTAAAAGGTCAAAGGTTAGAGACACCTAGACGAGAAGACAAAGCATTAAAACCACTAAAGGGATAATGGCACATCAGCTCAGTGTCGAGACAAAATGTTGACACTCAGACGGGGATGTTACTGATTAGCCTTTAACCCCCAAAAACTCTCTCTCCAACAAACCACTTTGAGTATTTTCAACAGTTATATCAGTGTTTAAAATGTGTACAAACATAATGCTTGAACTCTGTCGCTTTCTTTTAAACCCATTATTTAAAGAAAGTTTTGTCTTTTATGAAACATTAGGGCAATTTCTCTCCCAGCTCCAATAGTTTTTTTTTTTTTTTTTTTTTTTTTTTACATAAGATGTTTACACAAGTATGATATTTTTAGTATTTTATCCATGACCAGCCACCTCTTATGCACACATTCCTTTCATCTGTTATTGAAAGTTAGTTCTGAGCCATGATGTGAGGTGGATTATCCAACTAAAATGTTAAGGTGATAAACAGCTTAGCACGTGTGCACAAATCCGTTATATACTGCTTTTCTCCCACCTCCATATTAACACATATTTGATAACTTATGAAAGCTAAAATGCCACTGTTCAAGCTTGTTTTATTTGTATTTTATTGTTTTTTTAATTGACAGGGACATTGTACATTAATCAACATTCCTGGAAGTGTGCAAGAATTAGCAATTTTCCATCAGTTGTCCTTGGACAGGTTGTACTGTGTTACCCTAAAAACACAAGTAAGAGATTAAAGTTACAGGTATGTAGATCATTTCTAAGCATAAATACGCAATAACAAAACAAAAACCCTGATTTAATAATAGAATAATTCTTTAAAATATAACTATGCTATATTGTGCAGGATTTGTACATGTACTATTTTGAAAATATAATGGAAAAAATGCACACTTAATATAAAACACACAGGAGAAAGACTAAAAATCCCTGCGATTATACGTCTATAACCATATAAAAAACATGCACACAAACACATGAACAATCGGTAACAGATAACGTCACAGCAAAAAGAGAAGGTCAGTGCAAATTAAGTACAACAGAGTTTGACAGAGCTGATTATTGATGAGCCATTTCTTCTGCATGAATAC
Organism: Ostorhinchus cyanosoma; assembly: GCA_029814465.1. Taxonomy (NCBI): domain Eukaryota; kingdom Metazoa; phylum Chordata; class Actinopteri; order Kurtiformes; family Apogonidae; genus Ostorhinchus; species Ostorhinchus cyanosoma. Next base: position 21,497,090 of record JAPTYQ010000023.1, read on the forward strand.
AGTTGGATTGCACGGACCTGTTCCTTTCTCTAAATAACTGAGCTAATGTTTCACATCCTCACATTTACGTCTATATTTTTTTCTACATTAAGTTACCAGTGATGGCTGCCTGAGTCTTATACTCTCAGCTAAACGTTAAATCTCTATCTTATGTGGATTGTATGCTGCAAAATTCTTGCAAACTCAAACACTGGAGGGTGCTGTTGTATAATGATTGCAGCCTTCATCTCCTGAACAGAAGCTCAGACATTGCACAGGCTCTCAGGCTCTTTATCCTGTGTTGCATTTGTTTCATAAAACTTGGTAGTTTTTTTTTTTTTTTTAATCTCCACATCACAGTTGACAAATTGAGGCTCATGGACCAACACTTGTTTATTGTCTTTTATTAAGCATCAGTCAGTAAAAGGAGAAAACTGCTTCAAAATGATCATAGACATTTCCCTATAGCTTTTTTGGATGATATTTACAGGTTCTGTGTGTCAAAGTTTAATAGCGCTACATGTGTCAAACAACAGGAAATCACAAAGATAATCTTCTACAAAGTCAAGTATGAAACTTTACAAAACAAACATCTCCCCAGACACAGTAAGGGCAGCATACAGACCTGTTTGAGCTGAACAGAGGTGATTAACTCCCTGAAGAAGGGGGGAAGAGTTTGAAAATTAAATGACATGTCTGTATTTGGCTTTTAACCTCTTGTGTGGCATATTGTGCTTAAAGGAAATGGTTACTTAATAATATTATAATCGTACCTTGTGCTTTTGGAAATTGTATTACAAGAAATGTATAGCATTTGCAAGACTGTTACCTTTTTTTTTTATTTGCACAGACACTAGACAAATCAATAAAGTGCAGTTCAGAAAACATAAAAACATATAAAAAGCAATAAGGACATTCTTAACATTCATCCAACAGAGAAAAGAGTAGTAACCGTTTATTCTGCCTATGGCTTGTTTTGAAGTAATCCACCATGGTGAGAGGCTCAATTCCACAGATTTGTCACTATTTACTGCATGTTTAGCTGTTGTGTGACGAATGCTAATGAATCTTCATATTGTTAACACCCCCACCCACACATACGCGGCACACTTTATCTATCTTCTGCCTCTAATGCCTTCAATACTGAAAGTCATTTGACCATTTGTCAGTTTGACAGTTTTATCCCATTACCATGCAACGTTAAGGGGCCGCGACAAATCCCACATACCAGTGACTGTTTGTATAGTTCCTGCAAGCTGAACAGCCTCCTTATCCTCTTCAGCCAGACTCTTTAGTTTCAAAGTTTGTATTTCTGAGCTCCGTGACACCTTCGGACCAAAGACATTGGTGTAACTGAGCCTTTCCTGCTGGCTGGGACCCTCCCTTTGCAAACCCAGGATGATATTTATAGAATCACAGAAATGAACACATCCTCAGAAAGGATGCCTCAACCCAACTGTCATTTTTGCACCGTCATTCTGCACTACAGACTCCAGTGCAGAGCTGATCTCTAGAATGGAAACATGTTAGCTCTATGTTCATGATCTGACTTCCTATTTTACTTTCACAACAACAAAATATAATAGTTAAAAGTCTCCCCCCCCCCTAAAGAGAGCAGAATTAGCTCACAAAACTATTTTCTAATTAACATAATGCTTTTTAAAGGTTCAGTGTGTGATATTTAGTGGCATAGAGCAGTGAAATTGCCACCTTATAGTGGCCTCTTAAAATGCAAGAGGACTTTATTATGGCTAGTGTTTGGTTTGTCTGTTGTAGATATTAACTCTGGCAGTGGTGACAGTAATGGAGTTTAATGCTGGATACCATCTGCTATAATAAATAAGAAGCCTGCTCCATACTGTAGATACATGGCAGTGCAAAATGGTGGACCCACTCCCTCTGTAAATGTAAACAGCTCATTCTAACGTAATGCAAACACAACAATTCACAGTTTCAGGTGATTATACACAAATTAAAGCCTCATTTTCAATACTATATATTCTGGACTCCCTAAATCTTACACACTGAACCTTTAAATGGTCAGCTTGTCTGGGTTAAGAGTCATCCAGGCTGCAGTTGGACATGAGGAGAAGTAGCAGAGTAACAGCCATCATTAGGTATGTCAGTTGCGATCAAGCTGACAGCTTTTCTACTCCGCTCACCGTCACAGAATGCTTGTTCCTATTCCATTCACATTTCACACCCCCCTTCCCTCCACAGAAGAATGGAGCTTCATAGTGGCCATACGCACAGTGACGGTACCTTTGCTGCAGGGGATTTCGACAGCAGCTGTGGTCAAACTGTCTTTCGCAATATCTGTGTGCATGTAATAGTAATGAGTAGGAAATAAGGGGACGGTGTTTCGGTCTAATACAAAGGCCCAAGATCCAGTTTACATGGGTTTCCTGCAATAACTGAGACTTTACTGCTGACGCCACAGGTGAGGTTGAGGGTTAAGAAGGAGATGAATAAAAAAAAAAATAGAATAGAAACAAAGTGAATCTACAATTAGTTTCATTTGGAGTCTTTAAGGACCCAAAATCTACAAATTAGGCTACTGGTTTGCATCAAATGTGAGCTCTCCAGTCATCTCAGCCATCACCATGGAAACAGTGGTCTTTCACACTACTGAGTCCACACCTGTTTGTTTTTTAGGACTGGGCCTTTTTCTTGTAAATGTGCACCACGCTAACGTAAGCGCACTGGAAATACAGAATGTGGTGTGGGTAGACATGACATATGTCAGTCTGTGTTTTGTTTTTTGTTTTTTTTTTCTTTTTCTTTTTCTACAGTTTGTTTAATTGTAATTCAGACTCTAATAGACAGGACATAGTGACAGGTTCAGTGTACGGGCAGATGTTGGTTAAAAGCAAAGGCACAAAAATATCTAACTCATATTAAGTGTAATGATTGCAGCAATGAAAACATATAGAGTGAACAACCTAAATACCTTAACTTGCTACTAAAATATATGCATTATAGCATGCTTGCATGATATGTAAAGTTAAGAAAATGTTGTAAAATCGTGCTTTTGTTAATAACATCCAGACGATCAGCATCCATAAAGGTCACATTTTTGGAATCAGGAAAAGCAGAAAGCAGAATATTATTTGACCTAAAGGGATCTACAGACAACACGAGGTACCTCTGGGTGGCAGACTGTCGCTGCAAGGTGGCTTTGTTTTTAAGAGATATCATGTGAACTCATATGAGCATAATGTTTTGGATTTCTGGAAGCAAACCGCTCTCCCATGTTCCACAGTGTGTACATAATCAAATTAGCTTTTGAAATGGGTGTAAAATAAAGTGCTGTGTTTCCTCTTCATGTTCCATTTCCTTTTCTTTTTGATCTCTTGTCAACAGCTTTCTTCTGCAGAGGCCAGTCCTCTTATCTGTGAACGCTCCAGCTTACGTGTTTAAAACCGAATGAGCAAGTATGGCTCCCTGAAATATCCCGGAGTCTGCTTTTTAAAGAAGGAATGCTTACACTTTTAACATTTATAGATCTAACAGTATAACCTACTATAATCTGTATGAGTTATCAGACAGAACAGTTCTTTGGTTCTTCACATTGCACAAAGGACGGAGGGACGGACGGACGGACACGTACAGGGAGACGTAAGCAAACATTACAAATTTAACCACTACAGTGTATTGTCTAAGAAATGCAACTCCATCAAAATAACGCAATACATATATTGAAATGCAAAACTATGAGATTAGCACAATATATTTGTCTAAGAGTCCATAATTTTAGAAAATATCTTAAAAATATAAATTGTTTTGATTCTTTACCTTGTACAATAAATGTGTATGTTTGTAATATTCTACTTTTGTAGTTACGCATGTACAATATTCACATTCTTACACAACTGGAAGTTCAGCTTAGAAACTCCCAGTCATTTTCAGAGCTTCCTTCCAGCTATAATGATACTTATTTTGATTTTATCTAAAGTTTAGTTTGTCAGCTACAATTGGAATGATGCCTCCTCCAAAACACCTCTGACACGTTGTGTGAAATAACACAAGACTTTTTCTTCAGCTTCAAAGATGAACTCAGATTACCCCACAATGAGGGCCACACAGAGTCATAGAGAAACAAGCAAAATAAGTAAACAAATCATAATAAAGAGTTTCTGTTTATGATAAGATAATTATTATCTTAAGGTGCTCTCTCTTGCCAGGAGTTCGGCATACCGGGAGCGAGACGGAAATCGGTGGACGCAGCCTCACAGTGTCTCTCTGTGCAGTAAAAATATCAACAAGCAGTACACTATGTTCCTGTTGGACGGAAACAAATGGAAACGCTTGATTCTCTTCAAGTCCACACTTAAGACAAGAGACCATAAACATTACATATAAATAAATATAGTGGATATGAAAGAAAATCATTGCCCTCACTTTTATATGTATGTTCTGTTCTGTCTGTCGTTCTCGCTCTCACTCACACAAAAACAAACATAAAACATACGAGACATTATGAACTAAGGCCAGTTTTAAGGAAGGAAGTTAAAGGAAACAAATTATAGGAAACAAATTATACATTTTCCCAACACGTGGCCTTGTTAATACCACATTAAAAGACCAAAACTTAAACAAAAATGTACCCTCCTGGTTTATATTACAACATACATGGTTATTGAAATGGTCTATGAGTGTTCGGTTTGTCCCAGTTTGCAGTACCGTGTTTAAAATGCCCGCTGAGGTTTGCTACTGATCTGACAGCTTTTGCTACTGGTTATTAGGGAAGTCAGAAAAATAAGTATTTGCTAAGAATAATATCTGTACTTGTTACTTTATAGGCTGTAATTATTACATATTAATCTGGGCTGAAACAAACATAGAAATGGTACAAAGGGGCATTTTAAAACCTCTTCCATCAGAGTCCTGCTATTTATTCCCGAAAATTCTTTAGAGCAAAACACAAAACTTTTTCCATCCTTGACAGTGACTGTTTTTTTTTTAAGGGGGAAAGTATTTTGAAGTATAATTCTTCTCAAATGTTTTCAGTGCCCTCATATTCTTCAGAAAGTTCAGTTTTGTTGAGTTCACTGTGCTTCTTATCTGCGTCCTTCTCTCCAGTCTTTCCGTCATAGTCTCTCATTTATGTGGAACTTTAAGCATTCGAGTGACTCTTCTCCCCCTGAAGTGGCTGTAGTTCCTGAGCCACATGGTTCTCCTGCCCCTCTAACGGCAGTGTGCTGTTTCCCAGCTTCCTCTGCAGGCCCTCCATGTGGTTGGACCCTTGCTGGAAGCTGGAGTGATGGCCAAATTTAGGGCTGGCTCTCTCTAAGAGTCTTTGGGATGGGTTGGTGCCTGAACCATCATGTAGGTGCTCCTCCTCATCTGTGTCTGCGTCGATGAACTTACTGATGGATGAGTCGTGGAATGTGAAGATGCCTGGCCGTAGATTTTCAGGGCTTTTGCTGGGTGTCCTGCTGCTGGCAGTTGTGTAGACAGAAACCTCAGGGCTCTGGACTGATGAGCTGTCTGACAGGGGTCCGGTGCCTGAATCCTCACCGCCTCTGAAGTTGACTTTGAGTGAGTGGCTCTTGAGTGGGTTGTTGACCTGTAGGCGTCTCTGGGTGTCCGAATATGGGCTTGGCTGGTTACTTCGTACTGTCAGGGGTGTCGTGGTCTGAGATCCCTCGTGCTCGTTCTCTATGGTGGGCTCCAGGCTCGGGTTGGTGCTGACCTTCCCTGGCTTGGTGTTGACAGGACTCTGGGAAAAGCGGGAGCTCTCAGGAAAGTCAGTGGCACAGCTGATGAAGCTGTCGATGCTTGACATGCTCCTCATGTCTGTCACTGCCTCCACTGTGCTGGAGACGGCTGGAGTCGGGATGCTCCCCATCTCCAGTTCAGCCCTCTGCTTGACTCCTTTGGACAGTAGTCCTTTTTCCTTGCTGATCAGATTCGGTTGTGACTGTGTCATGGCCATCTTGTTATACATCTCCTCCAGCTTCTCTACACTGAGATGCTGAGGACTGCTAGAGGGCTTGGCCTGCTCTTCATAACTGGATTCAAGGGTCTTGATGGGACTGGAGGGGTTGGTCTGAGGTGACCTCACTTTGGGTGTCCCTCTCGGCTGACTTGGAGACACATGATTATCATGTACTTTCTCCTTGGTTTCCTCAGTTTTCTCCACCATTACATCCATGAGCTCTGGACTGCGGGCAAACGCATCTTTAATGTTCATAGAGACGATGCTACCATTTCGTTTAGCCCTCTCCAGAGCCTCTCGTCTTTTGATGGCTTTTTCCTGCCTCTTCTGCTCTTTGTAAAACTCAGAGAAGTTATTTACAATAATGGGGATTGGTAGGGCAATGACCAGGACCCCAGCAATACAGCACAACCCCCCTACTATCTTTCCCAAGAGTGTTTTTGGGTAGATATCTCCATAGCCTACTGTGGTCATAGTAATCGTAGCCCACCAAAAGGAAGCTGGGATACTTTTAAACTTGGTATCTTCTTCATCTTTCTCAGCAAAGAACACCAGACTGGAGAAGATCATGATACCCATGGCAAGGAAAAGGATGAGCAGGCCCAGCTCATTGTAGCTTCTTCTAAGGGTGAAGCCCAGAGACTGAAGCCCTGTGGAGTGACGAGCCAGCTTCAGGATACGCAGGATACGCATGATCCTGAAAATCTGAACCACACGGCGCACATTCTGAAACTGCAGCACACTCTTGTTGGACTCCGTCAGGAAGATGGTGACATAGTAGGGCAAGATTGCCAGCAAGTCGATAATATTCAGAGGACCCTTAAAGAACTTCCATTTGTTGGGAGAGGAGAGGAAACGGAGCAGGTATTCCATGGTGAACCAGGCGATGCAGACAGCTTCTACGTGGGCCAGCTGTGGGTTGTCTGTGGATTGGCCAAACTCATCTGTGTCCTGCAGCTCTGGGAGGGTGTTCAGAGACAAGGCAATGGTGGACAACACGATGAAGAGGATGGAGATAATGGCCAGGATCTGTAAAACACAAGAGACACGTGCTCATTAAATCTCAGTAGAATTGCAAAAGCGCTTTGTAAAGATGAACCGAATACAAGGTTCTAGTTTTGGATTTTCAATCTAACTGCAACAAGGTTCAGTTAAGTCTTTTAATCTTTGCAAATCAAGCGGCAAACATTTAATCAATTGTGCATTAGTGACTGATGTTGGAAACTTTGACTAAGGTGATTAAAATGAAAAGTTCCACTGAATATGCAAGAATGCTGAAACCGTATTTTCTTGTTAGAGTCCTTCTCATTAACTTGATTCGACAACCAAAATGACTAAAAACAAGACCGATCTGTGATAACATGTATAAATCACTTAGAAACTTAGATTCATAATGAAAACAATGAGCTGCATTATTTATGTAAAGCTTTTCTACATTAAAAGGAGGAGCTGGTGATAAAACTGGACAACGAATCACCCTCTGAGCCACAGTTGTTTTCTAGTTCTTATTAATGCATCCAAATATCTAAAATCTAAAGAAAACATATACTTGCAATGAAGAACCTGATCAGCAATTATATAATATATATCTCTTGCAATATGCTTTGTGGAAAGCAAGACAGAGTCCAAAAGGAGAGTGACTGTACTACAGTACATATATTCATCAAGTTTACAGATGTTAATTATGCTCCTTATCTGTCCAGATTAATATAAATACTGTACCTTATTTACTTTCCTTTCAGCTCTGTTTTTGGTTGATGTATAAGATGAAATATCTGTCTTTTTAAACATCACACTTTACTTCACTTGTTTTCATTGCATATTATCAACATTGTATGTAATTTTGCATTTGTTGCAGCTATATATGTGCAGTACCGGATCAATGTATTTTAATCCCGAAAAAAGAAAACTATTATCAATAACTAAATCCAAACAAAGGTTCAAAAAGAATAAATCTGTCAGTGAAAGTGCAACTACAGTTAGCGGTTGACAGCCTGGAACAGCTCGCTGAAGGTTAATATACTCTAACAAAGTGAAACAGTGTTTTAACAGTGTTAGAGAAGGAATGTCATACCCATGAGAAACTCCATTTCAGTGTGTCAAAGTGGAGCGCAGGACTATTTGTGACTGAAATCGCATTTTGGAATGGGCTAAAATATCCCCAACTATAGTGATGCCATTTTCTGATGGTTTTAGTTCACAGTCCATTTAACTTTATAGCTACTTTCTCCTGAACATTCATGAAATGTCATGTCAGAATTTCAGAAGAAGTGAGGTCAGAGCTAATGTGATCTCTGGGGCCCGAGTTTTTTCTCTTCACGTCTTGATGCATTTCAGAGAGACAGTGATGGAGGGAGACCAGAGAGAGAGAGTCTGAGGTTGTTTTGATACATTTTTTAAAACTCCCCTACCACTCTTGCCTTTAACAACTCCCTCTCCTTAGTCTGCTTCAATCCCACAATACCCAAGGCTAAAAGAAAACTACAATGTATGACTTGTTTTTACAAAGAACACTCTGCAGTGTGTCAGTGAGCTTTACTGACAGACTACAGCAAACCTCTGAAGCATTGAGCCAGCTACTAATGATATAATCTGCTGAGTACAATAGAGTCTGGTCACAGAGCTGGAGATTAAGAAGGGTGCACAGTTGTGGGCGTATAGGTGTAACACACCTATTATTCCTGTCCCAGAGTCGGTGTGAAATCCAACACAAGGTCACAGTGGAGGCTGTGTCCTGGGCTAGTGAGCAGGATTATTCCCTGGCACAAATCAGTGCCCATAAGCTTTAATTAATCTTGACAGGTGGCTGCTTGTACACCTACCTTGGCCTTTGAGGAGAGCAGGACTAAAAGCAGAGAAACCCTGCTGGGGTGGAGGTGACTAAGGGCAGGACAAAGTCTAGAGGAAGGCATTTCACCTTCAGAGGCCAAATATATCTGCAGTGACTGAATTAAAGGGCAGACCAAAATCTAAACTGTATGGGAGTCTTTCCAGAAATAACATGCCTTTGGGTCTGGATCTCAGGAGAACCAGGTGATGGATGAAAACCCTCAAAAAAGACACATTAGAGGTTGATTTTGTGGTACTTACTAATCACACCCAAGGGAATTATAAAACAACTGTTGTCAACGTGAAACATTAACATGGTTCTTAAAGAGTGGTAGAATAAGTTGTGGTCACTAGTGCTATTTGAGGATAAGGAGATCAGATATCATTTTGGGAAACATTAAAGACAGAAAAAGAAGGTACATTTCAATAGAGATGAGACTACAGATGCACTGGTCACTGAACTGCAGGTTTAAAATGGGCTGTCCAGTGGAAACTGCACTCATCAGATCAAGACTAATCTGTCTTGACGGACTGACCAGCCTGAGCGTAGCTAATGAATCATGCTGAAAACAAAAGACAGTGTTGAAACTGAACCTAGGCGTGTTGTGTGTGAGGAAGAGGTGAAGCATGACCAGCTCCACATAACATCCAATTCTCTCACTTACTCAATTTTTCCCCTCCCACCCTGGTAGCATGCCAAAAGGGGTCAGTAAAAGAGGAGGCAATGAGATGTGACCTTAACATAAAAATACACATAAAGACAAAGATGAGTCTACAGAGGCAGCACGGTGATAAATCTGTGACACAGTCGATAAGGCAAACTCTCTCCGAGTATTAGAACAGAAACTTGTGTTTCCTCAATTAATGGATAAAATGTGTTTTTATGATTCATTTATGCGGATGTGTTTCACGACTGAGGAAACGGAATATGAATATATATTAAATATCTTAGAGTTATCAGATCAGCAGAGAAGGCGAAGACCAGATGAGTAAAGTGAATATGTAGTAGCGGCAGTTGTATAATGAAAAGAAAAAGCTCCACTAGAGTCAAAAAGACACTATTATGCAGCAAGAACCATTAAGAAGCTGATGCTCTGTAAAAAAAGGGTTATGCTTAGTATTGTGTTTCCTCATTAGCTCTTAATGATGAGCACTGAGGTCATCGGGACAGCCCGTCCCACATCCTGTTCACAAAAACGGAAACTGGTCAGAGCTCCTGCTGCTTTTGCTACTGTCCAGCAAATACACACGTCTGCACAGGCATACACTGATCCATAATAACACCACATCCAAAAATGCACACAATCAGACACACACAGTTCATGTTCATTCTCTGCTCAGTAATTAGCCCCGAGTCTCCGTTCCCCACAGGCCAGGAGGCACAGGAGGCAGGAGGCTGAATATTTAATATCCTCCTAAAGTACAAGCTATCCTGTCCTGGAAAAGGTGTGTATGAGTGTGAGTGGGTACTCGCTGTGCCATGACGGACTGCAGAGCCAGAGATGTAGCCTACTTTTCACGGTGCTTTCACCACACAAGGTTACTCCTGCTTCATGCTTGATCGATGTAAGCATAGACTACAATAAACACACGGCTGGAGGTTCCTCAGAGGGAGCTTCCCATCAGGATTAGAGCTCAACAGTTACTTGTAGGTAGGCAGGTTGGATTAGACTCAACAGTTTTCACCTGTTTTTAGACACTACAAATCTGGACAAGTGGAAAAATATAGGCTTACATTTTTCCAATAGTCCTTATCAATTAATCCTATTTTCCATCATCACAATATGAGCATATGCAAGACGCTTACTGTACTCTGCACTTGAACACATCAGATCTGGTACATGGGCTGTGCATGTGCATGTACATCTGTGAATGTGTAGTCAGTCAGACAAAGCCCTAGATGTCCTTAGATTAATTAGCATTCATTTGGTGGTCACTCCAAGGTTATTTTAAACAACTGCTGAAGAAAGAGGTCAGAGTAAAGAAAATGGACAAGACAAAGAAGTGGTGGGAATGAACAGTATTTCTGTGATTTGGAATAAAGATGGGAAATGTCATTTCTTTTATTGCTGACATCTGCTTCAGTCTTGTTTTCTCCACAGAAACCACAAGCAGAGATGCAGAAACGGCAGCAAAAACATTACAGGCTCTTTGAAGTAAAACATGAAGTACTATGCAAATGTCCCAGGCCAACATTAGGTTTGTTAGTTTAGAAAAGTTATCATGACCACATATACAATCTGGGTATATTGGAAGTATGTGCAGCAGTAAAAATATTTTTAAGAAAATATTTATTTGATTCATTTTCTAAGGTTTTATACCAGGTTTCATTAAACATATGTCAGATGTTTATATCTGTTTGTGCTGCTTCTTGTCATGGAATCAGACGTCATTCATTCATTCATTCAAGATTTATTAAGGACACAGAAACTAGTTCCATAGGATAAAATAAAAATACACAGTAAAAGAGAAAAGAAATAGTATGAATCCATTTGTTACTTAAAAATAAAGGCTGATCACCAGTGAGACCATATTTTAGATATAAACCTCACAGAGCTAATCTTAGGACAGACCAGGGCTTGTACAATTGAGTTTCATAATTTTGTAACTC
>JAPTYQ010000023.1:21531374-21552172 GCA_029814465.1 Ostorhinchus cyanosoma
TATGTCTCATGTGTTGTGTTTAAGTGTTTTGTTTATCTATTTTCTTCTTTTTTGACATTCATATTCAAAATAAATACATCAATCAATCATGATAAAGGCCATATTTTCTTCTTTGGTCCATAAAGGTGCAGCATTAAGTTAATCTGGATATCTATTGGTGAAGTTGCATATTGCACTGATCTGACTTCCCCTCACCCCGTCCTATAGTGGTTGAGCTTAAGTGGATTTAAACTCAGCACACAAACATGAGAAGTGATGGTAATGAGAAGGTAAAGAAGAAGATGAAGCTGGTTCGGAGCTATTGAAGAGATGTAGCAGTATAATGTATGTGGAGGCAACCCACTCCCTTTGTAAAAATAAAAGACTTGTTCTTTGTTTAAAAAAAAAAAAGGTGGAAAAAAAAGATACAGTAAAAATAAAACAGTAATTAATTTTTTTCTGATGATTTTACACTTCTGAAAACTGTGAATATTATGTTCCATTTTGTAATCAGACCCTCCTAAATCTCTGTAAATCTCACACACTGGACCTTTACATGCGTCACCAGCATCTATCTAAATGATGTAAGGCGATACAGTCACATCTGTAACCTAACACTTAATTCAGCCTGTCTACCACAGCTGATGTGATGCCACACAGTGAGAGACTGGAGGTGATCTTGTGTTAATTGAACCCTGTTGTTGACTGTTCGTCCATGGAGCTTTCAGGTGTTGGGTTCTGTATCAAGTTCAGGTAATTACTGCTGTGAGCTGCCGTGCACACGTGGATCTACTGCTTCCATAAAGATGAGAGACTTAGAAATACAACGGTAAAGAAAAAAAGAAAAAAAATTGCACGTGTATTGGGGTTCTTTTTATGTCATGGAGCTGGTGTAGCCTGTACTTATTAGAGTTTTCACACCACACTGCAAAAATACATCTCAAGAAAGTGAAAAAGCCTTATTTATCCAAAATGGATCTTATTTCTTTGGCATAATTTTCACAGTTTTTATTTTTTTTAAAAAAAGCAGTCACATTAAGAAAGTATAATACTGTTTGAATATGTCAATATTTAGCCAGTAACTAAAACAGAGGTTTACTTTCTAACCATATTGACATATTTGACAGACTTTTTGCAGTGCAGGCATAATCATCATTTCAATTTCAGTACTTTCTTTTTGACTTTCTTTGAACAAAGCTCGTATCCACATGACAAACATCAATAAGCTAATGGACCAGGAGGTAACAAACAGACTGATTTGCATATGAGCTGAACCTTATCTGCCCCTGTGTATCATGTGACCATCTCCATCTCTAATAGGAAGCTGACAAGAGCCAACCATTATTCAAAAGATGCACTTTGGTCATCACTGAGCCATTACAGAGGATAATTATGTTTGGCTGTATATGTTGCTGTTTCATAACAGCTTTCAGTACATGATGCAGCACAACAGCACCGGACTGGAAACACAAATGCATCAGTAACAAATTGTAGCACATTAACCTTTTCTTTTAGACACAAAATGACCAAAAGATAAGATCTCATTGATGAGGTGTGTACACCAGGAGTGGACTGACGTGTATATCAGTCGAGCTTTCAAAAGGACAAAGCTGTGAACTTCAGTTACAGTGTTGTTGCATTATGTTTCTTTAGCATTGGCTTGACGACTTAGTGACCCTAGAAGAGGTGTACATGACGAAAGATTGTTTGTTAAAAATGCATGAGCCATTTTTTGCTCTATTGTTACCAGTTGTTGGAAGAACGTTAACTAAGATGCAACACTTGGGTTTTTGGTGACAAGCCACAATAGGATGAGAATCAATATTTTGTAGAAGTAAATCTGTGAAACCTCAGAGACGGATTACATTAAATTGAAGCTCCACTGAAAATATATCTGCTGTCAGAAAATGCATGGAACAACTCCAGAATTTCACTGCATTATTCACTCATGCCTGCCACTCGTGCATGTGCGGCTGGAAACTGACCTTTTCAGTCTCTGCCTGTGGAGTGAGCGATGAAAAACCTTGGTGAGGTGAACAACTGTAGCTTAAGAAGCAGTTTTGCACGCAATAGCTTTGGGCTCAAATGTCTAAGTCTCTGGAAACTTCTGTTTGACTCTGTGGGTGACCACTCAGCCCCACACCACTCTACATTTTCTTGAGTGATGTTCTCGCTGACAGGCCCGTCTGAATAATGAATGAACATCTACAGCAAAGTAGTCATGTCTCTGCACCCTCACGATTGACCTCTCACCTTTTAAATGTCAGCTGTAAGACCTCTACAGTCAAAAACCCATTTGAGGAATACTGCAGAAACAAAATCAGATAAGAACATTGTGGTGAAAAGAAAGCATAGGTTTTGTACTTTGGGGATGTTAGACAGGGAGGCTATGTAGTGGTTCTGTGTGTGTCCCTGTGAATGTGTGCAGTAGGCAGTGTTGCTCCAGCTGGTTTGTGCGATAAGCTAATGTAGCGTACTATATTACCTCTCCATAGAAACCACCAGGCCATTGAAGGCTTTCAAAGGGTAACAGTTGCCTGCTTCTTTCTGAAAATGTATTAACCACTCTCAAAGTGTAGAAACACCTTATCTTTGCTTTGGATTTATGCGCTAATTTTAATCCGTATGTCATTCCACCTAACGACACATTTCATAACAAATACTAAACAGGAGCAGTAACAGCTGATTATGAGCCCTGATTTTTTTTTTTTTTTTTTTTTAAGTGACAATTTTCTTCTACTTCTTAAAATATGCACATAAACTTTGCATATGTTTATATATCAACCACCTACAAATACAATCCACAATCAAAACCCTGCTAATTTCAAATGTATTTTGAAAGTAAATGAATGCGATTTCTAACTGAAAAGAGCACTAAAGTTAAAATAATACCACATAGCCCCCCCCAAATAAAATCATATTACTGTTTTCTTGTAAAAATTCACAAGTCTTATTTTTCATGCTGTAACTTATGATGATACTAAGGATTTCATGCTCTGGTTCGACCTTTAATCCCTCTCAGCCCTGTTCCAACATGTTGTGGTCCTGCTAAAATTAAGGCTGTTTTCTCTAAATCATAACACTTTCAGGCAGGTTTTTCACCTCTGTCGATACAGTCTGGATTTATGCAGTTCCAGCGTTGCTAAATACAAAAGAGTTTCAAAGAGTGAAGTCAGTAGCTGGCAGGCGAAGTATAACAGCACTTCATTGAACAAAAATATTTGGTTTCTTGTTTTCTTAAGTCTGTCTTCTTTCTCATTCTGTGAAATGGTATTCATTGGTTTTTGCAGACTGAATGGAAGAAGAGCGGCTTTATTTCAGATTTTTATCTGTTTATTGCATATACATAATTTTAGCACCATTAAATGACAGTATAAGTGACATTTTCACAAGTCGTTGCTCACAATCCATATTCAATGTTAAATTTCAAAGAAACCGCTATGGATCTACCTCAAGAACGCAGTAACACACATTTAAAGTCATACATGAAGTGATTTAGTCTGAATAAATAAGATCCTTATTGGAATCACTGTGTCCACAAACAGTGTAATCCTCATCTGTGCAGTTCACAGATGGGTGGATTTTCTCTATTGATTCTCTATTGATGCCACCCTGATGGCACTTCCTAAGGTGAATATCAATTCATGTGTTTCTGCATACTGATCAAGCAGCATTAAAGACAGGATTCGAATCAATAATGTAAATTCCCCTTTAAGTGTACAGCTTCATTAGACTCAGCTTATCGCTTTTAGGCAAAACCCCAAAAGCACATGAAGTTAAAAGAAATTGTGGAAAATAGAGCAGAGAATAAAACAGGTAAAAATGTCAGTCATTTTGCAAGTCGCAACAGTAAGAATGATTGATGGCAGTAAATCCTGTCAGCACATGTACAGATGCGTTTATGTTTGTGGAGATGAAGCATGTTTTAATATTGCATTATCTTTTTTATGTGGCTGCTTAAAGGTTGTGCTAGATTTCTGGTTTTGACGCCCAAGTGAACCGAAAATGAATATTAACAAAAGCAAAAAGCACTGCTAGCCCAGAGCTGGTGCATTAGATCTGAGAAAATGATTTTTTTTCATGGGCCATATTATTACCCCTCTGCATTTAGATGATTTGCACAATATCATTTGGAGAGCTCTCTATGCTTTAATGAGAATTTGCACAATAATGAGCGCTTACATGCTGATTAGGTTATTTGGTTGTGAATAATGAGAGGAGTGAATACAATAGTGGAAAACAGCAACAGGACAGTTGAGATGATGACAGAGGTTGGAACAGAGAGAGGACTGAGGGACTTTCTTTTCTTTTGTCAAACTGCCAAAATGTCCTTGTGACTCCACGTTGCCCACTTGGCGATATATGGCAATGTAATCAGTCTGACAGCTTGGAAAGTGTGGGCCATTGATTTATGACTATTCAGAGCTCATCTACGCACAACAGTAAAGTTGCCGTCACCCAGCAACAACCTCTAAAGAGCAAGTCATAAAATACACCCTCTCGGATTGTCCCATGTCTGGTTATTAGAATGCATAAACCCACAAAGACTGTAAGGGAAAGGTATGGAAGGACAAAGGGAGCAACAGAGCAAAGTCATAGTTCTGTTACTCGGAGCTAGAGCTGAAAATAACAACAGAGAGCATAAAATCATAGTGACTGTACTGTCACATCTCCTGGGGTCCTGCTGTGCTCCGTGTGATACAGTAGTGGAGTTTAACATGAGTGACTGCGCTCCTTCATGCAGCGATATCAGCAGGCAACGGTCCGTGAGAAGTCACACATCTGAGTCCCTCACTAATGGCTGGTCAGGGTGTGTCCTCATTCAACCCAGCTTGCCTTACATCTTAATGCCTTTGTCATCGATTTCCTCCATTCTTACAAAAACTCGTCTGCCAGGCCCCATGGAGTGAATGTGCAGCAGGTAACTAAACACAGTGGATCTCACTACCCCAGCAGAGCACAGTCATAGCCCAGATGAAGAGTGCTCTCAGATTCACAAACAACAAAGCAAAGCGCTTACAGTGAAGTCAATCGGGCATATCTGATGTGCGGAAAGAAGTGCAGTTAACTGCCTCTAGTCATGGCTGTCTCTGGCTCGCTGAGTGGAGAAGTTTCCATGCAATTAGCTCAAACAGCCTCTGCCAAGGCGAAAGAACTAAGTGTCAGTTTTTATTGCTCAGAACCCCGTTCTGGACCAAAGCCTCATGAAGAGGGCCGCAAGGCTTTCAGGAGAAACAAATTAAAATTCACAGAGTGTGGAGAAATGTATTTTAAGTGAAAATTCACTGTGTCAATAAAATGTTTTAAACAGTACTGAACATTTCTTACCGAAAAAATAAGAACTGATCGTGGTTTCTGACGAATAAATGACACTAAATTATAAAATTCTGTGAAGTTCCTGGATGTATTTGATATAACCTAATATTTTTTACAGTTCTTTAAGTTTTTTTCACTTCACTAAACTTGGCTTGGAATTTCAATTACCTCTATTAAACGTTTCCGATTTTATGACTAAATAAACAAGGTTAAAGTTTTAAAAGTACTTGGTCAAACCATATTAAAACTGGCTTAGCAACATAAGAACCACAGAAATGCTGCCACATTCTTCAAATAGAGCTAAATCCTCATTACTGTGTTTACATACATATCACGTTTTCAGACCCATGAAAGGAACACAAACAAAGCAGCAGAACAAGCGCCATAATTCACAGTAAACCCTTTAATAAAAAAGGCTTTCTGGGGCTTTTCACAAAGCTGAAGTTTACAACAACAACTAGTCTAACGCAAACTCCTGAGAGAATGATTTATCGGCTGGTCGTGATCCCCTTTGAGACTGAACTGCACCTGAGGTAGAGTTGAACAACAGGGGCATGCTGGGACATGTTGAACGGTGCTGATTTTCTTTACAGCCCACTTGCCCTTTCAAGCCACTGGGCAGCTGAAAACTGACTACATGGGTATTCAGCACACTGTGTTCTGTGCGTTAAGAGTTTATCTTTTATTGATGAAGTGATTACTGACAAGTTTGGCCTGTGTTTCCATAAGTCCATATGGTGTTAAATAATTGAGCTGGCGGAACCATGGCAGAAATCCAGAGTCAAGTGGGCTTAAAACTACTTACTAACCCCTCAGTACTCCCAAGAAAAGAGTAAGAGCAAAGTATCCCCTGCTGAACACTTTGCGCCCTCCACTGCTGCTCCAACATGAAAAATGACTTGTCTATGAGGGCACTGATGCGTATGTGTATTTTGAGGTTATAACTCAGAATAGTCCAGGATGATGTGACATCTGGAGCTATAGATATTCTGGATCACACCTTCTCTCTCCGGCATTAAGTCAAGCGTTATTAATGTGCAATTAAAATTTCATCAGCGCTAAAAAATAAATGAGGTGGAATATCTGTTTGGGAACAACCCATTTCACCGATGCAAATCTTAAATTAAGCCACAGAAATAACATTGCATTTAATGGCTGCCATTTAACCTCAATTTGACATTTTTACCGTTCTCTTGGAAGAAAACTACCCATATCTATAGGGATTAGAGAGAGGAGATAATGGCTGTATTTGTCAAGCAATACCATTTACCAACCCCCCCTTCTACCTTTCATTGAAAAGTTTCTCAATCTCGTAATGAAACACAGGCAGTCGTATGTTGGGATGACAACAAGAGAGTGGATGCTTGTAAGACTCTATGAGGGGGAAATGAATTATGTTCCTGTTTCACTGTGTGGGAATATATCCATCATTCAAACTGAGCAGCAAAAGCACAAGCACAAATCAACCTTGAAACGCACAAGAGCTGAATCTCACGACGTATCTTTGAAATGAATGGGTCAAACTTTTTGTAAAAGTACTTCAATGTAAATGTAATGGGTTTGTAAATCATATGATCTAGTGAAGTTTTTGAAAAGGAAGGAGACTTGTTAAAAGTAAATTGAAGGTAGAGAAGCCAGACAGTTAAAATGAGACAAAATTGAGTCCTTTCAAGTCAAACATGGATATGGAAGGCATGATTGTTTTCCATTTTACAAAACCAATAGCATGCTATGGTTTGATTTATATAGAATTGAAAATAGCAGCAGTTTATGTTCCCTTTTTTATTATTATTATTTACATTTTTGGTTTTTTTGGCTTATTGTGCCGTTGTTTCACTGTGGACACTAGAAAGGAAACAGGGCATAAACAGAGATAGGGAATGACGTGCAACAAAGATCAGAGGCCAAGAATCGAACCTGGGGACATTGTGGTTCACGGTCTGCATCCTTACCCAGTCTACTACCAGGCTGCTGCTAAACACAGTCAGCCTTGTCAACAATCAAGATAAGGGAAGAGAAATGCACACTGACACCAAAGGTACTTTACAAATCCAAGCTTTGACTTTAAAAGAACAATCTCTACAAGATGTAATTTGCATACAAATGATTCTATACTAGAGAAATTAAGTGATTAATTTACATTTTCAATAACAGTGGATCTAGAAAAAAGCCCTAAGGAATACCTTTCAATATATTATTGCAAAAAAAAAAAGAAAAAGTGACCCCAGGGAGATAAAATAAGCAATAATAACTTCTAATACATCAATTCATATGGACTAAATAAATATATAAGTGGATGCACATTTCAGAAAAAAAACAAACAAAATAAAACTCAAATTTTGGTGAAAAATCTATTAAAGGGTACCATGTTGCCAGAAGGTTTGTCAGCTAAGATGAAGGATCTAGTGTTAGATGGTGTTTTGTCTCTTGGTGGTTTTTGAGAAAGAACTAAGGGGTACTGGGAGCCCAAAATGGAGCATGTCTTTGAGCAAACATATCTGAATATGGAGGAAACACAACTGAGAGCTGTTGTAGCTCAAGGTCAAGGATGGAGCAGTTCTTTCAGGGGATGAATAAAATAAAAAATCCAGGCAAGAATTTTCTTTTTGGAATATCTGTTTTTTGATATCATGCTGTCTTAGTACTGACAACAACCTTAACTGTAAATTAAATCTCATGTTATATATTGAAGAAAGGCTTGTCTTGCTACACTTCTAAATATAAATTTTACTCCTTCTGGTAAATGCAGGGTGAGAAAAAGGGCAACAACTCCAATAATGATCCTCCAGACAGTTATTATATTGGAAATGCAGCAGCTATGTGGTTATTTAACATTTTAATTGAATATTGACCCGGCTGCATCTTCGCAAAGTTAGTTCACTTAAAAATGCTAACTATACCCACTGATCCAGCAAAGTGAAGTACTCTTGTTCCTGAAGTGTGAGCAATGAGGCTGTTAATGAGCTGGATGATTGAATACAGGACTGGAAATGAGGCAGGGGTGGCTAATGAAGCCAAGAGGGGGTGACTGCTGAAAGGAGGGGGTGTTATGAGATGGTCTAAAAATATAACTTCTTACAGCAAGGTTTCTACAAAGTATTACAGTACGTTCCAACAATAAGTGCCACTCTTTTCATTTTCCCTGGTGTTGCCAAAGAAAAACACTCACTAATTGTCACAAGATATTTTCTTTCAGACAATACTGGCTGAAAGTGTCAGCCTAAAACCAATAAAGGGAAACAATAAAAGCTGTCATGTATTCATCTGCAAAAAGGGTCCAACAAACAAGATTTATAATTGACTCGCCAGAAAAACAGCATTAGTGATTTCTTCCCAGGAACTGATTTAAATGGAGTTGGAAAACAAGTGTCTGAGATGGTACAATGCACACTAATGTATGGGCAAAAGTTTTCAGAAAGCTTTGACTTTGACAGCACTGAGTAAAACAAAATCTCTAAGTCTCATTCCTTCCCTCTCCTGCACTCCAGCTGCTGGAGCTGACAGATTAAAAGCACCGGTTCAGGTTAAAAGAAAGTCAGACGTCAGATCAAGACACACTCAAAGAAACATTTGTGCTAGCCTCTGGATATTAAACTCTGTTTCTCTTGCTTTTTCTTGTTTTGTTTTCAACTATTTTCTAAATTTAAACCACATTCATCTTGATTAGATCTACTCAGTAACCTTTGCTTGATGGAAACAATCATTATTTAAAAATTAATTATTATGGGATTGTTGGCTGCTATCCATTTTATGTAATGTCTCAGGTTGCGTACTACTTTCACTTGATCTGCTCCGGACAAATAAGAGAAAGAGGCTAAGAAGAAAAAAAAAAATGCTGACTTGAACACTACCTTAGCAGCAAACGATGAGCTGGGCTTCTCCAAAAGGTCCCAGAGTTTCTTCCTCTTTTCAGAACAACATGTGGTAGTAAACTCTTCTCCTTCCCTCTCTCTCATGTTCTCAGCTTCTCTTTTGAGTTCTTCATTCATCTGCTCCTTCTTCTGGTGATACCTGGCCTGGCAGCAGGACTCTAGGTAGATCTCATCTATGCCCCAGAAGTCAAGCTCTTGACTGAAGGAGAGGGCGCACATCTCCTCCATCATGTGCAACTTCCCAGTTCGGTAGAAGTTTAGGATGGAGGTGAAGGCGCCGGGGTGTCTGTCGAAGAAGTACTCGTTATTATCCAAACTGTAGTCGTCGCATATTTCTATGATGGAATCGTGGGTGTTGCAATCTCTCAGTTTCCCCAGTCTTGTGCGGGGCAGCCTGTCCAGCGTCCTCCACAGGACTTCGTGGAGGAGCCCCCCGACGTTCAGCCTCACCCGGCGGGACTGAGTCTTGCTCCGGATAATGTCCATCGTGTCCGGGGGTATGGCGCCCGACCGAGCCCCACCTTTTAGCATCTTCGTTCAAGTCACTCCGTCGCTTGGAAAGACTGAAAGATACAGTCTGGTGGATTATGAAGACATGGTCCTGCAGATGGCCTCATCAGGGTCCGTCCTCTTCCCCTGCGGCTGTAATAAAAGAAAATAAATAAATAAATAAACAAACTCTTTAACCGCTGTCAGACGGTCTGTGCGTGTCCTACAGTAGCAATGTCAGGTGGTTTATCCACTCATCAGAGAACCAAATAGATATTTTAATCAGCTTTAAGAGGCATAGCCGCTTTTCTTGCTGACATGGGAGGCGGTGGGGGTGGAGAGGTGGAAGAGCCGGGCCAATGATAAACTGGACTCCACTTGTGAGCGCTGTCCGGTGCTGAAACGCCTGTCTGTCACTATACTAACGGACCTGGATTTGTCGCTGTCCATTGACTTTGGTGCTGAAACGCCTCGGTCAAGTCACATCCATGGGGCAGCGTAGTAGTGAATGAGAAGTCAGAATGTACGCGGAACTGTTGTCTGAAGGGATTTTAAGACGATAATACCATCAACTTTAGATTAAGAGCCCATAAAGCTATACGAGTACTCTGCAGTTACAGTCAAATGTGTTTTATCTGAGCACAACATACCATCTTTTTCTTTTTTTTTTTTTTTTTTTACATCATCTTGCGCATGTCTGAGTCATGCAACAGAAATGCATTTGGGGAAGTAGTCTGTTTAAGTATAGGCATAGTCAAACGTCATGAAACACCCGCCAAAGTAGGATGAAAAGCAGTGCAGTTTCAACTTTACGCCTAAATAGAATGAAAACACACTGAAGTAATGCAACACAATACATACGTGTGGTCCGTATATCCCGAGTCGCCTCATCCATGGACATCAATAACATTTCAGGAGTAAACGCGTTGAAACTTGCCCGTGAAATCTCCAGCAAATTGTAGGGGGCCGATAGAGGCATCATGGTCTGCGCACCAACATGTTGAGAACATACAGTTGCTTCACACAGATATCACGTCCAGTCCCCTCTTGGAGCGAATCAACAAGTAGACTCCTGAGAGTAGCCGGGAACACTCTCAGCACCTCTCTACCTGCTCACAGTGTGTGCGTGTCTGCTGGCCGGCGCCTGTGACTGTGGACAAGATCCTGCAGGGGCTGATTTCACAGAAGCTCCTCCAGCGGCGCAGCCTGTTCGATTTAACCCTCACGGAACCAGGCAGCCCAGCGTATATCTACAGACTCAAGTTAGATACTGTCTGTGCTCTCATCAGGTTACAGGGACACTATTTCATCATTTTGCAGAAAATGTGGGTATATGTATCATCACTATACACATTATTTTAGATAGAATTACATGTATCAGTTGTGCAAAAGTCTTTGGCCACTTTTAGCAATGATTTTGCAGGCTTGAAATGAGCACACGCATTTACTTCTTATTCTCTTTTCTTCAGATGCAACAAGAAAATACAGGAAATGTGTACAGCCTTAAAGACAAACAAAAAACATGGGTTCGAAAGGTCTATAGTAGGGGTGTCAAACATGCGGCCCGGGGGCCAAATCCGGCCGCCAAATGGTCCCCTCCGGCCCAGGGGATGAATTTGTGAAGAAAAAAAAAATTACACTGCTGGTATTAACAATAATTTTAGTTCAGGTTTCACATTCAAACCAATTCAATCTCAAGTGGGTCAGATCAGTGAAATACTATCATAATAACCTAGAAGTTAGGGCAACTCCAAAATTGTATTTTCATTTTATATTACATTTGTAGATTTTGGCTAATATTTACAGCTTGTACAGCATGTAACTTACAGTAACTGAATTTTTTTTTCTTACTATATTAGGACCAGCACCACATTGTACCCCCCTGCAATTTTGTTATGCCTACAGCATTTCAGTTGTTGTACAATGACAATAATGGCTTTCTATTCTATTCTATTCTATTCTATTCTATTCTATTCTATTCTATTCTATTCTATTCTATTCTATTCTATTTTCTCTTTGTAAATGCAAAAATTTTCATGCAATTTTACTATATTTAAACTAAAATAAATTATCATTTCACAAAAACACGTGAATAACCTGAAAAAACATGAACAACCTGAAATGTCATAAGAAAAGTATAAGCAATTTTACCAATATTCTTCCTGTTATTAAATGTTTTGCATACATGTAGATCCACTGTGATCTGTAAGTTATAATGTACATGTATAAATGATATACTGAAGTAGAATATTGTTAAAACTGCACTTATTTTACTCAAGAAATTTCCGTTTGTTTCTGTTATTCGTATTGTTTTAAAGGATAGTTTGTAGATATAAACATTTTCATAATGTAATCTTACTTTTTTCATTCTAAAACAGAGAGGAAAGTTTGGAGTTGACATTATTTATAGGTTATTCTGTTATTATTTTAATGGGCCACTTGAAATCAAACTGGGTTAAATGTGGCCCCTGGACATAAATGAGTTTGACACCCCTAGTCTAAAGGGGTTTAAAGGTTAAAGTCACTATTTGGTGTGAGTTCTGTCCTAATGACAAGAAGCAGCACAAACAATGAGAAACATCTGATGTGTGTTGAATGAAACAACTCAGAAAGTACTGTTTAATAAAAAAATTAATTAAATAAAAAGTTGTGTCATTTCTGGACCTGGTGATGAGGCTAAATGTCAGGATTCTATAGCAGTTTGTCTGAGGTTGTGCCATTGTGTTTTGGTTCATGATGGTATCAGCTACTGTGCAAAGCTATGGAACTCCTATTTTTTGATTGAATCTACCATTGTACTTCTGTGACCTGTCTGAAAAGTAAATTGTAATGTAAAAAAAAAAAAAAGGGCAGAAGTTAGCATGTGTGTGGTCATTATACCTTTAATGAACCAATAACGTTAAAGGTGACCTTAGACTTCTGTACTCATAAAAAAATATGACCTTATAAACAGCAAATAGCAAAACTCGCAATATACAGTAACGGAAAAAATTATTAGACCTTCAAAAGTCATCAAAAACAATGGTTATCCAATCAAGTACTAACTCCTGTGTATCATGTGACTAAAACAGACAAAAGAAAACATGGAATGAATAAAAACACTGTTTTTGTCAGTACAATGCCATAGATATTAATGTAAAAACTGAAGTGATTTGGGTTATTATCAAGAAAACACTGAAAATTGATAGATATCAGCTCTGAAATGAAACTACTGTTAGGTGTTATTGTTGTTATCATTATATTTGTCCAAACAAATGTACTTTTAATTGTACCAGGCATTAAAATGAAAGAAAACAAGGGTGGTCTTATAATTTTTTCGAAGACTGTAGATCAGTATTTCTTTTGTTTAAAACATCTATTTCATATTTAAGCACTTTTCCCACGCTGATGCACAATCTGGGAAAACACAAAGTGAATCACAACCAAACTATGAGGTTGTATGACCAACTGACAAACACAATCATTCAATCTAAAGAAAAACATTAAGGTCAAGTGTTTCTCTCTTCATACATTTTATAAACTACTAGATTATTTGTCTAAATATCATAACCAAAACCTGACAAACAGTAAATTCACAGATGTTATGTAATAGAAATAGAGAGTAAATGTCTTCTGTGCAGGACTGTGGCATATGTTGCACACCCTCTTACGTATAATCACATTTCTAAGAGCGTGCAGTATAAATAAAACTTTACACTGTGCTTTGCAAACAGTGGGCATGTGTAAGTGAGACAGATGTATGTTTACAGAGCAGCCAGTCCCATCATTACACTTGTGCTTTCGATTTCACATACAGACCGCAGCTCTGCCATCGAACTTTCATAGCTATTTAAAATGACACATGGGGAACTCATATTTCCATCCCATCATTATTTTAGTTTTACTTAAAATAGTAATATGGGGTGCACACTGACATGGTTGTCACAGAATAGAAGCATGTTTAACCCATAAAGACCCAGCACTACTTTTGTGTCAGTTCCCAAATGACATTTTCTCTATATTTAACCTTTCTTAAGTGATTTCTTACCATTTATTTTAATATTATCTTCTGAATTTTGCATTTTATCAGAATAAATCATGTATTTTCCTGTATTTAATTTACTGATTTTATGGGTGTTCTTAAAAGCTCATATTAACCCATAAGGATCCAGTGGGACTTTTGTGTCAGTTCCCAAATGACTTCCTCTCTATTTGAGTTTTCCTAAGGGATTTATCACCGTTTGTTATAAGATTATCCTCTGAAGCTTGCATTTTTTCCAGTGAAAATTATCTATTTTCCTATGTTTCACTGACTGATCATGTAGATGTTCATAAAAGTTCAGAGTAAATTCAAAGGTTATTATATCAAAACAGAAAAAAAATGTATAAAAAAAGTGACTTTTTCAGTAAAATATATCATTAACTGAACATATACCAAGTGTCTCCATCCACTGTCATCGATCCAACGCCATGAGTTTTACCAGTGAATCAATCCTGTAGAAGACGATGGTGTTACCACGGTAACTATGGAGCCTCTGAACGTCCAAATGGGTCATATCTGATGACCATGAAAAGACGATAAACTGCATTTTACACCAATTAATTACATGTATTGATATGATTAATGGATCAACAGTTTAGATCAGTAGATGGCTTTGGTCAGTGGTTAATGTTTGGGTCTTTATGGGTTAAAGTTGAGGATTATTATATCAAAAACAGAGAAAACTGCAGAAAAACTGACTTTTTCAGTAAAATATATCATTAACTGAACATAAACTACTGTCATTAATCCAACTCCATGGGTTTTACTGGTGAATCAGTGTTGTAGAAGATGACAGTGTTTTCACGTTCACTACGGAGCCTCTGAACGTCATATCTGATGACCAGGAAAAGATGACAAACTGTATTTCACACCAACTTTTTTACATGTATTAATAGGATTAATGGATCAACAGATATTAAACAGTTTAAATCAATAGATGCTTTTGGTCGGTGATTGATGTTTGGGTCTTTATGGGTTAAGGATGGCCTCGGTTAAAAAAAAAAAAAAAAAAATTCAACATCACAAGCATATACAGAATATATTATTCACATTTATTGATAAATAAAATAATTACAAAGTGCAAAATATAAATATAGAATAGTAAATGTACAATAACAATATTGACAGGTTTGAAATAATGTACATGTTCTAAAATGTGCATAAAATGTGTGATTTCAGAGTCCTAGAGTGCATTCCTGTGTTTATATCGGACAAGTAGGTCTCCCTCTGGTTGTAACATCCCAAACCCATAACGGCCGGTATTCACCTCAGGCAACTGAGCATTTGGGTCACACAGCTCCAAATCAAAGTTAGTCAACAGCATGTAAACAAACCTGATGAGGAAACACACCAAATGCAAAATTAGAACATTCAAGCATACATTTAATATGACAAGCTTTTTCCACTGTTGCACATTTTGAGGCTTTAATGGAAGCCAAAGTTAAACGGTGCACTGATTCGAGGACACTCACTGTCTGATGGTATTGATGGCAAACTGTTTCCCCACACAGCCATTGGTCCCTGCTCCCCATGGCATGGTGTAATATTTCAGCCGACTCCCTCCTTTATAAAAATCTATCTTTGGTGATCCATCTTTATTCAGGAAACGGTCATACTTGAATTTCTGGAAAGGAAACAGTTTTTTCCACAGGAGACATTAGACACAAGAAATTACAAAGGGGATGTTTATTAGTAAAAGTACAAACTAAAATAGAACGTCATTCATTTCTGTTCTGTTTTTTTATATATACATGTATTGCAGCCTCCCCATGTCCTTCCCACGCCTATTAGCTGTTTCTGTTTTCGTGTGCAGCTAATCCTTAAATGGTCCGTGGCTCTGGTTTTGACCTCTCACTGGGTAATACAGGGTCAGCTTTGTGTAGGCGTTGATTCCACCTTACGTAAACAACCACTGATACTAATTACACTTAAATCTGCCTCCAGCCACTCTGTAAGACAATTACAACTGTTCCTATTGGCAGCTGACAGAGTAACTGAGTTGGAAACAGGGGAGACACGGCAATAAGAAGACATGACAACAACAAACCTGTGGCTCGTGGTAAACCTCTGGGTCCATCTGAGGACTGATGAAGGGAAATAAACACACCCGGTCTCCTTTCCTCAGGAGGTACTCCTGACCATCAGCCATATGGAGGGTCTTTTCTTTCAGTACCTCTCTGGTGATGAAGGGGGCAGCAGTGAGTCGGAGCGTCTCTTCCAAAGCGCTGTCTGTGCCGAGAGAGAAGATAAGATTATTACAGGTGACAAAAACTGAGACTAGCAGCAAAAAAATTATAAAAAACTACACTGTGCAATATAACTGGAACTAAAATGAAATACAGTTGCACATAAAATTGGCATAATTTTTGTTTTTTACCATGTTTATAGCACTCAGATCAAATGGGTGCACGTGAATCATATTAAATGTCAATTTCCCCTTTTGTTAAAATACATAAATTAGATAAAATACATATATTTTCCAAATACTTTTACAGCTATGAAACTTTAACAAAAACCTAATACATGAGTGGTTCCAACTGACTCCATGTGCACACTCTTCATTATTTCTATTTTTTTTTCCTGATTATGACATTATTTCCGACTTTTCAAATTGTTATTGAATTTATAGCGTAATTGTGATATTCTACAGTTTAATAAACACAGTGCAAATGTGTTTTCCATACTGTGCAGACTTTGGAATCAGGCTTCTGTTTGTCCATTTTCCTGACTATTGAACCAATCATCTGCCTTTGTTATTTACATAAGTCCTTACCAAACACCGGGGTATTCACATGTCTCGAAGTCTCGGACGTTTCCATCTGGGAGATCCTGTTGAACTCCCTCTTCACTGCTGTCAGAGCATCAGGATGGGTCAACAAGTATCCAAGGAGCCAAAATGCAGCAGGACCAACATTACCCTGAAAACAAACAAAGGCTCACATGAGAACTATGATAAGGTTGTCGGTCCCACTCCGGTGTTGCATGGTGACGGCACAGATGGTTATTTGGTAACAGCAAATAAGGACGTCACATGGCACCCACCATAATCACATGTACATTTATTGGAGTGGCAACAAAGCACAGATTTCCAAGTTGAACCAAAACAGAAACAGGTAATTAATCATTAGCGGTGACACAATAAAAAAGAGTGGCTTCCTTTCATGTGTCTGGGATGAGAGGAGCCGGGCTCTGGATAGTCTCACTACTGGCCAAACACGGCTCAGTAATGGTTTACTTAAAAAGGAAAGCCACTGGAAACCTGAGGTCCCCCGCCATCTGCCTGAGTCCAAGGGCAGGACATTGAAGCGATTTAGTTTAACGGCCAAATGCAGAGATGTCTGCCAAGAGCACAAGCATAATAGAGTGCACACTAACTATAACAGTGCATAATTTACAATGAAATTTTGTTACTAATGTGGCTGATTTAGCTTTACAGTTAGGAACTCTTGGCCTTTTGCCCATTAAAGTCTTCAAAAGGCAACCTTACCAAGTTACACAAGCTGTTTTTTCATTATTAATCATCTTATTCTCTACTTATTTATTCTGGAAGGAGCTGCACTGTATGAAATATTCTGAGAGTGTGTGACTGAATATAGATGACACAGGATATGCACAGTGTTTGGACTTTTTCTAACAGAGGCGCTGTATGCTTTAGACACAGCTCTTTCCGGACACTATATTCTTGATTCTAAATGACCTCTTGAGTCACTTCAGATGAACTATAAGGTGTAATTACCGCTACTTAACAAAACATAAACATCACTGAAGGCAGAAGTTGTTTCCATTAAAAGAAGCTTTTCGAGGCTGTGGTATAAACATTTCAGAGTGTTGGACATTTTCCACAGTGAAAAACATAACTGTAAGTTTGTAATAAATAAAACTTTGATTGCAATTAGAATGTTGTTTGTTATGGCTACAGCGATTGTCTTGAACACATCCTCCATGTGTCCCAGTAAGTCACGCAAATACGTAAGGAAATTTACAAATTTGACTCAGACTCAACAAAAAGTCATAAAACAGAAACAAACCATGGTGACAAGTGCAAAACAGATGAGTAATTCATCTGTGTTGTAAGGCAAATGTTGAAATAAATATTTGATTAACTGTTTAATGCAATAAACCCCCCCCAGCAGAGCTGTGGGAAAGACTGCATGATTCACAACTGAGTCCAATCGGATGTGATGACGATAAGTCTGGAACGGCACAAATCCTATTCAGGAATAAATGCAATTCAAGCATCTGAGCACATTTTGTTTTACAAAGGACAGTTTTTGAGAGAACGATAGAGAACAGCACTGGTGGATAGATATGGTAGACATACTCTGACATCTGACCTTTAAACATGCAACTTCATACAAAAACTGGTCATATAAATAAACAATCAATTTTTTTTTTTTTAATAGACTTTGTAAATCCACATTCAACTTCTTTAACAGTTTTTTTTAAGTCTAAATCCACTGGCAGACTCTGTTTTAATCACCTGTCTTACATATATAATACACTTCTACATACAAATGTCTAATGCAGATACATCAACATCTGAACAGGTCAACAGTGCACTCTGGTGGCAGATATCAGTACTGCAGCTTTTTATTCCTATTTAAATCCAGTTTTTCTCAGTAACATGTCATATAGAAATGCATTGGACTGAAGAGGAAAATTGCCTTTAGTTTGTAAAAATGTCTTTCTGGTGTTGGCTGACTCACCTGTGTGGCCCAGAGTTGCATCAGTATGGCCTTTTTCTGCATCTCCTCATCAGCCCCCTCCTCCTGAAGCAGTTGTCTGTAGGCGTGAAGCCAAGGGCTCGACCCTGAGTCTTCACTCAGACCTGCTGGAGCCAAAAGCTCACACAGTCTGTGACGAACGCTCTGTGCTGTTCTCCTCTCGGCTGTCATGGACCGATAAACATCACAACATGAGTGAATGAGTCAGAGCTGAAACCTAAACAACTGAACTTGATATGAATGTCACTGACACACATGACAGACAGAAAAATAGATATAATTGTGCACACAAGGTAAGAGCGGAGCCAAAAATAACAGTGAACAGGTATTTTCAGTAGGGCTGGGCAACAGATAAAAAATAACCTCCTTTTTTTCAGGGTTAAGGGTGATAAACCCTTAAATACCAAAACAACTGCAGGCAGCGAAACAATGTTTAAGGACTTTTGAACCACTAATCTTATCAATAGATTTTAATAATTCAGATAAAATTCAGTTTCTTATCATTTCAGATACAACCCTTTTGGTCATTTTAGACAGAGGCTTACAGGCTATTTGGTTTTTTTCTCTTCTGATATAATAACCTTTGAATTTACTCAGAGTTTTTTTGCAAACACCTAGACTGTGTTTTCACCCACGGAAAAATGCAAGGGTAAATAGTAAGCAGAAATAAAGGATTTATGAAATGTTAGATGCAGAGAAAAAAAATCATTTGGAAGTCACAACTAAAATATTTCTTTTAAGCCTTAAAAAAAGTAATGGATTTCAATCATGTTTTATTTATCCACGCTCTAAAAATAAAACATGATCCAAAAGTAGTTTCTTTTTCTAAATCTACACACTGTACATTTACAATATCAATGAACAAAAAACAATGACAAAAAAGAAACATTATCAAGGCCAATAAAAATTATTTGAGAAAAAAAAAAAAGAAAGAAAATAATTGGAAACAAAATGAAGGAGCAATGAAAGATCAAACACTTAAAATAATTTAAATATTACAACAAAAACTAAAATTTTCATTGAGCAAGAAATGAGAACTAGAGAATGCACTAATCTCAGTTTAACAAATTATATATTCTTCATATTAAAAAAAAAGTTATTAATCACATTAATTTGATATCTGGTTGCGCTCTAAACGTAGGTATGCAGGAATAATTCATCTTGTCACCTTTCATGTGAGTTATTAGTGGAACTGATGTAACCATAAACAGTGAAACTACACAAATAAACAGGACATGTTGCAGCACTGAAGGGAGTCACCACTACAAGTTAGATCATTGTCTCTGTGATTCCCTGATGTAATGGATCATAAAAGTCTTTAAAAAAAACAAATACACACATGCTCCTAGACGTTCGGTAAGCCACTAAGTGAAATTCACCATGGCAACCGCAAAACAAATCTGTGGGAACGACTGGGGATGATGTCAAACCACAACAGCTACGACTCAGATAATGTAAAGAATAAAGACGTAAGCCACGCCTCCTCCTGACTCACGGTGTGTAACGTCGGTGATCTCTATGCACATATAACGTGCATAATTTCAAAATTACGCAATCACAGTAAAGAGCGGTTTCACAAAAGTAGTATCTGGGTGAAACAACCGATCAGCAGTTTTGTATTGGAAAAGTGTTGATGCTTTTTTTTTTTCTCTTTGAGCGTGTGTTTACCTGATTTTAATGTGCCCCGCGCCATTTTTGTTAACAGCCCGTCAAACTTCCGGTACTCCTCGTAGACACTTGAAGGATCTGTGCTGTTGTTGTTTTGTTCGCCTCCAAAAAGCGTCAGGTACCCAGCCCTGCACAAACAAGAGAGATAATACATGTGGGAATGAAGGTGGCGCTCAGTTGATGAATGGTGACCTTTTGTGTCTTGATGGAAAGATAAGCAGGCAGCACAGCTTTTCCATTTGAAAGCCATTAGACGATCCCCTTTCAGGTGGTATTTTTCCATTCACTCACAGCATCAACTCCTCATGTAGGACGTCGGTGTGTCGGAGTAAACATTACTATTGTATAAGTTTGTCTGGTCAGAGTAGACACTACAGGTTGTTTACTGTGACGTTGTCGTATCATGAAAACCACAGGAGATAGAAGCATGATTTATGTAGACTGGAAATGTGACCTCAAACATTAGTGAGGAGAAAAAAACGCAGGCATCCTCCATTTTTCTTGGAGTGTTTACAAACAGACGACCACAGAACTGACTGGTGTGTAAACTGTTTAGATGGACGTAGCATGCTTCTTTTAACAGGAATTACGTTGTAGTGTGTGTGTGTGTGTGTGTGTGTGTGTGTGTGTGTGTGTGTGTGTGTGTGTGTGTAATGACTCTTACTTGAAAAGGAAGCCATAAGAGAGGTTGAACAATCCCTCCTCTTTCCAGTCTTTCTGGTTCGGGGG
>JAPTYQ010000023.1:21576364-21588100 GCA_029814465.1 Ostorhinchus cyanosoma
TGTGCGTGTGCATGTGTCTATGTAAGTGCATGTGTCTGTACGTGCACGTGCCAATATTTGTGTGTGTATGTGTCCATGTGTATGTATATGTATATGTGCGTGCATGTGCGTGTGTATGTGTGAGGGCGGAAGGGAGGGGGGGGTGCCAATATGAGGAGGCTCACGTGACAGTCTTTTAAATTCCTGTTTCCCTGCAGCGCAATTTGTCAGAGTACGAAGTGTCTTTCTGCTCGTACGCATGTCTGTTCATTGCAGCCACAGAGGGTGGAAAGACTTGACTGCTTGAGCCCTTCAAGCGTCGTCCCTCTCCGTCCATCATGTTGTTATTATAGTTTTGCACTCGCTTGTGTTTTGGTTTTTTTTTTTTTTTGCCTCTGAAGCCTGTGAGTTGACTGGTACCAGGAGGACTCGGTTCCTGTACCAGAGAAAAAGCCCAGCGAGGCGCAAAGAAAAAGACAGGAATGCAACATCGGACTGCTGCTCAAGTGATCTATCTGCACTGATTTCCACTATATGGTGGTTTAGACTGTTTCACTGGTGGGATACAACACACACTAGCTTTTGTTCTCTTAAATGCACGGCCAGTAGAACAGAAAAGAAGAAAGAAAACGGAGGAAAGAGCTGCAAGTCGGGGATCAACCATCCGAGCCGAGAGAGTCCTCTACTTCCAGGGTCTGACCCTAAAACAGAGGAACAATGTCATCCACGAAATTCAAGAAGGATAAGGAGATCATAGCGGAGTATGAGACCCAAGTGAAAGGTGCGTGTGCGTGCGTGCGTGTGCGTGCGTGTGTGCATTGTCTCTGCAGAGCCCCGGGTCCTGCATGCATTTCTGTGTCTGTGCTTTTCTGTTTGTAGATGCACTTCTGTACCTGTGTTAAATCACAGAGCAGTGACAGACTTTGTTGTCATATGACAGGTAAACCGTGACAGTCAGTCCAATGACAGACCGTCAGAGTGTGAGCAGCCACCCTCCCTGTTATTTTCATGTTGTATTTTTTTCCCCCTCTCTCTCTCTCTGTCTCTCTCTCTCTCTCTTTCTCTTCTGTGCAAATGTTTCCTTTATTAATTCAGCAATAGGAGATTCTAGGCATTGAATTTTGATTTGTCACAATGTGGTTGTGATACTGGTTGTGCATGCTTTGTTGCTGGGTAAAATGATAGCTGTATTGGAATTAGTGGAGGATGGTGGACTGGCTGCATTATTGCACCTCATCCTTTTACATTTTGTGGCCTGCTTTTGCTTTGCTGTGTCAATGTGAATAAAGATACCGTATTTCACAGGCAGTGTATTTTACAATAGAGTGAAATTACATATGGTAATGCATTCAACACACTTAATTTGACACATTAAACTCTTCCTCATTTAGAGACATTTAACAAAAGTCAGCTTTATATTACACGGTGCTCTTCTTTCAGGTCATTGTCAGTGAATATATCATTTTTCTTTCTGTTATTTATTTTCATTTCTCACTCCTTTGCTACACTTCACAACTCTTTATTGTTATCATTGCATTATTTCAATACGGCTGATCATCGACTGGTGGGTTTCGGTATGATTTTGGTGTGAATACATTGCTCTATAAGGTTTATCTCAGTTCAATTCCGCTTTCATTGTCATAGTAAAGACTGACACTTGTATTGAATCTCCTGATATCCCCCTGTGAATACAAATACGTTCTTGTGTAGCAGTGAAGACAGGCAAATAGGGAAACCTTATTTAAATAGATATAGTTAATAACTGTGAAACAGTATTTCATGGTCACACAGACAGCTTTTAAAGGGCAGCCCAAGAAATGCATGTCTCTCAAATAAACAATGGTGACATAAGTGGCAGTTTGCTCTTCTGTGGATAAAACAAACAGAATGTAGCGGCTGTGTACAGATATTTCCTTAAGTGGAGCTGGTGTTCAGTTTTAAGCCCCTGAACCCATTATGATCGTTCTGGGTTCACTAATGTCAAATCTCAGGGGCTTTACTTGATCATCCCATGAGTCACGTTTTGAGTCTGTACCTTTAGATGTGAGCTGTGTGAGAGCTGTTGGATTTGTATGTAGCATTGATCCACAGACACACTCCCCTTTGTGTAGTCAGTGTTAGCTGCAAGTCTGATAAGAGGCTGCTAATTCGCAACCATTAGACCTTTGTTGTCCAGTTTTCTCTCATGTCACGTGCCAGTCATTGAGAAAATTGCTCTAACATCTAAAACATGCCTTGTTTTTTACCATATCAATGCCCAGCTTTTCCTGCAGCTTTCCACTTTACTCCAGGCCACTTTTCCTAAATTCAGGCATCAATTATTCAGCTCAGATCAGACTGTGTCGTGGGAGCAGAGCTCTTGTTTCATAGATCCAGACCCTGTCTTCTGCCTCTTTCCATTAGACAGGGCCCTTGAACCGTGTGAGGAGGAAGGATGTTAATTTATGGAGAATGCAGCTTGTTTCTCATTCACAGCT
This sequence comes from Ostorhinchus cyanosoma, assembly GCA_029814465.1. Taxonomy (NCBI): domain Eukaryota; kingdom Metazoa; phylum Chordata; class Actinopteri; order Kurtiformes; family Apogonidae; genus Ostorhinchus; species Ostorhinchus cyanosoma. The sequence continues at coordinate 21,578,821 of JAPTYQ010000023.1, forward strand.
GGTGTGTTGTGTAGCCTACAGACACAGTGGGCTCTGCTGCTGACAGTCACCACCTCACAACAATGGCAGTGTTATGAGTTGAAGCAGGCAGTGAGGGAAGTGTAATGAAATTCATTGTGGACATAGCACCTGTCTTTTTTTTCTGACTTATTGCTTTATGGTTAATATGTTCATGGCAGAAAGGGTCAGAGCACCAGTGTGTCATTGATTGGGTCATAACTGGATCTCAGGGTTGCTTTATTATGTATGAGGGTTAATAGGTAGCAGAAAGAATTACTTTGTAATGGCATTCATTTACCAACAAAGAAGAAGCACAGTCTGCAGCTGCACTATGGTTTAATATGGGGCTGCAGGTAAGAAACCATACACAACATGACAACCCATTCAGTTTGTTAAATTTAATATCCTTTGTTGCAGTGTAATAAACTACATCACTAAAATCCTAACCCCCCCCTGCCATTAATGAATTCTTGACGACCCTCGAGGCTGACTGGCAAAGCCCAGGTCTCTGAAGGACCCTGGGAGATGGTGTTCACTTTATTCAAGCTGTTCAGCTGGCAGATCCAGCATTAGCATGTCAATAGAGAGGGAACACAGAGGGTCTGACTGAGGAGCCTGGACTCTGTTTTGGAGCAAACCGCTGTGTGGTTTCTGGACCGTAGCTCAGCCTCCTCTCGCCGCAGCTTGTGAAGTGTTGTTCTCGGCCTTAACGATTAGCAGCTGTTTACGCGAGGTCCCGAGCCGAGAATATGGCTCCATTAGAAACTCTTAGTCCTGCATCAGCGGGACAAGGGTGAAGCAAACCAGAACTTTATGCAATTTGCAAAAGTGATTGCTTCAAAAGTGCAGCACTCATCTGTCAACTCACTGGCATTGAAGTGTTGATAGTAGAAAATGTGTAAGAAAAGTTGGAAAGGAACAGTTATCTCCAGTATAGTTCATTTTTTTAGTAATTTCTCTCTGTGTTTACATCTTTTTGCTGATCCAGCCAGTCCTGTGCTGTACGGTGACAGCAGGTTTGCTTCCCTGAATCTGACTCTGCAATGATTCACTGTACTTGGAGTGCACTTTCTTTTTCTGGCACATTTGACCATGAGTAAAAGTGTTTTTTTCTGCAGTATTTTTAGGGTAATAGTCAGTGAGATCAATTGGTTTTGTGCTTTTTTAAAATATATTAGATGCATTTTTGCTTTCGTTTAAGCCGTTTAGTTGTAATTGCCGCTAAAGTCAATCTTGTGGCCTGCGATTTTAGTCATTTCCTTGATGAAACTGTTGTATTACAGAGACAAGTCCACACCAGTCATTACCCACAATGCCACCAACACACCCACGCAAAGAGACAAGCCCACTCTCAGGCTGACATGTTGGAGAGGAAGAACAGTTTTCATGTTGTGATAATTATATAAGACGGGTCTTTCTTTCATTTGTCTTTCCCGTTGGCTACAAACAACTGCTCTGATCAAGAAAATTAATACCAGCAACTGCCAATGGAATTTTTCAGTGGCCTCCAGATGTACAAAGTGTTCACTGTGCCATTTTCTCAGCGTAACGTACACATTTGAGGTGATACTGACAGAGTGATGTGGTTTTTACACCTCACGGTTCAGGTTTCTTGTTGTTCATCGCTTCCATCCCCAGTGGAACCACAAAACGCTTAACTCATAAAGTTCTACACAGGTCATATGTGGCAGGGTTTGGCCTGAAATGTTTTTGTAATCTTTGAGGAAGCTTAGAGCAGGGTTGGACGATATGCGCAAAGAAATCATACATTTAATCTTCTTTGAAAAAATAAACACGTCAACAAGATTTTTTCTGGTGTCTGATAACAAAACTTTCCCTTATGTTTGGAAAATAAGATTTCATCAGTGTAACATCACAATATGTCATTTCTAAGACATTTTACCTTAAATTAAAAAATAAAAAGACTACTTCTGTTTTGTTTTTTTTAGATATTTCACTTGGTCATATTGTAATTTGGATATTTTGATGATCTGTTCAGCCATATTTGAGAACCTCCTCCTCATATCTATATAGTCATATTCTTTACAGCTTCCTGTAACACTTGTATCGCAGGTTATACACTAACGGAGGTGTTATCTCAAAAAAAACCTCCTGTGGTTTGTGACCCAATGGTTTATAAGAAAATACAACTATAGTATATGTTAGATAGGGTCTTACAGTGATCTTAAAATGTGTTGAGGGTTTGGTCAAATGCTGATGCTAATGATATGAGACACTAGGTATGTCTATGTTTATTTTGGCTCCAGGCTACAGACAGACACTCTGCTTAAGTGAGATAAATACTGAAAATGCTCTATACTGTTCATAAGCCACTAATAATCACCACTGGATACAGCCTGTAGCCCAGAACCAGACATTCATATCTACATACTGTAGGTACATTCATGGGCACGCTGACTTGATGTTAACTAAAACCACATTAGGTTACATGTATTTTTGTGGAAAGCTTTGTTATGCAGCCTGATCAGCCACCTGTTAATATTGTGCTGGGCAGCATAAAGCCGACATGTTGGGAGTTGAAGAAATGGTCTAACTGACTCACTGGCTGAGGATCCTGCGGCTGCCAGCTTGTTTGGCAAACCTGCTGCTGACTGAGAGAACATTTGCAAAGAAAAATTACCCAGAAGCTATTAAGTCAGAATAATCTTTAGCGGGACAGCTTGTTTATTCTGTGGTCCAATAAAACGTGGGCTTTATTTGGGGTTGGTGTGTGTGGTGGATTCAGTGACCATTCAGACAAATAGTCAGTTCAACTCACTCTGTTGCTGTCTCTTTAAGATTTCATAATATCTGAAGGAAGTAAAGCCTTGACGCTTTTTTGTACTTTGGAACAAATAATGCTGACAAGAAAGAAGGACTTTGACACAGTGTTTATTCACCATGATAGTGATAACGTTTCGCATCCTCTTTTCTATGCTTTGACATCTCAAACGTTTTAGAATTTAGAACATTTTATTAAAGTATGAACTCGCCGAGTAAATGTCTGTCTGTCTGTCTGTCTGTCTGTCTGTCTGTCTGTCTGTCTGTACACCCAGTCTGATTACTGCAGCTGCCATTTGATAAATTGAGAATTTGTTCTGTGTGTCTTGAAAGATAATCAGGCTTTCATTAAGTGGGTGATCTGCTCCAGTAACAGTCTCACAATAGTTGTTTTTCGGTTTGTCTGCTGGCATTGATGAAGACGATAAAGGCCCATTCAAGCGTAAAAACAGTTCAATTTCCTTGGTTATTCAGTGCCAGTCAGTGCATGATTTCATTTCTAATTGTCTGTCAATGCCGTCGGAGTAATATCGTGTTAGGTCCTGTAATGCACTGCTGTACACGTGAGGTCTGACATTTATTTACAAGGCTTTGAAACATTGATTTCACTTAAAACATGATTGTGCTTGGAGACACCAGTCATAATCACAATCAGAGTCAATTTATTGCTATTTTTATATACTGTAAAGATTTAACACATATGAAATATTGTGTCCCATGTTCACAGACACCAAAGAAACACAGACTACAGTTAAAATGAAAGCAATAAAGTGCTCAACTTTTCATATAGTAAATGCCTGTAAACAAACAAATAAATCAAATAAATACAACAGTACGATGATAAAAAGCAACTTAAGGTGGTAAAAAACAACATAAGGCATTTTTGAAAGCTCCTCCAGGTTATTGTAAAGAAACAAGCAAATAAAACCCATATAATTCTTCTTTGAAGGGATGTTGGAATGGTTGATATTGATATAATTTGTGGTGTAAGTGGATCACCGCATTCTGCAGTAAAACTATTAATGTAGGATGTTTGGATGGATGCTACATTCATAACCTTGACAGAATACTGAACCACTTTGATCTGTTTGTTTTTTTCATTATGAAATAAATAACTATTTCTGTTGGAGAAAATAATTAGTTTCCATACTGTGAGGGTGTAAACTCTTCAGGTTCAATTATTTGGAACTAGTGTTTGTGTCGTTTGTCGATTTGTGGGTGTAATAGTGAAACACCAGAAGTTGAATCACTTTCAGTCTTTAATAGTTTAAAATCATTATCACAAATATCTGATAAAGAGAAAATGGAGAAATATAGAGAAACTTTTAGCAAGTTGAGAAACACATAGCGTGACAGGAAATGATTTATGTGTCATTATTACACAACATCACCAGTATCCGTGGTGAGATGCTACTCTATTGATTGTAAAAGCCAGAATTAAAAGGACTTAATGTTAAAAGACTGTGGACAAAACTGACAAAACAGGCCCTCTGTGCAAAAATAACCATTCTTCAAAAGGTCCAAAGTGATTAGCTAAATTCTACTTAGGACCTTCTGGATTAAGTATGTAATGTCCCACTGAAACACACGTCCCACAATTGACTTTAGATAATTAAAGACTGCACCTATTTCCAGCTCTGCAGTGACAGTAGAAATAGAAGCGTATGTGGCACAGGATAGGTTAGCTGGTTAGTTATTAGCAGCACAAAACTGTAGGATTCTGTCATTTTTTTGGTAATGATTTGTTTACTGTAGTGTATTTCTGGCGTCTCGGGAATGTGGACTAAAATAACTTTCACCAGGAACATATCGATTTTTGCAGCTGCAATGGATACGATTCAGTAAAATGTTTCATCGAAGGGTCATAGCTCTTCACTGTGGTCATTCTCCTGTTTTTAATTGAACCCTAACATCTCTTTCAGCCCGTTTTCATTGAGACAGACTATTGTTGCTACTATCACAAGAGCAAAATACTGTAAAATTCACTGAATAATTAATAATCTTGTTGTTTTAGGCCCCTGGTTAATGCTTAATACTGATTCATTTCTATGTAGTAGCGGATACAGTCATTTCTAAGGGTAATGAATGTAAAATTGGTGCTGCTGTTTTGATCAGGTGCTGCTGCTGCTGCACTGTCGTTTCCTTATTAGCCTCATTTACACATTGATAACATGTCTGTATGCGTGGAACATTCACGTGCCTCTTCACTCATGTCTGCCACCCATCCACATCCTTCAGACTCCACCTCTTCTCCAATAAGCTTCTCCCTGGGGACTGGTGCACGCCCGTGTTGCCATGGAGACACCTCTCAGCCTGGTCCTACAGAGCTGGATCTTGGATACAGCAGTGATGGACAGCTTAGAGGGTGTGTTTCCGCTTGTGGCTTATGCCTGGGCTTTCCTATAGCATCAGAGGAATCTATCCTAACGGCGATAGAGAGAAAATCGATGTGAGACGAATGGAAAGTCTCACGTGATTTTTTTTCTTATTGCACTGTAAAGACGAAAAAGGGAATGTTAGTGTTTCATGTATTGCGATGGGTGTTGTCCCTGAGACCAGAGCAGTTAAAGCTTCATTACTGTTGAGAAAGCTTTTAAATACATTTTAAATACCAGTAATAAGTATCCTAGTGGATTTGTGGTCAAACAATTTGTTTAGATGTTCAGAATATTGCTGTCATAGCGTGCATTTCCATAAATGTATTTAATGCGTATATTGAAAATGTGGAAACAGCAAGAGTTTACTGAAGTTTTTTCACTCACTTGTGGTTATTTTTTTCATTTATTTTTTGCCTTTTCTCTCAAAGAAGTACATGTACATAGATTAACTGGAAACATCCTTTTTGAAGTAAATCTGAGTTGGAGAACATTTAAAGGTAGGGTATGAGATGTTTTCCCGTAGCATTTTTTTTTACTATATTGCTTAAAATCCCCTTCACACCCTGATTACAACCAATTAATTAAATGCTCTAACACAAAAATAAAATAATATAGTCACCTGTGGAATGGATAGGACTAAAAAAACACCATCCAATCATTTTGAGCGCCCACTTGAAATGATTGAACGGTGATATGTCTATCAAACTCAACTGACATTTGTCCCTCCTCCTTCTGCGCGTACCCCTCCTGCATGAATCGTGTGTTCTCAGAGGCCAAGAGCACTGGTACAGGAAACGAAGGTAGAACTTATCGGCTACTTATATTAGTTCCATGAATCAGAGCGCGAGCAGCTGGCGTAGGTGCCGGAACTCCGAGCCAGACCCCTGCGAATTAGAAGAAGTGCCCTGTGGCTCAGGCTGAATAAATTGTTATGAATGGGTGATCATTATAGGCCACAACAATTAAATGAAAGCCAAAACTCAAAATGTACGATCGCATATATTCCTTTGTAAACTAGGACTGTTGTTATCGTTGAATATTTTAATTGTCACGATGATGATGGTGAAAGTGCATCAATTTAATGGCTGCTTAATTACATTTGGCCAATATATTAGTAAATGAATGATTAAAAAAAAGTTAATTAAATCTCTTTTTAATGAATGTGTTTTATATGCTCTGCATGTAGGTATGTGTTTGCATTTTCTAAGTCAGTTCGGCCTTCCTCATTTGTGCGTACGCATGGTCTGAGGCAGTTTATATTTGTTCGTAGAGTAAGAACGAATTTGGGTAAGAAAATATTGCTGAATCCCGGATTTGTGCGTCAAACGATCACACGCAGAGTTTAAGCACAGACTGGCCCAGTGTCTTTCTTAAAATTGCATGTTTTTTCTCTTTCCATCCAGAAATGTCAGCTGTCTTTGGTGTGTGCAGTGCATTGAGGGGGGACTCCTATTAGCTATAAGTAACTGTAAAACACAACAACTGTTTACGTTCTTGCACCTTTTCAAACACAGTAATAATGCTCCTATTTAAAGATATGATACAGCTATAGGGAGTCTGTACACTGTTTTTGCACATACGGACGGACAGACGGATGGACGAGGGCCGAGGGTAAAAATACTGTGATATAAATTTGGGTTAAAGCCATTCAGTATTAATCCCACACACTGCATTTAAACCAGAAAATACTTAATTAGCATTAGAAAACAGGCCTAATTTGGAATATCCAACTGAAATCCGCTGTTTACATGACTTGCATCAAATAGCGGAATAAAATAATAGTATACCTGTAAACATAGCGACTGAGGGAAGTCAAGTATGAAAAAGTACAAAACCAGATTATTTAAACAGAGTTGATTGATTTTAAGTTTGACAGAAAAGCCTGTGGATAATCCAGCAAAGCAGCAGATAATTAGGATGGAGGATTAAGAGTGAAGGACGATGCAAAGACTGACAGCTGACATGTGGCTTTTGGATGCACCATCAGTTCACCTCTGCTCAGTCATTGATTGGTCTCAGGTTCTGTTGTCTTATCTTTGACTACATGTGCTGCAGCGCTCTGGCCTAATGAGGGAACAGGCGCGATAGATCCTGTACTGAAGGAGGCGACATCAGGAGCATGCCCTCATGATTCCAAAATTGCATTAATCATTAGGGGATTAAAAACAGAACAGAGAAGTGGGGGGATTAGTTCAACGACTGGAACTTGTTTCATGAGACTCAGTGCGAGGGACTGAGAGAGTTGAATTCAGGTCTGGATGAGGGTTGCATTTGTCTGCTTTTTATGTGAATTTGGCTCTGCAGTGTAGAGAGCAGATACTGCAGAGCTGAGATGGGGATTAGGTTAGTGAATTTGGCTCAGAGTTGCTTTTGTCTGGTGTGTGTGTGTCTCTACAGTGTGTGTGTGTGTGTGTGTGTGTGTGTGTGTGTCTTACTGCCTGGTGATGTGAATGCCCAAGGACACTTTTCTCAAAGTGTTTAATACCTACTGAGGCTGGGTATGATTTATAATTTATCCCTACTACACATACTCATATAGACTGTTTCCAATACTGTAAAAAGACACGAAGCTAATTCTGTTTTCTTAATGGTGGAGAGAAACACTTCATTGTAAACACGGCTGTAATTATCTGCTACAACTGTGTTGTATGTTAGATTTCGTTAGCTTTAGTTTTATTTCTGTTATCCTGCAGTGAAATGAGCCTTGCCACTTGTATCCTCGTTACCTCAGAATACTGTCCAGAAAATCCCTCTCTTTCACTGCAGCTCATCAGTTTCATTTTCACTTGATCAGTAAAATCATGTACTGTTGATATTAGTTTGAGCAATCTGGGCAAAAGATCATATGATAATCTTTTGAATTAGAATCACCATCCATAACTTGAATCACAATTTTCTCACAGTTAAAAAAAAAATAGTTGAATTACAAGGAAGTTTTCTGAGGTTTCTGTGTGTGATGGCAACATTATTAGAGTATTTATAATATCTGGATGAAATGAGCACTATTTTCCTGTACATGCAGCTGCAGTGTTTCCACTAATTACCTAAATTGTGGCCTAATTTGTTCTGCTGGAGTGTTATAATGAGTCAAAAATGTTTTCTCACTGGCATAACTCTTCAGCATCTGTGTAAATCAGACTCTCTGCATGTTGGAGTTCAGAATCCAGACCTGCAGCTGACAGACTTACGGTAATTCTTTGTCTTTATTTGTTCAGCGGCAGCAAAACAACATATTACACAACCTCTACAAGTTACTGCAGACTAAAACCAAACACTTCATTGTGGACAGACGCTATAAATGGACTGAAATAAACTCACTAACCTAGCGACTTATGCTAGTGACATTTGTGCTTCACACCCAGGGGTTAGTGCAATGCTTAGATGTAACACTCCCTGTAAAATACTGTAATTACACTGGTAAATGGGCCGTTTAAAACAAACGTTAGCTTTGTAGGAAAGTCATCAGACATTTATATTTTCATTGACATGATCTATATGACTCTTCTATGTTAGTGTTGACTGTTGGTGTCCTGATTTAACTTGAAAAGTAACAACTTTTGCTTTTATGCAATGATTATATGTCCGATCTTGTTCTCAGCTCATAAATGTGTCATGCTACAAATACATCACTATATTGACACACTCTCTAATATTCCACTATTTTGCCAAATATAAGAATATTCTAAATTTGTCGAGGGTTATGTAAACAGCATATTTTGATTGGATATTCTACATAAGGCAACATTTTCCAAATTAGACATGTGGGATATGTAGGTATTATTTAGGCTTTAGGAGCATTATTTTGAAATGAACTGTGCATTCACAATGTACATCTCAGTTAGGGTTTTTACCACAGTTTGTGACGCACGCCATTGCGGCTGTTTACAGTCTGGTCTATGCGATGTACACAAACCAATGGTGGTTAACAAGGGTGGGGTAGAGATGCATGCTCAAACCAAAAAAAAAGAAGAAGCACCCCTACTTTTAAATAATATGTAAGACAATAGAAAAGATGCAGAAATCAAGGTTTAAAAAAAACAAAAAACAAATACAGTACAAATGTCACAAAGCTGAATTTTAAAGGTTAAAGAAGTGAAAGATGGAAGCTGTATTATATGTAT
>JAPTYQ010000023.1:21612994-21639557 GCA_029814465.1 Ostorhinchus cyanosoma
AAATACGGAGCCGAGCCGATTCGGTAACAGTGGAAAAGCGGTATTACATGTGTGTGATTCCTTTCCAGCTCCTGTTGACTGTTTACCATAAGTTACATGTTTACGCTGGAAAAGTGGAAGCGTTCGGAAAGCACTGTGGGCGGGGCTAAGCGGCAGATTCTTTCCCTCCGTTTGAAGCAAAGGGACCGAGTCTGCATCCAAGCTGACTCGTTTTCGAGGGCTAGAATGTCCACTCCCCCTAGATGCTAAAGAGAAATGGGACACCCTACCCCTACAAAACTTCACTCGAAACGGAGGGGTAGGGAAGAAATGTAGGGGTAGGGGGAACTTTGGGACGGGGCCTAACTACTACTGACAAAATAAAGATTCTATATTTAATTATCTGTCTAAACGCTAATAAACATGTTAAACACTAATTATCGTACTTAGTTTACCTTTTCATTATTTACCCTCCTATTGCACTCCTTTTACTCGTTGTTATCCAGATCAGATGTAAAACTGCACTTCATTATTGCGTTTGTGCTCCTATTCAATACAATAAAGTTGAAAGTATTCTAATCTAAACATATCTAGAAATGTTAGGCATATTACAAGTGACTTAATGATCATAGCAGCCTCTTGATGACCTATTAATACTGTTTGTTGGAGTCAAAATATTTTTCCCCATGACTGCCCCCTTGTTAGTACTTTGTTGAGCAGAAATAGCTAAATCAATAGCATGGCCACATGGTGATTGCCTTGTGGTATTTTCTCACACTTTTCACTGGCTGCCAACAAAACAAATTTTGCTGAAAGAAAACTGTGAAATCCCATTTGGATCACTGACTGCTCAGTGAGAGGTAAGGAATAGATGTGAGCCACTGTTGAAGCTGTTGTTGAAATAGAAAGTGTGAAGCTGTATTGGGATTTTTTTTTGCAAGAGAGTGAAGATCCTGATGTCTGTGCTTTAAAGTAACACCTCAGATGAATTCAGAAAGGAGAGGAAAGGCCTGAATGAAACACTGGCTGCAACATGAAGCTTTGAAATTTAGTTTTCTCCTCTTCAACCTGTGTTAATTTCCTGCTACACTGACTTAATATCCCCACTGGGATCAATAGAGCTTATCTTATCGTTTTGATCCACCACCTTGTGTCTGATGTCTGCTCTTCAGTCTCATATACTTTTATTCTCTTGTTAGCAGTGACACTGAAAAAGAGGCCTCGGTGCTGGCGAGGTTTTCATTCATTTATTTGTGCAGTTATTGTGTTGTTTTTGTTATTTTTGTGGTATTTCATTGCTTAAATGGACAGCGATAGTGGACAGATAACAGGAAATGAGGGTACTTTAAATCTGTGGCTATAATCATATTTTAATTTGTGTTGAATTGTATAATTTTTTGTCTTCTTTTGCTCTGTTTCTATTATGAAAAAGCATAATCCATTCTTTCACTGTTGGGTATCTTTCACCAGCTGTGCGTGTGTTGTGGAGTTAAATAGCCCTAGGTTCTAGTCTGGGGGACTCAGCTACACACACCTCCTGTAGATACAGCTGAAGATCAGTCTTCCTGCAAATTACTTTGTGTCTTTAGCTGCAGGTCCTGTAGTCAGATGGTTCAGTGTTGGCTGGAAACTATGCACATTTTCACATGAATTTCAACTAAATGGTTTGACAGCCTGAGGAGAAGCAGCAGTAGCCTAGTTTCTCTTTTGCCAGAGTAGGTACATCAGTGTTAGCTTTGTCATTCCTAGAATAGATGTGTGTCTTATTTAATTCATTTATTTAAATTTCAGGGAGTTGCCTTTCAGCTTTTTATCACTTGTTCTACTAGTTTCTACCAACCTAAGGAACTGATTTTAATACAGAAAAGGCAATAATGAAGCTTTTTTCCAGTGGCAGAATGGTTAAATGCTACTGTCAGGAGAAGAAGGTCAAAGTAAGATTACAGGTTTGGATGACCCAGTGGCAAACATGTGATCTTGATGAGCAGCTCTTATAAGATAAAAGGAACCCTACTGCTTAAGTGCAGCACCTTCCTGGAGAGGGAAACAAATAAATGAATGTTTACGTTGACTCTCAAACTTCCTGAAGGGTTCATATAAATTCTCATCGCTCTCAGAGCTCCAAAAATGTGAGACACTTAAACACAGACCCCATCTGGAGTTTTTTTTTTTTTTTTCCTTTACTTTTACAAGGAGTAAGAATGGGTTTCCAAGGGTTAGAAGTATAGGGAGAGACGTTCTGGGATCTGGGAAGAGTTAAGAATCTGGGAAGAGTTAAGAAAGATGCAGGGCAATGTCTGATCTTACAAGGCCTTTTTTAGATCTTGTCACCACAGACTTGTCATCACCATGTTGGAGTTGGGAAAGGGGTGTCTAAGTGTCAGAGTTTTACTGTCTAATATAAAGGATAAGTGCAGATAGCACAGAAAACAGTGGTGTCGCACTGTTGCACAAAAGAGCTAAAAATGAATAAGTCTGGAGTGATGATGAGTAACTGTAGAAATGTTGTTGGAAAAGCCACAGTAAAGAGGGAATAGTGAAGTGAGTTGGAGATTTGACAAGCATGGCTAAACCACGCACAATCCTGGATCCACTTAACCCGTTCCACATGTGGTGACAGCTGTGTTACCGCTGTATTCACACCGACATTGACCCAACAGGCCACCGGTAAAGTGTAAAATCAGACCAGATTTTTGTGAGGAAGGGAAAGTTTTGCCTTTTTGTTTTGGTATTCCTTGTTAAATCTATGAGGGAATTTGTAAGCATCAACACAGAGACATTAAAGTTTATTCCTGCATTTCCTCAAAGGTTTTATGTAATCTGGGAAATATCTTAGATTATTATCATTATTTCTGTCTAAAATAATTCATGATGTAAAACGAGCCAAACCAACCAAAGGGTTCCGTCTTGCCGGTGGGATGAATTTGTGAAAAGCGACATACAGTAAAATTTGATCTCAAGTGGGTCAGACAAATAAAACACTATCCTAATAACCTATAAATAATGACAACTCCATATTTTTTATTCTTTGTTTTTGTGTAAAACATAAAATTAAATTTTTACATTTGCAAACGATAATTTCACAAAAAATACGAATATCCTGAACATCTATGAACAACATGAAATGCTTTTAGAAGTACAATTTTAACAATATTATGCCTGTTAATAAATGTTTTGTGTCATTGTAGATTGACTGTGATCTGTAAGTTTTAATGCACATGTGTAAATGATAAGATGAGGCATAATTTGTGTTATTATTATTGTTGTTACATTATTTTTCGTGTGAAATTTCAGGTTGTTTGTGATTATTCATGTTATTCCCAATTTTTAAAGGATACTTTGTAGATGTAAACATTTTTATTACGTAAATTTACTTTTTTCACTGTTATTCTTTTACTGGTCCAGCCCAGATCATATTGGTTTGTACAGTGATGGAAAAAAAGTTTTTAGACCTTCTATGTATTTGTGATGTGTTGCTTTAAGAATCATCCTTAAGTCATTGATATTGTTCCATTCTCCAAACCCACATGCTCCCCTCTGCAAATACACTGTTCTGTCGAAGTCAAAATTGGATGTTTCAGTAAAATAATGCCTTTTGAAACTCATTCAGGGCATGATATGTTGGAACTGTCAAGAATTTTTTTGTTATTTTTTTCTTGTTAACAAAAAAAAAATCATTTGCATTCGTTTGTGTCTGTCTGATGCATCCACACCTTTTGAAACACACAAAAATTTACGATTACGATTTTTTCCACTACTGTACTGTATGTGGCCCCTGAACTAACACGAGTTTGACACCCCTGATGGAAAAAGTAAAAATGATTAGATTAAAAAAAGTGGCCTGCCTCTTTACGTTCTGTCATTTTGCTCCTGCAGGTGATGAAAACATATCACATGTACCACACTGAGAGCATTAGCGCTGAAAGTAAGCTAAAGGATGCAGAGAAACAGGAGGAAAAGCAGTTCAGCAAGTCCGGCGATCTTAATGTTAACCTCCTACGCCATGAGGACCGCCAACCCAGACGCAGCACCGTCAGGAAGATTGAGAAGATGAAGGAGAAGGTGTGTATTTCTAAACATTTGAGTAGATCTGTTTGTTTACTGTTTAACTTCAGTGTTTGTGGCTAAATTCTTGAAAAAGGAATTGCAAACTTAGGCTTTAGAAAGGTCCGGTGGTGAAATGGTTTTGCTTGTGGGTTCCAAGAAAACACCAGCAGATAGTGATATAATGTCCCAGACTTTAGGAGGATGCTGTGTTTCTGCTGCCAAATGTACACTGAGCAAACTGCAGTGCTCCAGGCCAATAACCCAATGTGGTTTCCAGCTTCTCTGCCAGAGGTTTAAGGCTGGTGGTCTCTGGAGCACACTGTACTTCAAATACAACCATGCATTTTTTATTTTGGATCCTCTTCTGGAATTTCTTCATGCAAATGAAACTCCTATTATCTCTCAGGTGCAGGAAATCAAACAGCTGTCAGGAAAGCAGCGTTTCTCTCACCTCCGGCTGGTATCCTCAGAGATGCTGCTTGGCTTGAAAACTAAAACTATTTATAATGTGGCTTTGCAATGAATATTCTTTTTATCCCTGTGCCTTATTTCTTAGTTGGTGCAGTTGTCTCATTACTCTCTCTGCAAATAGGTTTGAGGGGGAAGAGGAAGGGATAAAAGTTAAGCTCTTTTATTCGAACCTACTGCAGGAATTTGCATCATAAAGGCTGTGTAATATTAGGAAAAAGTCCATGTGTACTGAAATGTGCAAACAATTCACATAATGAGCAGAAGTTGGCTGTAGAATTATCATGTTTTTTCTGCTTCATCATGTAATTGGGTTGTTAAACTAGGTGAAACTATGTCACCACTATTATGTTTAAGTTTCCTTTCAGTTAAAAATGTCATTTTGCGTCACACTAACGGTGCAAACCCACAGATAATTCAACCATCATTGTTACATATGTATTCTGTAATTAAATACCATCTGCAGCTTGAATGAATACTTTGCATTTTAATTCTATATGTTACAACACTAGACATACTGTATGTCTGTAGACTCATCCTAAAGTGACACATATTACTAATAGTGTTGGTATTGTTGATATGCAATAGGTTAACCAACCTGTGACACAGCTCTAGTGGACGACTCACCTCATTAAGATGCAGGACTCAACGTTACAACAGATCTTACCTCTGCACACAGACATGAATTTTAATAGGCTAATTTGGTCAATCTAAATGGCCCATTGCAATGAACTGGCAACATATCCAGGGTGACCCCCACCGTCAGCTGGGATAGGACCAGGACCCTACAGAAGATTAAGCGGTTTGGGAAATGAATGAATGAATGTATTTTATATTCTTGAGTTTACGGAACATGAATTTCTCTCTGGGATAAATGAAGTTGATCTATAACTGCATCTACACTTGTTACAGATTGCAGATGCAGTTTCTATAAATGTAATAAACAATTTAAGTCCTTTAAATACTCCACACTTACTCCATTTGATTATTTTTCTAAGGAATGTTTTAAACTGAAAAGAACCTTTGCAAAGTCATACAAACCAACCAACCAAAAACAAATGAATGACGCCTGTTTGGACTAATAGCTTTGCTGTGTGTTTTGTGGAAATATACAGTATCAAAAGAAGGTACAGCAAAAACAACACATTCTCCCCAGTGCAGTTTGATAAAGTTGTCTGTCTCTGTTATCAGCATCTTCTTGAATTTAAGATGCAAGAACTTCACACAAATCCTCTGTAGGTGGATTCTCTCAAGCCCATTCATCCAAACTTTTCTTCCCCACAGCTGCAGCTGCGTACTGTTCTTATAATATAAATACACTCAAACCCTCTTTACTGTTCAGTTTTCTTTCACTGATGTTTTTTTTCGTCATTTCTTCTGTCTCTTTTCTCATCCCCAGAGGCAAGCCAAGTACTCCGAGAATAAACTGAAATGCACAAAAGCCCGGAATGACTATCTATTGAACCTGGCAGCAACAAATGCCGTTGTGGCAAAATATTACATCCATGACGTATCTGATATGATTGATGTAAGTATGCATGGAGCACATGTGTTTGTTTACATCTCTCAGCTGGGATTTTAGATGTTGATTTAACTCTGCAGCACTGTCACTTTTCTCACCATCTGCTCATGTGTCTTATTTACTCTCAGCCTGTTAGCTGTTTGTTTCCAAGCTGTTCTGTTGGCAATAAATTTATTTACCATCAATTTTTCAATATTAATTAACACTACATGGGTGACTGACTATGGCTGACATGAACATTTGTTTAGCATTGTGCAGCCGAATTACGCAGCTACAGCAGGATATTTTTGAACAATGCTGTTGGCGTTGACAGAATCATTTCTGCTCAGTCTCCCACATTTATTTGTTTTGTTGATGCAGCTTTTGGGACCTCTACTTGAGGCAAACACATTTTGTCCTTGTGGCACCAAGTAAAACATGACACAAGACACTCACACAGACTGTCGCTCTGTCTCTGCCTATTGTGAGTCTGTCTCTCATTTCATGGATGAGAGTAGCTGAATCTACTTAAAAAAAAACTAATTCCCTCTTCAATTACACGTTTTCATTGTATTTTAGTTGTCTCGTTTAAATGCCCTGAGTTTTTGGTTGCAGAAATAGTGCTTCTTTTTCGTTTAAACAGTATTTGTAGGAATTATTTAACGTCGCAAACCCCTAATGATTAGTAGATGGTTGACATCACCATCGTAAGCAAAAAGAGTGATGAGTGGCGGTGGACTGTCAGAAGTGGGTTACCTGTCACCAGTCACTCTGTACCAACAGCCTCTATTTGACCTCAGCAACAGTAATGGCACAACCACAAACCTCAAATTAGATATATGTAAATATGTGGTTCATATGGCCTTATATATTTTTGAGGGCAATGGAGCCAGCTGGATCGAATGAAACAAACATGTTTTGATAAAAATGCTGAACAGTGAAACATTTTTCACTTTCAAAGCTTATATTTGCCAACATTAATGCAGATACCCCTTCATAATTTACTGTATAAAGGATGCTGTGTTTCATAATTATGCATAACATATACATTTGTCTCTTCATCAGTCTTCTTTTGCAGCATGCTGCTGTTTTTCCTGCATATAAAATAATGCACTTATAGCGCTTTTTCCACCAGATTTACAAAATTAAATTCATGTTCCATTTTGATATATTCACCTCTTAATGTTTATTCCTGCTGATGACTTCACTCGCAGCCAAAATGACAAAAACTAGGTCTGGATTTCTAGCTTCTTTATTTTATTGAGTATTTTGTGATGTTATTGGACAGATTAGGTTGAGAAATAAGAGATGCAGGGAAAAAGAGTAGGAAAAATACATGCAGAGAATATCCTCAGGCTGGAAAGGAAACCAGGATGTGACAAGGCCTCAGCCTATGTGTAGCCTGGTCTACCAGGTGTGCCAAAAGGGTGCCCAAGGGTTCACTCACTAGTTAACATTACCTTACATCAGTTAACAGTATTTTCCATAGTGGAAAAGCTGGAAAAATTAGCAGTCTTTCATAATAAAAGGAGGTTGCGTCTGCTTAATTAGTATACTGTGGGTTGTTAAAAAGCTCCAGGTACTCCATTATAATGGTGGGATGACACTGTTATAAGTACAACATTTCTAACCCTTTAATGGACTATAATAAGGTGTAGGTGTTTGCAAAGATATTGCTTGGGGCAATCCTGTCTTTCTAAAATATTAATAACATGTCCTTCATGTTTTTATCCAAATTGGCTGTTCATTATTTGTTTGTTTGTTTGTTTGTTTGTTTGTTTGTTTTTTATATCCCTATTCTTTTGAAACTTTGCATAGTAATACTTCTTCATTATCAGCTGAGGTTTGATCCTTGTCAAACTGCACCCGAACCTTTTTTTAAATTTAATTTAATTTTATGCCACTGAGAATCACATGTGCAGACACGTTATTGCCAGTATTGTCACTTTTCTACAATTTATATTTTTTAGAAATGATCTTTCATTCGAGATATATGTTACATACTATAATAAGAGGAATTGGGGAAACAAATGACAAAAGTGCTGGTTAGTTCAATGTATATGATACATTTTCTTATTAATTCTCAGAATTTCACATTTTCACCCAAGACGATATCTTTGAATTACAGGAAACCAGCATTTCTGGCTTGATTTTTCTTTATTAATGGCTTAAACTTTTACTACTTTTACTCTGGAGGCATTTTATTAGTGAACCACTGTTACTTTGTTCCAATTCCATTTTAACACATGAACAGAAACATCAAATTTTTGTTGTATAAGATTCTTTTTTAATGTCTCTCTCAAAAAAACATATTTCACTTTGACTTTTTGGGTCATTCTTTGGTTTGCAGGCCTATGTCACAGAGTTTACACTGCAAATGCTGGTAAATGTGGTTTTTGCAACACAAATCTTTGAATCATCTAGTCAGTATTTCCACCACAGCGGCTCTCCTGTCAGTCCTACTGTCTGTATTTCCTCTACTTTATATCAGCGCTAACTGCTTGTTTGCCACAGTTTTGCTTAAGGCTAAATCAACATATGGCACCACATTGAAAAAACTGAACATTTTCCAGGTTATGCTTAATAACATATGACTTCAGTAAGACTTTACAAGCTGAGTGAACCTTATTCTGTATTTTATCTGAAATATGGTGGTCCGTTGCATTCTAAGCCATATGAGGTCTGATAGGGACAGAGGTGGACCCGGCGCACTGAGCCTCTGGTTCATGGCTCTCAGTGCCTTCGCTGAGCAGCTTTGATGGATTCACTGTCTGGAAACTGAAAGGCCTGTGTCATCCCAAATCCTGCTGAGCTGCGGGGAATTGATTTGTGAGCATGACTCAGTTTGGCTGCCACAAGCAGGGCAGAGAAGGACACGGGCTCTTTTGTCATATCCGAATAACTATACACCACATCAAACTGCATGTTAACGCATAAGGAGCAGCTTTGTCACTGACCATCACAGTTCACTTCACAGCTTCACTGTCTAGAATAGGAAGCATTTAGTTAGAAGTGACTTCAGCATCAAACGCAATTTTCACTGCGGGTAGTTGCACATTGTAGAAAAGAAAAATAATAATTATTGAGTAAATGATGGATTGGATGAATAAATTATTTATACATCACAGTTTTTATTTGGAGCTGCCAGTTAATAATATATGCTACATTAAATTTATGATGGAAAGGATCATTGTTGTGACTAAAATAATTAGAATAGAACATTAAAAAAAGAACCAAATGTGAAACATTAAAACTCTCAGTACTTGTAACTATGAGTATACCAAACTTATGTACATCAAATTTATATCTGAGAACATGGAAAATAAAAGCTCTTTATGAAGTGCGTTTTCTTTTTAATGCCTGCTTTGTACATATGAATGTGCTTTCTTTGTTTAAAAAAGGATAATGTGCACCATTTATTCTTAATTCTACTGAGCCACTTTGACTGAGTGGTGCAATGAGAATTGCGCACCAAAATAGAGAGACTACTTCCTCAGTGCTAAAGAGCGTTAAAGAGCGTTTACTTAGTGATTCATAGAGCTGTCACTTGCCTCAAGCTCTCTCTAAACCTTCTCAGTACCATCGTCTGCCTAATTAGGTTAGTTTATACAGCTCTGTGTGATAAGACACTGTAATTATCCCTGGTGTCCTACCATTGTAGAGCCTGTAATTCTGTGAACTATGCTGCTATTTTTGAAAGGTAACAAGACGTAATTTAGAATTTAGTCTGTTAGACTAGATGACAAAAGATGTCCACTTTAAAGAGGCACTGTACACTACAACACACTTTTAGAGTTGTTAATTAAATGATATCACTCTGTTCTGATTAAGCACATTAGTGTGGGTGTTAGTGTGGGTGTGAATATTTGAAATATCTTACAAATTTATGAAAATATGCATTTCATGAGTTTAAAATGGTTCAAAACACCTTTTCCTGTTTGAATTTACCATGAAGATTGAAAGATGTTCTGATGTTGACAAAGAGTCACCCATTAGGACCTTCATTAAGTCATTCACATAAAAAAATAAAGTCAACATTCTGTCAGATGCCACCACTCCTTCTATAGTGGGAGTTGAAGTATCTCTGTCTAGTTCAGTCATTTCATTTTACAGAAATGCTGCTTCTGTTTAGCTTGTTTGTTACTCTGGATTTGTTTGTTATTCTGATTTGAACAAACTTGTGAAAACACCAAATTCCCTTTATAACAAGAATACAAACAGACTGAAGCAGCAATTCTCCAAAAGTAAAACTGTTGGTGTCAAGGGAGTCTGGGGGTTTTTGAGGGGCACCTCAGGGCTTCAGTTTTTCCTCAGTAGAAGTTGATGACAAGTTAAAAACAGTGATGTATTCTCAGCACAGCAAATACTAACTGATACTTTATGTTGGTATAATATGTTTCACTGCTCCTCCAGTTCACAGAAGTGCAGAAACCCCACAATGACAACCTCAGATCTTCAGATGGAGCAACTTAGACAAACTTTATTGATCCACAAGGGAAATTACTTGGTCACAATAGCTCAGTTGCAAACAAAAACACTCCCGAAAAAATACTAGCAAAAAAAATAAAGTGTGAAGAGATAAAAGGAATAAATAATATAAACAGAATACACCGGAAATGGAAGTAATTTAGGGGTAACTTCACCAAACAGCTTCTGCCTTAACCCATAGCTGACTACACTGATTACACTTTAAATTCAATACACATAAAATCAATCCTCAAATGCGTATGTTAACTCCCTCTTATCTACTGTATTTTTCTTGAGAGCAGACTGCTGCACGTACAGTTTTTGTGGTTATTCATGAGATGGTCTATCTCCACAGTGCTGTGACCTTGGCTACCATGCCAGCTTGGCACGTACCTTCAGGACATACTTATCTGCAGAGTACAACTTGGAGACATCGCGCCATGAGGGACTAGATATCATAGAGAATGCGGTGGACAACCTGGACTCGCGCAGTGACAAGCACAAGATCATGGATATGCATAACCAGGTGTTCTGTCCTCCGATGCGTTTTGAGTACCTGCCACACATGGGAGACGAGGTGAGAGGCTTTAAAGGCTGGACTCTTACATAAGATCACTTACCACATTATTTTACTTACTTTCTCTCTAAGAATCTTGCTTTTAACCGTGCTTTTAGGGGGATTTATTTGGTCTTTTTACCGACTAATTTCCCATTTTCTCAGGTTTGCCAGGTGAGCGCCCAGCAGCCTGTCCAGACAGAACTCCTGATGCGCTACCACCAGCTCCAGTCCCGTCTAGCCACATTAAAGATTGAAAATGAAGAGGTGAGGTTTGTGACTTCGTATTTTTGCGGCTGTCTCACATCCCATCCTCCTCCTCCTCGTCCTCTTCCTCACCAGCCGTAACCTTTAGCACCACCCCCCAAGACAGGGAGTCCTGTCTCATTTTCCTCAGAGCCAAGCAGGAGGACCACATCACCATCTGTTCTCAATGCAATTACTCTCCAATGACCCCAGCTCTGCAGGAACTGAGTATATATTTAGGCTGTCGAAGCACCAGTATTGTCTTTGCTATGATGTTGTATATACAGTCGTACATTTTGAAAGGGCTTTCTCATTAAGCTGAGCTGACACAAAGGTGCAAATGGAGGTGATAATGACACTGGTCTGTTAGAGTTGCTGGTGCCAGTAGCTCTGCCTCGTCTCCATCATCCTGTGTCTTGTGTTCTGGTGGATAATGGACGAGCCATGTCATTAGTGGAAATGAACTGTATCAATCTCAGCCACAAACAAAAAGCCTCCTTCAGTAATTTCACATGCTATTTGTATCTTGGCCAGACACTCTTCATTTTCTGCTCTTAGTCTGATGTATGTCTGACCTCCGGGTAGACTTATATTCAGATGCTGCTTGGTGCCATTTCAATGCAGTACAAGGTCATTTATTGTTCAGGGGTCAATTTGTCTCTGATATAAATATGCCAGTGTTGTAAATCACTCACTTGTGCCCTTGAAATTTTTATGAGATACATCTGTTCAATCAAGGCTTTGGAAAAAATGGCCTTTATTGTCTTGAAAAGGGAGATATGAGCAAGATAGAGGACGATATGAGGCTTCATTTGTCATTTTATTTGTTTTCTCTATCTCCCATCTGCGCAGGTGAGGAAGACCTTGGATGCCACCATGCAAACACTGCAGGACATGCTGACAGTGGAGGACTTTGATGTGTCGGATGCCTTCCAACATAGCCGCTCCACTGAATCTATTAAATCTGTAGCCTCTGAATCCTATATGAGCAAGATAAATGTAGCCAAGAGGAGAGCGAACCAACAAGAGACTGAAATGTTCTACTTTTCAGTGAGTTCATGTCTGTTTATATCGTGTTGTCTGTCTGCCAGTCCTAAATGTCAATGGCTGACCGCCTTCTCTGCTGAACTTTTGCTTTTCACTGCAGAAAAATGAAGCCATCAGTCTATATTTTGTCTGCTTGCTCTTGAAATAGAAATTAAATTAAACCTAGGACAGCTTGATTTTACGCTGATTTGAGTGACACTGAATGGTTTGGATCTGGATTAGTGCCGCTCTTTGCTCATTTCGGGTTCGTCTCTCTCTCTCTTTCTCTCTAGAAATTCAAGGAGTACCTGAATGGCAGTAACCTCATCATTAAGCTGCAGGCCAAGCATGACTTACTGAAGCAGACCCTGGGTGAAGGTAAAGGAGCTTCTCTCTTCATCTTTCCTCATTGTCTGTGGTGCCATTAAATGGTGCGCTCCTGACCTGGCTCTCGTCCTGTAATTATGACTCACAGAGCTCTGCCACAGCTCTGTTAAATCACTGCCTTCAGGCTTTTGGTGGTGTAGGATATATCTAATAAGCAGCAAGGAAAGATGTATAGCTGGTTATGAGACAGATTTTGTTTAGGCCCGTGGAAAGGGAAGACGAAATGAGAAGTGATATTCAAATGGAAATCCATCACACCTAAAAGTAGACCAAACCTACTTTGAAGTTTTCCTTCCAATTTCTATGTATCTCCATTATCTTGTTAGTCTCCATATAGTGAAGCCGCAGGGACAGTTTCCATTTCCAGGTTGGAATAAAAAAAAAAAAAAAAAGGCTTCCCTGTGCCCCTCCCCTCCCCAAGGGTCCCCTTGTCACCTCAGCCGTGAACAGTTTACGCCCAATCAATCAGCGGGACCAGGCTCAGGCCTATTTCAGCAGCTGCTCCTGCATCAGGGCTTCACCTAATAGAAAAGACATCAGGCACAGACAGCTGAGGCCTCGCAATGCACATATTTCCAGATTTCGCACCATGAATATATCCTTTTAGGTCCTATTTAATATTTAATTTAGTTTTTTTGTTCTTTCAGGTTCTCAAAGTGTTTTCCTGAATCCTTCTAAGCTATGTGGCAAACAACCAACTACCTGCTGTTATGCTCAAAAAGGCGAAACATTTGCCTTATAACTCATATTAATCTGTGGACAGATCTGTTTGTATGTCCATGGCAAAACAGCTGAGAAAGTGTAAAAACATGGCATATGGCATCATCAGGTACCACCCGTGTTTAATTATTCAGGTGATCAATCAGGCCTACGTCGTGCTCATTAGCTCTCCGCTTTACATCCAAAGGAGTGTTTGTGTATGCGCATGGTTGTGTGGGCATGACAGAGGGAACATGATGTGACTGGTGAGTGCCACATGGCGCTCACATCTTGCTGCATGTATTAATAAAAACATAATGTCAAGCATTGGCAACAGACGGGTTAGCGCTAGGATATCTGCCAGCCCTTGTTTCCAAAACAGGAAGCCATGAATTCCCTTCTTTAGTAAATTAGATTTGTACTCATCTGTGTTTATCATTTATAATAGAGAGCTCCGGTAACACTGGGGCATTTTTGGTCATGAAATTAGGGGGAAAAAAATTGACATGGATTATTTTGCGTCATGCGTGAGAAAGTCAGTGTAATTTTGAGGTTGGATGGTTGGAGGTAGACGGGGCTATCACTCAGTGGAATGATCTCTGGGAAATGTGCTGTTGTTTCTTCACATGAATGCTCCAGAGACCTTGTCCCATCTGCCAGAATGATGTGTTGAGAAATGGGCTAGCCTTTGCTCTTTTTGTCCATTGTTAGATAGACTAAAGAAATAACACTGGAATGATGTGCAGCTATTGTGGCATTTTTTTTTTACACTGACTTCGTTTGACTTGACGTTCCAGTCAGTGTCAGAAAAAGGCGCACTGGTATCAGTTCATGAAGTGATTTAATTCACAGACTTGCTGAACAGCTGTATTCTTTACAAAAATGTGTTTTTATCATCACATAAAGAAGCTCATTACTTTTTAGTCCAAAGCGTCATAGTGGAGTTTGATGTGTAGGGCAGATGAAGCGTGTTTAGTGTATGAGACATAACATTTGTGCTTGTTGTTCATAACAAAAGGCTCAGTGAGCCAGCACAGACATTGCTCAGTGTGACCATAGATGCCCCCCCTCCCTCCACAACATGCATGAACTGCAGCCCCCACCCCCTCTCCTTGCTCTGACAGGAGGTCTGTGCCCTGCGGGGTCTTCTGGTTCCCCTGAGGTTTCAGTGACGATAGCTCCATAGCTTTGTCCAGTGAATGGCATTAGCACAAGTCCATTCATCTTCCCCTCAATAGTCGTGTTGTTTCTCATCAAACCCTTCAGTCAGACTAGCCACTGGAACCGAATAATATGTACCATAAAGATGCTAACACATAACATCTCCCCTTGTGCTTTTCTCCACAGGGGAAAGGGCCGAGTGTGGAACTACAAGGTGAGATCTTCTTTGACAACTGAGCTGTGTCTGATCCCTGCTGGTCAACTATGACTAAGAAATATCTTCAATTTTAAACTGATTTCAATTCAAGTATATTAAACATTATTGTTTGTTACACATTACATATATAATTTTTAATATACTTATTTCATGGCTTAAAAATACTCTAGCCAAAGCTATTAATTCATGTACTGGCAAAAGTAATTTACAGTATGTCATGAAAACATAAAATCATTTAACTCTAAAAATGAATATGAACTGGATATGATATCGCAGTTACAGTTACCATATTAAGAATTCTTTTGTTGAGGATTGTCATAAATTTGAGTTTTAACTGTCAAACTAGTCAGCTAAAGTTGTGCTTCCTGGTGTGTGTTTGAGTGAATGTACGTATTCATGCATGATGGAGGTGTCAGTGAAGACATTTAAAGCACTTTTTTGACTAAATTTATTCATAGAATAACCTAAATGTATTTTCAGAGGAGAATCATATATTTAGGAAAACTCTGTAGTCTGTAGTAGATGAGATATTTTACAAGTTGGTGTAAAACTTTCCTGTGTGATGACATGAAGAACGGTTAGTGTGATTTTATATTAGCTTTGTTCATTGTTATTAACCTGCAGGTCAGTGTTACATTGAGGATCCAGATGCAGCCCAGCCCTTCATTAATAATGAAAGGATTGACATATGCTTTAATGATAAAAGACCTCTAAAATGTACCGGTCTTTCACATCTTTACTTTTTCCATTATTTTAAAGAGTTTTTTTAACCTTTCCATTTTAAGATGTTTTTCTTCTTCAGAACCGAGTTTGGTTCTTCAGTTTCACAGACTATGGTGCTTTTTGTTCCCTTTGTCCATCATTTCCCAGGCCCCCCACTCTTCCCCCCAAACCACAGAAAATGCGGAAGCCTAGGCCTCGCTCCACGTATAACCATAAGCTGTTTAACGGCAATATGGAGACCTTCATCAAGGTACCCTATGATGGTGGTAAATGACTAAGCGCCCCCTCGCTAGAGCCTATGCTCTCATTCTCTTTCTCACTTTGGCCCTCTGTTTCTCCCTCTTCCAGCTGCCCTTGATCATGATATAACGCCTCTGTTTAACCTCTAATCCTCCTCCTCCCCTCTGTGGTTCTGCTGGTGCAGATAGAGCGGCAGTCGGTTGCCTCTTCATTCCACCCAGAACAATTTACTGTCTCTGGATTTATTTCTAAACCTAGTCACTCTCAGGAGTGATTGAGAGGCAGGAGACAGCAGTGGATCTGCTTTGTCCCACACTGCACTGTAGCTTTCCCATCACCAGTCCCTGTGTTTAGCCTTCTTTAACATCCAGAGGGGTCATCCGTCATCTGAGCTCCTCTAACTTTGTGCTTCTCTACCTCTCTTCCTTTGCTTCTCTGTGCTTTGCTGCTCTCTGTCCCAGAGGAAGAAGGAATGCCCGTGCTCGCATTCAGGTACCTCTGTTATTAGAGAATATAGATCAGGGCACGTGGAACGCTAAGACTACACCAGAGATGTACTGACTACTGCTCAGGCTGATCTTGCATGCTGCTGTTCCTACACCTGTTTATTCTGTAACATGTGTTTAATATAAGCTCTGCTTGCATTTTATCATGTTGACCAATACTCAGAGTTTCTACTGGAATGTTATATATACCCCGTCAGATTCTGTTCATATAATGTATTTCACAAGTTTAATACTATACTGTATGTTAATTACAAATAATTAGTACCATGCATAATTTTTTATATATATATATATATATATATATATATATATTTCCTATTCCACAGGTTGGAAAAAAGGACTCACTGACTTATTTGGTCAAAATGTCATTTCAGGATTCAGGTCAACCAATTCCACTTGTTGCAGAAAGCTGTATTCGATACATCAATCTATACGGTAAGTTTCATATTTCTGACTACTGTTTCTTCTTAAAAAGAGCAGAAAAATAAAGTAAACTCCCCTGAAAACCCATCTGGCCTCATAAGAAGTGACAGCAGCTATTGAAAGAGGCCATCTATTTCCACAAATAGCCGCAGGTACAGAAAGTGACCTGTACTACTCTCCACCTCGGTCTCTGAGGTGCTCAGCTGCCTGCCAGTGATTTGACAAGCTCATAACAATAGATCACACACACAGAGTTTTGAAAGTCCCATTGGTCTTTGTTTAGTCAGTTCAGCCCACCCCCCTAACTTTTTCATAACTCCTCCCTGTCTACCTTCACATCTGTCTTCGGCTCATTGCTGTAGCCTGCAGGCCTTTCCCCTGGATCTGGACCTAATGAAACTCCAGAAAACTGATTAGGAGCCCTCTAACTGAAACCATATGTTGTAGCCTCACTGAGGGGCCCCTCCTGGAAAAATACGCATCTCCCTTTATGACTAGATTACGTTTCCTGCTCTGTGTTATGTGTTTCCAGTAGGCTTTCATGAAGCTGGGACTTGGGTTTAGAGATAATGGTCACTAAAGTAACTCTAAATCTGTTAAAATTAATTGTATTTCTTATAGGTTTGCAGCAGCAGGGAATATTCCGTGTGCCGGGGTCACAGGTGGAGGTTAATGACATTAAAAACTCATTTGAAAGAGGTGAGTTCTAAGGTGGTTCAAAATGACAGAGCACATTATATTCCTGCTTTTCATGCAATAATTACTAAAACAGAATAAACCCACTGAAAACTTTTTGGAACATATTGCCTCTAATCAGGTGAAGATCCGCTGATTGACGACCAGAATGAACATGACATTAACTCGGTAGCAGGAGTGCTGAAGCTGTACTTCAGGGGACTGGAGAACCCCCTCTTCCCAAAGGAGCGCTTTCTGGATTTTATCTCCACTATCAGTGAGTCATGAACACTAGAAAACACTCTGAAAAGAAACTCACCTTACAGTCTTCTTAAAAACTCGGCTTTAGTGGAGAGGAGAAAGGCATGCGGTGCAGCACATGGAAGCAATCTTAACACCAGGACTTTCTGCTTGATAGTTAACAGAGGCTTTGAAAGAAGAGAAGAGTGTGCACCACATCAGTTTGCAAGTGTGCAAGTTCACCACAGAATCATTTCCCTGTTGTTTCTAATAGTTTGATCACCCAGTTTACATCAGGGTTCTGGTGAAACGCTGGAGGGAGCATCTGTTAATGTGCCAAAGTTTTTAGGATCTCCTTATGTTATATTTTACTAGACTGTGTTATTGTAGGCTCGGTGCCCATTTATATCCAAGATTCCCCAATATATTTGTCTCCCATTTGTCATAGAATAAACCAATGTTGATATATCTGTCTCCTTTCAGAGCTGGAGTCTGGAGCTGAGAGAGCACATCACATTCAGCAGATTATTGTGACTCTTCCACGAACCATCATTATTGTCATGAGATACCTTTTTGCTTTCCTAAATCAGTAAGTTTACTGGCATTCATGTTACATTTCATACCACAGGTTCCAAAGTACTAAAATGTACATAAAGAGATTATTTTTACCATCAACAAGCAGGTTATTTGAAAACATGGGTTACCTTGATCATACCTTGATGTACCCCTAAAATATTCTGCTTTATGCACAAATGGGGAAGAAGCTATTTTTTCAGCTTTTTCTGATGTTCTGAGTGTTGAACTTTGGTACTTTGGAATAAAATGCTGAAAAATATATCAGACAGACTAAATACCTCTAGTCAGATATGAGGAAAAGATCTAGAAATAAAATTGGAAAAACTCTTGTGCTTTCTCTTGCTCGTGCTTTAGATGTTATTTATGACCTCAAAATGCATGCTTCACTGATGTGTCTTTTTCTAATGGATGCAATCAATGCTGCTGTGTCCGAGTCCGCCTGCAGAACAAAATGTTCAACATACCTCAGGTTTTACTCTGCCATTCTTGGTTCCTTTTCGTGCTTTCCCTGATCCAGCTGCGGCTTTAACGCTTGACCACAGCTTGTAGATAATATGGAAAGATTGATTATCACTTCCTCTTTTACCAAAATACAGCCCTGTATGGGTACAGGTGACTACATGAAGTGTGTACATAGTGTTAAACCCAGCTACAATAAATCAATCAAATCAAGGCTGTATTTATGAGATGGAACAATATGAAGAATAATTATTAATTATTAATCCAAGCATAAACAAAACTGATTACTCCTGTTCTGTGGGAAAGTCTTCTCTGCAAAAATGTTTTAGCTGGGCTGAAATGAGCATACATAAAGTATAGTATTTATTTCTCTTATTCTTCAGATACCACAAGAAAATACAGGCAATATGTGCATAATGTTAAAAGACGCACAACAGCACAACATGTTTTGATAGAAAAGAAACCTGATAAAAAAATAAAAAAAAAAACATCAGAAAACTAATGTAATGAATTTCATATTGTCTGAACAAAAGGGTTAAAGAATCTTAAATACAAATGAGGTCACAGTAAATACTACTTCATTGGTTTATAGATGATGTTTTCCTCCTTTACGTGCTGCACTCTTCATACTTATATGATATATCCACATTATATGTTTATAAAGAAACTGAAAAATGCATATGTATTGTCATTATAACTTTACAAAACCAACAAACCTAATGTTTTCATAGGCCGTTTGCACAATTCTGTATAACTTTTAAAACTATCTGATGCTGTTAAAGCTCTGTTTACATTATCACAATGCTCTCCTGCTGTGTTTCTCAGCCTCTCCCAGTACAGTGATGAGAACATGATGGATCCGTACAATCTGGCTATCTGCTTTGGTCCGACCCTGATGCCCATCCCAGATGGCCAGGACCCTGTAGCATGTCAGGCACATGTGAACGAGGTCATCAAGACCATCATCATTCACAATGAACTCATCTTTCCTAGTCAACGTGAGCTGGACGGCCCAGTCTATGAAAAGTGCATGACTGGGGGGGAGGAGTACTGGTGAGTGAATGACAATTTATCGTCTAATCAGATGCTTATTGTTAACAGTAAACATTTTTATAAGGCTCCAACGTCAATATATCAATGACACCTTTTATTCTTTTTATTAACCCTTTATATGATGTTCTGCTTGCTAATGCAGCGATAGCCCTCACAGTGAACCGGGGACGATTGACGAAGCTGACAATGGAACTGAGCCGCACACTAGTGATGAAGGTCAGTAAAATGAAATAAAGATCCAACTGAATTATATTATTATGCCGAATGCTGGATATATATATTTAACTGTGATTAACAATAGTTAACTGTATGCTCAGCTGTTTTATTTTTAAGTAAATGTGAAATAATGATTCTGAATACTACATCACACAGATTATTGGATGTTTAAAAAAGGAAAAAAAAAACAAACATCTTTAAAATGTTTTAGTATTACATGGATCTCACATGTGAATATGAGTGATATGATTGTAAAGTCTTTGTGGACAGGAAAGCCTCAAGCAAAGACTGACCTTTTTTATTAAGAGCTTTGAATAGAGAAGTGAGAGAGGTTTGTGCTGCAACAGCTTATGATTGCAAAGGCTTATGTGATGTTTGAGGCTGAGGGCAAGCGGAGTAAACAGTGTTGGCATGCTGCACTGCCTCTTTGATCCGTCTTTCTGTTTTTCTGGGTGTGTGTGTGTGTGTGTGTGTGTGTTTGTGTGTGGTGTGTCTTCTGTCTCCCTCCCTCCCCCTCATCATCCTCCCCTCCCTTGCGCACTCTTTGTTCAGCGTTAGTCAGCAAATCTCCTGGGACTTTCTCCTTTGTGTAGTGTTTCCCCAATTCTCCTCTGAGCTTTGAATACATAAGTAGGACAGTCGCAGAAGCCAAAACATGGATAATACACATAATAAAATCTCCTTTGCCGTCAGTGAATTGACAGGTCTATGGAGTGCAATATGTTGGGTCACACCGGGGTAACCATATCTCAAAGCTTCATCTGTGCTATTAGCTTTGTTTTTGATGAGCGCCGTCCCTTTCTCTCTTTTCTTGCTCCTATTGTGAGAACAAAGGCTGCCTGTCTGGTGGAGGTTCTGCTCTTTTTATCTTTAATTCTGAAAAAACTCATCGCATTTAAGGCTCAGGTGCTTTTCTCTATTGGTTTCTGGTTTTAAGGTTAGTATTTGATTTTTTTTTATTGTCTCTAATAACTGTTCTGACATATCTTTGGTGGGTATTTTTGCTTTTTTTTTTTAAAATGCAAGAGAATTTTGCACAAGAGAAACAGTTAACCTTCACTGACCCCTGCTGGCTGTGCTGTTAAAATACACCTACAATCCAAAGAATTAGTTTCTCTTTGTACTTTTTTTGCATTGAATGTAGAATTTTCATTAGAACATGTATATTTAGAAACATGCTTTTTTCAGTTGTGTGTCCCTACAGTGTAATTTCCCTGGTGCCATTTATATAATATAGATAGTAAGATAATAACACCAGGTCATAAAATATAGGAATAATGTTATTATAAAAAAAAAAAAAAAATAGCTGTATAAAACTAATTGTCATTTTTACATTTTATTTTTCAAATGAATCACCTTTGTAATTGTGTTGTTAAAATGACCTATATTATTTTATCGTGTATATGCATGTCACGCTTCATTTTTTGAGCTTTTGATTTCTTTGACTATTTATATTTTTAGAGGTTGAACAGATTGAGGCCATCGCTAAGTTTGACTATGTGGGACGCAGTCCAAGGGAGCTGTCCTTCAAAAAGGGAGCCTCTCTGCTTCTGTACCACCGAGCTTCAGAGGACTGGTGGGAGGGACGCCACAACGGTGTGGACGGCCTCATCCCACATCAGTACATTGTAGTACAGGACCTGTGAGTGACATATTTATATATTATACTTCTTATGTAATACAGTACTGTTTAATATCCCTAATTTCTCTGTTTCAGTCTTGTTATTGAATAAATGATCATCAGTATAGCTAATTATACACATAATATAATGATAAAATAATTGTATTTTCAGACACATTCCTCTTTTTTATTCCTATTTATACACATCAGTAATCACCTTTAACCAGGTTCAGTGATTACATACCGACTCCCAGTTATACTTATATTTATTAAGAATAAATCACATTGTCACAGTCATTTCATGAGAACAGGTATAAATATTTTACTCCAACTTTATGGGCAACGGTATACATTGAATGATTAGACAAATGCGTAATGTTTGCTCAAAATTTTATGTTCATCATTATTGTCTGTGTTCTTTCAGGGATGATGCTTTCTCAGATAACCTCAGCCAAAAAGCAGATAGCGAAGCCAGCAGTGGACCGTTACTGGATGATAAAGGATCATGCAAAAATGAAGCACCATCACCATGTGAACAAGCACCTGATTATAACTTTGGAGGAGTCATGGGAAGGTACAACACACACTTCAATGCAATTAAGAAGAAGCATCTTCTAAGCCTTCAATATACTCTTAAATATTCTCTGATTTCTCTGAGAATACATGTTTGACTGATGGACCAATTCCATCCACCTCTTCAGGGTAAGGTTACGGTCTGACGGAGCTGCAATTCCACGGCGTCGCAGCGGTACAGAGACTCACAGCCCGACTAGAGTGACTGACACTCCTCCCCGGGCTGCAGCTTGTCCCAGCAGCCCACACAAGGTGTCCATCAGTAAGGGCCGAATGGAGAGTCCAGAAAAGAGGCGTCTTGGTACCTTTGGCAGCTCAGGCAGCATCAATTACCCAGAAAGGAAGGCCTACCCTGAGGGTCACCCGCTGAGACCGGTGCCAGGGGCAACACGCCACAGCAGCCTCGGGGACCACAAGTCACTGGAGACCGAGGCTCTGGCTGAGGTAAGAGTTGGACATATCAGACGGAAGCATAAGAAATGGAACATCAGTGCCGAAAATGAAGAAAGCACCTTTTTTTTTATTATTGTTTGCTTACATTTTAGTTTCAGATAATTATAGCATAGAAGTAAATTAGGTATGTTTGATTGACCAGCCCCCTGCTGTAGCTGTCAGTCTGAGAACAGCAGCTGGGACGTGGTGAAAATGTCAGGGAAGGGCTGCAGCTGGGAGATAGACACACCTGAAAAACACAGTGGCCTGGAGCCGAATAACAAACCAATGAGCACTGAAGGTTCAGCACCAAATTTGCCTCATTGGCTAATAGCTGATAAATTACTTTACTGCTGTGATCTAAATGTCATCTCACAAACATGATGTAGAAAGTGAGAGCTTAAACTTTATTAGACTCAAGGTGTTGGATTTGTCATTTTAAAATTATGCACAATGAACACAAAATACAAGAACTCTACCAGTGGTTTCAACCCATTTTCATCAAACCATTCAGGTGCCTATAAATAGTATTCACCCACTTGGATGTTTTCCCCTTTTATTGCTTTAAATAAATAAATAAAAAATTGGCCTTTTTTGACAAGAATTACCAAAAAAAACTGAAAAAATTTCTACAAAGTACTTAATCAACAACATCACAATGTAAATAGCAACAATGCTAAATAAGTGGACTACTGGAGACTCTTGTATTGTTTCAACAATTTTTATTTATTCTATTTATTTTAGTTTATGAGTATTTTTGCTCATTTGTAAAATCTGCATTACTCTTACCCAGGTTACAGTTTTTGCTATGAAGTACAACAATACAGATGATAAAATCAGTTAATGATTAAACCGTATTCCCACATGAAAATATCATTTACGCTAAAATAATTTACAATCAGTGTATAAACTTCAGGAAGGATCTCAAGTACAGCAATTTGTGTGTCATAAATGTTAAATTGTGTACTTGTAATTATTACACATTAATTCCTAAAAACCAAACGTCCATCTTTATTCTTCTACTAGGACATAGAGAAGACTATGACGACTGCCCTGCATGAGTTACGTGAGCTGGAGCGTCAGAACACTGTGAAGCAGGCTCCTGATGTGGTCCTGGACACTCTGGAGCCTATGAAGAATCCTGTGAGCTCCGAGCCTGGCAGTCCATTGCATACCATTATGATTCGGGACCCGGACGCAGCCATGCGCCGCAGCAGCAGCTCCACCTCTGAGATGATGACTACCTTCAAACCTGCTCTTTCCGCCCGACTGGCCGGCGCTCAGCTCCGTCCCCCACCTATGAGGCCGGTGCGCCCTCCTCCTACCCAGCACCGCTCCAGTAGCTCCAGCTCATCTGGGGTTGGCAGCCCGGCCGTTACACCCACAGAGAAGATATTCCCAAGTAACAATACAGCCGCTGGCTCTAATTTGAGTACATCTAATGATGCTGGGGATAAGTCTGGCACTATGTAGCAAAAGTGGAGTGTAGAAGGTGAGGAGGCTGAAAAGCTTTCCAAGTGAGAGGAAAGCTTATGGTAAAGGGTGCTGATGTGTGACAAGCAGATGCGGATATTTTTCTCTGTTTTCTGCCTGACTTAATTCACATATTCAGGAAGCTCGTGAATTGAGTCTACAGTACGTTACCATGGTGATAAAGTGGTGGAAGAAGCTGTAGAAGTGTGATAGCGTAAAGCTCAGTGCTCTTTGAAAACTTGATTTAAATACGGTAAATATGTGTAACAATACATGCATTTCAGTTTTACCTCAATTTCAACAGAATCTGTGGCCATGTTCTCGTTTAAGAGATACATTGAATGCAAGTGAAGCAATACTTGTGTGAAATTTGGTTGTAATTTCCACTAAACATTCTCCGTCCAGCTGGTTCAGTCACTTTTGCAGATGTTTATCAACTTCATCTGGACTGGTGCTGACATTCAGGCTAAAATAAATATCATGTCTGTTTGCCATTTAGGTCACTGATATTAAGGCTGTAGATACAATTTTACTTGAAGTCATATTTTCTGATTTTACTATAATACAATGGATGTTCAGCAACGTAACAACATAGCAGCATTTAATACTTCTGCATGCAGGGTTTGGAGAAAATAAGGGAAACACTGAAGACTTGCAGTTTGCTCTCAGTGAACAGTTAGTTAATCGTTATAGGCATAAAATACAGAACTGAAATATTTGACAGCTTTGGGATCATAGACTCTTCTGTTTTAGTTTGCCATTGTGGCTGAAGGTACCTGGGGACATTTACTGATAAAAATGAAGCATCCCGGAATGAAGAAGGTCAATGTGAAAGTCTTTGCAGCGTTAATACGAACGATACAAGTCACAGTTGGAAAGGGGGGCAGACTTAATGTGGTTTCCATATTTTTTTCTATGTCCTGTGTATGAAATGCTGAAAACTAATGCACCAACCAGTTCTAGGAATCCTGTGGTAAACTTGTACATAACATAGAGGTAGTAATTTTTTAAGTGTTAATCCTGTACAGGCCGATACAAAAAAGGCAAACAGTCGATGTGAATGGCACTTGTAAAAAACAAAACAAAAAAAACCCAACAACCACATAAAACATTTTTTGTTGTTTTCAATAGACTATAAACATTTTATTTGGCTGTGTAAAATAGGATTCCTATCATTTATCTCGTACTGTGTGCTTAAAAGGCGTTTGGTAAAATGTACTGTAGAAAACTGAACATAAAGGCTGAATAAATGGTTTCTCAGTTATGTTTCTTTAACACTTTTACCCATTTTGACAAAGTCTGCAAAACTTGAATTGTTTCCTGTTCAAGATTCAAATGATTTTATTGCTCAAGGAACATTGAAAGTCCTCTTTGTCATTTCCTCTTTCACTTAAAAAAAAAAAAAAATTAAGATCTAGATGTTCTTACATCTTGTTATCACAGTGGTTTTCTGCCTTCCTGCCTTTTTCTTATCTTCATTGATAGATACAATTATGTTCTGATTGTAGATGATTTCTTTTTTTTTGCTGGGGGAAAACTAAACAAAGATCTGTGTTTATACATATATCTAATGTAGCTCCTGTCATTCTGACAGCTGTTATCCAGAGACCTTGTAATCAGCATCCCAAAGAGCCTGCTGTGTTCTGCATGTTTTGCGCTGTAATGTCTGACTCATATTATCCGGCAGTTATAAAAATGGCTGTATGTGGTGCCTTGCCTTGGTAAAACGCACAAATTAATTCAATATTGGACTTTTTTTTTCTCAAAGAAGTGGGCCTTAATAACATTTATCCAGATGGGAATGATGAATTGAAGTGCTTGTAGCAAATACTAAACTAGAACTGAAATAAAATTAATAATGCTTGTTTTAGAAAGACATCAATTAATAGCATGTAAACCAGGCACTGATTGCACTCACTTTGCACTCATTCTGTTATTTCTGCAGTGTTATTGACATACATGCTGTAGGTTCAATCTTTCTGCTTATTCTCAAAATGTTGTTTGCTTTTTATTTGTCACCCACAGACAAATAAAAAGCAGGAGAATTATTATTAGGAAATAGGAGCTTATGCAGACAGAAAAAAAGATAAAACAGCATCAATACAGTGCACTCACACCCCCTACTGGTTCCAGCTGGTATTTGTTGTCATGATACCTGAGAGAGGTATTATAATCTGGAGCTGATCTCACAATAACTAAAACCATTCTTACATTTATTTTCTGTCCTGATTCAAGTTTTGCACCTGTTGAAACATATGAAGATAATACTACAAAAAAAAAGAAAAAATCTAATGTTTATTAAAATAAGAAGAAAGTACACAATTTCAAAAAAGTGAAACTATCATCGTCATATTTAACAAGAATTTTCACAGAGATGTGTTTCTTTTTTTATTTATGAACACTTGTATAAGTGCAGCAGAACATTTGAGTGCCTTTTGTGCACAACATCAGTTTTTATGGATTTTTATATTTACTTTTTTAACTGTAATATGTTGTCTGTTAGTTATGTTTATTATAAACTGATGTTGCTTTTTTATCTTTGCTTTTTATTACTACTCTGTCATCAGATAAGTAAAACACACACATACACATACACATA
>JAPTYQ010000023.1:21639657-21647157 GCA_029814465.1 Ostorhinchus cyanosoma
ATGTTGCTTTTTTATCTTTGCTTTTTATTACTACTCTGTCATCAGATAAGTAAAACACACACATACACATACACATACACATATACACATACACCATGGAAAACAATGTGTAAAATATTTCTTTCTTGGATAACAGAAAAATCATAAACTGCTTATTTGGGTGATTCCTGAATATCAGGGGTTACAATAACTACTGTATACACAATCTACTGGTGAAATTCAGTAGACTCATCTCAGATTATTTCTTCCTTTCATGTTTATGTTTTGTTTTGCCTTCTTCCCTGTGATCTGCCTGTGCTGTGGTTGAGCCGTTGTCATTTACCCTTGCTCCTTCCCTTTCAAAGTAAAAGTATTGCAGTATTGTTGGTAACAGCAGGATATGGATCCTCTTCTTGCAGAGGGTATACGGCACTTGCTGTTTTCCCATGTGATGTTTTATGGACATTTTATTCCCTGGAATGTGTTCAGAAATGATTAACACTGTTTGTTTGCTGAAGTGAAATGACATGAAGTTAATATTCAAAAAGAAGACCATCACAGTTAGGTGTGCAGACGGAGCGCTTTTGGAAGAGTGTGAGTAGCTGTCACACTGTTTACCTTCTCTTTAACTGTTTGTCTAGTGTTGCTGTTTGTTGATGAGTGTCTGGTTGGTCGAAACCCTGTGATGTAATGTACACCATACCACTGACTGGATGTTGAAACCTCCCCGTCCAAAATAAAACTATTATTGCTCTGTGAACTGGATATCTGAGTGAATTATTTTATAATATGTAAAAGTCTAGGAATCAGACTGGAGATGCTGACACTAATTTGTTGAGCTGTGATTAGATAAAGGTAATTAGATTTGCCTTATGTGAGTCTTCTAGGGAATTACTGTAAGACTACAGGATTTAACAGATGCTCAAAAAAAAAAACATTGTTTGAGTGAATTGGCTAGAATATGCAATTCCCTTTGTGGCCACATGATGGAGAAACTGCTGCAAATTTTAAATGTACACATGAGGAGTGTGTTGTCAGTGCTCCACTGATTAGTCATTAAGGATTAGGAATGAGGGTTGTAGTGATGGATCCACAAACAACAGGGTTTTGCATAAATTAGGTGATTACATCTCCCTTTGAAATTGACTTTCTAGTCCATTGGCCAGCAGCACATACTGACAGAGGATAAACAAAATTCAATTTGTTCCACCCGAGAGGTCACTGTTCAACGAGATCATGTCAAACAAGCAAGTGTGTTCATACTTTTCATTTCTTTGGAAGTTATACCCCTTAATAACAGGTAAATAACTACTGGAAGAGTACTTCAGAGGTTTGTGTTTTACTCAGGGGATGTGACACACAGCATTTTGGTTTGTCACATTTTATTTAATTTTTTTTATCTACATGCAACTGCAGAACCTACTTTATTTATTTATTTATTTTAGCTTTTACTTTTACTTCATATATTTGAAGTGATTAACAAAGAGGCAAAAGCTATTTTAACTGAGAGAAAGCTATTTTAACTGAGAGAAAGCTATTTTAGGGATTTTAGGAGCTGTGAGTTATATTAGTGCCTATTCACACAATGAAGAGCACGTAGGTTATTCAGTATCGATTAACAACTTGCTAATCAAGGCATCAATAGGTACATCTATGCATCTTCCAAGAATTGATTTGTGAGCAAATTGGGTTTTACAAGCAGTGCCTTATGTGTTTAATATTGGCAAGTGTAGCTCAAAGTGTAAGGATTGTAGTTGTGCAAATTGCTCAGTATAACTAAGGAAGAGAAAGGGTTCTGATGATGTATGTAGTGTCCTGATAAGTAAAAAAACGAAGTAAAAAAAGTCAAATCAGCCATCAACACTCACCATTCTTGCCCTTTCCTTTCATAGACATTGTTTTATGCCTCTCTACAATGAGGCATGCTTCATCAATGAAGAACAGATGCTACGTCTGGTGCAAAATAAGTTGTGTAAGCCGTCTCAAGTGGCCTAATTGGGCTTATCTTCCATTATTATTAAAACGCAAATGAGAGTAAACTCTTCATTAACACATAATGTCTTTGTGTAAGTCACAGCAGAACAAAATTACCATAAGTTCCTGTTCCAACCTTCACCTTCTCTGCCGTCATCTGAACAGCATTACAATAATTAATGGTGAAGCAGCTACACTCTTCAGTTAAAGTCCCTGAGGACCAGTGATGAGCTGTAATTCATTCATCTCAATAAGCAGGGTAAATTTATGTAAACAAATGACAGTAGCTACTTTAGTGAGTTCAAGCATCATCATATTGCATTTTATAGTACGCAAAATTTCAATCACTATACTTGATGAAAGATACACAAAAAAAGCAACAGATACAAGTAGATAAAAAAAATAACTAAAACACAAAGATGGATAATATTAAGGGCAAGGAAAATGTAAAATCACAATTCATAAAAGAGAGCTGAGGTTCTTATTAATTTGAGAATTTGAGAACACTTGCATGTATAATAATTTGATGATTGATAATGAAGCAGGAAAACTGTATTGTGACATCATCATCATCATCAGAAATTTGTTCACACATTATTTCCAGCATTTTCAACATTTTCTTTATTTTTATGGGACATTCTAAACATGGTTTATTTAACAAAGCAGATTGTAAAATTAGAATTATATAAAAAAAAAAAATGTCAGCATTTAACTCAATAATTATACTTTCAGAAGCTCCACTCAGGTCTTAGTGCCTTGCTCAAGAATATGTTTACAGTTGTGGAAAAAATTAGTAGACCACCCTTGTTTTCTTCAATTTTTTGTTCATTTTAATGCCTGGTACAAATGAAGGTACATTTGTTTGGACAAATATAATGACAACAACATAAATAGTTTAATTTCAGAGCTGATATCTCTCCATTTTCTGTGTTTTTTTTTATAATAACCAAAATCACTAAAGTTCTTACATCAATATCTATGGCATTGTACTTAAAAACAGTGCGTTTAGACATTCCATGTTTTCTTTTCTGTCTGTTTAAGTTACATGATACACACAGGAGTCTACTCGATTGCATAACACTGTGTTTGATGTTTTTTGATGGTCTAATAATTTTTTCCACGGCTGGAGATGATGCTTGATGAATTCAGGCACTGGGGACCTTACAGTTAAAATAAAAATCTAAATCAGATTGAGTTATTTCTAGCATGAGAGAAAGAGGGGACTTTTCTAAGAAAAGATCAGAACATGAGCTTCTTTTATTTTTTATATTCTGCTTGTCTCTGTGTGTCAGACAGAGATCAGAGTGCTGCAGAGATTCCCCAAATATTTAATACTTCATGGTTTAGGGCAATCAATAATTTTTCTTTGATGTATTTTCTCGACAAATTCTGACACTAGAAATGGTTAACATCTTACCAGTTCTGCATCGCTTTATAAATCTTTGTGACCCGCTTCATTACATGTGAACAAAAGGGGAAGCGAAGGGTCATTTTACTTCCAAGGTTATAGCAGAAGGCAACACCTCTGATTCAGTGACATTTCCACCGATGTCTGTATCTTTGATGTGCAGGGTGCAGCGGGCTCATACATATAGCATGCATAATAAGTTCAACTGGAAGGCACAGACACAGCCACCACGGTTGTTTTCACTGTTCATGACCATGCCTACAGAGATCATATTAAAGGTTACATGACGAATCACACATGCAAACACAGAATCAATACATTTGATTCTGAATAGTACATCTTCACAACAAAAACATGCATTATTAAACATGCATCATTAAAGATCTCACAACTTGCAGTTAGTTATTTATATTTATGATGTTTTTGCAGTGGCATATGATGACAACATTTCAAAGTTGTTGTTGTTTTGTTTTTTGTTTTTTTTCAGAGAAGACTTGACATTTCTGAAGCTGACAGAGAGTGACGCAGAGTAGACCCAACATTAGCCAAACACTCTTGGATAATGTGTGGGTCATTGATGTAGGCGAAAAGAAATGATGATGTGATTAGTAACAATAAACCTTCTGCTGACAGCTATTTGAAGGATAGGCAGAAAGTATTAGATTTTATTTGTTGCCACAGTTAATTAAATGCCTTTTCAGTTCACTGATGTAAATTTTCCTTAAAAGCAGACTTCAAATCATCTCAGCACAGTTTTATTTTGTTTGTTTCTTTTTTTTTCTTTATAGAAATCATGCAATTCAGGGACATGTTTTTTTTTTCCTGTTCTGTCTCTTTATGTTCCACTGGATTCATAAAAAAAAAAACGGAATAAAAATGACTACAATATACACGGTTTGAAATTCAGAGTCACTGTCCTGGTGAATATGTGGGCTAAGGTACCGTGAAGTGGCATTTCTAACAAATATTACTGTCTGCCTGACAATAATCCCTCTCCCTCTGATCCTTCCTTTCTCTGTTCTGTTCCTTTAGACATCATTTACTCTGAACTCAAAACCAAATCAGACACAGTGAGATCAATCACATGTAAGTTACATTTGATACATGCATTTTAAAGAACAAGGTTAAGAATATGGAAGTGAAAACACACTTACAATATAGCAATAAGTTACTGATGAAGGAAATGAATCATGTGTGAAGTCAGACTCCTAAAATAAACATCCGTCCACGCCTTACAATAATTTATTCTGGCAAATTGTCAAAGAGCACCTGCATATAAAGGCCAAGGCTGCTAATATGAATGTCTGCCAAGACAAAGAATGAACAGCATTCTTGATAAAATTGTCAATAATTAACTACAACATCTTTATTTTAATAACAACTTCAATCAGTTATAGTAATGGTGTTAGATAGAAGCTTTTATTACATTTCACCATAATTGTATAGGATTTTTCCATTACAACCTAAATCACTCTGTAGTAAAAGACACTAAAACCAATATTTGACAAAGAAACATCCCAAATACATTAATGTGATTATTTATTGGTGACTGAGGCTCTTGCACATTCTGTTCTAAATGAGGAAGAAATGGTAATAGGGGCATTGTTCTTTTTTGGCTCTTACTGCAAAGACGGAACTGTGGCCACATGTGAACAATAGAAGCGGTGCAGGTATAACACATGAAAAATTAATCAAGAATTAATCACTAAAACAGAGCACTATCTTCAGCATCTTCAAGGTTATCTGGCCTGTTATAGGCTATTCTTGACATTAGACGCAACTCCAGCCTCATATTTCCCACAATTCTAACCATTGTTAGGATGTCAGACAGGTCCCACTCTGCACTGGGTAACAGGGTTGGGTGACTCACTTGCTAAGGGCCTCATTAGCTCATGATGTACATGGAGGATAGTGAACAGTATAACACAGACGAGTCAAAGCCCAGCACAGTCCTCTGGAGTGCCTTCCTCTCAGTCTACAGAATGTCCATGCCAGGGATCATATAGTTAAAGTGTAGGTACACATAAGCTTATGGACTCAATGTTAAGCTTTACAATTGTATACCCTGCAAATCATTTTCACATGCAACTTTGCATTAGCAAAATCCTATATTGAGGGGAAATATATGGGCTTTGGATGGATTCTGTGTCACACGAAGGCCTGGACGTCCCTGGGCATAAGAAGATTAATGAATATGATGCAGTGATCTACGTTTGTCTGAAGTTGCTTTGGGCTCAAATTTAAGGATAAAGGCAATACTGTCTGAAGCTGCATAGTTTCATCATCTGAACCGTATTTCATCTGCAGCTAAAGGCCACTACAAAGCTGCATAAAATCATCAATCTGAAGCTCCAGTTAAGTTTCTTTAATAATTTTCTTATGTGTGGTGCTTGTTTTATTCCACATCAAAGTACTGCCAAAGTTCACCAAAGAAAAGCTGAATAAGATTTTAACACAGCTGTTTTCCTCATGTGTCTTACGTTGTTCTGCAGATGCTGGGTGACATTGGAAAGGATGGTTCATTTGGAGTTTTTCAAACTAAAATCAAAGTCAAAAAGTAACATAAACAGTATTAAAATGTTTGCAAATGAAAAATGTTTCTCTATGGTATAAAATATCCTTGCAAATGAGTGAGATTTTTTTCCAAATAATTCAGCAATATGTGGATTATTTCTTCTTCTCATCTCTTTCATGTACAGGCAACTTGTCAGGGCACAGGGGTATGCAATAGTATTTGGAAAGATATTTTCTCTGTCATGGTAATGACACAATAATGTTTTCTCCATGTGATACCAAAGTTAGAAGAAGCCAAGAGTAATGAAAAAAAGAACTTGATGACAGGTTCAGTCTAACGAAATATCAGAAAACATTTAATGTACTGTAGATAATCCCTAAACACACAGAATCAGTAACACAACTCTGCTCTGAAAAGTACATTTAAAAATTCCAGACTGAAGATTGGGATAAATCTGTAACATAATACCTGAAAACCTGAAAGTGAGCGTCTCACAGACATTCAGTACATCATGTCATCTTGTTAATAAGCATATAATTACTGCTCCACTGC
Source organism: Ostorhinchus cyanosoma (assembly GCA_029814465.1). Classification (NCBI taxonomy): domain Eukaryota; kingdom Metazoa; phylum Chordata; class Actinopteri; order Kurtiformes; family Apogonidae; genus Ostorhinchus; species Ostorhinchus cyanosoma. The sequence goes on from JAPTYQ010000023.1 coordinate 21,646,086, forward strand.
ACATCCAAAAATTTAATTTCTCTTTTCCAAACCCTGCAGAATGCCTCCGCAGCGCTGGAAGAGGACAGAGTCTGGTCAAAGTCCAGTGTGAAGCCTTTAAATCTGCTCTACATTAATCATGTGTCAGTTGAGGTGCCTGTGTTATGTCTTATGTATTCTACATGTGTATGTACAGTAGTTTGTATTTTGTTGTGCTTTAAAACAGCTTGGTGCAGAAATGCATTTTGAGCAGGTTCACAGAATTCAAAGCACTAGCCTTGCCTTGTGAATGAAAAAAGAGGCAGAATACAAATAAAACAAACAGCAAAAGAATAGAGACTTCACTCCAGTCACGAAAACAGAAAAACTGCTGCAATAATATCTTCTGTCTGAATGATTTGAATTCATCAGACTGACATAATCACTGAAGAAGGAGGTAGGACGGCTTTGACATTTACAATTTAATTGACACATGACACATTTAGAATGATGGTCTTCTAAAGTGCATGACACTGGTCACAAAAAATAAGAAATAATACCGAAAAAAGATAACAGACACCAGGCTGTGACAAAAGCTTGTCATTTGCTGTGACACTTGCTGTGCTAAATGCCAAACACCTGCAGCAAATGAATCTGTAAACTGAAAGCCCTGAAAGGCAAATAATTTTTCTCTCTGCAGGGAAAAAAACCTTATTACCAAATTGTCTGGTAGTGCTATAGAGACCATTTGGAAAAAGTCATCTATGCTTTGGCAACACAGTGATTTAACTGGCCAGAAACTCTGGGGGTTGCATCCTCAAAACCAGGACAAATGTAATTACAGCACATAAATGCCTCTGGATAGTCAGCATGAATAATTACATCCAAGAACACCTGTGACATGGTCCAACATAAATACATTTGCATGATAATGTTTCATTGATTGATTCAAGAGCCTAATGAAAAAGCATATCCTTAAACAACTGTAACTAACAAGTGTTGTATATTTTAATGGTTTTTTTTTTCATGTTCCGTCCCTTGATGACTAATAAACAGTACATTTGCATATTTGCATACCTATGATACAGCGCCTATGGTTGTTTCTGCAATGCTG
>JAPTYQ010000023.1:21652157-21653937 GCA_029814465.1 Ostorhinchus cyanosoma
TGTCTTTATAGCATTAATGTTGATAGCGCAGGTCAATAGATTAGTACATTTATTTCAGGCTGATTATAGCGATATTTTACATTAGTCAACATCAACTTGCAGAGTTTGTGTAACATTTTTTGCTGCAGCTGAGGAAATAATGACAAAGAATTTCCTTGGATCCAGCTTATGAACTTCAACATATGAGTCAGATTTGCATAGTAGCTTTAGAAGTATGTTAGCGACAACAAAAACATTCACATGCAGCCTTAGCCTACAGAAACCACAGCAAACGAAAAAAACAAAGTGGTTATAGTTTGGTTGCAACTGGCCCACTCTTAATAAGAAATGTGGAAAATAAGAAGTGAAAGATTTGTATTGTGTATGTATTTGATGCTAGTCAAGTATTACATAAATCGAATTGGCTGTTTCTTTTACAGTTTGCTCCTTGTGCATCAGGAAATTCTTTTCCTATAAGTTGCAGTGCCCTGTTTGCAATATAGTAAGTATGACTGTTATCCTAGATGTACAGTAATGTCTGTTTACAGAAGGTAAACAAAGATAAAATATTCTTTCTTTTTGATTTAGGAAGCAACAGAACAAGATTTAAGAAACAACCGTTTACTCGATGATTTGGTCATAAGCTTTCAAGCTGCAAGGTAATGGCACTTTATCAGTAGTTATATGTACCTAACTGGAAGAGACTTAAAACACAAATGTTCCTGATAGAAACATCAGCAGCAACTGTCTGTAACATAACAGTTATTGGGGTGATCGATGTGAAATATAGACATTGTTGTTTCATGGAATGATCATTGTTTTGGTATCTGTTATAGTCAGGATATGCCTGTCACTTCTGGAAACATTTGTTAAAGGTACCACCCACAGCATAATTCAAAATTGTCTAAAAAAAACAATTCAGAAAAGGGAACATGCAGTTGCTGAGTTGTTGGTTCTGAATCAGTAGTTTACACAGAATGACTAATGTTTTTTTAGATAAAGGAAGAGCTTAGTATTTCAAAATAAAATGGACAAAATGAGATTAAATAAGAAAGACAAAGAACAGATCAAGTCAAATAAAGAGAAATAAACTAGTTCTGCATTTAGTTTGTATTTGATAGAATAAAACTGGCAGAGCAGGCAATATTCCTTACTCTACAACTACCTACCCTTTTACTGTTTCCACCTCACTGTCTCTACATTTTGTATTGTCTTAGTTTTAAGAATTAAAGCGCATAGCCCAACTATTACCACACTGTTTTTCAGAGGATCCCTTATTTATTGCCAAGCTTACAGTATGACCACAAGAAACGAATTTCAGTTAACCTTAATTTACTAGGATTGAAGGCACACTTATAATGGCCCTTTTATAATCTGCTTCTATTTAAGGATTTTCTGTAAATCAAATGGGGATTTGGTTTTTCATCACTGAGGGTCACTCTGGATTCTCCTTCTATTGCCTTGTATCCATGTTGTTTAGCTTTAGGGCTGATACTTTTTATTACAGCAGGATGCAAGTATATGAAGCAGCATCCACAGCTGGTCTGAGGGAAATTTCCAGTTCTTTACATTGTTTTCATGTTTTTCTCTTCTGACAGAGTGTTAAGGCACTTCATATTCCTAATTTTATTGTCCTTTATTGACTCCACTGGACACTCACTTTCAGTCACTGTTGTCATAGACCAGGGGTGGCAAACCCTGGTCCTGGAGAGCCACAATCCTGCATGTTTTAGATCTATCCCTCTTCCAACACACCTGATTCAAATGATAAGCCTATCATCAAGCTCTGCAGAAGCCTGAT
>JAPTYQ010000023.1:21656134-21675644 GCA_029814465.1 Ostorhinchus cyanosoma
ATACTTTTCGGAGAGTCTACTTTTTTTTGATACACCTTGTAGATTTTATAGATGAGCTGGTGTTTACGAATTGCTTCAACAAAGCACATGACAGAGAACCTTAATGGAAAACGCAGAGCTGTAATTGCAGTAAATGGACAACGCACTTTAGAGGTCAATGTTTGCATCACCCAATTGAGGTCAGAGGTTTTACAGTATTATAGTAACATCTCTTACACCTACAACCTACTTCACATTATAGAGGTTTGTTCTTCATGTTGTATGCAGAGTCAGTGTGATGGTGAGGGGATGATTGATAGAATTTTTCAGGACAGATGCACTAATACACATATTTAGAACTGATAAACATTTGCAGCAAAGATTTAAATGAAATGTTAATGCACAGCAACTCCACAACAAAATGCCTTCTACTGCCTTTAAGATGTTCTTATTAAGTAACAAAATTACTATTCAGTAATATTTCAATTGAATTACTTGTCAGTTTTTAAATTAAACTAGAGAGATTCAAAAGAATTAGTATTCATTAGACAAATGATTGTTTTTTTTTTCCATTTTGGTATTGATTGTTACTAACTTTGGAACCAAAGTAGTTCAGTTTAAAGAGAATTATATGATCAGATACCCTATTAAGTATAATGAAATTGATCATTGTAAAACTGCTGAACATTGGATCCAGTAATTGTTTAAGTTGATAATTTGTTGATTCCTATTAACGGCCCAGTTTAATTAAATTAGTCTTTAGTAATTAAAAAAAAAAGTATTGACTGGGTCTTTGGTTTATGCAGGTCTAGTCCTGGATGATCAATGAGCTTCTTAAAAGAATACATGAACTTTAGCTCCATTGTCTCACAGTAAACCTCTGAAATCAACATTTTTTGGCATTAAAAATCCCAATCAAGTGATAGTTTTGAATGCACTTGTTTCTTGCTTGTGTTCACTCAGTTAGTCTGAGTCTGTAATGTTTAAATGTATTTTCAGGCACTTGAATCAATTTTAATCTTAATACCTGGAAACATTTAGCCTAGTAAATAAGAACCGTAGTCTGTTTCCTCTCTCTGAATTTTTGTTGGAAGTAATCAGACTAAAGTATAATCTATGTTTTGATCTGCTGCAGCTTTTCCTTTTCTTCCTTAATTGGGGGAATCATGTTCATCACATATGTTCTGACCTCTGTTGTAGTTAAATTCACTTCCCTTTGTTAGCTATGTTTGTATTTTTTTGTCATCTGCAATTACTGGACATTTAAATCACTTTAAAAATGTTTTTCCAAGTGGCTAAAAGTTTTTTTTTTTTTTTTTAATAACTTGGAAGTCATACCTGGATGAATGTGGCAGTGATACAGATGGATGGTGGGAGGGGAACATATGTCTAAGAGATCTTTGAGGAAGGAGAAGGTGTTTCCACATGACATTTGTCACCAAGAGGCTTTGGCAAGTGTTTGTGTACATGTGTGAATCTGCTCTAATGGGGACAGTAGGCACAAATAAAAGTTTTAAATAGGAAAGCAGAATATCACACACCTCATTGGTTCCATTTTATTGCCAAGTAATGGCCTCACTGCAATTTGTTTGCTTTCCACATTTCCAAGATAGTAGCCAAAGCGTCTACTTTTTCAGGACAAAAGAGGCAAGTTAATTGAGAGAGTGCAATCTAACATCAAGGGCACATTTTACTGTCAGCAGTATTTACTGGCACATATTGCTCATTTCTTTATAATGTGTTAAGTATGTTTTTCTGAAAGCCCCTCTGTCAGTCACCAGACATAATGTGCCTTATGTAATTATACATTTTCATTGTCTGTTTTCCAGGTAGAAAGCAGAACATAGTGCTGCATACAATAAAATCTTTAAACGGTACAAAGGAGTGTAGCTGTATGGTGAAAATATATGCCGCACACATTTTTGTTCTCAAACACTTTATTCTTCTCTCCTCTTTTTCCAGGCAGCAGTTGTCAAAAACAACTTTTGACTCTCCCCCAATATCACCGAAGACTCCGGCATCAGCTGTCAAATGCAAGACTCCCAGAGAGAAGGGCCAGAAGACTAATAGCTCTGTTTTGAGTCACTTTTTCCAAAAGAAGCCCAAAGTATCACCTTACAGAAAACCTGAGCAAGATACCACTCTGTACGTGAAGGAAGAGCCAATGGACGTAGAGGTGGTGCCTGTCCACAGTTTGGTGCCAGTCAAAAAAGAGGACACAGACTTGTATAGTTTTGGGGATGAAACGGCACATTCCTCAACACCGTTAAAAGACAGAAAGCCTACGGTCAAAGGTGAAGTTTGTCTCTTTCGAGGTTTAGAACCCATCACCACCTTGTATGCTGACCTGATGGAAATTTCTACTCCATGAGCTAATGAAAAATTTCCATCAGGTCAGCAACTTACTCACCAACTAATGCAATGATGTCATAATAACTGATGAACAGAGATGTAGAGACCTAGTAAATATTTGGACAGAAATAAAATCTCAGGTAATTTTTATCAAATGTCAAATTGAAGTAATTATACACATATACTTATACCCTAATGAGGCTAAAACAGATGTTTGTGGGGGTATTTTAACACTGTTTTTTGTTTTCTTTTGCAGTGGAATGCCCTGTCTGTTCTGTGAATGTGCCACAGAATTTTATAAACAAGCATCTGGACACATGTCTCACCAGAGGAGAGAAAAAGGGCAGCTTAAGAGGGTAAAAGTGCATTTATAGGTTACTGAAATGGAGGCTTTCTAGTGTTTGCTCAGGCTATAATTTTCTATAGGGTTATACAGTATAAGTGACAGATAATAGATTTTCCACAGATGAGAAGAATGAAAGAAACACTGAGTGTTCAATGCTGCTTGCAGTGTGTTTTGTGGGGCTATTATTGCAACATACCAGAGTATATTTAAAATTTAAAATCCAAATGTAAAGATACTGTCTTTATATTTCTGTCATAAACGGGATAAGTTGAGGTTTTGAGAGTTTTGATTCAAGGCCATGTCTGGTTCTCATAGGAGCTCAAAGCCACGGTTATAAAACTGACGTATTCAGGTTACTTTATGGAAAATATGAAAATTGCAGAAAAAATTTACTTCTATTTGTCACAGGGCTTTCTAACTGTGCCATGTTGTAAGACATTAGTTTAAAAGAAGTATTTCATTTCATATTTATGTCAGCAATTCTTTGCATATTCATAGCTTGGATAATACATGACTTGAACGCTTCTCAGCTGGCTGAATGTGGCAGCAAACAGCATATTCCAAAACGCAGGACTCTAACTTTATATCTGGATGAAATATAACGAACTGTGTAGTCAGTTGACTTCATGGATGTTTTTTGTTTTTATTTCTTAAGATCTGCTTCCCGTTGAAATTTCCAGTATATTTGGATCAAATATGAGGAGAATTATTAAATTTGGCTTTGAATCTTGAAGACCTGCACACCAAAAACATTTTCAGCATCTTCAGTCAAATTACACTCATAATTATAATCTTGCAATTATCACATAAATTGTACAATTTCATTATTTATATAACAAACAAGATCTATGACTAATATGAAAGGCTGTTTTATAGCGAGTGTCTTCTTAAACTTCTTTTTTTGGTCTTTTAGCTCAGTTAGTGGTTGGTCGTATTTGTGAAGCAACAAGAAACCCTTTCTCTGTGTTCGACCTTTGGCATGATGATGAATTACAGAAGTTTTAATATTATGGCCTCATTTGGTCAGTGGGGATTAATTTCCAACCTTAATAGGTTCCATGTCAAATCCTGCAGTCAGGCCAGAATATACAGGGTAGCCGAAAAACACATTTGACCCTTTTATCAGCCTGACTAACGGTGTGTCCAGTTGTTTCATATCATTTATATGCTCAGTTGATGTGGCAACCGTGTGATACATGTGATTAAGCTGATATTTCCATTATTCTCTTTTGCTTCTGATGTCCAACACCACATTCACTGATGTTAATTACAGCTGAGTGCAGAAACACTCCCTCAACATCTGATAGTCTTGAGTAATGTAACAGAAAGGTGATGACATAAATAACCTGCTGGTCTTGTCGTTTTCAGCGCCCTCGAAAGCAGGAGACGTCCTTTGCCGAAGCTTGTGTACAACCTGCTTTCCATGCAGGAACTTAAGAGAAGGCTCAAACAGTGCCATCTCCCGGTGCAGGGTTCTCGGGACCAGTTAATCAAAAGGCACCAGGAGTTTGTCCACATTTATAACTCTGAGTGTGACTCTCTGAATCCCAAATCAGGTAATCTATTTGATCTGTATTACCGTATGTATTCAATTAAGTAGACCAACAATATCAAAAGATCTTCCACTCCCACTGATAAAGATATTATTTCGATTTTTATGAAGTTATTTTTCCAAAGCATTTAGATTTATAGCAGAATTGATTTTGACAGGCCAGTTTTTGTCATCTCTAGAGTACTAAAGGTTTGTCTTTCCTCTGTTAACAGCGGAGACCATAGCCAAAGAAGTGGAGGCCAATGAGAAAACCAGGAATCAACTGATGGGGAAAGCAAAACCTGTACATACTCACTGCTTGTAACAGTTTATTACTTTTTTTCCTTGAAACTTTTCTTCGATTACCATACATGGTATTACACACACACGCATCATATATATATATATATATATATAGTAATTAGATGTTTTTGTTTTTACCCTCGGCCCATCGCTGCAGGGTGTTGTCATCAGTTTGTTGTCCATCTGTATGTGCAAAATGTTTGGTGTGGATTGAAGGCAGAGGGTTTTCAAGTGCGGTCATGTTATGTTTCAGTAGTGCTATGGAGTAAGCCTGTGATACCGTAGGGGAGGGCAGCATAAAATATTGTGATTGATAGAAAACGTCACTTAATTTTTATTAACTCACCGGCCGATGAGCTGTTGTGAAGGTGCCATCAATATAGTTCGTATTGAGCACTGATGGGAAGTCATATATGGACTTTCATTTAATTTGTTGGTTTATCCTCCAGTGAAAGTACCACCTACATCTGTTCGGAGTTTGATCTCCTGCATTAAGACCACAGGACTCTAACCTGACAACCTTGCAAATTTAACTTGTTATTGATTCTTGATAGAACATGCTGGTGAGCCACAGGGCCATCGGCCTCTTTTTGTTTTTGTTAAACATTGCACGTCAAATGTTTCAAAGGGAAGGAAAACTCCACAGGCTTCAACAGCTTTGCAGTTGTAGTTGAAATGCTAAGCAAATTATTTTTTCTCACTGTTGATTATTATTTTGTCTCCTTCAATGTTTTACAGGTCCTGGTTTTCTCAAAGAACCAGTCAGAGAAGGAGATTGATGAAATGCATTCAAATTATAGTAAGTGTTAAACCTAATGACATTCATTTTGTCTTCTGTTAATGTAATTACCGGTATGTATGCTTTTGTTCAGACTAGGTATAGGCGCAGTCAAGACTGTCAAGCAGGTAACATCTAAAAACTATACCTTGTCTGAACAAAAGAAAGAAGTATAATTATAGTAAGTGTTTTTTTTTTAAGTATTTCAACTTTCACTGTTATGACATCCAGGGTTGTAATATACTTGAGTGTGAGTTACGGTGCAACAGCAACAAATATGATTGTCTGTGTGACCTCATGTCCTCGATTAAAAGGCACATCTGACTACACTGTAGACAATACAAGCATGGCAGTGTCAGCATTAATCTTCAAACCACAACCAAAACAAACTCTTATGAATGCTATGTTGTACAAAGAAAGAAAGGACAAAAAAACAAATTAGTGAAGAGGAAAAGCAAAACCTTTTTTTCTTCAGACAGGACCATTTCTTTTCTAAATGTTTGTTTTTTGACTGTTGTTGATTTGACCGAATATGTTCACTCAAGTGGTTTGTTACGTCCTTTTCTCCTTTTCACTGTCACAAAATATTTCACTTTGAAAATAACTATTGGAAACCAATTTGGTCTGATTTTTTTTTCTCCTTCTACTAGGGAAGAATTTTTATTATATTTACTGCTACTGTTTGACTGAGTGGAAAGCAGGGACTAAAGTGAGCCGAATGCTGGGTTTGTCTTAATTAGAGCTGGCAGGTTACCTAGAAGCCTTTCTGTTTTTCAATAATATATGGAATGATATTCTTATATATAATAGTATCCTTTATGAACTGTCTTTTGAAGTGAAACTGATGCTTATTGTAACAAAAATTCTGTCTTTAAATAATCATGGAATGGCTAAACATTTTCATATAACATTCTTTCCTCGTGTATTTTAGTTCTTTTGTCTTTTTAATTTATATTCTGGTACGCATTATGACTATTATATTTCATCTTGCCTTGAATGCTGTATTTTTTTTTTTGTTTTTTTTTTTCATTCCATGCCACATATAGGCTGTCTGTTTAATCAGGGTTCATCTTGAATGCAAAGAAAGTAAAGAAGGGCATAACCTTACATCTGATCCACATTTCCTCTGAGAAATGTGCTAATACAAGAGACAAGCATTGAAATACCAACTCCGTTCCTTTTCCCTGAAGGTTAATGTTTCATTTGATAAACGTCTATTCATTTCAACTGACATTTGCATAGGAGCTCTTTATTTCAGGCAAAGTGGCCTGAAATAAAGAGACAGTGTGGGGAAATGATGATTGGTAATGATTTTTCTATTTTTTTCCAGGATACCACAGTGAAACTATTAATGGCCACTTTTCATGAGTCATTGCCCACAGTACAATGCAGGGCATATGCCATGGCCGCAGAGATTTTACAAATCTTATCTCAGACATACTGTGGGTATCTCATTAGAGGATTAGGTACATTTAATGACAGCTTGTGATGACCGTCTTCCACAGCAAATCATAGGCTTTTAGACTAATTGATGGATAACAGTTTTCCATTTTCTTGGCATTAAGTAAGAAACTCCAAATAGACTTGAATCTAGTACAAAGTGGAGAACAGAAGCAGGTCCTCTGGAAAATAAACTCACAATGCTCATAATGTATTGCATAATTTTGAATATTTACCTAGTCAAAAAATGAGAACCCATTTGGAGCCAGCTTCCATTAGCTTCCAGAACACATTAACAAAAACAACAAGCAGGATTTCTGTGAATTGCTCTGTCTGCAGTCAGTGATTTAGCAGCAAGGGGTGGAATGAAAAGGTGAAATTGGTGAGAGCAGCATAAAAGTTACCCAACATTTTTTTTTTTTTTTTGTAACTTAAGCGTTGCCTGTTGTTCATCTGTCTGAGAATTTCTCTATTAGTTCCAAGGTAATCACTCAAACACATAGGTGCTCAGGAATCTAGGCCAGGTCTGTGTTTTTATCCACAGGTCAGAGGTCAAGCCAGACCAGTGGATATTATCCGAACTCATATTGACATGGTGGAACGAGATGAAAAGGTTGTTAGAAATAACTCTGCAGAGCTAACTTTAAAACTGGTTGACAAATGGTTGTGACTCACAGAAGGTGGGTTCTATAAATAGCTGCACCGCTGTGATAACCTCGTTGATTTATCAGAGGAGGATGTGGATGACTCACTCTGCCACCATGGGGAATGGTGAATGAGCAGACAGGAAGGTGAAAGCAGCAGCAGACACACACACACACACACACACACACACACACACACACATACATGCACACACCCAATCCAGCAAGAGCTCGCAGTCATTTCTTAATGGGACAGCATGTTCTTTTACTTCCTACATAACCAGTATCTGTTTATACATGAGCATCACGACTGCAAGGCAAAATGGGAATCCTGCTTCATGAGGAAATCACCTGAGAAGTCCTCATTTATGGAAATTTATGTTGAGAGTCATTAACGCTCAATAGCTTCCATTCATTCAGTTGCTGCTAAACCACTTTGCATCCTCTCAGCCACGTTTCTAAGTTAAGCTGCTGGATGCATCAAAATAGGTTATTTCTGTTAATTGAACGTTATGAAATACAGCTCAACATGGTTGGTAATGTTTAAAAACTGACCATGCAAAACTGTGCAGACCCACTTTAGCTCTTAACAAGCTTGGAAACCAAAATACATTTTTAATCAGATCTAAAGAATTTTGAGGGATTTTTAGTCCAGTAAATATTCAAGGAGGTTTTAATTAAAGCTTTCTAACTGCTGCGGCTTGTCTAAGTTATGAGGAAGAAAAAGTATTTGGCCATTGTTATAAAGTAGAGAGTAGAATAACTCATGAATGAAATGTTTTTTTTCTCCCAAATCTGTTGAGTCGTTCAAGGTTAGAACTTGTCAACCTGATGTCAAAATACTTATCTGATTGACTTGACAGATAATATCTCAGAAAGAAAAATGAGTCTGCCTTCTGAATATTGATACTGATCATCACCAAGTGACATGCAGTATCTTGTTTTGCGTTTGTGAGTTTGGTTGCATCTATTTCTGTATATTATTTTTCCTGATTCATTGCTGAATGTGCTCTGTTCGTCACCATTATATGAATGGCATCCAGTCAACTCTGGACATAAAGAAACTGTGAATGTATGTATGAATGAATGGGGGTGGGATTAAATGCGTTTTTCTTCTTCCCACTCCTTTTCAAGTGTAGATGAATGATTTTGAACTTGCATGAAATCTGTGTATGCTCGAAACGAATGAACCCTGAATGCAATCCTGGCTTTAACCTTCAGCTGTAGATTTATCCGTAGCTTGATGAGTAGTTTAGATGTGTTTTCATGACATTAGGTGTTATGTCGTCCAACACCTGTTCTTCTCTCTGTTATTGTCACACAGGGAAACAGCACAGCAGCGACTTCTCCCGTCTGATTGCCCAGGTCCGAGGTCGCCTGGAAACAAAAAGGGAGACTTGTATGAAACAGGAAACAAATGATGAGGAGGGTGAACACACCACACACTCTGCAGGTATTGCCATACGTATTGACTTTTTCTAAGCAGGAGACTTTTAAGCCTCTGTAATGCCCTTCAGCGCAGGTCACCTGTTCCACATGTCCTACTGTGTCAAGTTCACCTTCTCTCTTTTGGTTTATTTTAGAAAAACAACATTCCCTACAGTGCAAAATAAACCATCCAAAATCACTTCTCTGTTATTACATTGTACACTATTTCTGACACTTTATTTTTCTCCTCACCACTGTGAGAAGTGAAGTTGTAGCAGTGTTTAGTATAGAGGGGAGTAGTGGCTAGCTGAGATAGTGATGATGGAAACATTTACCCATGTTACTAGACAGGGATGCTATGACCTGCTGGATTTGTATGTGTGCACTTAATGTATTGCTCCATCTTTGCTAAATTATATGTTTCAGTTTACGTTGTTTCTGCTGTCCATATCTGGAAAGCTGATAATATATGCCAACAACTATAATGAATGAAAGCTTTTTTTGTGTTCCATGAATCTTACATATTGCATGCACAGAAGAGGAGGGTAAGCATGAGAATGTATATAATTAGTGGACAAGGGAACCGTGATGTCATCCATTGGTTTCTGAACTGCTGTTTTGAAGCCTGTAATTCCGGACTTGGCCATCAACATGTTTACTTCTTGTTGATGGAAATTAACATATTTGAACAAAAAGGGCGTTACTGTGGGACACAAACAATCAGAGAGATCTGTGAGCAGTCATGGGAGAGCTAATGCTAAACAGTACCCGACTGATTCTATAAAACTGTAAACATTATCGAGCATTGTTTTACACAATTTACAGTCTTATGGCGTAAACTGATAATCACAACTGCAGTTGAGCTGGACGCCAGGAAAAAAAAACGTGTTTTATTAAATAAAGAGAAAGTCTGCAAAAAACTGTCAGTCAAAGCTCAATGCGGCAGATATCACACACTTTGATTTGACCTGAGATGAAATTAATGAATGAAAAATTTAAAGGTGGACCACCAAATGATTTATTACATGGTCCAAGTAAAACAAATGAGACCAAAGTCCTGGGAAAAAAATTGCCCTGGTATCTTTAGAGAGAAGTTCAATGACGGCAGCCGGAGTTAAGCCCGGTGGCTATCAGTGCTATTACAGCTTCGGGACACTTCGACAGAAGCCTCCTTTTGGAGCTGAAGTTTTTATCCTTGACTGTAAGGCATAGTCATTTTACATATTGGGTTAGGTTTAATGTTAAGAGGACTCATTGAAGAGGGAAAAAAAACACGACCAGTCATAGTTTGTGTATTGTACATGTCACAGTGTAAACCAAAATAACTTACAACCAAAAATAAATGCGGTCGTCCAGCTCATTCATTATTTACTCGGTGTATTTGATAGGCCATTTCCTCGTCAATTGATTCATTCTCTGTCTGACATATTGATAAGTGTTTTTTCCTTCTACAGATGACATGACGGACTCAAAGGGCTCCACAGTGATAAAGTTAGAAGACAGAGCACCTGATGAGGAGCCGGCTTCAAGAGAGATTTTACTGTCATCCAGCCCTGCATATAGTGATGTGTCTATCAGCAGGTGAGTCTTAAGCCATTTTTAAAACAGATATCAGACCTGTCAGCCTGCTTCGCCTGTTCGCAATGAACCAAACAAAGATGGCATACTGTAATGCAGTCCCAGTGTGTGGGTTTTATAGATACCCTGCCAGAATTTCAGGATCAGGTGGCGTCTAGTGCTGTGTACATTTTTGGAAGGAATTATTGGACCACCGGGACAAAGTAGTGAAAAGTCAACATTTGTCAGTAATCGACTTCTAAAGCCATCAGGGCTTTCTTGTCTGCAAATGCGAGGCAATAATCTGTCAAAAGCCACATGAGATGTTTGCTTTACATATTTAACAAAGGAATAAGCTCTATTTTGAATTTACAAAAAAGAACAACAAAACTACTACTGAGTAAGATGTAAATTAATAACATCTGAATGTTGGAAAACAGTCCCAAGGTAGTTTATATTCTGAGAACAGAATACCAAACAGCCACGTTAAAAAGCTGTTGCTTTGAATCTCTACAGGAAAACATAGGTACTCTAATAATTATTCCCAAAGCTAACATGCATGTCAGAAATATGAGTGTACTAGTCTTGCTTTCAAAAGAATAATGGCAGGTGAACGGCATAGTTTTGAGGTGATTTTTGCAGTTTTGGACAGCAGTATTTTGTCTCCTGTTAGTTACTCACCATTAAACACCATTAGTGGTTGGATCTTTTCATTCTGCAACAAGACAGGGTTATGATTTTGTAAAACCTTACAGGGATGATGATAAAAAATATGTTTTGAACCTTTGTCTCCTCTGACTTTTGCAATGTACCTTCCTGTTAGTGCAAATACAATCCTTGGAATATTTATACATGTGGTGTTTACAGGGCAGTAATTTAATAATGTGCATTGAATCTAAGGTGAAATGAATTGTTATATATTGTTGTATAATATTATTATTATTATTAAGTCACCCAGAAAGCAGACCACCTGTTTTGCCTGCTAGTCCCTCATTATAGACCACTTACGCCTAATGCCATTTTAATTTTTATGTAGCCTATAATTGAAAGTGCTATCTATGATTACCTTTTCATTCTAGTAAATTATTTTAAAGCCACTCTAAAATAGAAAATTTAAGCACAGAATTGCTGGATAACAGAGTAACAGCACATCCTGAATCGGTATATTAAAGGTGAATTAGGCAAGATTATCCATGCTTGTGTTCTGAAGTGATGCTTGTGTCTTGTGTTGAGAGCTGGTGGTTTGTTATGGACATCACTCAACTATTATTAAGCTAACAGTGTTGACAGATGCCCACCTCCATGATAATAACTACAGCTTACTGAAGTGTCTGTAGGGGTCTCAGGTCAGATTTTCTGTCATCCCGATTCTCACTTTCAACTTCCTCTTCAGTCAAGTGCCTCTTATCTGCCCCTCTACCATTGCAACACTGTGCCACATTAGACTGGTTTCTTAGAAATATAATCGGCTAATGTCCCCCTTTTGCACGTCTTGAAAGTCTTATAGAGTATGGAATTTTAAAACACTGTTTTCCAGACCTCAAAATGTCTGGAATTTTCTGTGAAAGTTTTAAATTTAGAGTATGTTCAAAGGCACAGATGAGAAAGCATATAAAAAAAACTAGATATTGGAATGATTCTAGTGAAACTGGTTCACGTGATATCCATGCACTTTTGTGATTTTCATGTTTTGACCAAATTTCTGTCACTAAAACATAATTTACTGTGAATTATGCATTTATTCATTCAATATTTATTAAATGAACTTGTCTACTACACACAACAGGTACAATCTCAACCAAAAAAATAGGCACGTAAATATTGTACATAAAGTCAAGGTCTTGGGGGAAAAAAATTGCAGTTTTGAAAATGTCTGGAATTTTTGTTTGGATAAAGAATAAGCACCTGGATATATGTAAAGAGATGCTGCAGTTTATTAAACTGATAATGATCAAATTATCCTTTAATGAAAAATAAATACAGATACCATCCTTAGAATGGAAACATGCTTATTTTATTGGCAGTAAATTCAGGGTAAAGATGAAGTGCAGTAGAATGGTCTATGATATAATATAGAAGATCTCTGTGTGAACCTTGAAAAAGATTCTCAGCGGGAGTAGTTATTTTATTCTTTTACAACACAGACCATGAACATCATCTCTCAGCCTCTATTCCCTCCTGAATTTGTGTAACTCTTACTGTAAGAGCTAGATCTCTGAGACTATATATATATATATATATATATACATAAATAAATGCACCATGGCTTGGAAGAAGAAAAAAATGGACATGTACTTTAAACTCTGTGTCTTCTCTTTTTATTGATACATTTTCTTAAATCCTTGAAGTATGTGGTCATAAATTTTAGAGATTTAATTTGTCCCTCTGAGTTAAGCCCACTGGTCAATCTACACTGCTATTCTTGGGAGTGCATTCTGCCTTCGTAACCCGCACCCCTAAGTCTCCTATAGACAGCCCCTTCTCCAAGCTGTCACCTCACATATAGATCTGAGGATGTGCCTGTGCCATATCCATAGATAAAAATCAGATGGAAAGCTTTCTGCTCCTACTTGTGCTTATTGATTTGGTCATGTCCTCAGATATGAACTTTCATTTTCTATTAAGAAGAAATCTTTAGAAAAAAGTCATGCTTCTTTAGGAACAGATGTAAGCATTCACTCAAACATTTAGAAATATGAAGATGTTAAGACCTGTATGCTTCTTGTAGGCTGGGAAACTTTCTGTACTTGGCTATATTTGGAATTACATCCTTTCTACTAGATACTATTTTTATCTTATATAGTAACATACACTGCCTTATAGACTAGTTATATGACTAGGTTTCTAAGATCCTGTTGAACCAATTACCTGGTATTTGTTGGTAGACATTTAGTCCAATTTGAGTTGTATTTTGACACCAAAATCTGTGAATTCATGTGCTATGTATGATATTGTTCATATCATTTGATTGTGTTGGTTGTCATTGTTAACTTATTCAACTAATTTTGGTCAACAATTACCATTTGAATTGAAATAATTGGGTTCTAGTACCATAGCAATTTTATATACTGCTAGTAGCTCATCTCCCCTGCTGCTCACAGCAAGTTTTGCAAATTTTTCCTGAGATATGTTAATGTAATTAGGGAACACTGTTCCACTGATTAGCACCTCAAATCCTTGTTACAAGAAGATGGTTGTAGTACATTGTAGTTTGTAGTACATCATTTAGTGAAATTGGTCCAATATAATGTAATGTCATTCAACTTATCTTTGACACAGTGTATATTTACACTACTATATAGTGTAAATGTACACTATGTACATAAGTACATTGTACTAATGACTTTTGGTCAAAATCAGTATGCTATAAGATAGTTCCATTCCAAACACAACCCTTTTCTTCTGTTCCCAGGAAATTAAGTTGGGCTACCGCGCCTGTCCATTTCCTCAGGCATCACCACTTAATTAGGAAAGCAGCTGCCTTCGGCACACTGTTAACTGTAGCGGTAAAACTGTTTTTGTGTGATTGCTTCAAGTCCAGTACAATTGAGGCGAAAAAGTTTCTCTTATGACCATACTCAACATATAAATCAAAGACATCACCCAGACAAAATCCTAATTATAACCATGTACAAAGACAGCTGACACTGCAGAGTTAAATTACCCCATGTGTATTTGTCCACCACGAAGATAAACCACTGTAGACATGATCTATAAAGGAAAAGTCCAGTGTTTGCTAAAGGCATGGAAGAGCAACAGCGATGCATGCTGAGTCAACCTTAAACTATTGCATCTTACAAAGGGATTTTCCCCTCACTTTCCCCATGTGTGATAGTCATTATGGCTGTTTATCGAAAGAGTGTATTATTATAAGCCTTAGAATTAATGAGAAATCAACAGGTGAATGCCACAAGTTTTTTTTTCTGGTAGACGTCTCTGTGGAAGAACAAAAGTCTAATATCAAATGCAAAGCTTGTAGATGGGTAGTTGTTGGTGTTTTCAGTTTTTAAGTAGTACTCCACCATATTTGTATGCTAATTTGGCGAAGTAATCTGGCTTTCGGTCCCTACTTTGGAGGTGTTATGAGAGGGCAGAACCCATGTTTCACTGCTTTTAGACGTTTTAATCTTTTAATCCAGTTTTAATTGAATATTTCGTCTCTATTCAAGTTAATTTGTCTCTCAGTGACTTGACACCATTTCTACCATTGTGCAAAACCATTTCATCTTAAAACCTTGAAAAAAATAGAAGTTTAAATACTTTATTTACTTTCAATGTTCAATAAAGCACACAGACTGTTCATGCATACATGTATTTTTTATTCGCTGTTACCTTAAGGTTTATGAACATGGTTTTACAGTTTATATAGAGTCAGGTATTGTATTATTTCACTAGATTAATAAATTGAGACCTCTTTTTCTGTTTTATAATTGTACATAAAGAGGTTTTGTATTGACATAAAATAAATAAGTAAAAAATATGCCTTCCTAAATCTATGATGTATATAGTCGGTATGGAAAGTTTTCAGACCCCCTTAAATTTTTCACTCTTTATTATATTGCAGCCATTTGCTAAAATCATTTAAGTTATTTTCTTTCCTTCAGTGTACATGCAGCACCCCATTTTGACAGAAAAAAAGCTGAATTGTAGACATTTTTGCAGGTTTATTAAAAAAGAAAAACTGAAATATCACACGGTCACAAGTTTTCAGACCCTTTGCTCAGTATTGAGTTAGAAGCCCCATTTTAAGCTAATACAGCCATGAGTCTTCTTGGGAATGATGCAACATTTGTTTTTTTGGGGGGGCAGCAGGCACTCAATGATAAGGTGAGGGGAGCTCATTTTCACTTTCTCACAGCTTTATCTACAGAGCTATATAACCCACCACGTTCTCCACATACAGGTCCATCGCATTACTTGTAGAAATATGTCCCTCCCCCATCTCCCATTTTTAGTTTTTTTTTTTTTGGGGGGGGGGGCACGTTATGTCTCACACCTGGATTTGGGGATCCTCTGCCATTCCTCTTTGCAGATCCTCTCCAGTTCTGTCGGGTAGGATGGTGACCGTTAGTGGAGGACCATTTTCAGCTTTCTCCAGAGATGCTGAATTGACGTTCAGTCAGGACTCTGGCTGGGCCATTCAAGAACAGTCACAGAATTGTTCCAAAGCCACTCCTTGGTTACTTTAGCTGTGTGCTTATGGTCACTGTCTTGTTGAAAGGTCAACCTTCAGCCCAGTCTGAGGTCCAGAGCACCCTAGAAAAGGTTTTCATCCAGCATATCTCTGTTCTTGGCCGCATTCATTTTTCCATCAATTCTAACCAGTCGTCCTGTCCCTGGAGCTGAAACACCCCCCCACAGCATGATGCTGCCTCCACCATGCTTCACTGTTGGGATTGGATTGGGCAGGTGATGAGCAGGGCCTGGTTTTCTCCACACATACTTCTTAGAAGTAAGGTCAAAAAGTTCAATCTTGGTCTCATCAAACCAGAGATTCTGATTTCTCATAGTCTGGGAGTCCTTCATGTGTTTTTTGACAAACTCTATGTGGGCTTTCATGTGTCTTGCACTGAGGAGAGGCTTCCATCAGGCCACTCTGCCATAAAGCCCCGATTGGTGGAGGGCTGCAGTGATGGTTGACTTCCTACAACTGTCTCCCATCTTCTCACTGCATTTCTGGAGCTCAGCCACAGTGATCTATGGGTTCTTCGTTACCTCTCTCCCCAAGGCTCTTTTCCCCTGATTGCTCAGTTTGGCCAGACAGCCAGCTCTAGGCAGAGTTCTGGTCGTCCCAAACGTATTCCATTTAAGAATTATAGAGCCCACTGTGATCTTAGGAACCTTAAGTGCAGCAGAAATTCTTTTCTAGCCTTGGCCAGATCCGTGTCTTGTCACAGTTCTGTCTCTGAGCTCTTGGGGCAGTTCCTTCAACCTCATGATTCTCATTTGCGCTGACATGCACTGTGAGCTGTAAGGTCTTCTATAGACAGGTGTGTGCCTTTCCTTATCCAGTCCATTCACTTTAATTATACACTCTGGACTCAAATGAAGGTGTGGATCCATCTGAAGGATGATCAAAAGAAATGGGCAGAACCTGAGTTAAATATACAAGTGTCAGAGCAAAGGGTCTGAATACTTATGACCATGTGATATTTCAATTTTTCTTTTTTAATAAATCTGCAAAAATGTCTACAATTCAGTTTTTCCTGTCGAAACGGGGTGCTGTGTGTATGTTCATGAGGAAAAAAATGAACCTGAAAAATTTTAGCAAATGGCTGCGATGTAACAAAGAATGAAAAATTGAAAGGTTGTTATTGCTGTCCTGTATGTGTTCAGTATGTTCTCTTATTCTATGATGAATAGTGTGGAAAGCATTTTCGTGCATTAGTGTATTATGTGTTTGAGAGATGTGTTTGTTTTCTATATATGCATTATGTATACATAAATTGTCGGACTTGTTTTGAAGTGTTTGCCTCAGGCAGCGTCACACAACCAAAGCCTTGAGTTTGAAATCAGGCAGAGAAATGAGAATCTGCTTTGACATTTGGAAAAAGTCAAACAAAGATTTTTTGTTCCTTGTGAACTAATATTATGGGTTATTTTCTGCATTGTTGATCTTGTCATTGACATGGCTCAGCCAGTGACAACAGCATGTGTAATAAATGCATTTTCTCATATGAGACTAATAGGTACAAGTTGTAGAATACATTACAGAGCACTGCAGTGGAAAATCAGCATTTTCAGAGCAGGTACTCACAGGAAGTTTGTTTATTCAAATACTGTGTATCTATAATAAACCCTCCTTATCTGGTAGACTTAGAGTTGTCGGGTAGACTCTTCCTCAAGTTCTTTTTCTGGTATCTTTTCAAGTTTTCTTATTCACACATTGTGTTGCTACAGTGGATTCCCTTTATCTCCTGTAAAACTCTTTAAATTAAACGTCTCTTCCCCACACAGCTCTGTTTCGGATATTTTCGGTCCAGAGTCCCCTCGAAGCATTGAGTAAGTGACTCTGCTCTTGTTATATAATGATAGAAAATTAACACTGTTTGTTTATTTTTCAGCTCGGCCATCTATTAGATGGTGCCATCTCTAGAGACAAAATTGTTTCCATATTGATTCATGTTTATCTTTAATATTTGCCATTACTTGTCAATTAGTTTTGTGTGAATGCAATTTGGAGCTCAGTGTAGCTGTGTTTTAGGCAACATGATAGGTCCAACAGCATACTTGTTAGATAAGCAGTAGTCTTATATTACTATTAAAAATACTTATAGGACCATTGCTTTGAGAAAGCAAAACATTGGCTCATGAGTAAAAATATGTGCTAAATAATTAAATATGTGCTAAATATAAACATGAGATTATGTTTCAGCATGCTTATTAACAGAACTTTGCACTTGTGAATGATCAGCGTAGGGTTTCTTACTGGGAAGCAGGCAGTTAAACTCTGGTAGCATTAGATTGGACTAAAGCAATCGACAGTATCTTCTCACAATCCAAGAAATGTCACCTACCTATGATAAATGGTAACCATCTCATAGATTGTATCTACAGCTTCAAATTAATGTGAAATGTGGCAATTTCCAGCAATGTGACATCATTACATATGCACTCTTTCCAACCAATCGCATATATATTTGCATATTACATATGAGAATGGTATCATATGTATGATGATTATATGTCATCATTGACTGGGATAGAAATCAAAGCAAAACCAGCAGAGCTTACATTCTGCAAATGTGTCTGCTTCCACAGATAGTGTTAATCATTTAGAAATCTGCTGTCCTGTACCATGATATACACGTTTTTCCTTGTGCAAGTTGGCCAATTCTATGAAAGATACTGGAGTCAACCAAATGTTACTGTCTATAATTTGACACTTGGACGTTCTGCAGTGTATCGCAGTCACAGCGATAAAATGTTATCCTGCTGTGTTGTTTCCTTGGCCACACACAGACAGGACTTTTAAAGGACATTTCACATTCTGAAACCTTTACTGTCACACGCATCCAAATGTTGTTTCACCTTGAGTTTGTTGTGGACAATCAAGCTTCTGCTCATTTGCTTTGCTTTGATGCAAGTCTACGTAGGTGGCAGTGTACGCTCTTAATAGCTTCCCTCTTTAGTACACTTTTGTCGTATATCATTATTTGTTCAACAGTAATGTTTGGTCCTTGAAATGATTCATTAACCCAATGGGAGGAAACAAAGTCTGTTTTTAACAAGTGTGAAAGGACATTTTCCTTCAGTCAGGAAGGCTTTATCTCCATCCGCCAGCTTTTGTCAAACGCTGGCAAAGATGACACTTGCTTACATTAACTGTTGATTGCTTCAGTCCAAGTCCTTGCTCACAGAGTTTGGCTGCTTAGTAGTAATCTCTTCTACTCACTGTAGACATCCCCTTACTCTCCATGTACACACACAGGGGCTTTTGACCCTCAAGTGTCAGTGCCAGATTAGCAGTCATCTTAATTTAAAACTATTATTACAAAAAAGAATCAGGAATAAACTGAAGGCTACTACCTAGGTTAGTGTTTTTAGAATGGAATTACACTGTTTCACAAAGAAGGGAGACAACTGGGGTTTAGCTCCAAAATGTCCAACACAAGCAGAAAATCAGAGTCCACCCACTCCCTTTTAAGATAAGATAAGATAAGACTTTATTGATCTCACCATGAGGAAATTCCACAGTTGACAGGAGCAACATACAGCACACCAGTTTACAGGTAGAAAGAAGAGACAAACCACAAGAGTGAAAATATAAAGGAAAAATAAGAAAACCTTGTTTATATAAATAGAGAAGAGAGAGAAATAGAATGAAACATTCTTATAATGTGAAAATATAAAGTAAAATATCAATTTTAAACGGTATTTGCATATTTACATTGTTTACATTATTTACATACATTTACACAGTGGTTTCACATGTACATGGTGTGATAAGTCCTCAGAAGAAATCCACAGATGCGGTCCATAAATCCAGTGCACTTAGGCAACAAAAATCCACAATTGAAGAGGAAAAAAAAAAAAAACGATCCTCTGGCTCCGTTCCTTTGTCCCCAACTACAACAGTGACTGATGCCACAGTTCAAAGAAAAGAAACAGAAGTTCGGTCTCACCTGCTCTGGTGAAGGTCCCCAGTCTGG
>JAPTYQ010000023.1:21712273-21731514 GCA_029814465.1 Ostorhinchus cyanosoma
ATCTTTAAAAATGACAAAAAATAGATGTAAATACAGCACAACTCAAACAGGAATTTAAAAAATGATTTCTCTGCTGTCACTGACACTCATGCCAGTAATTTTCCTTTATTTTCTGATCTTAGGTCCTATGGAACACAGCAGAAGAGGCAGGATTTCACTTTTCTACAAACATGAAAAAAAAAGACATTTAGGCATGTTTTCTTCCTCTTGTCTGCTGCACCTGAGAGGAAGAAACAACAATATACCCTAAAATTATCAAATCAATAAAACATTCAGTCACAGTGCAATTTAACCCCGAAAGACCTAAACAGTCACTGGCAACAAAAAGCATCTACTGATCTAAAATGTTTAATAAGTTTTGAACCACTAATCCTTTAACACATGTAAATAACTCAGGTAAAAGGCAGTTTCTCAGCTTTTCGTGGTCATCAGATGTGACCCATTTGGACGTTCAGAGGCTCAGAGTGAACATAGAAACACCATCATCTTCTGCAACATTGATAAAACCCATGTAATTTGACAAATGACAGTGGTTTTAGATGCTTGTTTTTAAAGTAGAGCTAATGATACATTTTGCTGGAGAAAAAAAATCTTCAATTTTCTTTGTTTTGATATAATTAGTAATAGTATAAACAAATAGTAAATGAAATATTGGAAAATACTTAGAAAAATGCAGAATGCAGAGGACAATACAGGAAAGAATGATACATCACACAGCAAATGTTTAATATAGAGAGAAATGTATTCAAAAGTTGGCACAAAAATAATTTATAATAATAATTGATAATTTCTAGGTGTTTAAGGGTTGACTTGTGTAATTTTTCTCTTGTCAGTTATTAAAATGAATTGTGTGCATGTGTTACTTACAAACCAAATAGTACAGAGGGTCTCATCATTACAGAAAACACTGAGGCATCATGGTCCACAGGCCTTTAGAGTCATTTTTATGGCCCATTTTCTGCCCTCATCGTATTTTTCGGAGAATATTATTGTTTTTCTGTATTTGGATTGACACAAGTAGGGAACATGAGCGCGAAGAGCCTTAAAGTTTCCATCTGGATTTGAACCAAGAACCTTGTGCTTGTTATTACAAATACAATGCAACACCAAATAACTATTGTAATAATTATATATACTCTCATTCATCACTTTGAACTGGGAGTGACATTACTTTTAAATGCTTTCAATATTTTCTGAAGATCTTCTCCTTCAACATCGTTAATATCAGGAAATCCTAGCATCACTCTTTCCATCTATAATCTTTCTTACTCTCACTCCATTTAACACTTACCACAAGGAGCAGACTTCTCTTAGATTTGTCATCTTAATTTGCTGTCTTCATGGCAAGCGTCCTACTTTTCTTTCCTCTAGTGTTCAAGTTCTCTAAACCTCGGCTGTGACATTTTTCCATCCAGTGATCCATCAGCTGAAACTATAAGCCAAATTCCGTGCCCTTTTTTTTTGCCACACCTCAGTTCTAAAGCTCCTCGTGCAGTAACTCCACCAACACGCATGGAAATAATGGTTATGGATCAATTAGTGCTGATTCTCAACCAACAACATCATCCTTTAGAAGGTGAATTTGACATATTTGAGTGTCTGGATCTTTTCTGATCATCACATTCTGATCATTAAGATGAACTCTCCAGAATACCTTGAGGTCAGGCTAAGCTTGGGTTTTTTCCCCTAATATGAGTAAAATAATATCACCTTCATAGAGACCAGAATAA
This sequence comes from Ostorhinchus cyanosoma, assembly GCA_029814465.1. Classification (NCBI taxonomy): domain Eukaryota; kingdom Metazoa; phylum Chordata; class Actinopteri; order Kurtiformes; family Apogonidae; genus Ostorhinchus; species Ostorhinchus cyanosoma. The sequence continues at coordinate 21,714,004 of JAPTYQ010000023.1, forward strand.
ATTAAATTTTCAAGTGCACCTTGTCAACTTCTACAGCAAACTACTTCCAAGTTTATAACCAGAAAATTGACCTCAAACCACAGTCAAAGTGATGAATGTCAGTGTTAAACTGTGACCACTGTTATTACACCACAGTTCAAAGTATGCACTTTATGATTTTGTGTCAACAAGGTCTTAATGTTCTAGAATTATGCACTGCATGTCAGTTACAATATTCAGAAAATACACTCTTAATGTTTATGCCATTATTGACCTCTAGCAGTGTTTTATTATAATATATTTACCAATGAGCTTCAATACCTGGTTAATATGATGATACATGGTATAACCTTTAAGAGTTGACCTGCATTCCATAAATCAACTTTGGAAATAACACAGAGCAGATTGTTGCATGTGTGTGTGTGTATGGGATGTTCTTGCAAAAGAAACACAGTTTGTGTGCTTCAACTTCAGTCTGCATTTATCTGTAGTGTTTTGCTGAATATTTGAAATATTTGAAATGAGAGAGTCACAGGTCCTGCCAAGTTGTTTTGACATATTTAGTCTAGAAATGCAGCCCAAAAGACACATGACAGGAAGCGGAGTAGTAACAGAATATGCAACTCACTAAAACCATGTTTTTTTCTTGAGCTTTGCATGCATCCTCCATCATACCCTCAGTACATGCATGCTCACATGGCCAAAACTCCTGACTGAAAGGCTTAGCTTCAGTTTTAATCTGTAATCATCTAGGTCTAGGGTAAACGTTCTTGCACTCTGTGGTTCCTAAAACCTTTGAAAATACATGCTTTTACTCATTGTACAACCTCTGTGAAATACATTCCCTAAAACACAAATTACTTTTTGATTTACTTAATCTTTTTTGCACTTTCACAAGCACGTCATCATTTATGTCTTTTATGAAAAACTATACTTATTTCTTTGTTATTATGACAATATACCCACTCAAGTTTAATGTGGATTTAATGTGGCTCATCAAGAAAAAAAAAGAACAGTTAGTGACTGACGTCTTCTACTGAGGTCATTCCAAATGCGTAAGTCACATCATTAGATTTAATATATTATTATTCCTCTTTTTCCTTGTTTTTTAATTCCCATAGCTGCTAAATCATCTTCAGTCGTCGTGTTACTGCTTTCAAATTCCAGTGGATCTGCCATTTTCCAAGCCAAAACCCACAAAAAGAGGGAATGATTCTCTGGCATAAATAGGACCAGAGCCCTTTCCCACAAAGTTTGCAATTGTGTGCTGCTGGAAATTTAAGGAGAAACACAGTAGCAGACAAATCCCTCTTCACTTTTCAGTAAATAAACCATAATAAACTCTGTGGCCATAATAAATTTAAAAAAAAAAGCATTTTCTTACATTTTGATTAACTTGTTTGGTACAAATTGGTTCATTGTTTAGGCTTAGTGATGTGGTTCTAATTGTTTTTACTTACAGACCTGTACAAAAGTCCTTGGCCACCAGGTTTGTTATTTTAGTGACGTTATAATGAGCACACAGGTGCAGTTCTCAGTCTGTGTATCAAGATCCAGCCAGGATACAGAGGAAATATGAGCAGCATTAAAAACAAAGGTTTCAGGAAAAAACAACCTCTACAAACCAAAGTGTCCAGTATTTAGTATGACCTCCCTTTGTACTTAACGTGTCTTTAACGCTTTAGTTACGATGATATATGATTTTCTGTGTTCATTTTATGCTCTTCTGGTTTGGGCTCCTTTTTGTTACGGACAAACTGGTCACATTGAAAAACTAATTATGCCTGTAAAAGCTATTTAGTTCAGGGTTTGTGTGTGTTTTATTACTGTGCATATATTTTGTGTGTTTTCTTGTATCTGAAGAAAAGAGATTAGGAAATGAATATGCATGCACATTACAAATCTGCAAAAACAAACCTAAAGGTGGCTTAAGACTTTTGCACAGAACTGTAAATGATGTCACTGAATAGAAATGAAAGCAGATTTTGATTAGTTTTGATTTACATTTTTGTCTTATTGTGAATAAAATTAATCATACTCTTGTATTGTATTATTCTCACATAAACCATTCACTTTCTGCACAGTTTCTTCAGTTACACAGGTAACATTTGAGCTGCTTTTACATTCCCGTCATTATAAAACTGAGATCCTTGTGATGAATTCTGGCACAAAATTTGAATGCATTTGTATTTTTTTTTGGTTTGCATAACACAAATGGAAAGAAGGAAATGTGTGTTCATAGGATTCAGTGGAATGTCGCATATGGATATTAACATAGGCATCACACAGCGTTGCCAATAAAATTTCAACTGCACATGTTGGCTTTTCTGCAAGTGTGTGGGAAGATAATGATTTGTTGTCTCTCACAATAACAAGATGTCCATCAGAGTACGACTGTAGAAAAATTGCACTAGGTAGGTTTATCTCCCGTGTCACATGAGCGAGGCTTTCCCAAAGCTCTCCACAAATGACTCATAAATCCAGTCTGAGATACTGTTTGATACAGATGATAAAAATGCCTTTTGACAGCACATAGGCTGATTTTCTAACCTCCTCTGGTCTTAAGCTCATGTCTGAAATATCCCAACCCTCCTTTTTACAATCACTACCAGAGGGTATTGTCTTGCTGATGTGACAACTTTGTGTCAGTGTTTCATTTTCTTTTCTCTTTTGTTGTCATTGTTCCTTGAGCTATATTATTTACACGCCGTTGCACAGATTGTTTGTGCGTGTTTTCAATCACTTTGCTCCACAAATTTAATTTCACGCTTATATTTTCGCCTGTAACACTAATAATTTATGGCTATGTTGCCTCTCAGTTGTTCAGTGGTTTTATTGAAGAAGCAACTGTTTTCATTCAAACTTCTATAGGTATTTACACCATACAGTTAGTTTGTCTTCGAATGCTTCAGATCCATAATCAGAGCAGATCTGAGGGTTCATGCTCTGAAAACATCTCCGTCAAAAAGCTGCCCATCACTGATGCATTCGGCCACCTTGTGGTAGCGATGATTTACTGAACCAGGGACACATATAACAGTAGCTTATGCGCCGTGGTGCTTGCCATTTCGAATCTTACCAGAGCTGAAGATGGAGCCTTTAATTCCTCGCATCTTTTTTGCCATAATATTCTAACTGCACATTTCAGATCTGATTTCGAAAGTAAATACACACTTTTTTTCCCGATCGTGTATCTTGTGTTTTGAGGATTTACTCAGTCTAGGAGTTTGGTTTTGGAGAATTACCTTTAACAAGTGATGTGCATTTTAGCTTTGTAGGTCCAAGGTGTTTTATTCACATTATTATTTTTTTTATTTTTTATTTTTCTCCAAATGTGGCATGTTATTTAGAATCTATTAAAGATCTGCTGCTTTCCTCTCTGGACTCATGGATGCAGTTTTAGGAAGCATGGATGGTTAAAGTCCGCCTCTACTATCCAAAGAAAAATGTTTTGAGCACCTTTCTATTTCTCTTTTGTCTTGTCACTTGTGAAGAGAAAAGGCAGTGTTTTTCTCTTCAGACCCTCCAGGTGACTTTTGCAGCCATTGCATGACTGCACAACCCTGACGCATCTGCAGAGGACAAGACTGCGGCAATGGAAAGTATCTTAAATGAAAGCGACTTTTGGCAATTCAATGAATCCTGGAGGAACTCAAGTTTTATCAACGGAACCGGGGTTTTCAATCAGACAAACCCACTGAAGCGGAATGAAGAGGTGGCGAAGGTGGAGGTGACTGTGCTCGCCCTGGTGTTGTTTCTTGCGCTGGCGGGGAACCTGTGCGTCCTGCTGGCCATCCACACCACCAAACACAGCCAGTCTCGCATGTATTACTTCATGAAGCACCTTAGCATCGCTGATCTGGTTGTGGCGATATTTCAAGTTCTCCCTCAACTTATATGGGACATTACATTTCGCTTTTATGGACCAGACATTTTGTGCAGGTTCGTCAAATACTTACAGGTCGTCGGGATGTTTGCCTCCACTTACATGTTAGTTTTGATGTCAGTAGACAGGTGTTTGGCCATTTGTCAGCCCCTGCGTTCTTTACACAGGAGAATAGATCGTTTTTATGTCATATTTTCGTGGGTGCTGAGCCTGATCTTCAGCCTCCCACAGATGTTCATCTTTTCCCTCAGAGAGGTTGGGTCGGGAGTGTATGACTGCTGGGGGGACTTCGTGCAGCCTTGGGGAGCCAAAGCTTACATCACTTGGATCAGTCTCACCATATACATCATTCCAGTGGCTATACTAAGCATCTGCTACGGGTTAATAAGCTTCAAAATATGGCAAAACTTTAAACTGAAAACCAAACGGGAGCAGTGTATAAGCCTGACGCCCAAAACCTCCAAGGGCAACACACTGGCCCGTGTGAGCAGTGTCAGGCTCATCTCCAAGGCGAAGATAACCACAGTGAAAATGACTTTTGTCATCGTCGTGGCTTATATCGTTTGTTGGACCCCTTTTTTCTCTGTCCAGATGTGGTCTGCGTGGGATCCAGCTGCGCCCCGAGAGGGTAGGTGCATTTTCAAACTTTAATGTTCCCTCCTGTGCGTAAAGGCAGGTGCACTACATGTGTTCAGACTCACATTCAAACACTTAAATGAGCATCTGGGCCCCTTTTTCGGTCCTTCATCCATTCTGTAGACAGCACTGATTAATACAAATGTTTGGAGGTTTTATTTGCCTGTTCGGAGTGCGCTTCGGCACTGTTACGCACAAGGATGCGCGCGAGCTTATGCAGTAAGAACAAAAAGAAAACACAAATGTAGCAAATTGACTTCAGGTTTTCCTCGGTATGGAGTTCATTCTTGCTTTAGGGGTTATTCTTGGAGAATGGAGGTCCGTGTCAGCACAAACAGAGCCAGGGTGCGGTAACCAGTCTCCGATCCGAAGCTCTGAAAAGACACCGTGGATGAGTTCTAGCCTCAGGACCAAACCAAACCACATTTGGGTTCTTCTTTCAGCTGATTTCATATTGTGTCATTGCAGACCTATCAAAATACCCGTTGTTTGTCTTCGATGTCTGAGTCACTGATGTTTCCGAAAACTGATAATACAATAAAAATGTCTTCTTTTTTTATTATAACATCTCTCTGTTATTCACTGACCGGTCTCTCAGTGAGTAAATGGGTTGTTCATCACCTTTTACCTCTAAAAACAGTGCACTTCATTCAGACTACTATTCCGTTTTTCATGTTATAAATCGTGGAATATAAATACACCTGTTGCGTGATCAGAAAAAAAAAGACTGAGTGGGTCTTCAAAGAAGGATAAAGGTGCGGACAAAGTGGTGTGTGTGTTTCCTCGGACCCTGCTGTGGCTGCACACACCGACTGACGGCTAATCATTAATCAAATTAGTGTGCACGAACGCGCGCCAAGCAGCCTATTTGTGCCTGCAGGACACGTTGGAGATCCTCGTTGACATTTAACCACAATGGGCCACTATATGTGCTCTCTATATGTATCGACCTGCTGGTCACACCCATCCACAATAAAGGGTTTAATGCGACTCTAACTGACGTCACAGTTGAAACATGATGTCTATTTTCTGATCTTTAATTACACTGAGGTAGAAGTGAACCAAAGTCATGAATGAATAATTAGCCTTTGTGTCATGTTTAAGGAGAGGCTCCAATATTTGTGTGTGTGGGTGTGTTTTTTTTTCTTTTTTTTTATAATGGGGGGATTTGCGTTTTTATTGGAAATCTAAAGGTTAATATTATTCAAGTAATTCATCTGAGGACTTCTGCAGAGTAATGAGTCTACATTCCCTTATGAATGAAAAGGTATTACGGTGCCAAAAGACAATATGCAGTTTCTCCTCCAAACACATTTCTTCAAAGCTTCAAATGTTATTTCCACAGACAAAAGGGAAAAGACTAAACATTTCCTACAAAAACAAACCGATAAAACAAATATTCTAAAAATATTCCCATAATGTCAGGAAGTTTCTTGATGGGCAGACAGTAAACATTCTTTGGTGTTGGAGGCCTTTGGGCTTTTCTTTGGCTTCATCTGACCGGTTGTAGATGCTCTCTGACCCTCAGCTGCATTGTTCACACCAGCTCCTTCCACTTTAGAGCTGGGCTTTGCTATCAGAAAACACCCAAACAGTGTCAAAGTGGAGACATTTACTCAATGACCTGTTGAAATAAGAGGAATCAACAACTATTAGCGATAACAATATTCAAGTTGCCCAAAAAAAAAAAGTGTTTGAATGGGAAAGAAAGTGATTAAGTCGTTTTCTGTTGTAGAGTCTGGCTCAGTGCAGGAGGGGGGTGGGGGGGCAGCTGTCAGGCCTTTCTCCACGTGAACATGTGCAAATGTTTGTGTACAAGAGATATGGTTGGAGTGTCACCTGTGTGTGCAGAGATAAAGTGTCCATTAGAGTCATAGTCAGCAAAGTGAGGAAGCAGGCAGCCGAGGACAGACGGACGTCAAACCTGTCGATCTGGAATCTGCACATGCAAAGACTCAAAAACTTTCAGTAAGAGGATAAATCTAGTGTTCATGAGGTGAGACAGATCTCCATTTGGAAGTCACTGAAAGGTGGAAATGACTGTATATAAACTGTGATGTAGTTCAATATTGGAACGCACAGGAAATCCAGTTATCAGTTTGTCATCACTGCGTATAAGCCAAGAGCAAATATTTAAATAAGGAACCTCATCAAACCATTATTCTTTGCCATCATTTAATATATCCACACTAAAACTCGCTCTAACATTTCGTCAGTGATTCGTTCCATAACAGTGAGTTGTTTTTCTCTGACTTTTAATCTAATAAAAACACAGTGTTGTGTTTTATCTTCATCATCCATCAAGCTGACACTTCAACAAGTGGTTGTTTACTTCTTAAAGGTTGCTTTCTGTCTTTCAAAGGCCAGTCTCTAAAAAATAAAAAAAGAAACGTGCAAGCAGAGTTCAGCAAAATTCTACAGTCAAATAAAAACAACAATTTTTTTTTGTGGCGTGGTTTGAAAAATATAGAAACCACATGAACAACCAGATCAGAGTTAAATGAAAACTGAACCAGAACTGAAACCTATTTTCAGTGTTAGAAATATTGATCTTTAGTTGCCGATCTGACTACACTGCAACATAAATGTACTGCATTTGAGCTGCTTGGGATGTTTAGCATTTTGAACACTGCACCGGTGTAATTTCAGAAAATGTCAGAAGACATCAGACGTCTCTTTCGTCCAAACTATTGTCAGTGACATCACTGATGTCTGTAACTTCACATTTAACAGCCAGACAGATTTCATTATGCAGAGGACAACGACACCTGAAGGTTAAACCCTGACTCAGACACTAACACAAGAACCCAAAAAAGTGTGAACACTAACCTTTTACCCTGCTGAGCCCTGCACTCCCCGATGCTGACTCACACTGTGTACTATTGATTTTATTAAGTGCTTGATGGACACAAAATCTAGTGTTCAATTCAACACAAAGCCAAGAGTTTTAATGTTGTTTTCCTATCAAGTGTTGTAGCTACAAGGGAGAACTGCTTAAAACAGTTTTCATGAAAATCTCTCCAAGCATATTATCTTTAAAATTGCCTCAAATCAAAATGGCTTCATGACTTGTTTATGCTCAGTGAATTGTTGTTGTTAATGAATTCCTGAATGACTCTTTCAAACTGGTCTGTGTCAGTTCTGATGCTCATACTAATGAACTACTGACGGGATCACGGCTCTGCTTTTCCATTTGCAGCTTAATTTATTATTTGCTTATGAAAGACACCGTGGGCTAATTTAGGAAATACTTTTTTGAGACATCCCCCAGTTACTCAAATTAGATCCAGACTCTACTCTCTAATATGTTTATCTGCAGGTTGCTTCATATACTTCTGCTGCATAATATTAATACATGAAAAATGTTTTTGCTCAGTCGAAAAGTATAGTGTCAGTTATTTCAGATTTCTTATCTGTGTAAAAGGTTATGGGATAATGCGTTAGCCAATAATTATGATTAGATTCTACAACACAGTAATTAAAGGGTAAATAAATGATCCACACTCAGTTAAACATATGATCTAGTTTCATAATAAAACTCTTATCATTTCTTAGTAATCATGCTGTCGACATAGATGCCCTTCTAGAAATCACTGATGCTGCAATTTTCATCAGAGCTCCGAGAACGTAAGAACATCAGGAGCAGACAAGCTGAGAGAAAGATTAGGAACACGCATAAAGATGTTAAAAATGACATACAACCAGTTATATAAATCAAAATATTCAGGTCCTAAATGTCAGTTGGATGATGAAGTTGACGTAGCGTAAATGTCATTTAATGTGCCACTGCAGGCTTCCTGCTATGTTTTATCACAACAATGTGTGAGCAACGTTTCCCCTGTTCTGTTTCTAACCTTGAGTGTGTTTGCAAGACTTACGGACGCTTTTAGGAAATCTGCTCCTTCATGTGCTGGTTTTAAGAGGAAACCATTATGTTTCTTTTATCACCATTGAGCAGAAATTACTGTAAGAACGTATGAATCCACTGGCCTGTTACCAAAGTTAAATTGCTTTTAAATAGAAAGAACCCACTAGCTTCAATTCCATTCAGTTCAATTCAATTCAGTCATTTCAGTTCAATTCAATTCAATTCAGTTCAATTAAATGTAATTGGATTCCGTTTAATTCAATCCAATTAATTTCATTTCAATATTTATTCATCACTATTTATACAACACTGATTATAATACATTATATGTGATTATCTACTTTAAGGTCAAGGCTTTAAAACAGAGAAGAAACACAACAAAACCTCTGATAGCAAGAACAAATAATTCTTCATGTCTTAAAGTATGACAGAAAAGTGAAAATGAAGCACAGACTGTGATCATTAGGACAAAGCCTTCATTTAATTTAAAATAACATTGTCTCCCGCTGCATCAGCTGATAGTTTACATCATAAATCTGTTAGCTTGCTCTTTTTTTTTAGACAGAAAATAGTCACAGTAAAACCAAAAATCTCCCTGTTTTCTCTTCAGTTTGTGTAAAGATCTGTTTGGAATCGTCTAAAGCTGGTCTGTCAGCTGTTACAGTCGAGACTGAACCATGAATCAACATGAGGCGAACATAGTGAACATAATAACACCACTTTGCTACTTTGTTTCTTAAAGGGCTCATATTTTGCTAAACTCACTTTTATTAGTCTTTATTTATTTGTGTATTTGGACCCTAACTGTTCAAAAAGTTTGAATTTGAACCATCCAGGTGCTGCAAAGCTATCTTTATATTTAATTTGGCAAAAATCGGGTGGATTTTTACAACCTGTTTCATTTCCGTCTTCTTTTTTTTTGTTGAACAGCATATAAACATAATAATATTACACCAAAGTAAGATAAAAAAAATTCTCACACTTTTTATTTGCTTATCAATTTGTTACAATTTATTACTAGTTACGTCACAACATTTGTGCATATAAGGTCGAGACTTTCGACAAACATTTCCATAATAGTTTATCAGCAGCAGCAGTTGTAGTCCATACTGAAAATATGTCCAGATTCAAGCCTAAAATGTTCAGCTGTTGGTTTTATAAACGAACACAAGTGGCCGAACAGGACAGAGCAGCACAGTCAAAAACCTGGAAGGGGTGGGGTGTGAACGGGCTCATTTGTATTTAAAGGGCCAGTGCTCAAAACAACCTTTCTGGTGTCATTACTCGGAAACAGAGTTGAAAATGGACCTGTGGAGTTGAATTAATGAAGAATTCAGACCCAAGCAGAGCATTTACAGTTTATGTAGACCACAGGGAAATGTTTTAAAATGCATAATCCCATTTAAAAAAGCTAAATATCACTCCATTAAAGTCGTTTCTTGGCGATTCTTGTCCCATCTCATCACTTTCTGACTTTGTTCAAATTCGCAGTGGTGTTAGTTTTCGTCACCCTGGTAGACCAGCAGAGTGACTCTCTACTCCCTCTAGTGTTTTTTCTTTTTTTTAACATTTGAGTTCTTTTTTAAAAACTACTAATAATTTAGCTCATTTTTTAATTTTTGAAAATAATAATACTACATGCAGCCCCTTTCAGTGGGTTTTCATCTTTGTATAATCTGTCACACACTCTGTTACATCATTGGTCCAATCCCATTGGATATCTCAGTACAGTTAATCCTATAACGCCAAACATATAATATTTGATTCATGATCAGTGTGATATTTTTTTGTCTTGAAAAACCTGATGTATACAATTAGATACATGCAATACACAGATAATCCACTAGGGGGGAGGAATTTATTCACCAGAGGCTTTTCTAGTGACACTACAAGACTGTCATTAATGAGGAAGAACTTTGATAATTTTGAAAAGGAATTACTGATTTGGTAAACATGATTGTGTTATGTTGTGTTTTTGTTTGTTCAAAAAGAATAATATTTGACCATTGAGACCCCATGGATCAAATATGATACAAATCAAAAATCATACATGGAAATTGATATTTAAAAAAAAAAAAGTTGATTGTTCAGAAGGACCAATAAAGGCTCCAGGGTTAATATCTCTCCTCTCTCTCCTTTCCTGTAGCCATGCCCTTCATCATCTCCATGCTGCTGGCCAGCCTCAACAGCTGCTGTAACCCCTGGATCTACATGTGCTTCGCAGGCCATTTGTTCCAAGATCTTAGGCAGAACTTTCTGTGCTGTTCTACCCGCTACCTCAAGTCATCCCAGTGTCACTGTGAGCGCGACTTTGACTCCAGCCACAAGAGCAACTCCTCAACCTTTGTTATTAAAAGCACTAGCAGTCAGAGGAGCATCACACAGACTTCTAGTACATAAGCTCCTGTTTGTTTGTCCCTCCTTCAAGCTGCTCTACCTGCCTTTCGCCACATGCCCTCACCCATAAAATACCCAGCAGTCCTTTGGATGCCTCTCATCCTATGGCTTTCTGTTCAAACCCACAGCGCTCTAGTTTGCAATACATCACATGGACAAGTCAAACTGGATTGGGTTATAGAGATTAGTTTAGACGTAGACTGGTATAATATAGTTCATAAACATTTAATAATCATGGACCAAGCTCAGCAATCAACGGAATTTTCTGTCTGTTTGGTTTTTCCTTTTTATTCCCCCATACTTATGTATATTTATATATTTTTGCTGCAAAAAGAGAATAAGGAACAGAGTGTTGTTAACCTTTTTTCCAATATATTATTGATTCAGTTGTGTTCACCAGCAAAGCTTTTGGATCTTGTTTGTCTGTCTGTGTTCTGACGAAAGTGATTAAGCACACTTGCTATGAATATTGTGTACTCTGTTGTTCACTTTGTTATATTTGCAATGGATTGCATTCATGTAAACTGTTACTTGACATATTGTTAGATGTGAGCTATTATGGTTGTCATTGCTTAAAAAAGCCAACTGAAAAAAACTATACAAAACAAACAAAGACTAAAACCTATATAAATAAGCTCAGTGATGACTTATTCATAGCCGCACTGATCCTGTACTGATTAGCCCCTTTAGAATGGAGTCTTCAGAAGAGATCCTTGGCAGGGGGCTGTTAGTGTTCGCATTGGGATGTTTGTCCATGCACTAACGTTTCTGAGTTCCTGCGAATTCTTGGCAGCACATTCAATCTTTGAACATCCTGTTATGCCTCAAATGCATAATTGAGTTGAAAAGTTGGGAGTGTGCGAACCAGTGACGTGTACTAAACTGTTTCTGGAAATGTCTCTGTATCATGCATTTTTCTGCAAGAAGTGAAAAATAAAATAAACTGTGGCAAGCTACTCTGTTTTTGTTTTTTCTTTTTCTCTGAGATAATTAAGCATGAGACTGCCATTTAGTCCTATGATTTTACTGACACTACTTTATAATTAATTGTTCTTGCGCGTTAAACCTGACATTTAATCAAAATCAATTATCATAGCAGTGATCTGAATAAAATCAGAAATTAATTTCACGTGTCATGCAATTCAAGTTTCTTTGCCCTTTTGATATTCATAATTTTTTAATTGGGTTACGCTGTCATCTCTATTTCTTACGATAGTCTCAGTTTTCCTGATCATTTGTCTCTCTGTCATTTACTCAGAGAACTCATAATTGAAAGACAAGAAAGTTCAACAACAGCAGAAACTGCAGCTTCAGATGTTTGTGACCATTATAGGTGTGATAGTGGGATGTAAAATAGGAATCTTAGAATATTAGTCTGGAAAAGTCTTATTCCATTGTATTATTTTAATGATCAAAACAATACTAAGAAATATTTGTAGAAGTGTTAGAAAATGTTAATAAACAGTTTATAAGACAATCCTACAACTGCTTTCAGGAGTTAAATCGACCAAATCTTAATAAACCACATAAAAAATATTTGGTATGAATGCATTTTTCTTCCTTCATATCTTGAAGAATCATTTATAGAGAGCAAAAAAGAGCAAATGTATTCAGTGTTTGTTATTGATGAGATTTGTTTATTCAGAAATACAGTCTTTACTTTGTTTTTTTTGGGAGAATTACTCATTTAATTTTGTGGTCATGAAAATCTATTTTGAATGATAAAAAATATAAACACCAATATAATCATTTATTTTAACTAACCCTTCTTGCTGTGTTGAGTTTGTCAGATAAACAGCCATTAATGGTAAAATATGAGGTAAAAGCCATTAACGTTGTTTGTATCTCATTTCATAACATGACCTTGCAAATAAATGATGACTAACTGAACTGTTTAATGCAGTAGGTCATTAATTAGGGTAATTGCCTTTGAAGTGTTTTTAATTTAGAAAAAACATTTTATTAACACAAAATGTGGCTTTATTATTATTATTATTCATTTATTTTTTTTCTTTTACTTATAATGGCTTAAATCATTTCAGTAATTGCTACCAAATGGCCCAAATGAAACACAATGAACCTATAAAGCAAAACAGGAAGTGCACGGTGACACAGAATTATTCATCTTTTACGCATTCAACATTACTGTTGTGTGTCTTTCTTTACATATTAAAGATACACAACAGCAGCCTCTAGTGGGTCACCGTTCCCTCATCATTGACATGACAAGGACATTTTTAAGCCTTTGACGAGAAATAATTTATTTTTTAGCCTGTAAGACAAACCTTATATTTAATAGGATGTAAAACTTTCTCACATGGACAATCTCAACTGCAGTTTCAGATTTAATTGCAAAGTTATTTCCTGACAAAAATAATAACACTTGTCATTGAAATGGATGTCATGAACAGGCTTTTTAAAATGAACTCCATCAGTAGTTAGGCCTATGCTTGTTTACATGAACTAGTCTGAAATATGCAGACAAGCATGCTTTGCATTCCACTTACACACACTGATATGGGGAATAATTTATCTACATGGCTGGTTTCAAACACTCTTCTAATAGTCCATTAATTCCTGTGGAGTCATTACAAATACATGGAAAACACATCAGAACATAATGCATTTTAACAACATAGAAATCAGACAGTATTCAACAAAGCATTTGTGTTAACAAAACATTTTCAATTCATAGTCACTGTTATTATTTTTTTTTATGTCTAAGCTTCTACATGCTTTTGCTCTGATTGTCAATTCAGTCAGTATAAAGTCAAACATCACCACTCACAGCAACATATACGACACTGGTGTAATTTTAAAAATGGCCAAATATTATGCATTCAGGCTTAAGTCCACAGGTGAAGCAGTGTTGGGAAGTTCATTAGTCACTGTCTGAGCTTTTTGTTACATGTGAGAGCGCACAGCTCCTCCACATGGCAGGCAGCACTTTCCTCCCTCAGCGAGGAGCGCTGAGGCTTCCAGGAGTGCCAGAGCTGTCACAGAGCCATGCTGCCTGCTGCAGCTGTCAGAGAGCTTCTGGTGACGGAGGCCACACTGGGTATGTCAGGACTCAGAGCACTGAGCTTGAGGACAGTAGGGCGGGGACAGCATGTTATGAGAGGAGGAGGAACAGGAGTATCAGGGAGTAGGCAGACTTATCTTCTGGTGTATAAAAAGATACCACATTTCATTCCATCGTACTAAAAACACTCAATGAGTTCTTAGACTTCTTTGCGCAGCGCGACACGCACATTGCTGAATATCTTGCCCAGAGCTTCGAAAAATGGATCACAGAAGGTCTGGATACAGAGAGAGTAGATGCGGCTGACACACTGAGACTCGATCAGACAGCTCTTGATGCAGGGAACCACAGCCCAGATGTGGCAGAATGAGATGCAGGCAAACAGGAAGCCCCAGAGCAGGGCCACGGGGATACCGAAGACAGCAGACAAGATGCGGTAGCACCAGTATTTGGACACAGTGAAGGTGGTGTAGCTCAGTTTCCACACCCCATCCAGGCTGTGTGTACCATCAGGTTCAGCAATGACATCCTCAAACTCCACCTGGAATTTAAAACAGATTATTATTACTATTCATCCCTGAAGGCATGCAGGCTTTTATGTTCCCCTTCCATCAGACATCTGTGAGCTCCACGTAATAGGTGCATGACAATGTTAAGTGTTAAGATGATGTTTGCAGAACTACAGGGGGATGAAGTCGAATTTATGCAGAGAAACCAATTATCTGGTGCTGTTCACAGAAATAAAAAAAAAGCTTAATATGGATGCATACAGACAAATCTTTGAAGTGGCTTTTAATGCTGCAACCAAAATGTGTCAGAATGGAGTTTTTATGACTTAAAAGCTCCATTTTGACACATTTTAGCATCTAAAGTTCCCCTTATGTAAAATGCATGAGTGTAAGAATGCATTGCTGTTTTAAATTTCCAGGATCTGTCACCTGCTGGTTTGGAAAAGCTGGCTCTTTCCTCCTCAGCTGAGACTCAGCTATGAAATGATAATTAATTTGACAGTAATCACGGCTGGTGAAGGCACTACAAATCTAAAACATTTTGTTTTTCTTCCAGACCACTGGATAGGATCAGTAGGGGGAGTAACGACGTGTCGTGTATTTCCCGTAGAGATAGCGGCAGAGATCATCCCCTGAATGAATGAGTGGTCATGCACTGCTTTATATTTTCTCTGCACGATCTAGTCTGTTTGATCCTATTCAGTTTCTGCGAAAAGAACAGCAGTTTTCAATCAATGGATGCATGAGGTGTTCTCGGTAAAATGCAATTAGGGAAACATTGTGAATGGTTGAAAAGATTTTACCAGTTCACTGTGTTTTATCATAGAAAAATCATCTCAGCAGAATATGGTTTCATCAATAACTGCAAATAAGAGCTGGTGTAGTGGAGCACCTCTATGTGGTAGTGTCTCACTTAATTTATCAAACTCTGTGTAAGCTACAGTTGGTTCTGAGAAAAGACAGAAGGCCTCTGGATTGTTCCGCACTGAGCCCAGCAGACACAAAACATACAGTATGCTCTACTTACGCCTCATCACTTCCTTAATTTATACAGTGCTTAATATAAATATATATTCAGTGTTATCCTTTCGGAAAATATTTCATTCAACATGGCAACAGTCACAATATAAACTTGTCAAACCTAAATAAAATGTGATAGCACAGTATCAGTTTCACACTCTTCTGCCACCAAAAATAAACTCTATGTTCTGCACACAGAACAGAAATAGCTCTGGGTCTATTTAGGGATTTTCCAGACAGACTATACAGAATGATCCCCTGTCTTTGTTCCTCATAATTTCTTTATACATTTCCTTCATGTGTCCATACATGCCATAACAGGGTTTATATTCTGTATCCTGGCTATGACAGGGTGGTGCGTCCATGCAGCACAAACCTTCACCACGTCCTCGTTGATCTGCTTGGGGTCTCTGTTAATTAGATCGATCTCCTTGGTGTGGCTGTCCTTAACAATCTTTTCTTCATTGGTGTTATACTGGTACTGATCCGCCATGGTGGTGCTACTGGTCCTGGACGGGCCGGAGGAAGATTGTGTGTAAATCTTCTTGAATCAAACCGCACACAGCCGCCTCAGTTCACTTGTGAACCCCTGTATCACCACTGTGACGCTCCCACTGACATGCCAGTGGACAGCTGCTGCAGACGTACTGGTAAAAATGGAGGCCTGACCCCCGCCCTGCACACACAGAGGTAGACACACACACACACACAGGGTACACACACACAAACATACACACAATGTAATGCACAAAGACAGAAAAGGCATGCCTTAAAGGAGAACCCAGGGCTGTGTCACATTTCACATAGGGTTGTGGGGCAGGATGGGCTGGGTTTACACAGTGGCACGAACTTCCACTGCAGAGTGAGGCAGTGAGCACAAACACACCTCCATACTCCAGATACAGGCTCAGTGGAAATTATTAACATGTAGTTTTGGTCTGAAGTGGAGATTTCATAATTTTAGAGTAAAAATCTGTAGTTTATATACAAAACTAACAAGAGTATTTGAACATTTCACTTGTTAAAATGTGCACTGTACCTTATCTCCAATGCCTCAGTTAATGGTTTATGAACTCATCACTTGAACTGGACACCAATATTGAAAATGTATAATCTTCTTAGTGGTATGACTTTTATTATTTTATTTTAATTGAATTTCCTGTTGAAGATAATTAAAGTTAATCTCATCTCATTCCATTATATTTATTCAGCTTCATTATTTTTTTTTTTTTGTTACACTCAATAGCACAAAGTCACTTTTGTTCTTAAAGTGACTCCATTTTCAAATAAGCCCAAACTTACCCATGTATTTTTTTCCCCTACTTTGCAGTTTATCAGTTCTGTGTTTTGCTGGGAAAAAAACATGTATTTATTGTAGTTCTATCATTTCCTAAATGCACCAAACACCACAATACAGTAATGCAAAATTAAAGAACCAAATTGTAATAAATAGCCTACCACAGATAGATGGAAGGTTTTTGAGGTTCAGACATAGATATTCTATTTTGGGTCAAAAATAAAATAAAAAAAAAAAAAAAGTAAAAAAAAAAGTAAAAGTCGTTCTTGTATCTGAACCATACAACAGCAACACAATACATCATTTAAGTGCATTTTTTTCATTTACCAATATCCACCTCCTCTGCATGACTTCCTCTTGTCTGTAAATCAATGCTCACTGTGCTGTTCAGACAGAGAAGCAATACATACTTACACAATGATAAATAGAGTGCCATAATAACACCTCTCTATTTAAGTTGTATTCATACAACAGTGGTGAGTCATTTAGGGTTGAGTATCTTTTCCAAGGACACTGCAGCATAACGGGAGGAGCTGGGGATCAAACTACCAACTTCTGTGGTTAACCTACTCTACCACTGCAGCAATAGCCCCTCTATTTGTTAATTAACTGATATATTAATAATTGCTATTACTGCATCCATCACTGTCAAAAAGATAAGCAAAAGCAGGACTCAGTTCAACGTTCATCCATATACATCACGTACTGGTAAGCCAAGAATATAAAAACATGGTGTGTTTCATCATATTATAGACAGAAAACCAACAGCTACTGCTTTTGCAAGATATCATAGGTTATTCTGAATGATATATATAAAAAAAAAAAGATAGAAGGAAACATCATGATCTGATTCAAGGATGGTGTAACACAGTTAACCCACAACATCGGATACCCCCC
>JAPTYQ010000023.1:21758276-21770668 GCA_029814465.1 Ostorhinchus cyanosoma
TGATTGATTGATTGATTGATTGATTGATTGATTGATTGATTGATTGATTGATTGATTGATTGATTGATTGATTTTGATTGATTTTGATTTGATTTGATTTGTTAGCTCAAAGTCCATTTCCTCCGTCTGCACTTTGATTTTTTCACACCTGGTTTGGGTTGTGTGAGTAACATGGATGATGAAGATATTTCTGGAATTAAAATCACATCCCAATGGGCTTCAACTCCACATGATGGTGATAACAGTTAGGAAACTGTCAGAACCCACAAACAAGCACAAGAGACGGTGTCTAAAACGTCCTGGAACCATTTCACTCCAAGCAGATGGGCTCTGCTACTTTTCTGGCTCTGCTACGTTTATTTCCACTAGGGTTGGTAACACATCGATAAGAAAATTTAACTAATTCAGCACATACTAATTTGGCTAAGATTGTAAAATTTGTGTGATTCATGCTAATACACATAAATGCAAATCCTGCTGAGCTGGAGAAACTTTCAGATTTGGAATCAGCATGTCTGATTTAATCAAGATCAGTGGTGTTTTGAAATGAAAAGCCTTTTCTTTGTCCAGTATAATGAGCAGTGAATTTATTGTACTATAACTAAAGAAATGAGTCTGTAACAGGACAGTCATGCTGTATAATGTACCTTGAGAAAAACTAGAGCCTGGACCGGTGGTGACGCTGAAGCGGGTGGTGGCCACTCTGAGGGTGCTGACATTCTTTTGCGGCTGGAACAGGATGATGTGAACCTTGGGAGCGAAGAGGCAGCCGAGCACCACTGACCCACTCAGACTGACAGAGATGCACATGGTGGTGGTCTGCACCTGGAGCAGCAAAAACACATGCAAAACTCACTAAAACTAATCATAATGGTTTCTAATGAGACTGACAGCACTATGATTCCTACCCTTTATCAAACACTCCGTATCTTCTAAATCTGCTGAGAAGCATTAAAACTATTCTATATTTCCAATCATAATTTCACCAACATGTCTGTGTTTTCTTTTTTTATTTTCTTTTTAAAAAAACTTAAAAGCAACAAAAAAGTCTGAAGTGAACTGTATTTTTGTGGAGCCATACAGCAAGTACTGGTTTGGCTTTGAAGCCCATTTATAATATTTATTGCAGTAAAACAGCAAAGAAGCAAAGACGTATTAGAAAGTTGCTAAAGAGAGGTTGTTTATTTCCTTGTCAATCAACCCCGGTTCTTTTCCTTCTCACTCTATCCACTTCGTGCAATGTGTCATCCGCCCACTCCGTCATATTCAGTCTACTTTCAGGTTTTTCTTTTTGTTTTTCCTGGATAACAGGATACAGCACAGCGCTGCTCGTTGTGAGGCAGGTACATCCCTCATGCACTTGGCACATCAGGTGTCTGTGTTCAACCTGAATGCTAATGCTAGCATGAAAATAATGTGGCCGCCAAGTATTACTGTATGCTGCACACACGCTGTTCTGCTGCAAAGAAGACATAATAATAGACAATACTAAAGCACTTTATAGAAAAACACTGAAAGAGTCAAAAGCAAAGTAACAGTTAATACTAAATAACCTGAGTAATACAACATTCACAATGACTAAATGTCTTCCACTTAAGTGATAAAATTCAACAATAGTTTGGAATAAAACTAGGCAGAAGAATGCAGAGGAATGACCTGGTAAGTGGTTTTAATAATTAAAAAGCTGTTTCTTAGGAAGAGCAGAGGACAAGAAATCAGCCTTTGCAGTAATATTTTTGTGTCTGAAGGTTTAAAAACAGGATGTAGAGCATGGCCACTACTACATTTTCTACTTTTCTTTTGTTAAAATGTGTTGGGTCGCTGTGAGTATTATTCCATTTCACAAAAACTGCGATGCACCTTCAGAGATAAATAATGCCTGTTGTATTCAGGTAACTTTATTCCTCCAGAGAACCCTGCAGAGGAGATGAAAGCTTTCCTTTTATTGGGCTTTGTGCTGTACATTTATTGAAAAGCTTTATTGGATGCACCAGAAGCCAGCCGAGGTAGGCTGGCATGGACCTCCAACTGAAAAACCTGTGCCCTGATGGGGACTGGCGTGTGGTTTGTTCAGATTTCATAAATCCTCATATTCATACTGTCTAAATTAAAAAAAGATATAAAAAATACTGTGCTAGATTTGTCCTTTATTTCCCTTAAAGCTCAACATGTAAGCAGGTACCATCGGGTTTAACGTCATCATCTATAGAATTCTTAAACTAAAACTACCTGATCTGTTTTGTATCTGTTTCTGTGAAAGGACTAAAAAAGTAAAGACAGATATTACCTCCTTTTTTCCAGTTCCGTCTGCTGTCAGGGTTGTGATAGAAGTGCTGTATTTTTTTTATTTATTTATTTTTTTACCGCAGTGTGTGTTTAATCAGTTGTGTTTGCAGCTGATATGAGATGACCTGAACCAGCATATGAGGAGAGGCCTCTCCCTCAGGACGCAGGGAACAACTTCAATATTTCATATTATAATTAAAGGTGTTATTTATGGCTGAGTGGATTGTATTTAGTTTGCTTTAACATTTCATGATAGGCCACAATCAAAAATGTATTTATTATTCAATTTCAGATGTGCATCAGGTTATACCAACAATGTGAAAAGTGGTGTAAAACCAAGAGAACACTAGTAATATGTCCCTGCCTGTATATACTACAAACACAGAGCCCACTGAGTTGCTTCAGTAATTATTCATTGGACAAAGGGGAGTTTTGTGTCTATCTGATGAGTCCGTTCTAGCTGTGAATTGCTCGCTTTGCCTGGAGGGCCTGGAGGAAGGGTTCCTCTGAGCCCA
The DNA here is from genome assembly GCA_029814465.1 of Ostorhinchus cyanosoma. Taxonomy (NCBI): domain Eukaryota; kingdom Metazoa; phylum Chordata; class Actinopteri; order Kurtiformes; family Apogonidae; genus Ostorhinchus; species Ostorhinchus cyanosoma. Next base: position 21,761,078 of record JAPTYQ010000023.1, read on the forward strand.
ACTGGAGTCCCAGGACAGAGGGCACAGCTGGGACTGTGCATCCTAGTCTTTCACACTCCATTCCACACAGCTACGCACAGGGACACAGAGGGACGTTCAGTTCCTTTTCAGGCCTCATGGTCTTGCCTGCCTACACCGTGTTTCTGCAGAGGCAGCAGTGTCAGGGGATTCCTCTTTCTATTTCTATCTCCTGCCTCTCTCTTGCTACACTGTTCTAGTCCCAGAGGGATGAAACCTCAAGACTGAGGCCACTGTTTTCTCTGAAATTCTATCAATTCTGGGTATGTTCGCTTGTTTACTCAGTTCAATCACTACACCCATCCATCCATCTATTTATATTTCTAGGCCAAAAAAAAAAAGTCACTGTCTGGTTTCAGATCAGGAATCAGCTCCTTCCACTAGATGATTTCTGCAGTGATTAACATGTTTCAGCTGGAAACAAGTTGTTTGACCCTAAATGATACAGCGAGTAGCTTCTCATTGAGCATAAACATTAAAGCTGTGGTTCAATTGAAAAAGGTCATGGGATCTGATGAGTCCAGAGGGTGGGAAGAGAGGCGGATGAAGTGATTACCCATCATGCCTAGTGCCGACAGTTCAGGTCTGTGGGGGCAGTGTTATGGTCCTGGGTTGATTCAGTTGGTCAGGTCTAGTTTAAACAATGTTATGTGCCCTTAAAATCTGATACATTGATCCTGATTACATTCAATGAGCAGATTTGAGCATCAGTGGATTTTTTTCTTCCTTGATGACACAGACATATTCCTAAATGACAAAACCAGGATTCATCAGACTCAGATTATGGAAGAGCGGTTCAGGGAGCATTTGATACATGGATCGGCCACTGCAGAGTCCAGACCTGAACCTCATTGAAAATCTTTAGGATCAGCTGGAGAAGACTTAATGCCGAAGAATGACACTCCCATCATCAATACAAGATATTGGCAAAAAAAAAAACTGCCTGAAATAAGTGTTGTGACAAACAGTGCCACAGAGAATGCATCCTGCAATCACAGATAAAGCTAGAACTGATCAAAGAAAATATTGTGAATATATATTTGTTGTCTTGGCTGAGCACTATATTTATCTATATATTTATTGTGGAATATATCGACTGTCTTAATAATGCATTGCAATATGTGAGACTCAGTAAAATATGTAATAAATGTGCTGTTAAGACAAAACTCAAGTGCTGCTTGATTTTTTACTTTTGTACTTTTTTATCCATATCTGACAGTTTGGGCTTTTTGTTCATAGAAAACTTAACCTAGTACATCTTGACAAAACAGCACTTTGGTATTACACTGCCACTTCAACTGGGGTTTTGTTGTTGAAATATATTGGACCACCTGTTAGATTTTTCTGCGGTTGACATCCATATTTTATAACTTACTCGAAGTGCATCAATATTTAAACTTAAGGTAAAATAAAGCAGTCAAAGTCATTATCTTGGCCAGGACACGACAAGTCTTACACAAGCAGTAATAAACTATATATGTCCTTTACTGCCAAAGGCAACACCAGCACTGCTGATTTTAGCTTATTTCACCCCAATCCGACCCTAGTAGAAGTCATTATCTCTAGAATGAATTCTGTTTAAAATGAACAACCTATAGCCAATTGAAAAAACAATTTCACCTAAATTATTACAGAACACAGTGAGCACACATGTGTAATTTATAGAAGATCAAAGAAAACAGAACTTATTGAGAGAAATATGTGCAATGATTATTCTACCACGTGTCTCATCAGGAGAAAGGGCTCAGCTACTCACCCTGTAGTCACTGGCAGTAACATAGAAAATTGGCTGGAAAGCGAGCCAGATGATGCAGGTGGTGTACATGGTGAACCCAATGAACTTGGCCTCATTGAAGTTCTCGGGGCATTTGCGGGTCTTGAAGGCGTAGAACGTGCAGAGTATAATGAGAATGCAGTTGTAGGTGAGAGACATGAGCATGCTGGAGTCCTTGCTGTTACACTTGAGGGTGACCACGTCTCTCCTCTCTGGGCTCACTTCTTTTCTCACCCCTGGAGCCTCCACCACCAGCCACACCACCACTACGACCAGCTGGCAGGAGATCAGAGCGCCGCAGATGGCAACCTGGGAAGCTGGGCTGATAAACCGGGGTCGCTGAGCACCATCCTTAACCCCACTGAAGATACGGGCGATGCGATTGGTCTTGGTTAACAGGGCTGAGTAACACACAGCGAAGGAGGTGCCCAAGCCCAGGCGACGCAGTGTGCAAACTGCTGTGGAAGGTTTGGCGATGTAAATGAAGGTCATACTGTAACACATCAGCACACCCAGAAGGAGAATGTAGCAGAGCTCACGTCCACTGGCCTTCACCACAGGCGTCTCATTGTGTTTAAGGAAGAGGCCGATAACGAAGAGAGTACACATCATCCCTAGACAGGAAATGGTGACTGGTCCAATGGCCCAGGCGTCTTCCCAGCGGATGTACTCCTCCGGCAGGTCGTAACAGCCTGTCAGGTTGGCGAGAGGCCACAGTCCAAAGCTGCAGTCAGCGCAGGTGAACTCATCCTGCAGGTACTGGTAGGGCTGGCAGGGGATACAGATCCAGCAGCACACATCTCCAGGCTGCATGTTCTTCACCTCATTCTTCCGGCAGGGGTCACTACACTGGGAGGTGGGTGCGACTTGGCCGGGCCAGGGGATCAGGCTGGTGTTCAGGGTCAGACTCTGGGCCCAGTAACCAACCTTTTGATAGACGTAACGTTCTCCCTCTTTGTGGTAGTGGAATATGTTATAACGGCCGAGGCTGTCTCCAAAGGCATCAAAGCGGACCACGTTCTCTGTGTCTGGCGGACGAAAGGGAGCTAAAAGTGAAAAAAGAGACAATGACATTTAGATTACACCTTTGTTTTAGACCATCGTGACTGTAGACTTTGCATAATGAATCCATTTCCCATAGAATATATTATACTGCTTAGACAGTCTAATATTACATTTCACTTTCTGCTTATTTCCATGTCTCTGGTAACATTCAATGCAGGATTCTATAGACTGAACCGAGACTGTGAAGGGACGCAGGTGCAAATGATCTGTTTATATGATGGAAATCACAGTTTGACTCTGTTTATTTCGACTGAATATTCCTGACAATATCAGACGGATGATCAAAACTGAAATGAGTTTCCTTTTCACATTTTTTTTAAATCCACTATCGTTACTCTGTTATTTAGGTTGGTTGGTTGGTTTGTTAGCTTACAGAAACACTGCAAAATTAGTGAACGCTCTGAATGGAAATAATGCAATGCAGTGTAATTTTTGCAATTTAACTACATGGAAATCACAGTTTAATTGTTATGTAAATATATTCATTTTTGTGATGAGGAATCTTTTATACTAAAACTGGAACAAATAGAGTGTAAAACTGCTGGAAATCTTGGATTGAATGTGTATCTTCATTATAACGGGGCTTTTTGAAAATTAACCAATTAAATTAACTGATGATGATGATGATGGTGGTGATGATGATGTTCTTTTCCTCTATTTATGTGTATATGTTTGCACTAACCCCTTTAGCTATGCTTGAGCTTATATAACATGTATATAATTACAAAAATATACATTACAAACATATATTTCACATAGCTTTCTTTCATTTACATCTTTAATCCTTAAACCTCTGAATTTTCTTTTCAATTTTATGTGTGAACTATTTGTTTGATCTTTGCTTGTAAAATAAATGATTGTTATCTTCATCAGTTTACCTTCATTTATTCTTTTTTTTTTTTACCATAATGTGACAAAATGAAACGTGATGGAAAGCTGTATTGCTACATCACATGTACACTTGTTCCTAATGTAATGTTAAATTAAAAAACAAATGTATTTCCTGATATCAATTATGCATTATACTTTATTATATATTTTCATTTGTGTTATATTTATAGAAATGAAAGATATAACAGTCAGTTCAAAGTATTTTGTATTTTTGATATTTTATGGAAACAGTCCCAAAATTACCCTACGCATACATTTTTAACTGTCGACATTTATATTGCATCGGATGTTTTAAACACTTGTGAACATTGGTCTAAATACGATAACATTATAAACATCTGTAGCTTACATGAGTTGCATGTTGTATCGTGTCTTTTCCACAAATAATAATGTAATGCCTGTAGGTTGTGATTCATCTAATTCCTCTAATCCCATTTTTAGTCTCCATATAATGAAATCCTTTGGGTATTATTTACAAGGCATAAGGAGTGAAGAACAGCAACTGGATGAGTGTACACTGATACACTTCTATTACCAACTGATTTAAAAAAAGGCAATATTTCCATGAATTGAGAACAGCTAACAGAGAATTTAAAAAGTGAATTGTTGTGTTTGGTTTGACACGGTTTTATGTAAGAACTCCACATTTTATGCTGCAGAAAGGCACAAAACCAAATTAACTACAAGACGATAAAAAGCAGTGTTTGTGTGATCTGTGTCTGCAGTGTGCACACAGACAAGCCTCTCTCTACTCACACTTGAGTCAAGAAGTGTGAAAAAAGGAGCCTCCAAGCATGAGGGTGTGGAAATAGTTTCATCTCTCCAAATTGAATCATTACAGAGCTTATCTACAGCTACAGTGTAAATGTGAAATGTAAAATTACTCTTGGGCTAATTCAACATTTTATATGAATTGGAATAATAGATGTTGATAATTGATGTAACCCGATGCAGCAGCATGATATACGTGCTCTTCGAATACTAAAATGAGTTTTACACAAATGAGGAAGAGATGAGAAAGAAGAAATTGCTTTAAATCTCTTTTTTTTTTCTATTCGCATGCAATCAAATCATTAGTTCATCAACATTTTACTCACCATCAAACTTGACTTTGAGAATGTAGTCCCGGTAAAACTTCCTGCCGTTGCCAGGTTTGAGAGCTTCACACACCTTGGTGGAGTTGGGACATAAGGCCTGTCTCATGTTATGTAAGGCAGCAGCCATTGCATAGACAGCATTCACTACAAACATGATCTTGGATTCGGGTTGAAAAGGAGCCTCTCGGAGTGAATGCTTTCCACAGCCCAGATCATGGAGGCTGCACTGGAACTGGTTTTCCCAAAACTCTCTGAACCAGGGATTCCTGGTGTTGTTGTATGGGTGCAGGGCAGTGAAGTAGTCATTAAACTGTGGGATTTGATATGAGGCCAGTTCGATGGTGAAGGCTCCATCAGCCACAGCCTCACTGCCTCTCACCACGCTCTCCTGCGCTCCCCATCCGTCACTGGCCACCCACGTAAAGGTCACGTTCATCCTGTTAGCCGCCACCAGAAGCTCACGAGCATCTTCACTGCGTGTAAACAGGATGACCACCTTGGCGTTGGACTTCTGCTGCAGGGAACGAATCACGTTCTCGTAACTCCAGCGGCTCATGGAGCGGCTCACCTTAGCTGAGGTGGCGATGCAGATCTGGCGAGCGCGGGCCTCCTGCTGGAAAGCATCAATACCAGTCTCACCATAATCACCTTCTGATGCCACTGTCGATACGTAGGTCCAGTTGAAGTAACGCAGGATCTCTGCCATGGCTTTTGCCTGGTAGAAGTCAGGGGGCACCGTTCGGGCAAAGTAGTCGTAGCGGGTCTTGTCACTGAGCTTAGCACTGGTAGAAGCATAGCTGATCTGAGGAATCTGGAAGAGTCGCAGCAGATTGGCCACCTGGAATAATAATGGGAAAACACAAGTGTTACATAAACCACCGTGGACGTAACACTGAGTCCCCATTAACCCTGCTTTTATGATAATTTGTCAGGTGCAGCAATATTTGTCTGGAGTAAGTGTGTTCCAGTTGCATCAGTAACGGAGCTGCTTTTCCCATATTTTGGTCTGAAAGCAATGATCAAAAAGTACCACAGGTTTGTTGCTTTTTTCTTATATGTTTTAGCCCCTTTTACACAGCACGTCTGCAATATTTCACCATTATTCTGTGGAAACGGAATGGTGGGATCAAATTATCCCACCTCTGTCACAGCTGTGTAACGCCTCTGGAGGTAGTAACAGAGCCGTAATAAAGGTGGAACCATGATTCCAGAACGTTATGTAAAAGGGACACCTCTGGTTCTGCAAGCAAGGCGTGACGTTTTGATGACGTATTTAAAAATGAGCGCAGGCCGTGTACAGTAAACAAACATATAAACGTGACCAGAAAGATGTTAAACTGGAAAGACGTCGAGATCTGCAGGCTGTTGTCGCTTCTATTCATGCAAACATTTGTGGAACTGTGAAAGAGTCTCTGGAGAGGTTAGCAACACTGCTATACTCGGGGTATTTCCATACGTCACCACACCTTTGATTCCGGAATGCAGGTCCACTGTGTAAAGGTCCAGCCTGACTCATCTCTGTTACTCCATTGGCTTAGCTGTGGAAATTAGTCAATGGTGGAAATTGTCTGTGTAAAAGTGGCTTTTGTCTTTACTCTTTGAACTTGTATAGCTTTGAAGTTAGAGCTAATTGTTTGGTCCAAAAAAAAAAAACCCCACTGTGTACATGGAGGCTTCAGAAAATTCATGGAGAAAGAACATGGCTTTGACATGGTTTAAATCACATGGCCCTCAATTTCACACAGACGGATTTAACGGCTGGTATCAACGCTTGCAGAAGTGTATTGACCTAGATGGAGCATATGTTGAAAAATAAACTTCATAACTTAAATCGTTTTTTTCCAAGCCCCCCCCCCCTCATAGCAGCAGAAATACAGCTGTAAGACAGAAAACTGTTGACATAAAAACATCAGCTTCATCTATTCAAGTCTGAATGTGGAGACCAAGCAACCAACCTTCATATGATGTGTGGAGGCATCTGTAAACTCAAATAGTAAATAAAAAACTGCAAAGTTTCATAAAATAGTAATAATTTCTGCTGCTTACAGCCTCTTAATCAAAACAAAAAATGCACCTTGACAATATCATGATTTACTGTTGGATCATGGGAGTTTTTTTTTTTTTTTACCATTTTTGCAAATGAAAATCAATCTGCTGAAATAATGTTCACAGATGTGAGAATGTGTTTTGGTAAATTTAAAGGTGCATTGTTAAATTAAGTGATGACATAACGCCGCAGACAGTTGACTAAAGGAAACGCTCTGCTAACCTTATGGCTTTCTTTCAATTTGAATATTGCTGAAAACATGACATATCGTGTAAACATTAAGTCAACAATGTAACAATGTCTATTCATTTTTTTGATTTTGTAATGCGTAAATGTTACCCATTATAGCTTTAAATCAATAAAATTGGCGGAAGCCCATGCTTTTTCCCTGCAGATGCAATTAGTCTCACTCCATTCAGTCTCTGATTTCTTTGTTGGATCCCTGCTGAGCATTTCACAACTTCAGTCTCCAGCTGACTGAGTGACAAGATACAGCTTTACAAATCGTGGGAAAAGCCTGTCTAATTAACGTTTTCTGCCATAAAATAATATCCTTGTTGCTAACAAAACATTACATACGGAGGACTGGGTCTGTACAGGTGTCATTCCCAGTGGATTGAATTTAGAGACGTGCAAGATGAATCTATTTTCAGAAAGTTGTTGCTCTTCTTTGGAAAGAATAAAGTAGACAGACAGGCACAGAGAGAGGCTGAGGGCAGGGTTTGGGAAGTGAAAGGGAGTCAAAGTATCAAAGAATCTTGAAACTTTACGTTTTCTGTGTAATAGGTTTTGTCAGTGTCATGACACCATGCGAGTTTCTACACGTAACTACTGACTAGCTTTTGCTTCAGGCGTTTCTGTGGAGGCCTAAGGGGAGCTAGTCTGAGCCAGTTTAAAAAAAGAAAAAAAGAAAAATCCTAAATCTGGTTGACTTTAATGCTGGCTCTCACACCAACACTCTCCTTGCACAACATCTTGAATGCCAATGAACCATTTGAGAGAAAGTCCATTTTAGAAGCATCCAGTTAAATTTATTCCTCTTAGTGCCATCCTATTGTGACGGTAGTTAAAGCCAAAACCATCTGACAAAACAAATGAACCTGTGAAGGGTGTTTTCATATCTACAATATACCAGAGAGGTATTCAAAGGTTGCATATTTCATTTGTTTTGGTTAATAAATCATCCTTCAGGGGAAATATACGTTTTGTTAAATTACATTCTTTTGCTGCGTCTGTTCGCAAACAAAATAATTTGCATTTCAGGTATCATCACTTAATACACTGCAGTATGTCATACAACTAGTGTAGCCAAATTCATAAACCTAAATGTAATATCTAATCCAATATCACTAATAACCATCAAAAACTGCATAAAATGTTGCCCTTTTATAAACTACAGTGACTCACACATCCAGAAACTGAACACATGAGGCATTTTTTAACACCCGGCAGATGTTGCAAAATGACAGGATGAGCAACAGTACACCAAATATGAGCAAACTCTAACATCACAGGGTAAAAGAAAGGTCATGTTAAATTTTAATGAGCTAGATGAATTCAAAAAAAAAAAAAAAGAAAAACGGAAAAATTAAAGACAGGAATAATAACAATAACCTTTTCTTTTAGAATGTACTGTTTATGACAGTAGATGTGCTACTCTGAGGCAACACCAAATGTAGTATGACGTGCCCTGTCAGATTTTAATCAAGGGATCTTTGTTATTCTACAGGATCAGGGAGATGAATATTAAATGAGCAAATGGCAGTGATTTCCAGACCACTAGATTTATTGGAATTAATGAGGGAACGTTTCAAAACATAAAATGCAACAGACTATCATGAGCAAATGGATGTTTTTTTTTTTTTTTTCTGCCATATGTCATAGGAAGACAGCATTAAACTAATTTAACAGTTCAACATTTGAGCTATTTCTGACTCATGTATGGTGTAGGAACAGATAAATGAAATGAATATTCAAAGTGAGGAAACACATGAGCGAGCATTTCATATCAGTTCAAAGGTTGGTTACCCCTGAGATTTTCAGGTCAGCTCTAGAATCCCTGATTATTCAGACAGACTAATAATCACATTTTTACATAAAATCATCTGTCTCCTTAAGCTGCTGTGACAGACTTTCTCAACATGTGGTGAAACAGCTGGCAGCAGTGTGCTTGCTCTCTCGGGGAAGAAATGAGAGTATAATATGAAGAGGCATGACTTTTTGGAACATTCATCTCTTAATAAGAATTACACAGTATTTTCTACTATGCTATGTTCATCTGTACCACTGATTGGCTTTTATATATTATGTGCAGTACACTTCCTGATATATCAAGAAATATATCATTTAACAAAACACAAAAATAGAAATAAGAAATCATTTTACTAGATCTTTAAATCACTATGTAACTTCACTCTGACTTTTCTTATGTCTCTTTAATCATGGCAAGAATGAATACATTTAAGTAAAGCACACAGGAATTAACAATCCTTATGTAAATCTTCAAGGAAGCCATTTATGCAGTTTTTCTTAGAAAGTAGCCAAGAAACACACAATGCATCAATTACCACTGAATTAAGGATGATTAGACGGATACTGACTGAACATAGAGGGTGTTTTAAGATAAGACAAGACAAGACAAGACAAGACAAGATAAGATAAGATAAGATAAGATAAGATAAGATAAGATAAGATAAGAT
>JAPTYQ010000023.1:21781822-21795285 GCA_029814465.1 Ostorhinchus cyanosoma
GGGTGATGTGTAAACAGAAATCTTTAACACATATAAAGCAATAAATAAGCAAAACATATCAAAGTAATGATGAGTATTTTCTTCTGTTAAAAAAAAAAAAAAATCACATCAAGTAACCAAGGCAAAGACCAAGACCAAGTACACCTTGTAACAGAATTTAATTTAAACAGAGGGTTATTCATGGTGGGAACAGGGACTGTGTCCTTTGGTGCACTCCTACTGCTGAGGAAGAGTCTTGGAGAAGCTAGGGCAGACCTCAGACCTCGGGCTTGTAATAGTACATCCATAAATTACCACAAGACAAGGGCACTCTCTAAGGAGCCCCAGATGCAGGGTTCCTCTAAAATTACTGCTCGTTTATCAAATCCTTTATTTCCAAACCGTCCTTTTCACTAGGAATACCTTTATAGGTGTTCTAAATCCTTCTCTTGGTTTCATCATTTCCCAGGGGGTCTTTATCTGCATATTGTATCACCATAAGTGGGCGTGGATTAATGCACAGGCTGGCTTCGGCTGCAGCGTAGGGGCCTCATGTGTGCAGGGGCCCCAGATTGGCCAGACTATTTTAAATTTTCCTAAACAGAAATGACAAAAACAAGCTCTATTGGCCCTTAAAAAAATAAACAACTGATTGGATAGATGTGATCCACATGTCAAATCTATCCAATCAGTTGCATTGGTCAGGCCATGTGACATGTCTGTTATTTTTGATATGACATTGCTGCCTTTGACAGAAAAACAGTGAAATGTCCGACAGTAGGTTGGGGTTGAAGGGTGAGGGGTGGGGGTATGTATGTTGGGTGTGTGTTGCTGTGGCAGACAGTTTAGAAGGTTTAAGGTATGAAAGTCAGGAAAGAAAAAAATCTCAAGAAAGGAATCTGAAATCTAAAAATTGTGAGACCTGAATATGTACATATTGATTGTTCTGCTGCGTTTTCATTAGTATATGCTGCTGTTGCAGCAGCTGCAGCTGTGTTTATTATGGCTTTGTTTTATACAGAGTTTGATGTGTTGTACAGTGGTTTGTGTTTGAGTAAGGATGTTGTGATTTTGTCTAGAGGGTGTTCTGGACTGATACACACGTTATAGCCTAACTGTTGGCATAGAAAAGTGATAGCTTGCAGTTGAACTGTGAATGCGTATGTTACATTACTGTTAATGGCTTTGTGGCAGTGGTGGCCAGAAAGTAATACTGTATACATTTATTTTCATCATGATTTAAAGAGCTACGTCTATGCACTAGGCCCTCTGCTTGTTTTGTATTTGTGTTTTGTTTGTAATGTTACATTTCTCAACCAGCTGAGATGTGTTCATTTTGTGGCGGTCCAAAAACTTGAATGAATATAGAGGAAACACTTCAGTTTTGTCTGTCTCTATGTTTGTGTATGCCAGTTCACCTTAGTATTTGTATGGAGGCTATTTATGGCAGTAAATTAATTTTCGGGGGAAGGATGATGAGTAAGGGGGACCCCACACAAAGAGTAGCCTAGGGGCCCATGACCAGCTTAATCCTCCTCTGACCATAAGGTGTGTATGTTTGGTAATACTGTTTTGTAATCGCAAAGACAGAAAATATTCTTATGAAACACCAGTGATGTTTGCAAAGATCCGGTGTGATCGGAAAAAATTAATCATATAATAGTTTTAGCAAACATGTACATGTATTTTAAGTCTGAAACTCCATGTTTGGTTGAGGAAACATTTGTTCTGTGAAACAACAGATGGATACAGGAGTAGTTCTTAACTGTAACAAACTCTGTGTGATCAGTTTAATATTGGAGTGTTTCACTGACAAGCCTTCTGCTGGCCACTGTCGTCTACAAATCAAGTGGATAAAACTATGGACGGATGCCACAACTAGTCTATTGTCCCAAAGTGTCTACTGAGGAAGGCGGCTAATAGCAGACTTACATTGGCAGTAGCTGTTACAGTGTCAATGGTCTGAAGCCAATTATGACTTCCCAGATTGGCAGAAATGCTTCCCTTTCTTCAGACAATAAGACGTCTGGACCACAAGGCTGCACGTTTCAAGTGTGGTGAACCGTAATCTTCAGTGGAGGCAGCAGACGCGGTCCTCTGGTTGACTGAGCTACGATCAGGAGTTAAAGTTAATGCTTGAAGGACTGTATATTTGCGGATATTTCCAAATCTCTGGTCCACATGACTCACAATTATTTGAAATTACATTGATGTGGCAGCTATATTATAGCTAAAGATTTGGAGCTCCAATTAGCAGAGCTTTCATTATATCAGCTTGAGTGAGCAAAAAGGAGCACGGCTGCTCAGAGTAATCATGCCGTCACTAGTCATCCTGTCAGCCCGTCCCGAGCACAACATCTGTAGCATGTCTGCCTCTGACAGGGCTGCTGCTGAAGTGTGAATTACCAGGGAAGAGAAAGAGCTCCTCTAAATTAGATCAACCAAGCATATGGGCATACAGGTAAACAGATCTTCCTTGCGGAACTGATACTCATTAAGTTCCTGTGTTAACATTTCACAAAGGGGAATTGCACACGGTACTTAAGTCTAAATGGACAGTTATATGTCCATCAATCACGCCATCTCCTTGGCTTGTACTCCCTGCTCCCCCACTACCCTAGCAGATCCAGGCAGTTCAACACATGGTTTGTAATTACAGTGTCTGAAAAAATTAAAGGTATAATATGTAAAATGTCCACATTAATTAAATAGGTCTATGTTGTATAATTTGTTGACTCATGTACTTATAGTCAGGTCCATAAGTATTTGGACAGTGACACAAATTGTGTAATTTAGCCCCTGTACACCAAATTCCAAATGATGAATTTGCATTTGGTAGATGTTCACTGGATTTCTCAATAAGAGGGAAGGAGACCATCATTCAACAAAGAAAAAAAACTAAAAATAAACTTCTCATAGAGATAGTGAAAACCTTAGGAGTGGCTAACAAGGTGCAAACCACTGGTAACACTCAACAACTGGAGGGAGAGATTAGAATGTGACATCAAAAATATAAAACATAAATGAATACTTTTTTAAAAGCCTGTGCAGTTCTGGAATATGTTTCTCTGGACAGATGAAACCAAGTTGTGCCATAATGATGAGCAGAGGAAAGTCTAGAGAGGAAAAGGAACAGCTCATCATCTACATCAGATCATATATTAGGTCAAACATGGTCGAGGTAGAGGCAGTGTTACAGCATGGGAATGCACCTCTTCCAGGGAACCAGGTCACTGGTATTTACTGATTTATTGGTGACATCGATAGAAAAAACAGGATGAATTCTGAAGTATAAGGGACTATCTTCTCTGCTCCGATCCAACCAAATACTAAAAAGCTGAAAGGACAATGCTTCATATTGCACTTAGATAATGACACAAAACTGCAAAAGTAACCCAAGAGCTTTTGTAGGTAAAGAAATAGAATGTTTTTCAGTGGCCCAGCTAGTCACTTAATCCCAATAAAGCAGCTTTTCAATTTCTGAATCGAAACTAAAGGCAGAGAGACCCACAAACAAGCAGCAACTGAAGGCAGCTGTATTAAAGGCCTGAAAAAGCATCTCCAGGAGGAAACAGTGTATGTGACGTCCATGGGATCCAGACTGACAAGGATTTTCATCCAAGTATTAAACAAAATCTGTGGTTTTTTTAGTGATCCTTTTTTAATACAACTTACTTTAAGCCTTTGAATATTCCTAAATAGTTCATGTAATATTTTTTTTGTTAAACTCCTTGAATTAAAGCTGAAATTCCACAGTTCAACTAAATCTTGAGTGCTTCATTTCTAATCCACTGTGGGAGTGTGCAAATTAGAAATAAAATAATTTGTGTCACTGTTCCAAAATGAATGGATCAAACCATATATTTCACAATGTCTACAAATTACCTATTTTCTTCTTTTTTTTTACTGAGAGACCATGGGACTGGTAGAGAACAATCTTTGGGGATGTTTGAAAGAAAAGCTTTAAGAATCCAGATGAAACAGTACTGAAAAATACAAGGATGAGGAAGTTGTTCATGGCTGTCATGTCTAATAAATGCTGGATACTAGACCAAATGCCACTCAAAGCTGGATGTCAGATCCCCTAGTGGTCACTTGGGGTACTACAATGCAAAAATCTCCTTTTTCATCTTAGACTACAATGATTAAAAATATGTCTGTAAAACTGCTGAAAGGACAGTGACAAATACAAAAAAGGATGGAAATCATTTTTCTATCAACAGTTTTTATAACATGGAGTTTTTCATCTAAACGCCTCAAAAATAGATATTAAATTTGCTGACATCCAACTGGTCTGAGAGGGAAGGTACGGGTCACAACAGCAGGTGAGGTGTTATTCCAAATGTACAATCACTAGTGAAGCACTGGGACACGTGTGCAGTCCTAGTCAACATGTGCAATGGGCTATGCTGCATGGAAGCCAAGAACTTTTTTGGCTTAAGCACAAATGAGCAGCTTTCCATTCAAACACCTGCCATATTTTGCATCCAGACTCCAGCTCTTATTATACACCTGTGGGTTAGGCAAGTAAAACTACACTTTTTAGCCTTTGAATTTATATTTTCTGTTTTTATTTTGCTATTTTCATTTTTCTGTCAGTTTTTTTGCAGCTTGGGTCAGGCACCATTTTTGTTAAACTATATGATTGACAATGGCACAACGAAAGCCAAAAAATGTCATCCTGCCAGAAAAGCTTGAGGGAAAAATAATCCAAAATGCAATGACTCACATGTGAAACCCCTGATTACAGAAATGACAGGGGGTTAAAATTTCTGTGGACTAACTTCTCCATACTTAACTAAATTTTATAGTTATATGTACAGTGCATATTAATTTACAGATACAGTAGATGCCGTTAGTGTGTTCATCGGTTCCTACCTGAATGGAGACATCACTGTAGGAGCCTCCGATTACCCCAGATATAGCCAAAGGGACGTCATCATGGATGGCATAGGAACCATCAGGACAGGTGTACTCACTGTCATCAACTTTGGTGAGCGAGGCCCTGACAAACTCCAGAGATTGCTCCAGAGCATATGTGTCCTTAGAGCATGTGTCCAGTATATGAGCTCCTAGTCTGATCCCAGGCAGGATGCGTTCATCCCTGTTGATTTCATCCAATGCCAGCAGCATGGCCTCCAGTCTCTGGATCCCTCTCTGAGCATTGATCTTCCCACAGTCCTCCGCTCCCTCACCTTTCTGGTGCACAGGGAACAGTCCGCCAATCATCAAATCTCCGTCAAGTGTGATCTCCCTCTTAGAGTCTGTGTTATAGCCCACCACAGGCAAACCCTGGGGAGCATGGGCAAAGAGAGACACACATATGCACAGCAGGCTGAGGTGGGACAGCCAGAGGGGTCGGGGCAGAGGGCGAACCCCCGACACAGGGGATTTCCCCAATGACATATCCCTGGGCAAAACAAGGTCACTGTTCTGTCTGTGGTTTTCCGGTCAGCTTCTGGTCAGCTTTTGATGACAGCTGCTCTGTGGAAAAGAACTGTAAGGCGCAGCAGCACCAGATCTCAAAGCACCAGTGTTTTTATTCTGACAGAGGCCATTTACAACATCAGTGCCATCCTCTTCGTCCTTCTCTTCTTCAGAGATTTCGTAGATTACAGCCTGCAGATCAAACAGAGAGAAATTCAGTCACAGCCTTTGAGCTGGAGAACAATAAACCCTTTGTCTCACACACATAGTGTCTGCCAGGGACCGACTTGTCCCATGGAAGTATTTGACATCATGAGCACAAGAGAGTAAATATCAATAAGCCTTATTGATGGTGGCGCCAATAAGGACTGAAAAAATGAAAAGTAATTTGTTGCTAGTCAACAGGAGTATATTCACCAACAAGACTAGACTTTTCTTTCATTTATTTATGTAAAATTTTATCCATCTAAACACAACAACCACTGGTAAGAACAAGAAGTACAGGAACATACTCAGTGTTCAACTAATAAAACATGAGCTGTAGCTTAAAGAGAGCGTCCACTATTAGGGCACAGTTCACTGAGGACGACACAAACATCCTCCAAATTGTGTTCTCGTGTTTTCAAGGAACACAGAGTCAAAACCTCATTGCGAGAGCCTTTATTTACAGTGACTTGGTTTTATCTTAAACTCCTTGTCTCTTCTGCTCTCCTGGCATTTTATTGTTTGTCTGACCTGATATTACTTCCTTTCTAAGAAAGATTGTACAACTTTCTTATAGTCACATGTACCCATGTCAGTCTATACAGAGTCCACAGAGATAATGAATCATGTCTCAGAAGAACATTTAGTCTAGTCACAATAATTACTTAAATTCAAGCTTACAAAACACAATCTATGTGCCTCAAAAGAAAACCCAGAACTAATGAAATCTACTTAACAAGTACAACTTTTATTGCAATTAACAGACTGAATGAGTGTGATATTATTCACAGTTCTATCAACTAATGTGGTAAATTATTTGTTTTCTGCACAAATTAAAACACAGCTCCAAACATATAACAAAAAACTTTTTGTACTTCTTGCTCATAAAAAAGTGACTCATGCTGAGAAAAAAAAAAACATGATATTTAGACTGTGAATTTTATTGGAAAAGCAATACAACATCTATTTGTGCAGCAAATGTCATCTTCAGGAAATTCTGTTTGTTAAGTTTGATGACTTCACACTTTTAAAAAGTAATCCTATCCTTAATTTGCCAAAACCTTGTTTGAGATAGGTGCAGTAATATGTCTGAAACAGTGACATAAAAGATCAATGTGATAAACACCATCAATACTGCACTGAACCACATCTCAATAATGTGACACTTTCACAGAAAGAGCCAAAGCGGATCCAGTTCAAGTATGGATTGGCAACAGAAAAGATGCAGAGTTATTGTTCAGGCCTGCTGTTAGTCCCTTCAAATCCCAGAGGCTTAATTATGCAAAGTGGTGAGGGAGGGTGAAGTTTATCAGAATAAATTATTGAGCTGGAATGATCTGTCTCATATCTGTTGTTTCAACAAGTCAAGTAGGTTGACAAGCTGTAATTAACTCAATTGATGAGAGATTATGGAAATAGAACAAGGGGATATTGTTACTCATATTTCTTTCCATCCATTTCAAAACAGTTATTTGTCCATTAAACCGACAGAAAGCTCTCAACAGTAGTCAGACTGCAGTCCACATTTTTTTCGGATTTTTCTCCGTCCCCCTCGCTCTTTCTCTCTCTCTTTCTCACCCTGTTGTTTCCATGGAAACTTGCCAGTAGATGGAGAGGGTGAAGAGGAAGTGGAAGACAGACCAGGACAAGTGGGCCAGTCTGACCATGCATGGTGCTCGGCCCCATGGGAGAACTGGGAAGCCTGTACTGTGAACTGACCAAACTGATCAGACTCCAGTCTGAGCGTTTCATGTTCTGCCTCTTAAACGACACAGACCAAACAAAACAAAACAAATACAAAAAGATAGAATGCTTGCTGATTAAAGTCTTTTACTGTCGATAGATATTCCTTTAGTATCTTATCGTAGATCAGCTGCTCTCTTCATCAGTAGTTGTTTTCAGTAAGAATCACTGCCTTAGACACGATTCTGGTGCAAACACTGCAGTGTTTTAATACGAAAAAAGCTGTGACATTTTGCATTATTTTTGATGAAGCGTCAGTGAAACTTGAAAGCCTTTTTTTTTTCTTCCACCAAAAAGAAGCATGTGGATATCAGCCTTTCCATTTGCTCCCTTAGCAGCCTGTCAACAAGTGAAAGTCAGTTGCAACAGGCTGTGCATATGAGCCATTCACAAGCACTTCCCGTGCATACAAAGGCAGTCGCACGCAGAATTATGATGATGTAAAACAAGACTGTTGTAATGTTTGGTGAGAGCATGTAGCTCTGCAGCATGTCAAACATTACAGCTGAAGTCAAAAGCTGAATGCCCACATGGTAAATAGAGCTGTAAAGATTGTTTATTTTGAATAGAATTCTGCAGTAAAAATGGAACAGTGGTAGAGCACTTAAGCACAGCCTCAAGAGAAAATGGTGACAAAAGGATTTCTGGCTGACACATTGTGAGTCTCCTCCCCAATCCTGCATTCCCACCGGAGGCCTCCATCTCACTAGTGGACTCTATCTAGCGCCACAATCCAGGCTATTACAATGGCTTACACTTTCATTTCACTGAAACTACAAATCATATCCTTACTATTAGATGCATTTGATTTATACAGCTGAAAATGCTCAACGAACACATCAAAATGTAGATTTGGGAAGCTGTGTTAGCAGCGCTCTATGAAAATTCACTTTCAGACAGCAGAAAGGTGTTTCTCTCTTTGGAGGCTATATCCATATAATACCATTTGAAAATTAAGAGTGTGAGTATATTACATATAAATGACAGATGCTAAGAGAAATATTTACTCTTTAGATGTAATATCTCACCCAGGATTCTGTCTACATATTAACTTCAAAGAAAACCCAAGCCTCTCATTTTCTTCTCTCCTCCTCTGCAGCCATCTATGTTTCCCTCTTCACCAGATGGCCTTTTTAATTCAAGAGCGTAAAGCCTGCCAGCCTCTTACACACTTCAAATCAGACAGCATGAAGGCATGGGAGGAGTGGAACATGAGCTGAAAAAATGTAAGAAAAGATAGCAGGTGCATGATGGCAGGAGAAAGGAAAGCGTGTTAGTGACAGCGGAGAAAGGGGGATCCAGGGTGGGGTGTGGGAAAGATGCTATCCAGGCTGATTTTTTTATGGCACTCATTTGCCCCTGGAGTGGAGTGCAGCATTAATATGGTAATATCCCCCTAGGCAATAGCAAGTGTTGAGGAGTGGAGGTCATCTCGTGTATGTGCAGCCGTGAGCCTGGAGGAGCAGGCTGGAGATCCCCAGTGGAATGACTCGGAGGCCGGCTAAGAGGAAGCAAAGGTAATGGGAGTTAGGCTTCCCTAAAATCACATTTCCAGCTGACAAAAGGAATGGCTCTGGGTGGAGGACGGGCCGAAGATGGTCTGCTAATGGAAAAGGAGGCTCAAGAGTGCTCCCACACATATTACAGAACACAAACAATGTATGAAGCCTAAATCCTGGAGGCACCTGTGACAAAATACAATTTGCCACAGTTTGGACTTGAATAATTTATATACTGATGTTTACTGATATTTTTGCCTTGTGTTAAACTATAAGATTGGTAATGTTCTGTGTTTTTCATATGATTCCCAACCATGAAAAAACAAAAACCAACAAAGTGTCAAACACTAACAAACTATGGCTGTGAAACTATAATTACAGCTTATCCTTCCACCAGTGACCACAGTCATCTTTCCAGTCAACTGTTTACTTTGAAATCATCATATCATAGACCAATCTGTTGAACCAAAATGTAAATATAAAAATAAAAAACTGTTGAATTGAGCTGCATTTTTGCTACTATAAAACTATTTATGTAAATGATTTGTAACATTCGATGTATTTAGAAAAGAACAGAGCTGCGACCAGAGTGTTCAAGCTAGGTTTTAGGGGTGACTAACACTTCCAGGTCTTAAAGCTGCAGTGCTGGTTAGTTTGTGGCATCACGGAGAGTCCATTCCATAATTACTTTTTAGCATGTTCTACTTGACATGATCTGAGAATAAATTGGATTTTTTTTCTATTCTTGTGTGTAATCTACCCTTTGATGCAGATTGTGGCTAACCATAGTTAGGAGGGTTAAATATGGGACCAACAGCTGTAATTACAAAAATGTTAATGTTTTCTAGGATGTGACTCTATTACACCACTCCATGTCTCGACAAAGGAGCTCAGAAAAGTATGTTCTGTTTTAAAGCAGTGTCCGGTCACTTATATTTATATTGATTCTTTGATTCGGACTGAGAGGAGAGACCTGCCAAAGGATGGTGTGTAATGTCAAATTCTGGTGATTTCAGCTCATGCAGCTTTAACTTTAGCCTGAATATGCAAATTTTTAGAACCAGGTTCTAGAGTGAACAAATCTCAAAACGTCACCTTTTCATTTCCATGTGTACAACCCACACCTTTCTTTTCTGAAAAGTTGATGCCATAGCCCCAGACCTCCCTTAACCTGCATGCACTGGCATCTTCTTGTATTTTGTTCCTCTTGTTTAATGGCGGTTGGCCAGATTTTCGTGTATCTGTTTCCATTGACAGGTTTTGTACTGGTGCTCCGTTTCCTCTCTGTTTTTGGTGTATCACTCTGGTGGCGTTACAGTGTCCCTCACAGGCCGGGTTTATATATGACAGCCTTTTCAGTGGTTTTGTGTGGATGCACATTTCTTCAGATGATGCTGTGTTTATGGAAAACATTTCTAAATCAAAAATGTTTTTGTTTACAAGGTCTTTTTAATTTCCGCTTTGACTAATGGAGCTACACCCTGTGGAAAAATACATCCACCAGCATCTACATTCCCAACAATGCCTGGTTTCAGATTTTAACCCATTAAGACCCAGTGCTACTTTTGCAGCAGTTCCCAAAAAAATTTGTCCTAATATATTTGACCTTTTCTAAGTGATTTATGACCATTTACTGTGATATTATCATCTGTATTTTTGCATTTTTCAGTTGAAATCATGTCATTTCCTATATTTAATTCACAGATCATATACCCTAGATGTTCATTAAAAGCTCATAGTAAATTTGACGGTCATTTCAGAAACAGAGAAAGCTGAGGAAAAAGTGACTTTTTCAGTCAAGATATTCATTACCGAACAAATAAAGAAATATCTCCGTCCACTGTCATTGATCCAACTCCAGGGCTTTTACTGATGAATCAATGTCGTAGTAGACGATGGTGTGTCCACTTTTTTTATGAAGCCTCTGAACGTCCAAATGAGTCATATCTGATAATCATGAGAAGATGACGAACTGCATTTAACACCAATTATTCACATGTATTGACAGGTCTAGTGGTTCAGAAGTTATTAAATATTTTAGATTAGTAGATAATTTGGTTACCAATGGCTGTTTGGGTCTTTATGGGTTAAAGTTGTGGTGAAATTTTTATGGTTGTATCAGTTTCTGAGAATTCTTTTATTAGCTATTCAGAGGCTGTTTTCATGGGATGTATTTTCAGTAATTATTGAGTCATTTATAGGATTTTCTCTCTTAAACTCGGTGGTATTAGTCATAATGACTCATTTCGACAGTAGCAAACACAGTTCCTTAAAGCCATAGCACAGAGGTTGTGCTTTGTGGTTTCATCTGATTTCATCGGAAGCCAATATTTACCGGAAATCCCACATGGATTATATTTATATTTGCAGCTGCTATGGACTTGAATCCACTTCAAGTTCATATGACTGAAATATATTTCCAACAGTTCAGTTACTATATATATATTTTTTTTCAAATGTTGTTTCTAGAATTAAAAATTAAGTACTGACAAGGTCTTTAAGTCACAATGATACATGCTGAGGTCATTTCGAAGTGCTTTTGAGCAGCAGAGACTGCGATTAAGAAGACATGAATCAATTCAGAGGCTCACTGCATCACTGTAAAGATTTACTATCATTAAACCCTACTTACATTTAAATGAGATGTAAACACAAAATAATCTCATTTTCATTTCCTGATTACACCTAATTCTGTGTCTGCTCAGAGGATACTGTTGTGTTTTACCAACAGTGTTTTTACTGCATTCCCCACCATCCATCTTTTCCCACATCTCCACCTGTAAAGAGGGAATCTCTTGCATGTGTTCAGCTGTCCCTTCACCTCCTCGGAGTCCCATTCCACCTACCTCATCAAACATTCATCCTCTCTTTGTCTCTTAGAGATCATTACTGCCAGGCCATATGATTGGCCCGAATGCAGTGATGGATGCACGCTGCTTTTGTTTCAGAGAACTGCATGGGGGTTTTTTATTATTGTAACTTTTACATTATTCATCGTCACACAACCACATTGTTAAAACGGAGAGACTTAAAACATCACTTTTCGGGGGGGATCATTAGAAGAGCAGTTCCAGGAGTTACAAAAAAATATTAGTAAGGAAGTATGAGTTATTTTAAAAGTGACAGCAACTTGAAGTTTTTTTGTGATTTTTTTCAGATCTTCTGTTGTTTATATACCTGCATTAATTTCTCTTAATTCTGCTGTATTCACAATAAACACTGCGCTCAGACTGAATTGTGCTATTTTGGGCAGGATAATGCAATGCAGAATTGCATGATGTACACGATAATGTTTTCTGAGTTTTCTCAGAGGGCGTTCATCATGTTCCATTGTTTCTGAATCTATTGTGTATTTCCAATGCAATGATATGGCTTCAGAGTAAAAAAAAAAAAAAGCCCAGTAAATCCAATTACTGCATATACAGTACATTTTCCAGGAAAGGCAGTGGGAAAAGAAGGAGCTTGAGTTTTAACACATCCATTTAGATCCTAATTTATGGAGACTTGCTTCAGCAGTAGCTCAACTGTCACCACTTTTGATGTTTCGAGACACTTTAGTTTAGCTGCTCATCTTTCCTGAACCTTTTCTTTAATGGTTGAACAGACATTTATTAAAATAACCTGTCAAATTTTTTCTCTGCCCAAATGAACAGTAATGTACGTCTTAATTATCGAAATAAATGTGGGCATGTGGCAGGTTTTGCTTGTTAGTGTTGAATATCTGGCAACATGAACTCCCTTTATGAAATCCCTAAGCATTACTGAGGTGAGACTTTATTTTAGCAACAGTTTCATGTTTCAGAGAGTCAACAGTCAACAGCAGCTGACCCAGGACTCACCTCCTGTCATAAATAATGCATAATAGAAATAAATCTTTTGCAGTCAATGCGGCAGTTAATTTTTATCTAAGAGTCATGCACACATCATTAATTAATTCCCTCTGCTCACAGTTGAGTAAGTCTAGGCTAAATTGTTTCTACTTGAGTAGAAATCTTGATAAGGTAGCATTTGTTTAGATGAATATGTTATTTTATTGTAATCAGTATGTGCAATCCGGTATAGAAATGGATGTTATATTTAAAATTGTTGAAATATCCACATTCTTAAAACAGATATGCTACTATCTCTTTGCACACAAAATAAATATAACACTGCAGATTTTAGTTTATAAATCAACGCATAGGTACCTATTATTTACAATAACGAATTGACAATAAATACTTAATTTGACAGATGTTATGAGCATTAGGTGCACAGAAGAGGCAGGGGGTTGTGTGTGTGTGTCTGTTGAATGTGTACATGTGTGAGAGTGTCTAACCATAAGAAAGCTATTAAGTTGTCTTTTTTTTGATTGGGCTGCGGTCATTTATCATCATCCAGGAGTTTAATCACTCTTAGGTGGTAGTTAATATTAAGATGTCAGAGTGAGAATGAAGCAACAAGGCGAACGTCTCTTTCTCTTCCAGTAAACATATTGGACTCACTTTACTGCATTTATGCTCTGTAATACATTCACCATTTAATGATAACTTTTAATAAGGTTTTCCTCAGATTTTTATAAACAAATCAGATTTTTTTTATTTTTAAAGAGAGTGATTTCTTTTAAATTAC
>JAPTYQ010000023.1:21795385-21816799 GCA_029814465.1 Ostorhinchus cyanosoma
TTTGACCCCAAACTGTCCATTGCACCATCAGTAATGAAAAGAATATCTTGGACTTTTAGAATGGTCGGTGTTAGTAGATGAAGTCAAAAGTAGAGCCTCCATAGGTATCTTTACCTCCTCCTCCTGATACTTTAGGTTTCTGGATTCATACAATGGCACAGGAGCATATTCTTCCTCAACAATGACCCAAATACTTTAAATTATCATCCTTAAATCACTATTCAGTCTACAGATGAAAAAAAATTCTAAAAACACATCTTATTTACTGAGAGTAAATCAAACATTGCAGCAGTGATTATATTGTGCAAGTGCATACATTTCTGTGCTAAATGAACTGATTGCTCTGCACCGTGAGGGTTATCTATTGTTTGCTATCTGCTGAACATGCAGCAGAGATGCCCCTGGGACTGGAGGAAGCATCCACAGCAGGCTGTGCTTCCCTTAATGACTTAGTCCAGTAATACAGACGATGCTGCCTCCAAATATTCACGCCTGAAGGGACTGTTTCATAATCTTCGTGTGTTTAAAAATGTATCTTAAACTCCTGATAATTTTCGCTGGGTTTCACACACTCCCTCACTGTAATCTGCAAAACAGTCATGTTTATCCACCTTAATTCACACATCTAGTGATATTAAAATGTTCACTTAAGATAAAAATCATCACATGTGTGAGGAAGGAAAAAATAAGCTCAAGATATGAAACTCTGTAGAAATGACTTGCCAAGGAAATAAAATCCAACGGAAACCAAACCGTATTTGTGCAAAACATAATTTTTCTCCAACACCTTCAAGCACAAACTACTGACCTGGGTTTTTTTTTCCACTTTTGAATCTCGACGTTTCTCGCACACTTTTTTAACACCACACAAAGTGATTTCTCAAAGAGGATGAGAATGGCGGCAGATTGTTGTGTAGCCCGTTGCAGCGTCTGTTCAGTAGTTTTATCAACAGCCTCACATGTGGAAGGATGACTGTAGCCAGTAATGTGGAGGTAAACCAAAAAAAGAGGGAAAGGTGGCATCAAATGGAAAACAATCTAGAACACAAATGCAAAGAACAGTAGATTTATCCAAAATTTACGCACCAACCCATTGCATTAATAAGTTACACAAATATGAGAATTGGATGCAAAGCTGCGCTCAGGCATAATAAAAAAAAAGGTGTGAAATGATCCTAAATAAATTCAGACATCAAAACCAGGAGGGATAAGTTCACAAAAATGCATTTGAGGCTTTGGTCAAGGTGCTCAAAGCAGAGACAAAAACGCACAGTCCTTACCTGAGCTGCTCTTTCAGTTTCCAAAGCCGACGTGCGATGAATGGACTTTGTTAAACCAACGCATATCCTCTGCTGCAGCGCACAGGGTTTGTTTTAAAGCTAAAAAGCAGATTCGTTATAAAGATGTATGGCTGAATGCATGGATGAATGGATGGAAGGATGGATGGATGGAGCTGCCTGAAGTTTGAGCCGCGCGTGGAGCTGAGCCGCGCGCCAGGAGCCGTCCGTGGTGCTGAAAAACAGCCGCACGAAGAGCCGCTGGATTCCTGGAGGTCTGATACTGACAGCGGTTCAAAAGTCACATCTCCTAAATGCGCTTTCAACAAACGGAACTGACGCCCACTTCATTCCTCTTGTGGGAAGCGGGTTCACCTTTCTAGAAACCACAGTTAAAAAAAAAAAAAAGTAGATTTATACAAAAATGCGATGCTTATGTGTCTCATAGGATGGCATTTGAGCCGCTGTTACGCGCAACAACTCCCGGATAATAGTTTATAATCTACCTGTTACTCGAGCAGGTTATGCAAAAGTTACTTATCAACAATATTGTCCTAAATATAAAATCGACGCTGGCTGCGGTTACGCACACCAACCCTGAGGAGCCTCAACTCTCAGAAGATCTAAACACTTAGCCTTTTAACTAAGGTGCAGTCTGTCCACGCAGGGGCAGTCCTGGAAATAGTCTACCTCATTGTAGATTAACATTATGTAAGTCTGAGTGAAACACACAAATGATTCTAAAAGACGCCGTTTAACGCTGCTTTTGCCTCTGGGTGGAACGTAGATGGCAGCGGGGAGAGTCTGGGGCTCCCATATATCTGTTCGCTCAGTCAGGAGGGGGTTTAATAAAATAAGGATTCTTTAGAGACTGCTTATCTTCACCGGTTGAGATTTTATTTGGTATCCGCAAACAAGTTGTGACACGGCAGAGGAGTGTGAGGTCAGTCCCAGATGGCACGGATGCGGGCAGGGGACATGCGCTCTGGGAGGGATGCGCTCAGACCCTTCCCTCCTTCTGCCAAAAGCAGCTTCAGACACGCAATGGTCGGGTTCTAAATTTGTATGTTGAGACATCTCCCGCACTCTCTTTCTTTCTCGCTACTTGTAATGTAATGAGATTAATAATTAACATCATGGGAAGGCAATAATCTCTGTGCCCCCAAAGCTTCATGACACCCCTGTGGGTTTCACAATTAATTAAATCAGTTGTTGACCCAGTGTGTCATCTCAGTCTCTTCTGACTGTTTTTTTTTTTTCAGTTTTGCCTTTGGACAAAGGTTGCGGTGCCAGGATTAAAACTGCAAGTGCAACAGACATGTGGCGAGGGCATCTGTCCCTGCAGACGGGTCACACCTCTGTAGGCAGTTTAGCCACCAATCTCATAGTCAAAGCCGATAACAAAAGGTTACAGCACTTGGTTATGTGACATATTTTACAGTAAGTTTGATGTAAGAGTGTCTGCCATTTCTACACAGCTCTGGGCTCTGAGAATGAACAACCAGGACAATGTGTTGGTACATTTCCTGTTAATTGTTGTGTAAAGGTACAGAATAATTCATTATTAGTCATTTTCAAATTGTACACATATAGATGAATGTACTTGGAAGAAACAATTATGGCTCAGCGACACAAGCTGGTAGTGTTGGGCTATCAGATCACAAATCATAGATCACGTGGTCATATTCTCTGAATACACTTAATATAGGTGTTTAAAGAGACTGCACTGACTAATGGTTTTCATGGTTATTTTTCTCAATTTAAAGCTGATTATAAAGACATATCTGCATCCTGCAAACACAATTCTAGTTTAGAATTTTAACTGTGACCTGCAATAATATACTCTTGTTATTTCCTGCACCATAAAAGATGGACAGATTAACACTGAACTGAATAGTTGAGACACAGTGTATACTTTTGGGGTGGGAACCACTCAGTACCTCATGATGTGCTGTCAAAATATGCTGTCCACAATAATGATGGTATCATGATCCTGCACTTCTACCTGATAGATTTGACAAGAATCATCCATGATACGTCATGATGTCTGTGCAACTGAAAAGGAGAGAAATACCTCTAAAGGAAGGCGGGTGTTATTATGTATGATTCACAGCATTTTGGTGCTAGTTTCAGAGAAAGTGACAACTTGAAAGAAAACGGTGTGAAAGAAACGCAGTTTAGTGGCTCTTTAACACAGACACTGACTGCTGACTACAATATGTCCATGTCTGTCATCATTTGAAGAGGTAGAGGCTCCAGTGGCTGAAATTCGCAGGTGAATTCACATACTGCGCTGGGATATTTTAATAAAAAGTATTGCTATTTTGTATCAGCTCTCTATGATATAGTGTATATTTGATAAAATATGATATATCCCTGTATGTATTGATGTTTTGCCACAACATTAATATTGGCGGTTTGAGGTGATATGAATCATTAAACCTGTCTGGACAGGAGTGTCAAAGGCCCCTTTTCTCTCTGGCTGATGGAGTGTTAATCAGTAAAATTCCTGCACTACCAATGTTGCCGGATTGGAATGAAAATATTTATTCGTATAGGTCATCACACTCGTTAGACTGCTGGCTAAAGAACACGTATGTCCTTCAAACATCAGATGCCTGCTGGAGCCTATTCTGGCTCCTCTGCTACCCAAATAGCTGATTAAATAAATTGTGACACAAATGTCACACTGCTCAGTCAAATGTTGGCCAGATCAGTGCAGCTAATACTAAGGTGACCGAATGTGCATACATGCTTTTTTTTTAAACACTTCCTATTGTCTTGCACACATTAATTCAAAAGTGAAGACTATCTGGAGGGAATTCAACACCTGTGCTAACACTGCTTGGCCTATTTTTCTCAAATTGCAGTGATTTATGCTATTATTGTCTCTTTCTTGAGTGTTTCTCTTTTATTGACTTTTTAAAAACCTGTTCCAAAAGCTGTTACAATGTGAAACAGTGAGCTACATCTTAGAGACAGCTTAATAAATCATGAGGCGTTTACAGCCTCATCAATAACTTCCAAACAAGTGTCCCACTGCCACCCACACTTTGGTACATCTCTCCTTCTCTTTTGGGAAACATTGAGATAAAAATGGATAAGAGCTCTCCTCACAGTCGAGCAATAATAATGAGACTTCAGCAGACATTTTTACATCATGAAGGTTACATCTGTTTTGTGTGACAATAAATTCCTGTTATCTTAAGGCTTCATTTGAAAATTTTATTATAGACTGAAAGACAAACATTGCAGCTCACTGTGCATTGTGTCTAATGTCTCACAGTATCAATAAATTCAATTAGGAACATTTCACAACTAGTTGTAGAAGTGAGTGACTTTCGGCTACAATATGATAGAACAGAACAGAACAGAACAGCAGAGTGAATAACAATCCGACTATAGAAAGAGCAAAGTAAAAGTAAAGCAATTATCTGAAAGCAGATCGACAATAAAATGTTCTGTACAGAAAAAAAGGGAAGAGGTTTTCATTTCTGAATTGCATTATAAATCCTAAAGTTCTCACTGGTGTTGAAGATTTGTTCTTGACTTTGGTGGAATTCCCCACGTGTGTGAAAAATCCTCTTCAGTGACAGTCGAAATGAATAAAACAATTTAGGTCCTCGAATATTTCTGCAGCTTTGGCTCCTGCACATTTTCCAAACAACTGTTACTGTATATGAAGACACGACAGTCAGGTAATACTCACAAACACGTTACAAACATTTCCTCAGGACACAGTCTTAGAAGGTGGGAACAACATCAAGTGTCATTGTATTTACTTTATCTTTAAAGCAAATGTTGCTTGGTTATTCATAAATAAAGTATGCAATTTGACAAATCTTGACTCTGAGTTGAAGCACAGAGTAAGTTAGGTTTACTCAGTAATGCCACGTTTCTACTACGTGGAACCGGCTTGACTCGACTCAGACACCGGAGACTATTCATGGAGACCGTTTCCATTACAGGATACTACCGACTTTAAGTACCTGGACGTCATAGTGATGCTGCGCGTAACTTCCATGTCATCTGTTCAGAGAGTTGCTGATAAACTCAATTGTTGCCCCGTCAAGCTCACGCTGAATCTTTTCATTGGCCACTGAGGACAGAAATGTCTGAACCTCCTCGACCGACTACAGTGTTGTTTTTCATCATGGATTAGCCTACCGGTATATTTACTGTAAACTTCCAAATAATTATTTATTTTCTAAATGGCAGATTTCACATTGATGACACAATGACGCATAGGCAACTCTCTGACCAATCAGTGGTCTATAGTCACATTTTAATACTTCTTCACCCATTTTGGAACCTTGGGTAAGCAAGTACTAAAAATGTAGTACCAGGTACCAGAGTCCAGGTACTTTTAAGTAATGGAAATGCAAAAAGGCTGGATAGAGTCGAGCCAGTACCACATACTGGAAACGTGGCATAAGATTAACCATGTGAGGTTGTCTGTTGTTCTATCCTGACAGTGTTGGATTATAGAGTTATTTTAAAAACCAGATTATATAATAACAAAAAGTAAAGGCTTCATAAAGAGAATTACAAGGCGGAGAATATGGCGCGTTGGTCATGGCATTAACATCTTTAGATCCACCAACAAAATTACACAACAGATAACCACCAACAGCAACAACTGAGAAACTCTCTAGCATGCCAGTGTTAACATGGCTACATCCCTTATCTCTTCAGCATCTTCCCTACTCCTCTTCAGCCCCCAAGGATTCCTTCTTCTCAGCCGCCAGTTCAACCGTTTCTGTGGCTCCGGCGTCACCCGCCAGCCCCTCCTCCTTCTCTCCGTCTTCCTTCTGAACCCTTTCTTCTTCCTCCTCCTGCTCCTCCTGATCCATGTCGAGCTCTTCAAAGGACGAGCCGCTGCCCATTGACTCGTTGGAGCCTCTGTCGCTGTGGTCTCTGTGCTTAATGTCTTCATTTGCATCCAGTACATCCCTCAGAGGCAGGGAAGAAGCCAGAGAGGCAGCTGTGGAGGCGGCCAGGGACGTCTCCCTGCTGTCCCAGGGCAAACCGCCGCTCACCGAGCTCACGTCACTATGGGAGTCTGCACCTACAACAACATGGGAGCACAGAGAAACAGCTTCAATAGGCTGCACGAAAGACTCTGGTGCAGAACAAACCAAACAACCTCAAATGACTAGAGACTTAATAAAAATGACTAACTTCATAAATGTCAGCATATTCCAAAGTTCAAAGCCCTCATGGCGTTTGGACTGCTTGCATAAAAGTGCAAAGTATGTAATTTCCACCACTAGCACTGCCTCAATCAAGCTCAAAAAGGTACAGGGAGAATTTAGCCCATTGAGGCTTTGAGGCATAAAGACTTTCCAGCAGAAAAGGCAGGTTGACATGAACTGGACCATCAGTGTCTGGACAGAGGTTTGGATCTTGAGGGATTTTTAGCCTCTGTGTTAAAATGTTGGCACTTTAATAGGTATAAATGTGCTCTATGTAATATTTCTACAAGTATTTAAAAATGACCTAAAATATCATTACTGTTGAGAATGAAACGTTATGAACACATGTTAAGATATTGGCATGTAGAGTCAGGACTTTACATCACAAGGTCTTTGACTAAAGTGTCAGAAAGAAGACATGGGATGAGAACTGCTTTGAAACAGCTTTTACAGTCAAGCACAAGCAACAAAGTGACAAAGGCCACCCCTGGAAACAGCTGTATACGAAAAGAATGGAGTTTGATGATGAAAACACAGTGGTTCTTCTACACAGGTGAGTTAGATTATAAGGCTTGTGAAGATGTAAAGTTAGTCTGTGATCTTATTATATTTGCTAATTTGCCATTTGTTGATCCACTGTTCAGAATAAACTGTGACAATTCTGTCCTTGTTTGGACAATTCCAAACAAATCCTTAGTTACACTATTGAGAACACAAAACTGTGCGGATAACAGAGGTGATTTGTGGTTTTACCATGGCTGTTTTCCATCTAAAAACAAAGCTATAATGTAAAGTTTCAGCTGACGCAGCACATAAAGATCGTAAGACACAATGTTATTTTGACAGACCAATTATGAGCTCTTGTCTGAAGAAGAAATGTGTGTGAACTATGAGCTCTATACTTTATTCAGTGTGTCATATAGTCTGTGGAAACATAGTGTTCATTTGCTGCTGATTTTGGTGGAACTTAGTGTGTTCTGGTACTCGACTTCACCTGAGCCTCTCAACAGCAGTCGAATGTTTGGACTCACCTGGTTTTTCTTTATTTTCATGACTATTTACATTGTAGATTCTCACTGAAGGCATCGAAACTATGAATGAACACATATGGAATTGTGTAGTTAAAAAAAGTTTGACAGAACAAGTTTTATATTTTAGATTCTTCAAAATAGCCACATTTTGCTTTTATTACTGCTTTGCACATTCTTGGCATTCTCTAGATGAGCTTCATGAGGTCGACACCTGAAATGTTTTCCAACAGTCTTAGAGGAGTTCCTAGTGATGCTGAGCACCTGTTGGCCATCTGCGTCCCATCTCATGCCATTCAAATGAGAAGGTGAGTCCAAACTTTTGACTGGTAGTGCAGGTAACAACACATAGTAGTAGATGATGTGATGAAGTTGTGTGGGATCATGGGAGTTTCACCACCACTGCAGATGGTAATTATCTGTCATGACTCAGAGAAATTGTGTTTACAGGTGAGGTAAAGTTTATTCACATTATATATAACATGTAACTTCATCCACTGCATGATTCTGAAATTTGTTAAAAAGTTGGAAACAGGCTGAGTGTGGAGATCAGTGTCTGATCAGTGGATCTTTGACAGGAATAGTTCAGGGACATCCGTACAACAGAAAATCACAAGAAAATGCTCATCCATATGAGGCTCTGAAAGGGTTAGTTTTAGTGTTTGTTCTGGTTTTACCTCATGAGAAAGGTTTGCCTAAAAATCAATACCTGTGTGTGCTATATTTAGAATATTTTTGCTGCCTTTTCTTGTTGACACACAGTCTTTTACCACAGGGAACTGAAGGCCTGAATACTTCTAATGCACCAGCCTAACAGCCTGTGTTGTGTCACTGGAGTTTTTATATGTTATTACCCCGCCCCTGACGGGGGATTCAAGGGTGTTGTTTTTGGTTCAGTTTTTGTCTTTGTTTCTTTGTTTGTTAACACTTTAGCAGTAAAACTATTGGCTCAATTCATACCAAATTGGAGATGTCATTACAGGTGTCATTACATTTTGGGAAAGGCATGTCAAAGTTCACATTTTTTTATGATTTCAAAAAATCTTCCCATTTACTTATACTTGGTGAAATACATGGGAGGGGCGGGGTTTGTTGTGCCTGGCACCACTTGTTTCAGATTCAAATCAAAATGCACATGAACTGCTTGATGCAATGGTTTTACAAGACAAAAAAATGCCACCTTTGTATGAGCTCGGTGGTTCAGAATAAAACTTTAAATGTAGTGAATCAACCTGTCAGAAAATTAATGAGTTTTGGCAGAATCTGACTGAAGGACGGAGTGAAAACCTATGATTAGAGGTGGTCACAATAGTTTTTTTAATATAAATTTAATAAATGTCATGACATACTAATTGATGAAATTTTCAGCTCAGTGGTTAGTTGAGTGGTTTTCACTTTTAAAATGCAGATTTTTAAAAAATACATTTGTCAATTTATGTGTTGAGTATTCTCACTTGTATTGCTGTTTCATCCTGATTAAGTGTTAGAATTCAACTCAAAAATATGTGTGATTGTTTATTAGTTTCCACATCATGCCATGTCATTCTAACAACGTGTGTTGCTAAAAAGACTCAAATTCAGAGAAAAATCACTTACATTATATCTCTGAAACTGAACAATGAAAACTTCTCCTATAAACAAATTCAAATTAAGTAAATTATATAATTTAGGCCTTGTTGTTTTGAGATATCCAGTGTGTTAATATCAACCTCTTATAGTTGTAACCTTAGTCGTAGCAGTGGCCTAGAGGGTCGCGAGGTCAATTCCATGGACTGGCAGAGAAAAAGGCGGCCGATGTGCCCTTGGGCAAAGCACTTAACCCCACACTGGCTCCTAGGATGTGGTGTGTTCCTGTATTTTCACCCAATGAAGTAGAGTTTCAATGTCAGTGTGTTTCAAGTCCAAATGTACAGTATACTGACAAATAAAGGTTCTTCTCTTATCTTATAGTAGACTTTCCTTCTTTAACCACATACTTTTATAATAACCAAAGGGGCTCGCCATCAGCCAGTTAATCTAGTTTTAATGCTGCTTATTTCCCCGCCCCCCGAAGGCGAGACAAAGGGTATAGTTTTTGATTTGGTTTGTTTCTTTGTTTAACACTTTAGCAGCAAAACTTGGTTGAATTCATAACAAACTGGGTTTATAGATTGCCAGTGACCCAGAATAGATGTCATTACATTTTGGGAAAAGTAGGTCACACTTTTATGAATTTTTACAATCTGTTTTTCCCCATTTACTTATAAGGGGCGAAATTTCATATGCTTATAAAAACATCAATTTTATTTCAATTTACTTCAATCTTGGCACATATAAAGAGACAAGTGATATGCTGACATTAGCACACACATAGACAAGATGACATCAGCTGGATCGATGCCCAAATAAGCTACAATATGTGCGAGGGGCGGGGTTTGTTGTGCCTGGCGCCGCTTGTTATTTCTAAATTATTATGCCAATTATTTTACTGGTTCGGCCCCTTTTGATATCACACTGGGCTGTATGTGGACCCTGAACTTGAGACCCTTTTAGAAACAATCAATGACCAGCATATACTGGCCCATTTTTTCATTTACTTTATCATTTAGTATTTTTTCAGTACAGTGGTTCTGAGAGAAGACACCTGAGCTTATATAAACAGCTTTAGTATATATATATATATATATATATATAGCAAGAGAGGTTAATACGTTAGACTGATAATGTGACGCACGTTTACGTTGTACTTGGACCATAAATGAGTAAAATTATGTTTGGCCTTCTCAGATTCTGGCATTTAACAAATTCCAATAACTTTTACAAAATTGCTTTAGAGAAATATTTGATTAAAGATGTATTGTATGTTCTAAAAAATGATTTATACTTCTAAATAAATATAATATTACACAAACACACATATATATGTATATATAACATTCGATTTAATGTGCCACCACCAGCTTTCCCATGTTATAAGAGTATGTGAAGCAAATTATATTTCTTTTACCATAAGGGGAATGTTCATATTAGTGTCTAGAGTGCATAATAAATACCTGAAATCATCATCAAAAATGTCCATTAGTTCAATTTTTAATGGAGATTTTCTCACCAACATGATCAGACTGCTAATGCTTCCAGACTAAAACTCATTCTAATTGGCCTCTGATCTATGATTCCCTGTGACCGAGTAGCCCTTCATTATCTCTGACTAATATTATTCCTGGCTGTTTGTGTGTCAGTGATGATGAGATAGAATCAAGGAGATGAATGTAATATTAATCACAGAAAAAAACCAGCAATCTGAACATCTTTCAGAGTGGTGTGAATAAAATTGATTATTAAAGGTTCATGAAAAGTAAAGCAATAAGTACCAGATGTGGCAAAAGAGCGTACACTGACTCAACTAAGCTATAAGAGACAAATGACAGATAGGAGGCTTTGGTTGCCTTGCATCGCTAAAATTGCAAATGAAAGTAAGCACCAGGAGTGATAAATGTAACAAGCACACCACACCTGCCACCCACACAACTAATATTACTCGGTCTTTGAGCACAGTTGGTCCGGAAGAAGGAACAGACAAGCAAAATTCATGTATAAATAAATACAAATGGTTGAATCTTTTCAGTTGTGTTATTTTCCGCAGGGGAACAGGTTATGATGGATAACTTTGCAAAAGAGGCAACAGTGAAATACAGACCCAAAATTAATACTGTGACCAAGTTTTCTTAACACAGCACAGTTACTATTTTTTCTTTGTATATCTCTGCATGTTTTCTGTTTGACTAATACGACGATGCTTTTTACTTTTGCATTACTTTTCGTTGCAGTCTCCATATGTCTTTTTTGTTTCAGCAAAGCCATAAAAGAAAATGCGTCGCACAAATAAAATCTGACTTGACTTGACAATCCCATGAGATGCTAAAACACTATTGTCCAGGCCATTTTCCTGCTGCTTTCACACTTCAAATAAATCTCATCCTCGCATCAAAGTGTGTTTGCACTAAATGTGTCATGGGGGACTGAAATACAATAAACAGGGAGTCTCTGAGCTCCTCACTGAGGGCAGTCTTCTGTTTTCAGTCATTCGAATCTCAACATCACTCCGCAATCTAATTATCACATCCAGCAGATCTGATCCTGTCTGCAGTGTGGAGCATCATATATGGGAAGGCCATTTAGGATATTGATAATTTCTATTTATGGTCAGAAAAACATCCTGTTGATTAGCTGGCAGGTCCAAACAAAACCGCCGGGACCAGTTTTTTTTTAGTGAAACAGGTCCGGTGTGACACAGAGCTATCACTTTCAGACGAATATAGATGGAGTTTGTGTAGTAATTTATTTTTCATCTGCATGAGAGTTTTCCAGAGAGACAAATTTAACAATACAAGGGAATTTTACAGGAAATAACGGGTCTATTTAGGGTAATTGGGTGGACAGCCCCTAAGGAAGAGCCTCAACATACTGAACAACTTTCACCCCCTCTTTAACTGCATGCAAGTCCTGAAATTGGTACCCTGGTTGAAGCCAGCTGTGCCTCTGAAAGTCTTTTAGATAACATTAGCCTAAATTAGTTGCTAAATTGGGCCCACTGGGATTATTAGCACAGAATCAAGGTCTTCTTCTACAAACTGTTTGGAACAGAGGAGAGGTTTTTTTTTTTTTAAAGGAGGTAATTAGACACAGACAGAGCTAAGGCATGCTGAGAGTTTGGAGAATCAGAGGACATGGTGAGAAACGTGTGACAACAGAGAAGGTGGATGTTGTTTACAATGAGGGCAGTTTAAGATGCTCTACATAAGAATGCATATTAGTTTTAATGATGGGTCTTTCTATAAATAGAGATTCTAGCATCACACAGACCTGTTGTGTTCACATAATACGCAGAATGTCACAATAAACAATTAGAATGTCAAAATAAATAATGTAAAATTAGTCGTAAAGCAATAAATACATCAAAAAGGCAGTAATCTTACTGTAGCCTTGTACACGTGCAAGACTAGTGCCTCATAATCTACATAGAGAACAAGTTGTTATTCTTTAAATATTAATGTGTGCATGCTTATCGGCAATGTCTTGTTTTGTCATTTTGGTGCAGCCTTTTTTCCGTATTCAAAGTGAAATCGCATTCATGGTTATCAAATATTTTTCTTTTTTCCTTTAGTGTTTACTTATACAGTGCTTACAATCAAATATGGGCTTCCCTGATTGAAGTGTATGGAATTTCAAGTAACACCATTTGAAGTGAAAATCACTGGCACAAAAAAAAATGTTCAGAAAGGAAATTTATCGGCCTGTTTTACACTTGAGCTGGTTTGTTTCCTCCAAAGATTAACATGCTTCTCACTGCTCAAACTGTGCGTCATAATCAGCAGATTATCATAACACTGCTCTCATTTTCTTTTGTGTGTTTACTGCTCTCAGTGTGCAGCACTGGTAGAATAAGGACAAATGTTTAGGAGTTTATGGTCCAGTTAGTCTATAACATGAACAGAAGAGTTGGAGGGATGAAAAGTCGAAGGCAATCTCCCAGGTGACAGAGCAGGATTTCCACAGCTGGCTTGTCAGACAAAGCTTAGCTCCACTGATTGATCTGTCTCTCATTAAGAAAGCTGAGCTCTGTCTGCAATTGGGAACATGAACACACACATACACAAAAACACACACACTTTGTTTGGCTCAGTATCCAGCTCTGCTTCCTGGAGGCTAAAAACACATGCAACACCCCGACACAAATCCAAAAGCACGTCAGACATTATTTCATACATGACAAAACAAAATAAAAAGACCAAATTTAGATGACAACTGCAAAAACACAATCACATCTGTAGCTGTATAGACAGTAGTCTCATGAAAGTTACACTTAACTTCCAAATGAAATTCTATCACTCCTCTAACTCCATTTAAGATTCTACGTTAGTTTTCCCTCCTGAACGTTAAAGGAAGCCTGGGTGTCAAATGTTTCAGCGGTTGCATTACATTCGTCTAAACAGCCCCTAAAGCTCCTCTTAAGTGTTTTAGCTACAGTGCGATCCAAAACACCTAATCTACAAGACGACATGTGACTTCCCTTCGTCAGAACACCTATGATCCTTTTTTAAAGTTTGGGTAATATTTCATGGATTTGTCTTGGTGGTAAATGGATTGCTTTGTAGCATTAGTTAGACTAAACTTGCTTTAAACTAAACCTGTGGCATTATTACTGTTACAGATCTGACTTGTCGTTGGTGTTTGGACGTCAGGAGCTGAACCATCCATAATTCTCCTTTTCGTAATGTCCACATTTTCTGTAGGAGACATACCGTACGTGGACTGCAGGCAGGACAGTCCAACACACATAGTCGCACATGGAATAACAGTGAAGTCACATTGAAGTAGCTGTTCCTCTTGGGACTTTATCGCAGCACATGTATCTCTATGATTCCAATATATGGTTTCACATTGATGACACCTTCACATATGTGTTTTAGCCATCCCATGGGCACTATTGAACCCCAAAACCATCACAGATGCTATTTTTGCATGTTGTAGATGGTGTTTTGCCATTTTGGAACGGAGATTCTTGTGTGTTCCCAGAAAACAACATGAAATGTTAATTTGTCTGACCCTAACACATATTTCTATTATCTTTTGGTCCATCTGAGAAGAACTCAGACCCAGAAAAATCTGCACCGTGTTTTCACTGAACTGATATAAGGCTTCCTCTTTGTGTAGCACAGTTTCTATTGTCTCAAATAGCAGATTTCTACAGTACTACTGGACCCCTGCGGCAACAGTCACCACCGTAACATGACAGATATTCATGAAATGTTGTCTGAGGGTCAAAGGTCACACACACTGGCCTTTACACACTGTGATTTACCCAGACTCTGTAGATCTTTTCACAATGTTACGTAACATAGATGGCCACAGATCACAAATCATTCACAACAGTGCAGTGAGAATTCTTTTTTTTTTTAATGCAATTTGGCACAAAGTGTTGAGCTATGACCCATCCTTGTGAAGGCTAATGCTTTGTGCAAACTAATTTCTTTCTTTTTCTGTCCACACACATCCTTTGTTTTAGAAAATATCTCTGGACACATAAGAATGACAACAAATGCTCAGACAAACCATCATGTCTGGTTTGAACACTTCAGACCTTCAGATAATATTGTACATAGCAAACCTGGAGGCTTATGTCTGTCATGAAGTGGACCAGCAAGGTCAAGTTATGCTATAACTTTAAATTAACTTAAAATGTTGATTTGGCTTTTCAAAGTGCACGCATTGTATTTTATACATATGCCACCGTAGCACTAGTTCATGTATTCATCTCTATGTGTCATTGCTGACTGTGATCTACTGCAGGAAGTACACTAACTTTGACTCCTATGTATCCCATATTCAATGTTTACATGCTCACTACACAAAGCAACAACAGACATACAAGATTTAGTGTGTGATGCCATTCTTTTCTAATCTCTTGTTTTCTCCGTATAACCCAGAGTATAAAAAATCTTCAGAAGATGCTTTCAAAAAACTCAATCCACCAAGGACTTTTGGATGGTCAGAAAAAGAGAAAAAAAAATCATTTTACAAAACATATTAGTGTGGACAATGATGATCACCTCATCTTAACCTGCTAATGGTAAACTCTTACAGAACAATGTCACTTCTATACTCTATAAACTTTTTGTCTCTATCCATACTTTTTTGAGTACATTGCTGGATTCAAAATACAAGTTTGTTTATATTTACAAAATATAATTAAGTAGGTCTGTGAAAACATTGAAAATCTTTTCCTAGCATTTTTCAAAGCTTAGTTTTTAGTTTTCATAGCCTTTTAGAAAATGTCCTTTCCTGGAAAGGAGCTTTTGTAGACTGTGACAGCAATTTACTGCTTTATTCAATACAAACTGTAGGTTTAATTCATCCAATTCAAAATTCTAACTTGAAAAGATTTCAGATTCTATACTGTCAAAAATTCAGTGTTAGGTGCCTCAATCTATTGTGTGGTTGGATTAATAATGTATTAGAGTATGTGTAAACACTGAGGAATGAAGAAATAATTACAAACGGACTCTTTCCTTTTGTGGATTTAATACATGCAAAGAGAAACTTAATTTTATCACATTTATTGTACTGAAGTTGTACCACTTCAGTTCTTCCTTATTAACTTTCTCATTTGTCAGAAAGGCAAGTAAAAATCAAAACTTTGTCACGGTCCGGCAGTGCCGACAAACTAATTTAAACTTGTGAATAGCCTTGACTCTCAGTTCAACACAGTGTCAGCGACTCCACAGTCAACAATATTGCTATTTCTATCACAGGATTGGTCTTTTTTTGTCTTGGGCAACAAAACTCTGCCCTGACTGCAACCCAATCTAAACACACTGAGATATGTACACATGTAAACACAATCTGTTTCCTGTTAGATGATGAAGCTCTGGGGTCACATGATTAAAGCTCAGAGTAGTTAGTGAAGAAGCTCATGTAAATCAGCCCTTCTCCGCCTACTCCATCACATGAAACCAATGCTATTCTCTTTTCTAATGATTTGTATAATGGTAAAGTCAATACCCCCATGGATCCAATGCCACCGGTCCGGAAACTTTGTAAGACTAATAGCAACACAGAAGGCATTGCGCTTGAAGACACATACTTGCAGTGACAGAACAATTACTGAGCCTCATATATCACATGTCCAAAGTGATCAGGGGCAAGAGCCGAGTCAGAGCAGTGTCCAACACAACAAAAGCCGCCACATATT
The DNA here is from genome assembly GCA_029814465.1 of Ostorhinchus cyanosoma. Taxonomy (NCBI): domain Eukaryota; kingdom Metazoa; phylum Chordata; class Actinopteri; order Kurtiformes; family Apogonidae; genus Ostorhinchus; species Ostorhinchus cyanosoma. Next base: position 21,811,617 of record JAPTYQ010000023.1, read on the forward strand.
TCCTCCTTTTTCTTTTTGCTCCAAACTGACACACGATTCAGTCTCAACATGGTGCAAAACTTTTACAAGCGATACGATGAAAATGTCTTTTCAGTGAAGTAATCGCACATTTTTTGTGTGTGTTTGATTAAAGGGTTTTTTAAAGATTGTCAGCTGATGCTATCAATTATTTTCTGGTGAGGACTCAACTGTAACAGTACATTTTGGGTAGAAATAAATCAACTGTTACCTGTAATGTCTGTTCCTCTGTCTTCATCAGAGTCCTCCTCTTTCACGTCTGCTTTAACTTCGTCCTTCATCTCTGGTACGAAGAAGTCTGTCTGACGAGAGAGAGGCACCATGTAGTTGATGACTTCTGAGCTACAGATCTCAATAGTTGGGAATGCACAAAGCTTCCTCTCCTGTGAACAAAGAAGGAGAGAAAAAAGGACAAAGTGGACGGTTAAAGAACAGCAGATACTAAACATGTCTCATAAAAGTGGTGAAACCTTTATGGGAAAAAGGTGAGTGGATATAAGCAGACATTTATTCACGTAATTCTGAAAAACAAAGTGTTAAAATAAACTTGCTTTAAGATGATGATGAAAAATAAATCAAAAACAGAGCCACTTAAGGATTTTATTTATTATAAAGATTTCTCAGACATTTGATAAATGCAGAGAAACATTATTTCAGATACCTACTAACGATGTTCCTAGAAACCATTGACCGCTTCCGGTTGATATCAATGACATGATGATAAAATACTAGAATTATAAGACAAAAACACCTATCAGCCATTATGACAACTGTGTAGTAAAGTGGTATTAATATTGATTATTTCATTCCATTGAAACCTGCCAGTAGGTTGTATATATTGGGCAGCAAGTGAACATTTAGACCTTGAAGTTGATGTGTTACAAACATCAAAAAACGGACAAGAGCAGGGATCTGAGCAACTTTGACAAGGGAGAAATTGTGATGGTCAAATCATTGGGTCAGAGCACCCCCAGGTCATGTAATTCATTCTAGTGTAAAGTGGTTCCTATCTAACCTGGCCAGCCATCCGTCTTTTCTCAATGAGAAATCCATCTGGAATCGCAGGGCTTGAATCCAAATATGAAGGCGGGACTATCAGGCGCTGAGTAAACCAATGACAGTAAGACAGACGTGACGCTTTTGAAAGAGAAATTTAAGAATACAGGGTGTAATCTGTAATTCAATCCTTATTTTTGAATCAAATAACCAGCAACACTTATAAAGACATTTGCGAACTTGGAACTGACTTTGACTTGTGACAAAAAGAAGTCAGTGCATATGACACATTGTGAAACACCCGCCCCCGTAGACTTGTGATTGGTCCACCATAAAATAGATCTGGCATATTTCAAAGCAACTGGCCCGATTCCAGAATGTTTTCTCAGTATTGAATACACTGAGAAAACCAGATAGCTGGACTGGCTAGTTCCTACCAAAAATGGTGTAAAAACCAACAATTATATCTCAACCAATCCAGTGTCTATGAGAGCGGAACATTATTACCACCGGTCTAATATTGTGTAGGTTCCCCTTTTTCCACAAAACCATCTCTGACCTGAGGCCTTGACTCCGCCAGACCTCTGAAGGGGTGCTGTGGTATCTGACTAAGACGTTAGCAGCAGATCCCTTCCACAGATGATCAATAGACCTGAGACGTCCTTCCTTAGTCCATTTTTTGTCGGTACTAACCACTGCAGACCAGGAACAATCAACAAGACCTGCAGTTGTGGAGATGCTCTGACCCACTCATCACTGTTACAATATGGACCTTACATTGTTTATTTTGATGCGTCCAACACATCATCTTCAACGGCTAAATGCTAATTTGCTGACTAATATATCCAACCCAGTGAAAGGTACCATTGTAATGACAACATACAACTTGACAGTGTTACTATTGGAAATAACATATAATCTAATTCCTGGGTGTTTATTTCATTTCAAGTGCATTTGATTCATCAGAATTTCTGCTAAACTGAATTAAACAAACACTTGAGATTTCAGTCCATCTATCTTTATGATGATCACTCACAAATAGGTAATCTCTCTTGTGAAAGAATGAAAAAGAATCCATCGAGGCTCATCAAGATAACTTACTGCTTCTTGCACACTGACAGCTTTCACATAAAACTTGGAGTAAAAGACCATAATAAATAGCATAAAAGCATCAGAGCAGACAGCAGTGACAGACCTGATAACTGCTCCGTGACACGTCTTCGACCATCATCTGCTAAGACTTGACATGATAATATGATAAATGTAGATGTAAGTTCTCAGGCTGGCAGAACAGTCTCAAATTAGCAGAAAAATATCAGAGATGCTGTACGTAATTTTGAAATGTCTTCACTTTGCTGACATAACACTATGTCTTTGACACATGAATATGAATATATGCCCTCCCAAGTGAGTCCATTAAAGTTGCATTAACACCCACATCTTCGTGTCTACACTCGTGCTGTATAGTGGTGTGTGTAGAAACAGCAGAGTTTATAAATATTATACCATATTTTCTCTAAAGAGGACATTAGCCTTGCATAATTTTGCTTTATGCTTTCATATAGTTCTCAGGGGACTGCAGAGAAGTGAGCTCTCTGACGGGCCATCAGACTACAGCTGGAGGAGGCCTGGGTGGGCAGTACAGGCCAAGGTCCGCTCTGATCGGCTCAAAGTGACACATCAATGCTTTAGTGTAAGAGCCTGGGCTGAAATACGTTGCAAAATGTGTGAGACGATGGATTAAAGGTAAGCGCAACACGTCCCTCATGAAATTTTCCACGGCTATTCTCTTAATGCAGGGGTGTCAAACTCATTTTAGCTCAGGGGCCACATACCACCCAATGTGATCTCAAATCGGCAGAACCAGTACAATAATAGGCATAATAATTAATAAATAACAAGTGGTGCCTGGCACAACAAACCCCGCCCCTCGCACGTATTGTAGCTTATTTTGACATCCATCCAGCTGTCATCATGTTTATGCTTGTGCTGATGTCAGCATATCAATTGCCTCTATATAAGTAAATTGAAACAAAATTTATGTTTTTACAGACATTTGAAAATTCGTCCATTACAAGTCCTTTTTTTTTTAAAAGATTTTAAAAATTCATAAAAAATTTAAACTTTGACCTACTGTTCTCAAAATGTAATGAGATCTATTCTGGGTCGCTGAAAATCTATAAACCAAATTTGGGATGAATTCAACCAATAGTTTTGCTGCTAGAGTGTTCACAAAGAGACAAACAAAGAAACAAAGGGAACCAAAAACAGTACCCCTTGCCTCCCCTTCAGGGGGCGGGGTAATAATAATCAAGTCAATCAAATCAAAAGCAACTTCAACAATATTACTTCTCAGTGTATTATTAACACAATTTACAGATCACACTGGATCTTATTGTATAGGCTATATTGTTAAAAACTGCACTTAAGACATTTCTTAGGATATTGCAGGTTGTTCATATTTGTGCAGTTTATTCACATTTTAGTGTGAAAGGATAGTAAATGTAAATATTTTCATAATGTAACTGTACTTTTTTCACATTTAACCAAGCGGAGCATTTGGAGTTGTCATTAGCTATAGGCTATTATGTTATTATGTCACTTGAGACACATTGGCCTGTATTTGACCCCTGAACTAAAATAAACTCAATGCCCTTCATGTTTAATGTCTTCAGTGTAATTTTTGCACTTCTTACATTTATCCCCTGGGTCAGATTGACCCTTTGGCCGTCCCAGTTAGGGCCACTGGCCATATGTTTGACACCCCTACTCTAATGTGTTTATTTCTGGGTGGATTCAGGGTGGTATTTGGGCTTTATTCCATTTACTTTAAAGGCAGTTTCTTGACCAGTCATATCATGTCATAAATAAGTTTTCTTCAAAACACATCAACAAAAAAAAAAAAAATCACAGGAAACATTAGAGACTCCATTCTGTAATATTATATGACATATAGTGAAGATATTCTTCATTCATAATCAAAAATGGTTTACTATGACATCCTATTTCCTCCATCAATCAAACATGTGGACTCTAAACATGCAAGTATTGTTCATTTCTAAAGTTAATTTGCTAGATACATTAACCGTCTTTGTGCACTGACTACTTCAGACGTTGGGGTGGCTTTAGCTCAGGAGCCAGAGCAGTTTGCTACATACAAACCAGAGGAGTGGGGTTCGATCTCTGGCTCCTGTCCACATGTCAAAGAGTCCAGGGACAGTGAAGCCTGTCTTTGTGTGAACGGGTCAATGATACACACTATAAAGCTGGTTGGGCCCAATAAAAAAAACAGTCTATCAGATCATAATCACTTGGTGAGCTCCTGCAGCAGATGAATATGAGAAAATCTTCAAAGTGTCAAATCCTGCAAAAATCTATAATATATGTTTGTTTTTTTCCAAACAATATCCAGTTTTATGAGCCTAACATTGCTTCCATGTCCATAGTGACACATCTTCATTTGGCATTTGATTAACTTTATTTTTGAGAATAAAATGCCATTTACCTGTCAGAAAAGGCATTTTATATAGATGCTACCTGTTCCTGTAAACCTCTTGACTGTAAAGTGCTGCATTTTTCTGTCGCTTTTCCTGTGTGACAAGTGGCAAGTCTTAAGGTTTAATTTAAATAAAGCTGCTTCGGGATAAATAGTACTTCTGTGCTTTCTTGTTTGGGGTCTCTTGTGGTCTTCCTTTCAAACAGTACCCCACATGATGGATCACAGCCTTTACACTACACAATATAAGTCCCTTAATTTGAATTTTTATGCTCACATACTGGTCGACACCTAGCTGTGTACGTTCTCAGAATTTAATAAGTGAGATGTTCAGAGTTTGCATGTTGCCATGGTTGTGCTATAAAAAGACCCAATCTGAGCTTTGTGGAGAGGACAAGAAACATGTTGGATGGTCCAACAGCAGTCACCTGACTCATTTTCCTCTGGGTCAGGGTGATCTGGGCTGATTGATTGGTTTTAATCTTATCCTCTATCTATAAAATAAGACTGTACGAGCTGGTATGAATCACCTGGCTGCTACACAGAGGAGCTCCAGCCCCAGGGCTCCCTATGCAAATGAGTACCCATCTCCTTGAACCTACTCCGATAATGAGCAGGCGAATCGAGACAAAGACAGTTCACTATACTGTAGACACACACATACACAGACACA
>JAPTYQ010000023.1:21818785-21851364 GCA_029814465.1 Ostorhinchus cyanosoma
GACCTGGTAGCTTTGAAGGGTTTGTCTATCAAATGCTATATAGTGTATTTAAATGAATGTAAGGTTGGGGAATAGAATTAAAAAAAAAAAAAAAAAGCTAACCACATAAACATTGTTGATTTACTCTGACTAAGCAAATAAGACTGTGAATATTCCCAGATTTAATGCAGATTTAATGAACATTTAATGATTTTATTGGCAAAAAGAAGGGAGAAATCTGAATATATATTAAACGTTCGTCTTTTAATCATGTGCAATCAGAAAATTCCTACAAAACACAGACAAAATAAAGGCTCATTCAATCCTCTAGAGTCCATGAAATTGAATTGAAATATGAAATCTCTTGAGCTTTGTGGTAAAACATTATTCAAGAGTCAGTATTTCTTAAATAAGGCCCACAGGAGGAAACTTACTATGTAAAAATCAGGCCATTTCTTCCAAGATCTGAAGAACGGTGGTCAAATAAGAATATTCATAGGCGCTTGTAGCAGGATGGAATTTCAACCCTTTTAATCGCAGGTTTGCAGCTCGGCTCCATGTTTCTGTTGGTATCATGTGACGGAGCGTATCTGTGCTCTACAACTTGGGCCGCTTATTTTTGTTCATCCTCTAGATTTGCACATGCAGCTTTCTCAACCAACATATAGGAACCAAAAAAAACCCAAAAAACGTACATTTGCAATGAGGTGCAAAGATTTCTGGAGCAGTCTTTGGACTGTACATGTGACATATTGGAAATAAAAATGATGGACTTCGCTGCAGATCTGTGGTAAGGTATGATTACATAGGATATTAAATATTCTGACAGATGGGTATAGTGGTTTGACCGACCCCAAAAATATATATCTGAGTTAAGATTTTCCAAGAGTGTGGAAAGTCACTGAAAAACTCAGTTTTGATGAATTAGTGTTAAACTATCTATCAAATTTAGTTAAATTTCAAGACTGATAAAAAAAGTATAGTTTTCCTCATAGTTCTCTACAGTATTCCAACACAAGAATACTTTTTATGTTTTGGTTTTTTTTTCTCTTAGATTTGGAGCATTATTTTGTCTCTGAGTAATGGAAAGGTCAAAGGTTACTAATGAACAAGACTGTAAACCTCAAGCTGTACCAGAAATTGACATATTACCTTTGTTGGAAAAACAAGCACTTATTTCCCACTAAAAGCAGTATTACAACTACTACCCACGAAGCTTCAGAGGAATAATGCAGACGTAATTGCACCAATTTCAATGAGTCTGAATAATTATAAACCTTTTCAGATGTCAAAACTCAGTCAGTGTATTGTAAAAGCCAAGTACAATAAGTAAACCAGACAGAAAAGGTAAAGGAAAAGGATGAGTTGCACAAGTATTGTATGGAGGAAGAATTCTTTCATTCTCTCTGCCTATTACTAGTGTCTGTTTAAGGAAGAAATTCAAGCAGCTAAAGGCACCTTTTTCATCCATAATTGCTAAGTTCAACTGTGATGTAAGTGGTGTTGAGCTAAAAAAGGAATCATTAGGATGACTTTATGACCTGAATGCAGTGGTTCATGTGAGTGTGTGTTTGAAGGATGTACAGAGGGATGCAGAAACAGACAAATATAGTAGAGGTTCTCGTGGGACTTAGTGGTATCTTTGACCTCTATGAAAGCTGAGTACAGAGCATCCCGCCTCCAATAGAAACACTAATAAAAGGAAAGTAAACATATATAATATAGTACTCCTGGAGCTTGGTGTTACTGCATCACTTAACTAACTCTGACACAGAAACATGGCCACTTCATATCTGGATCTAAAACAGTAAGAACGTTTCAGCTACTACATGGATAATACTGACAGAAACAAAATTACACCTCCAGAACACCCATTTGTTTGCTTATCACACTCTAGATAAGATTTTTTTTTCTTTTCATGCCTCATCTCACTGTCTGTTCTGGCTGCTGGCCAGAAAAGGAGACTCTCCTGGAGAATCTCACTCCGAAGAAGCCAGCTTTCTCACAAAGGCGAGGTGCAAATGAGAAGAGGTCTGTCTGGAGATCGACCCAGACCGAGGGGACATTTTTACATCCCTGTGTTCTGTGTTTTCAGAGGTGCACTGAAAATACGCCGGGTTGGTCAGGGGAACGGATAAAACTTTTTATGCTGAGGTGCAGATTTTCCACCATGTACTCTTTACTTTCCTAAAGGTCAATCAGTTTCTGTTTTTTTTTTTGTTCCTGAAAAGCAGTAGCCAGAAGTACTAGATTTACTTTGCCATCAAACCCAGATATTTCCACTACACACCAAGATTTAACTGGAGAAACATTTCCAGTGATCTTTTCAAATTATTCAAGTTTTACTCTCTGTCATAACAAGAACTTTCTTTTCACATATTTCTTCACTATTATCAACCACACACAGAGAGATTCATGCCTCTAACACAAAGCTCAAATTTCACATAGACCAAAAAAAACAACAAGTAGAAGCTTTTACATCTTTCAGTCCTGTCCTGTTGTGTCTCTTTGTCAAGACATAAAACACAGTTGGACACAGCAAAATCAAAGGACTTCCCTAAGAGACTACACTGAGAAATCCAGGCAATTACTTTGTCAGGTAGATGAAGGGAAATTACGACACTTCATCACCATCCTGGTGATGCAGGTGACATTTACAAGAGAAGCTTTAAATGAAAAATAAAGTGGATGCGAGACTGGACTTTTATTTAAAGAGAAGAGGGCAGAACAAGGCTGTAATTACAAACCCTGGCTTACATTTATGCAATCACAGATTTCACTGTCACAATGTGAGACAAGAAACCTCCATGTCTGTCAGTCACCATGGTCAATAATAAGGTATAAATGCATGATTATTCCCTTCTTTCCACTAAATGTCTTGCATCCATACGTATACTGTATCTCTCTGCTGACTGTCTAAAGCAGAGCCTGCACCCATTCTTTAACTCAAGGTCGAGGGTTATAAATTGATCAGGAAACTGAGTTACTGCTCCGACACAAAGAGTTGGTTCCCATGATGGTTCACATGGGAAACCCTCTGTTCCAGACTTTACAATAAATGAATTCAACATTAAACAAATATTTATATACTATGTGTCAAAATTTACTCTCTGGCTCATTAACTCACAATTTAAGGGATTACACTCTCCATCACATGAGTAATTGTGAAAAGGCATGAAAGTCCTTGTGTTCTTGCACATCAAATGACAACTTTTACTGTTTGTGAAAACAGATAAACTCAACAATAAAAAAAACTCTACAATATCATGGTCAACACTGGCATTCCCAGGGAGAGCACAGGTACAATGTAACTCATAGCTTCTATAAGTGAGTGACTTGAACTAGGAAAGCTAATAAGTGACTGTCACATACATGACTAAACCCAATTTGTGACTCATAGTAGCCTCTGATGACAGATGACAGAAGAGTAAGAAAACACTTCCTTATTCCCACAATAAAAATGGCTTGACAGCTTGAATTTGGAATAATATGTTTGCTTTCATTGTACTGCTGGTATATTTCTTAGAATAGTGTTTATTGTGATTGCACATGTACCACAAATCTGAGAAGCCTGTAAAAGTCTCTATTAAATACCACAACAATACATAATAGTGTTATTAATTATGATTCCCATAAAGTATTTGGTTGATTGTTAAGCACTTGAAACACCCTCCCCTTCACAGAGGAAAATTTTTAACTTTCATGAGCTTAATATCATATGAGCACACTTCATGCATGAATTGTGCTGGTCTGTGAAGGTGAGATACTGAGCCGTGATTTTCTCTTGAACAATGCAAGTGCTACACAGTGAATGACTTTTATTGTAGGAGACGCCGTGCTGAAATGCGCATGGCTATTCCCGTTTGCACAGGTAATGTTATCTGAAACAAGTGGCTTTCCACTCTTTGAAACTGGCCATTCTGAAAAGATACTGATACGAAAACCTTTATAAATATCAAGTTCTGTTTAAAGTCCTTTGAAATGAAAGAACAAACAGATTTTTCACACATGACAAATCATTTGTCAATCTAGGACGCATCCATCAGACAAGAGGTTGGGACACAGGAGGACAGGTGTCAACACAAACAGATCTGATTGAAAGCAATAGTTGACAGTTCTTTTATACTTCTTGTGCTGGAAATACTTCTCTGGATGAGAAGTCAATGAGAGTTTCAAACAAAGCAGACACTAGGGACAGACTAAATTAATGGCTATGAATTTTTAGTTTTTTACAGATTATCAATATTATCATATCCGATGAAGCAAGAGCACTAATGCAGCCACTTTTGTCTACGCTTTTTACAGAACTATCTGATCATGAGCAACAGCCACTCAATACTAACAAGAGAAAAGAATGTTTATTTATTGACTAAAAGGCTTATATACTCTGCAAGAATAGACAAACGTGTTTTTTTTTTTCTTGAGGTGAAAAGAAAAAAAAGAAACTTAGCACTGGCCAGGACATTTCATACTTCATAAGAAACTCGAGTACAAAATTTCTGGAAGGTCGTCCGCTTTTCTGCATTAACCATGTCCACTTCAAATTTCTGACCAATCACACAATCGTTTTTGGGCATCACATGAGAAAAAGTGCTGCCCGGATGATGTGTTGAGAGCGCTATTTTTTTCTCGAGAGGGCTGCATGATAAAAAAAAAAAGAAGACGTCAGCCCTGAAAGAGAGAATAAATGTGTCTGTTCTTGTAGAGTATGTCATAACCTTAATACGTACATTTAAAATTCCTTCAGTTTAATGCAAAACCAGATTACTGAATTGTGCATTATTTCAGTGAAGGCCTATCCAAGGGTGTTTTTTTTTCACTTAAAAAGGTTGCTGAGAAACTACTGATCCTTCAATGGAAAAGCCTGTTGTCTTGCCAACAAGAAAGTGTCTGTGATGGCTCAAGGCTGAGATTTGGCTGAAGAACAATAGTGAAGAATAATGACAGGGATGACCATTCAACCCTGTGTTCACAGTAACAGCCTACAACAAGCTTAAGCCCCACGGCAAGATGGACAAAGACTTAGGCCAGTAGCTAAGGGTGTACACAGCTTCATTGCATTGGTCATATATACGGAACATGCACACACATACAGGGACTCACACAGACATATGGACGCACACACACACACGTCTATTTATAGATGGGTGATTTCACACCCTGATCCCCAGGAACACAAAGAGGAAAATTAATACAAAAGCTGGTCGACTCATGGTGACAATTGGTGACAGTCCCCTGAGTTCTCTCCATCCCCTACTTACTCTGTTTACTCCCACTGCACTATTACAGCGACACAGCCCACCCCCTCACACCCACCATAACCTTCTCCTCCCTTTCAAATCTGCAGAAAGAGACAAACACTCTACTTCACACTTCTACAGAGGTGTTCAATTCAGAATGTCCCTCATGGTCACATACTTCCCCGGAGCACTGTATTTTTGGTTCTGCCAGCAAAGGGGCTATTTTCTGCCTCCGTCTCAGCAGGCCCACGTATCCTCCTTCCCCTTCTTCCTCCATACTCTGGTGGAAGTAGGAGAGATCTGAAGACTGAAAATGGCTTTGCTATCTACTGATGGGCTGTGAAGCTGTAAGAGTGGAAGGCAGGGCAATGGGTTTGCTGCAACCTCTCGATGCACCCAAGCAATCAATAAGTAGAAACACTTGATGAGCTACAAGTATAGTGACTCTGTCAGCAGCTGCCGTGGTCTCCAGAGGTCCTCCACAAATTGATCCTCTGAGTTGAGTAGAGGTGAGAGGCAATAAGAGCAGATAATCTCCCAACTCTGGATTATAATCTCCACTTGCTTCTCCTTTTTCATCACCTGGGAACTTTTAGTGGAAGAAAAAAGTAAGTGTAGAAATTACACAGTGTAGTGGTACTCCTTTCACAGACTATAACATAACACTATAATATTGAAAATAAAATTGTTTTAGTGTGTTAAAATATCTTTGTTGCATGGACAAACTAAGATGTTGATCTTTTTGAATCTAGTCATTTGTTATTCGGCCATTACCTTGTTGATTTTTCAGAACTGGAAATTGCAGTATTTAGACAAAAGGGGCAGGGTGGTTGGAGCATGAGGTCATCTTTTGAACCTTGTTAACTACAACTACAGTGGAGCTGCCTGTCAGACAAAATTAGTTTTATTAAATAAACACAGAGCCAAAATTGGAGTGTTGACATATGAGAGCTGAACATTTCCTTAAGAATCATTTTAATCCAATCTGAGCTCCAGTGTTGGACTGTTAGAGTGTTAACGCAACTCTGTAGAGACTTTATTAAACAAAGATCTACCCACGCACCCAAACAGTGTTAATATTCCTGTGTAGAATTGATGAGCAGTGATTTAGGTAAACTCCTGCAGTGTTGAAGAGGTTTGTGGGTGGGGCTAAATCCATGCCCTGTAACTCCATGAGCAAAGTAGGGTGCAGGGTTCAGCATGATCCCTCTGTTAGCCTGATAAATATACATGAGATGATGATCTGAGTAAAATAGGGTGGAGGACGACAGAGCTTGTTGTATTAGTACTTCAAGATGCATCGGTTCATTTTATAGTCAAAGTCTTTCCCCTTTGATTACAATAGAGATATATTAAAAATGAGAACTTTAATCACATCTACCCTCTATCTTTCATGAGGTTATTTCATTAGTTGTGGTGCGTGTTTAGCACAATGAACAAATATGAGATCACAGCAACATTGACTTTAGACTTTGCCTTGAAAATTTCTTCATGTCATCCTTCAACACTTTCTGTCAAGCCTTTCCTGAGATATTGTACTTTTAACCATAACATGGATCAACATACTGTCACACCTTTCTATAATGATACACCATGGATGCATCTAGAAAGAGTAGATGAGATATCTTGAATTCTTATATTTAAGTCTATCATCCATAATCCAAATCAATAGCATAATTTTGACTCTTTCTGTTTGGAAAGCATATGTGAAGGAATGTGGTGAAAGGGTCTACTTTATCCCAAACTGTAATATTTTATAAACTGTAACTGCATAGTTTTGGTGTCTTACCTTACCAGGTAGTGACAGACAACAGAAAATAATGAATCAAAATCAGAAAATTGTAGTTTCACTGGTGTAAATCTTAAATCTCCTGGGTGACGGTCCTGTGTACAACCCATTCATCCACAACAACTTCCTCCATGTGTCATTTTTTTATTCTTCCTCACCAGGCTCCCTTAAGTCTTTTTGCTAGAAAGCCCCGAGGACGAACTTCTGCCTGAGAACAACTATGTCACAATGGGAATCAATGGTGGGTTCAAAATGAAGCCAATGCAGAACTGACAGCACCAACACTGGCTCCAAAATGGCCTGGTACCCAAAGACTGGCATTTAACTTCTCTCAAAAATGAATATGTCAACATTTTTTCCAAGTCATTCAGGTCTCAGTTACCGTACTTTACTTGGACTCTTTAATAGATATGCAATGCGATGTAATCAAGAAAGCAGAAACAACTAAATGGATGATATTGCAAGGCAAATAAAGCAGAGAGTATTACAGATGCCAGTACAATCAGTAGTTTCACACAGATGCCAGTAGACATGAGAAAGGCCAGTTACCAAGGTTACCTGCCCCCAAAAGGCAAGGAAGCTTTCAGGAAGTGACAAGTATTCCCGCCCTGAGGAGTACATCAAAAAGCACGCATTCTAATGTTCTATATATGCAAATGCTTGGTGAAAGTATGGATATTGTATATGTAGTACATAGTATGGGATTTCATATGAATGGATGATCATTTACATCATATTTAATAAATTAGGCAACTAAAGAAAACAGGATGCTCAGTGAAGAGTTTCTGCAGAGCTCTACATACACTAATTAAAATTGCCAATAAAGCACTAGAAGATGGGGAAAAAAAAAAAGGTAGCTTGACATTAGCTTTGAGATTTATCTCTGAAAACTGTTTACAGAGAAAGCACACGGCCATTAGGAAAGCCTTTGGAGAAGTTTGCAGTCAATTAGTCCAGCCCATTAAAACTTGTAAATTCGGGGAACCACTACACGGCGAGGATATGGAAATACGTGAATATGAATTATAATTTATTTTAAACAGGCAGACAGATTCCCCTCTCTAATTGAGATCTTAATCTGAGAGTCTAATGTTAGAGATATTCACATCTGTATTGTAATGAGATACAATTAGGAGGAGGAGATGTGGACAGTGGCTGGAAGATGAGACAGACTGGACTATCCATTCTTCTCTCCTGCAGGCTTCTCATGTACAGAGTATCTGAAATATATGCCACATAATAAATTTCAACACACCCCTGCAGTCTTTTTGCACTAGCAAAGCTGGAGGCAAGTGTAGCCAAGAAATTATTAGTGAATCATTTCTGACCTGTCAAGTGAAGAGGGTTTAATTCTACGGAAGTGGCATTTTGTTAAGTTTCAGCAGTTTAATGAAGCTCCACCAAAACACAAAACCCAGAGCAGATCATTAGAGTTGTGTCCCTGTCAGGCGCAGCCAATCAATTTACAGACATAATTAAAAGTTACGAAAGGCAGCAGCAGAATAAGTCCTAAGATAGAAAAGGTTGTGATTAATGCAGCAGCGATGTGATTAATGTAGCAGTAATGAGATCTGTCTACTGTTTGGGTAGATTTGGCCAAAAAATGAAATGACACAGGCGAGTAAAAGAGCGTTGTGTCAAATAGGTGAAATAAAGGGAGATGAAAAACATTCCACACATCCATCAAAAGCCATAATCAGCTAAGTAAAACAGAATTTTTTTGACTGGGTTTCACTTCATCTATTGTCCTTCAGCCAACCTGGCCTTGTAGCCCCAGAAATGAGCCATCAGGCATTCTACCACCTCTCTATGAATAAACCATAGGAACCCATCCTTGGCATTCACAAAGGAGCACAAAGCACACATGTGGCCATCGCACATAAACAGAATTCAATGTAACAAACAGGAAAATGACAAAAGAGTGTTAGTGACCTCCTTTTCAGCCCTTATCTCACCTCAAATGTTCACTGCTTTCAAATTTACTGTATACAACATTTGCTCGTTACAGTATTCAATTTGCTCATTTCTTTTGAGAACACAATGACATCAAACTGAATTTTCTGAACGTCTTTGTGTATCATTTTATGCCCACACACATTTCTCCATGATACAGTCTGACATATGTGGTATCCTTAGAAATCCTGGCTTCTACAGCCTAATTTAAAATAAAGTCATGTGGGTTTGAACAAGACAGCATGTATCTCCTCTAAAAGCTCTGTCACACACAGTGGTCTCAGCCCTTCCTCTGACATAGGAAAGGGTCTGTATTTCTGCTTTTACTTATTCTTCCACTCCAATCTGTATTGAAGAACTCCTGAATAGAGAACTAAGACCTTAAAATCCCTCTAAGCTCCACATGGCATCTCTTTAACTAGATAGCCTATAGAGCTGAATTATGGAATGGACTTATAAAACATTTCTGAAGCTCCACCAGGTTATGCTTTTCATAAAATAGCGCCACATTGACTTGAATATTTGTGTTGGCATCAAAGAAGAAAAATTTCAGTCATCCTATAACCAACACATGAAAGAACAGCAGAGATCAGGAGGTGTTAGATGAGGATTTCAGGACAGGTTGCATTTCCTTAAAATTCTTTAACAATTAAGCACAACACTTAAAACAAATGTTCTTCAGTGATCTATTCAGTGTTAAAGATATTAAAAAGTAGCTTAAATTAACAGTCAGTGCTTTAGCAAAAATGAATGGCTATTGTAAAAAAAAAAAGATTCACACTCAGAAGCAGAGTGGACATGAATGAGCATAAAAATGGAAAATAGCACATACAAAAATGCATATAATAACTCTGCCCCAAATCTAAAATAAGACTGACTCATAATGTAAGCTAGAGGTAAAACATTCAAAGAGATGTTAGAAACATGTTCCAAAAATCTCCTCCCTCCCCTGTACAGCATGACCAAGAAACTGATATGAACCAAAGTGACACACTTCAAAATATATAGTGCTCAAAGCAATAACCTTGTCAATAACTAATCACACTGAAGCTTAGGGGCTAAAAGGAGTTCAATTATGTTTGATGTTTTCAATTGACCCCTGTAAACTTACAACCAATAGATCATGGTGGTGAGCATGCTCGTTGGTCAGTGTGAGAAGGACACAAATAAAGAACTAAGAAAGTGGAGCTTATCTCTGACTAATGGCATGTTTTAAAGAGGTTTGCAGAGATAACAATTTGTTTTAGCATCCCGCCTCCCTCCCCAGAGACTGCCGAAAAACACAGGGAAGGGTGATGCGGTGTCAGCTCAAAGACAGAGGCTGTCGGGTAGGGGTTAAAGTCGCTATAGGCTCGTTCTGTCCACGGGCCGAGAGCCATGTTTAAACCACAGGCCACCTTCTATTAAAGCTCTGTCAGCATGGCACAACGGCAGACTAATGGTTACAATTAACAATCCCTTGTGCTGACAGAGCTCTGATCTGAATGCCCCCTCTGCGCTCTGCTGTGCCGATCCTGTCCTAATGACTGTGTTTTGGTGCACTGAAAGAAAAACCAAAATGTGAAGCAGGAAGGTAGAGGGCACATTTACAGAGAAAACAGAAAATTAAGTTCTGATAAAATAAAGGACTTGACTATTGAGTTTAGAAAAGCACTTGTGTGCAGTAATGTAATATGCTGCTGTGTCAAATTTATATGGGCTGAAATATGTGTCACCAGAAACTGAATGTGAATCATGAAAACTGAATCGGAATTGTAGAATTTGAAATTGAATTTATTAGTTTCAAATTTGAATAAAAATGAAACTGAATGTAAGATTATGATGTTGAATTCAGTTTCTCTGAAACTACATTTTACCCTCACTGAAAATTCAACTCGACATATTTTCACATTCAGTTCTCAGAATTCAAATTCAGTTTACTAGGTTTGATTGTCTGCAAAATCTGTCTGATCGAAGGATGCCTGGGAGACACTGCTGCGGTAAAAACTGTTCCAGTTACTCCCATGATTGACACAGCAAATGTAGAGACCTGGAGGTATATTATTTTGGGTTTCTGACTAGTTTATAATGCATTTACAATTCCCGCACTAACATACTAACACACCAGACCATCACTAAACTAGAATCGAACCCCTGTCACTTCACAGATTCATGGAACAAGAATGTAGGGACATTAGGGGGACTATAAAAACATAAGCGATGCTGTCTGGTGACTATGAAACAATGTTGATAGTATTTCACCATTACTATTCCCCTGATTACAACACGTAAACATTTCACTATCCACAGGCTGACCTTTTGACAGCACCAGTGTTTTCACAGTCATCAGGCTTGATCGACAGATCTTGAACCCAGTCACATAAAAACTGTTCATAGCTGTTAAATGGACTGCACTTATATAGCACTTTTCCACCTTCATGGTGCTCAAAGCACTTCACGAAGCCTCACATTCACCCATTCATGCACACACTTATACACCAGTAGGCAGCTGCTACCAGACCTACTGGAAGCAATTATGGGTTCAATGTCTTGCCCAAGGACACTTCAACACGTGGACAGTCAGAGCGAGGATTCAAACCACCGACCCTTCAATCATTGGACGACCTGCTCTACCTACTGAGCCACAGCTGCCCGTGGGACTTCAGGCTTTTGAATTCTTTCATTGTGTAGTAACTTATGCCAAAAACGAGATACAAACTAACTGCATGTAGGTACAGGGAGGCAGAGTCCAGACCCTGCACCAGTCAAACGCTGGTCAACACCAGTAGCTCATAGGGGTCTATATCCTTCATATCTCTGATCTTCAACAAATACCTTTGCTTAGCAGTTCCATTGAGCTTCTCTTGATAGGGACCCCTGTTTTATCTATTTTTTTTCATAAGTCTTGATTTATACGGCTCTTTCCTGCACATCTGCACTATGCTGTTGCCCATAGCTTGTAAGTTCAAAATGGCGCAGCCTTCCACATGTCATGTGATATGATGTATGTCCACTGGGTAGATAAAGAAAGAACAATCAAGCGCAGATACGCAGGACTCCTCTTCATCGAATCAGCATCTAAGTTTTTCAGCACATAACATATAGCATGTTTCCACTCCATGGAGCCAACGCAACTCAGATACCAGGTACTATTCCTGGAGATTGTTTCCATTACAGGACACTACCGACTTTAGGGTACCTGGTTGTCATAGTGATGCAACACGTTACTTCCATGTCATCTGCTCAGACAGTTGCTGATAAACTCGTTCGTTGTTGTCCTGTAAACCCTACTGTCATTGGATTGGCTCCATAGCAGTGCTCGCTAATGTTGCTAAGTACGTTGCTAACTATTAACTGTATAATTATAATAATAACCCAAGGCTAGATGGTAAAATACAGAAATATAGCGGTAAGTATCAACATTGTTCATTTGCGACAGCAATAATTTAAAACTTATGAATAACAATTTACTTATTTAATGCCAGACTCCACTCCTGTCACCTCCCGTTTCCGTTGTGGGATAATTTCCGTTAGAGCTTATTGTGTTGTGTCACGGTTACTTGTGTTGTGACTAATTGTGTTGTGGCTTTTGTGTTTCTGTGACACTTCTGAACCACCAAGCACTTCTTCTTCCATTTCCTTGACAACTACACACCGTTATTTGCTCAAAATTGTAGGTGCTGATTGGCCAAAGGGGAGTCCTCTGTATCTGCGCTCGACTGCTCTTCCTCAACTACCTGGATGTCTGTCACAGTAAATTTAATTTAAATTGTGAGAAGTCAATGTGAAAATACAGGGTTATTCAAAAAGAATGAACCAATTTCATGACGCATTGCTTCAGTTCTCAAGGATCATTCATGGAATGAGTCAGTGACCATTTGATAGAGGAGTTTTCCAAGTTTTGAATGGCTGCCACAAGGGCGCTTAACATTGAATAACAACAGAGATCAACTCAGTGGATCATGATAAACTGATACGCATCTGGGGGAATTCTCTTATTACACTGATGCCGTCCGTGCTGCAGGTGGAGGCCACATTGAACACTTGTAAGACAGGAAATAAAAGTTGATTGGGAGTAGATTACTTGTGACTTCTCTTGTGTTTTCTATTGCTTTTCTTTATCAAAATATTGCGTAGTGAATAATCCTGCATATAGAAATGAATTTTTAGTGAGGATGAAATATAGCTTCAGAGAAACTGAATTCAATTTCGTAGTTTTACATTCAGGTTCAAGTTTATTGGACTCAAGTTTGAAACTAATAAATTCAACTTTAAAAAATTATACAATTCAGATTCAGTTTTCATGATTCAAATTCAGTTTTTGGTAGCACATATTTCAGCCCATAAATTTAAGGAAAGTTTTTATTATATCATCAGAAAAGAAGATGCTGAAAAATATTAGAAGACAAAAATATCACAGAAACACAGAAACTTACATTAAGAAACATAGGTACTTGAGAATGAAACACAGTGCAGTGAAAATGTGTAGGAAAAGAAGTAACCAAGATCTTGCAAAAATAAATCTGAATAATATCTCTTTGTTAGATAATAGCCGGTTATTTAAGCGCTGCCGGAAAACTCCATGAAAAATTTGCATGCGTTTTGATGCTTCTGCTCCAGTATTTAGTAATTCAGCTTAACACTTGCATTAATATTGGCAATTAGATGCAGACAGGCCATCTGGAGGAGTGGGAGTTTTCCTGGTAGGCTGGTTCACCAGTGGGCTGGTGATGAGTCTAGCAGCACAACATTTTAAAAAAAGTGTGATGTTGTTTGATCCTTCATGAAGCTGACTGCTGGCTCCATACAGATGTGAGCCTGGCAGTATTTTAATGCTCAGGAGTCCATCTTTCTTCTCCTGCCAATTTCACTCCACCTCTCTGACATCCATCTGACAACAAAAAACTTTTTGTGTTGAGCTGTCCCTAATTTGCGCAAATTAAAAACATTATTCTGCCTTCAGGTGCCTCTCGGATATAAAGGTGATACAATATAAACTTGGGAGTCATTATGATTATTTATTTATAATGATGCAGAAGGATTTCTCAATTATGGACTAGAATACTAAACAAATATTACATCAAAACCAACTTTTATAGTCTCATATAGAGCACAGGAAGAGTACGTTTCTGTTTATGTGTTGAAAACCAAGGGCTCAATAATCAATGCTCCAACCTTGAGAAGTTTCTTTATTTAATATTTTTTCCCAGTGAGATACAGATTTTTTTTTTTTACACCTTGAAAACCGTTGCATTACAACTTACATTAAATGAATTTTAATTTCTATTAGCAATTTAAATACCAGTCTTGAATTCTTACTTACTGACAGATATGCTTCATATCATATATTAATAAATGTACGCTGAAATATGTATCTTACGAAGAAAATAAGCACATGCAACAAATTACAAGTTGATGCAAGGCTCCAAGAGAGAACAGATTTAATACTTTAAGACAAAACAAAAGATCCCTCTCGAGGCTGAGTTTTCAATTAAACTCAGAATCCTGATATTAGAGATAGAGAAACAATTTCACCTCGAGGTCTGTTCAGTAGTTCCTCATGTCAGACTCTCCATCATGTTGGAGATGATTTTTGTCTAATAATCAGACGCTATTGAGCAGCAGCTGAATGAACAAACCTCAAGTTCAAAGGTCTCTCTAATGAAGACACGTCTTAGTTCATCTAACGCTGCATACTTTTGTCATTTATACTTTCCAAACTCTTTCCATTTAAGAGCCTATCACCTTGCCCATGAGGCCACTTAAATTTGACCCCATCTGCGTCCCAAAGCCCATTCAATTTGGCCACACCTCACTGAACCTAAATTACTATTTAAATAGCTAAGAAAATCCTCAGCAGAAAAAGCTCCGTGTTAAAGCCAACTCCTCTATTAGCATGTCTATTTCTCTACCTTCCATCATTATTTCTGTCCATCAGTCCATAAAGTCTCTCCACCTCTGATAGGTACTCATTACCTCGGAGGAAAACTTTAACTTGGATTTGACCAAATCACGGTCACTCTAATAATTTACAAAGCGAACTCCTTATTTTATGCACTGGCTTTTGTGACACTAAAGCCGTACATCAAACACAAATTACTACTTTGTCATTTTTGACAATTAAGTTTTCACAAAGGCCAAAAATTTCCATAATATTACATTTACTCTAAATACAGATGATGCTAATTGTCATAACATTAATTAATCATAATACAGAGGTAGTCCTCGCTATTGCACTGAAGGGATGTGTGTTTGTCCATAAAGTACTGTGTTCCTGCAATTACATTTTCATTTTACATCTTCTACATTCCTCATTCCTAACTTGTCAACTAATGACTAATTGGATCATGGGGTCCCTCAGGAAACTTGGCAGGTCTAGATCAGCAGCTACATTGATTTCAGTCCAGATCAAACTGTATTAGCCCTGAGGGACTGACATAACACTGCTCAGGTCAAAACTAGAATAAGTATGAAAAGCATGTCTGAGGATTATCTTATTTAGTCCTCAAGGTTTTGGATATAGCAGCCAAATATGAGTGAATCAATAAATATTCTAAGTCTGCTGGGCCATAAAGTGCATGAAGTTATTGCTTCATAGAAAACTATTTCAAATAAAATAAGCAACAACATTGCACAGTTTAACTGTAGCACTTCAGAAAGAAAGACAGAAAATGGATGGCAACACAAGAGAAGCAGGAGCCTGTCAGGTACAGTTTTTATGATTTTCCACAAGGGATGACGGGAACATGGATGATGGAAATGTCAACGCTCACTGCTTCTCTCAGTAAAACACAAGACGCTGACTTCAGCTTGACAGTCTTCTTTAACAGAGCGTGTGGCAAAGAAAACTGAAGTGATCAGCAGCTCTCCCAGACAACCCACGACATGATATGGTGTGAATGACAGCAGGTCACAAGCACATGTTCACAAAAAAACATAAGTAGTTACAAGTGCAAAATGAGACGAAGCTCTACTGAAGTCTCTTTGAATGAAAACTTCTTGTGTACACTATCAGCACAAAGAAATGTCAGTGCAGTTAATGAGGAGGCTGTCAGGAGCACTATTGCATTCAGCAATATATGTCAGAGCAGGTCAAAAACAAGAGGAGGAAAATTGGAGGAACAAGAACTGTTGAGAATTGAAAACTTTTACAGTTCAGGTAGTGCAACACTTCAGGAACTTATTAGAGCTGGGGAGGTACAAAGATCTATCAGTGTTAGTCTGTCCATTACAACAGTTCTTAAGCTGCAGGATTTCCTCAACCATCCTGAACCTGGTCTTCTCACTGGGCTGAGACCGGTAGGTACTGTCAACTGTCTGCCAACTGCCAGTGATGTGGTTGAGTCAGTTGTGTTTTACCTCTGCTCTGGGCAGCTGACTTAACGGAGCTTGTTGCTAGGGCAACCGTCTCTGCCAAAGATCCCCCTCTCTCTTTTCCATGGAGACCGGATACTTTGATAATCTGAGGGATTGCAGAAGACGTGGGGGGAGTGTGGAGTGGCTGCCAAATGTCTTTTGAAGCACAGGAGTTTTCTCAAAAGAACAAAATGAGAAATAAAGAAGGAATGCCACCAGTGAAACTGTGTGTTTTGGAGATGTCCGTTTCTGTCACTTGCTTTTTGGAAAAAAATGTCTTAGTTTAAACCTCACAATGCTTTATAGCTACACTAATGATGCATTAAATGTTACTGATATAATTTATCCATTGTTGCAAACCACAGTGCAGTTATCTGGAAAGTAAACTACAATGCAAAATTATTCATTTGAACTAAAAAAAAAACTGAACACATAAAGAAGACAGGTTGTTAAATAAAAATCTTGGACGCTTTAATTGTCTATTGTTGTAGGAGCTGACAGTATGGAGGTGGATAAATGTTACTGATCTCACGTTTTACGACATCTTTATAAAATCTAAAATAAATCTCACAAAAACTTGAAAATTGCCACTGAAAAGTGACACTGACCTCCTTGTCATCTCCATTTATCTATTTGACCTGCCTGATATGCAGGAAAAAGGTTTCTTTGTTGAAAAAGAAGAGCCCAGGCGCAGGTTAATAAATGATTCTGAGGAAATGTTAATACACCAGGGTCAACCATTCAATCAATATCATACATTTTGAAGGTCATTATATAGATAAATAGTCCCAGAGGGAGACTTGTTTTCATAAGTCTCTTCACACCATTGAGGCAGAAGCATCACAACATATAATGTTAAATCCCCAACTCCAACCCGTGTACATGAATACAAATGATCAGCGCTATCGTTATTTTTGTTCAGAGCTGAAACGGCAGATGGGACGAAACTTGTGCCAAAGCGAGCAGTGTGAAAAGTGGATTCAGGGGGTGATCGGTGTCATCAGAATGCCAAATGTTTGATGATTAGGTTGTTCTTTTTAAACTCAAAGAGTGTTGTGTTCCTTAAGCGAAGAGCAGATACCTTTTGGATGCTGTTATGAAATGGCTGTGGTCTGTTCTACATTATTCACTGAACCATTAGACAGAAATATTCTTATTTCTAATAGTTTCCATCTTCAGTCTCTCAAAAAAGGTTTGCCCTTGAGTCAGCTGCATCATGTTAATAGGATTTGTGACAGATTTTAAATATGTCAGTGAGATGATGAAACATTTTGAAGATGATTCACCAGCCTGGTTTACTTCTGCCAACGGAAAGCAGATTCTTTAAGATCAAAAACGCACATTAAACAAGGCAACTCCAATGCATAACCGGGTACACGTTCCAAACCAATCTGTTTTCAATAGATAATTAATCTTGAAGAGACTTGTCCATAGTGATACTTCAAGAACAAACAAATATTTCCTCCATCATCTTCTTCAGTTTTATATCTTTAGAAAACTCATTCTCATTGTAAAACCATCTCATTGCAACTCCTGCAGACACACTATTCTTATAGACCTTTAGTACAGAAGAGGCTAAAATTAAATGTGTCTTTAAAAATATTTAGGATCGCTATACAGAGGAACTCTTCGGAGAAATACAAGAAAATGCCAAAAAGCCACAAGGCATTATTTAAGAAATTAAATTCAAGCACTTAGTAAATATTGAGCAAAAATACTTGAATTTCTACATCAGGGCACAGCGCCAAGTTAAATGGACAACATAGAGTCCAGCTCCCCATGGGCAGAGAAAAGAGAAAATGAGCATATATGCAAATAAGTCGGGGAAAGGAGAAAATGTACATTTGTTCCGTGTTCTCCACATAAAACAGAGAGGCAATTTATCTTCATTTTCAGCCGAATATGAAAAGTTCCCCAGACATGAAAATATGGAGAACAATAAGCTGCCAACGAGTCTCAGGGGACGGTGGATCCATATGAAAGTATTCCTCATAGCTGAGGCTGTGCTTGTGACAGGAGAGAGATGAATGAAGGCGCACTAGATTGTTCTGTTCTCTTCTGTGGCAGAGTAATGCCGTTATGCCATGTTATTAATGTACAGCAAACAGGGAGCATCGTGGATTGGCAATCATCATGTGATTAAAAGTGCCAGATGCGTTGACAGGAAATACAAACTGAATACCTGCTGCACACTCATCTACATTGTGTGAATATATTAGAAATTTGACTTTACATTCTTTGTGTAAGTGTACTAAGAGTGTCCTATTTATAGCGATGTCCTTCCAATTACCAGACACGTGCAAGAGCAAAGCAATCCACCCACACATATGCACACAAACACACAAGTATAATTCATTCCTCTCTATGATACTATCTTTTTTTCCCATTTTGTGACTCATCAAGCTGCAGAATGTGGGAAAACAGACCTGTGACCATATACTGTATAATGTACATAAAGTATACAGACCACAGACGAATCAATATTCATATACTATGAAGTAACTCTGGCTACAAAAACATCTGTCAGGAGCAATTGGTCACAATAATGTTTTTTCCATAAAGGCCATGAAGAGATCCCTCTCTGGTGTGACTCCAGTGTTCAACAGTAGGGAACACACTCAGCAGTACTAAAAACAACTTCAGTAAAATCAAGTGGGCAAACTGCAAACTTTCAGGCTTTCCTCCAAAAATTGTTTGTGCTTCTCTTTATCTGAAAGACTTAACCATCAGAAGATGCTCACTTGAGCTGACTCTTAACGGCTCTTTTGCCTCTGCTGAACTCTCTACAAAAGGGATTTTGTTCTGTTATGTTGGAGTTACGTTGGGAGTTGTCTTTGGGAGAATAAATTGGAGTCACACAAGATATTGCACAGTTTGCTATGTAAGAAAAATGCCAACTTATCTTTTAGTTGCTATACTGCTGATCTGAGCCACATAGACCCGAACCTATTGTATCTTATCCACTTGGTTTCACATCCATCTTTGCTGTCACCGTTTCATCTGCAGATCCTTCAGATTTGATCCCAGTAGGTGAACTATTTGCCATAGGTCTAAAATAAATATCCACAAGGAAGCCCAGAGAGCAGCTGGCCATCTATTGCTTGTGGCCTACAAGGCAATACATGCTCTTCACTCCCCTGCACTCTTCATTGCACTTGGGTGCATCCCATCACCTCCTGCTGTCCTGCTCAGCAAACCGCTCAGCGCCATGAAGATGTTTACGGTATTTCACACCCTCCCCTGCTCTGCCTCATCCCTCTGAGCGACAGCTTCCTGAATGCCATTAATAAATTGAGGCACCCTGTTAGCTGTCTTCACTTCACTTCACACTGGAACTGCATTTTAGAATGGTCAGAAGGGTAGGTTTGTCTGAAGCATTTCATCAACTAGGAAATAACTGCAGTGTAGCCCAAGTCTGTTTATTGCATTGCTGCAGTAACAGTTCCGAGGGGCGTATAAGTAATGCATTCAGTTGTATTACATCAGTTGTGTGAAGGGCTTTAGTTGTATTATGACTGAATGGTCAACAGGAAGAAAATATAACAGAGCATTAGGGGTATATTACAGTTTATTTTTTTATTTTGCATTATAAGAATGAAGTCAAAATGTTAAGAATAATGTCAAAATCTCAAGAACACAGCTAAAATACTACTTACAGAATCAAGTCAAATATTTTTAGCGATGCTCGTATTTTATTCATTTATTTTTGGTCAGAAACAACAGATACATTTAATGAAATTAACTGAAATGAACTGTCTCTGCCGCAGGTGTTTTTCTGTTGTTATTCATATTCTTACAAATGCTTGTTTCTGTTAATTATGCACTAATATATCGGCCCAGCATCAGTATCAATCAATATCGACCATGCTGCTTAACAATGGTGCCTCTGCAAATGAGACATTAAAACATTCACCAAGGGCCGTGTCTGATGTTTTTCTGTTGTGTTATTTTAAAAGGTTGTTTCACACATTTGCCTGATTGAATTTGCTCTTATTCCGTGTAATTTCAATTGAATGAAAATCAGAAAAGGACTATGAAATCCAAGTTATTTTTTCAAATAAATATAATACAGATTTCTTTTTATCCCTGGGAGTTAATAACACCAAAATAAAACAAAGAAACAAAAGAAAATCAGTATTGTGCTGGCCTAGAATTTCCCAGTAGATGCATCCCAGTCTTCTCTTTCTAACCTCTAAAACACAATATTATTTTTTAACATTCAGCTTTATTCTTAAACTGGTGAATTAAAAAAAAATCTTCACCGCGGTTGAACTCCTTTGTAAGAAATCAGCCACAAGATCTTAACTTTTCTCTGATTTTAAGGGTGAGTCTGTCCTAGAAACTGCACCAGGACTCAGTGCACACTAAGTTTCTACAAGTTCACTCACTCTTCTTTTACTACACTGCAAACAGTCGATCATCCATGTTTCTGAAAGGCTACTGCTGGCAGACATCTTTAAACTGTGTCAATTTATATTCATTGCACTCCCACATACAATTCCTGCAGTGTGTATGTGAGTGGGCACTTACTTTATAGGTGGTGCACCCAATGAGAAAACATCAATTTTAATCATTTGACTCTCAGGGGGCTCACAGGGCTGTTTGGCTCAGCCTCACACTTTGACATCCTTTCTATGTAACATTAACCTTTTCTCCTGTTCTTAATGTTTCCAGCCCCTGTGGACAAACAAGAAAATTAGAGAGGGCAGGGGAGGGGAGGACAGGCCAATGCAGAGACACTTGGAAGATCCACAAGGAAAGTGAAGCGGGATGTGCTTTAGACTGCTGATCCATAACCTGTGGCATGCTGCATGTTAAAATACCACATCCGCCCCCTCCACCCCACCCCCCTCCGATGAAAGCCCGCCCCCTCTCCCTCTTCTAAATGATTAAACATGAATACAAGGAAAGAGTGCCACTTAAAGGAACATTACAGCATTTTTCTTCTTCTTATATAGTTATCCTTAGTTTGATTCCTGTTGCATCTTTGTATATTTGTACCCACTATTTTAGACATAAATCTAATACCAAAACAAATTTCAGTCATATGAAGAATACTTAATGTGCTGCAAATGACCAAACAATACAAGTCATTGAGCTTCCATCTATTCTTTGCCAAATGGTTACAGACAATGCTAATGATGATCATGATTGTGCATCTAAAACTATCCTGTTTTCTACATTTAGCATACACCATCTTATTAGGCCATCCACAAAACATTATCCTTTTTGCATAACACAGAATTGATAATTAGCTACAGTATGTGCTAGCTTTAATTTAGGTTTGAAAATTATCAATAAGCATGTTTTCAAGATCAAAAGGAGACACAGGTGTAAAACAGTCCAAAGTGCTGCTGCTACTGCTATAAATCACCAAAGTAGCATAGCAAAGAAAGTATCATTTAAGGTGGCCACACGTGCCAGAAATATGAAACCTGCATGAGCTAGAAAAAAGGTACTTACTTAACAACCATACAAAGCCAAAGAAGCATCCCAAAGCCAAATCCATACTTATACTAAACAAAAACAAATACAGCATAGTGTGTAGGATACTGCATAGTGGAATGTAGGTGTTGCTTTATTCAGCACCAGTTTAGTTTTTGTTAGGAAATGTAAAATAAGCGTTTGGACTGATTTAATTCCAACGTGTCAGACTGAGCCAAAGCAGCTGTCTAAAGCATGAGTTTTGAACTGTATTCAACCCTGTTAAAATGAAGGTAGCTACTATTTTCCATATCTCATGTTGCAGAATGCAGTGTAAAGTAGTAGTTGGCAGCTTTGAGCTTTGATTTTTAGAAGGTAAAAACCCCAGCGAGGATGGAAAACTTGTTTTTTGCACAGTGGATTTTTACTATATCGCTGATGGGTGTGGTCTCTCACTCAAACAAGACAAATTTCCAGCTAAAATCTAAACCCTTCCATTAATCAATTAGCCATAATGAAAACCTCTCATTTTGTATCTGAAACTCAGCACAAGTGAATGTAAGTAAGAGGATGGTGAAAGGAAACACACAATATAACACTGTTTGATAGAGCCTCTAAACCCGCTTAAGGCCGAGACCCATTCTCCAGCTGGATGATACTGCTGACCGCAACATACCCAGGCTTTGATAGTTGAGCTGTAATGGTGAAAGGTGCAGAATGGACCCCAGCTTTCATTATCCTCACAAGAACAAAGGCCCTTTTTGCCACTTGTGATGCATTGTGACTCATTACAAAAAGATTCTGCATCAAAAGTCCTCTAGAGCACTTTTAAGTATCATGCATATCTCTCAATTTTTATGCATTTAAACATATCAGTATATTTATCCAATACTGACCACAGATTAACTTTTAGTATTTGTGATTTTTTTTTTTTAAATGACATAGCTCTTGGCCATTTTATAGAAGCTGGAAAAGCTAAACAGCACCAGTGTTCCTCTTTTTAACTGACAGTCCTTCCGCTGCACACATTTCCTCCAGTTTGCCATTTACTGCCAGTCTGAATAATGTTCACTTCCATGACGACTGAAGATAATGCATAAACCATGATGGTAGCTGCTGCTCTGTCTGAATAGGAGATCTATAGGCAATGCAGGTATGAGAACTGTCAGTGTGATCCCACCGTGGGACTGAGTTTCAGGCATGCTAATGTGGCATTTGGGTTCAGAAGTGAATGTGACAGGAGATAATGGGAGTGGACAGAGGACAGGCAGAGCCCTTATTATCACTGTGATAACCTGCTCTTCCTTATTCTCACCCATTTTACACAAGGTCGGCGTGAATTCAACCACAGTTCAAATCAATACAATCAGTTTAAAGTCCTGATTTCAGTCTGAAGAGGGGCATGAAGCAATGTAAAAGAGGATATTTCAAAAGACCGTGTGAGTGTTTTTGTATTAAAAAGTAAACATATAATCAAAGAACAAACTTAATCAAGTTTTTAGCTTTAACGGTTAAACCTCACCTGCTGTAGATTGCTTTATGCTATGGATGTGTATTTTATTTGACCATTAGAGTCTTGGATATGACGCACATATTTTTATACTTTTAATTTGCAAACAACTAACAAAGAAAATACCTGAATGGAGAATAAAGTGAACAATGCATGGATAATGCATCAATAACAAAGCAGGGGTTGTATTCTGCTACATGTGATTAAATGCACAAACATTCATATAAATGTCACTCAAATATATTGATTGGTAATATGCAAGTTTTCCATTTATCTATAATAATAATAGTGAATGATAAAATGGAAACTTATATCTTTTCATTTCAATTTACAAGGAAATTATCATTTTAAAATTGTGTCAGTACTTTATAAAAGTAATGGTACATGTTGTTTTCTGTCACTGTTCTGAGGTTTTGTTGAGTATCTGACATCACACTGACCACGTCGACCACAGCTGATAAATGAAGAGTGGTGAGACCTCTGTCACTGAAACTTGTATTGATCACAGTTCTGTGTGCAATCTCCAGCTTTCTAACTTTCCTCCACCTCTCTGCTCCCGCTCAGCCCATTGGCACATTAATCCCAATCTGCAATAGCTGCCGTAACATAGATTGCATTAGTGGCTGAGTGATCAAATTAGGCGTCAGCACGCTTACCCGCCTCCGCAATCAGTGGCACTTTCCGATGGAGACA
The DNA here is from genome assembly GCA_029814465.1 of Ostorhinchus cyanosoma. Lineage (NCBI taxonomy): Eukaryota > Metazoa > Chordata > Actinopteri > Kurtiformes > Apogonidae > Ostorhinchus > Ostorhinchus cyanosoma. The sequence continues at coordinate 21,842,709 of JAPTYQ010000023.1, forward strand.
ACTACACGCTTACAATCAATTTGCTACCCTAATCTAACTGAGTAGCTCACACGCAGCTCCGTGTCCTGTTTTATTTCTTGCACACTTGGTGACATGAAAAACACGTTACAGCTAAACAATCACTCACACATACACACACATCCAGAGGCGCATACACACGCCTACATATAGTAACAAATGCCTGTACACACACATATATAAACCATTTTCCCCAACACTCACATCTATACACACCCCCACATGGACATGCTTCACTACATCCACAAATAAACAAATTTTCCTGCCCCCTCGCCCGGGAGCCGACTGCATTCTTGCTAGGAGTTGGTTAAGCTATAGAGCAGAAACAGGAGGAAATGATGTTGACACTGTCTCTTAATCAACACCATTCATCTTCCAAGCATACCTTTAGCAGCTCCACAAACAGGTGAGAAGAAAGTAGAGCTCCACAGAGGTTCCTGCTGGGAAAACATGACTAACTTGCTCATTGTGAAAAATAAGTTCACTGAATAACAAGGACTAAAAAAAACAAACAAAAAAAAACAGCTGTGTGCAACTACTTTACACCCTGCATGGTTTCTAACAGGTAATGAAACCATGGTGATGCACGCATTACATGACAGAACAAGGCAACCAGATTTATATTTGATTAAACACCAGTAATTGAATCATTGAAGTTCACATTTTCACTGTGACAAATCAATTAAAAGTGATTTTATCATTTAAAAAGTCAAAAAATTTGTCAAGTCTCACGCTGCAGAAGTCATTTTTTTCCACACAAAAATGTCAAACCCTTAATGTTTTCCCTTCATAAAATAAAAATTCTCTCATGAGTTTGTCTAATATGTGAGTGGGTAAAATATTTTAAATGCATGTATCCAACTCATTTTTTTTTCATTCAAAATAATGTTTTTCACTTTTCAAAATCAACCTTTTAAGAAAATTTTTAATAATAAGTCCTATGACAGCTATTTACATGTCCATGTTGTGCAAAATCTTTATTACTTTAGTCTTTGATCATTAATCAGAGCAAATATCCAAGTACATACGTAGATCTCCAACATTCATCCCACAGGGAGAGAATAAACAGAATCAATATTTGCGCCCATGAAGCATTTCTTCAGGCTTCACAGTGCAAACCACTGATGTCTCATCTCATTTAATGAGGGATTGCTCACCAGGCATCTTTAACGCATACAAAGATTGTTCCCACTGCAGCTCCAGGCAGAGGCTAGTTAAAATGTGACATACAGTAACTATGCAGTCCATAGGGAGACAGTGAGAGGCTGATAGGATTACACTACTTTAACACATGTAGATAATACACCAGATACGTGGTCATTCTGAAATTAACTTATTATGCAACATTTATTTTTAACTTAACTGTCACTTAATGTTAATCAGATGAGGCACATTTAGCTTTGCCTTCTGTTAGAAATTAACCATTTGAAATTGGAAATACGAGAACTATCAACAAAATCTGTGGGCTAATTCTGATGCTGAGCTTTAGCTGCAGAACCAATGGTGTCTAAATGATAGGATGCACATTAAGCATGGCAATACTAGCACATACTGACTGCTGATGCACAATTTAGCTGGCGAGTTCCACTGTAAACACACATTTTCATGCAAGTTGAGTCAAATGTGATCAAACCAGCCGGCCTCTCCCTTGCTGCTGAAAATGAAATGAGTTTCAGTAACCAGTTTCTTGAGCACTTGGCAGTGTATACACATTTCTTAAAGATTAAATCCAAAGTGAAACATGGGCTACTTGGCTGAGCTATGTGTGGAGTTGGCAGGTTCTCTCTGCGTCTGTGTTTCCTCCTGAGCTGAAAAAGGTGTAAGTTAGGTAACTGGAAAGTCTAAATTATCAGTGGGAGTGAATATGATGTGTTTGTCCAAATGTGTGTACACTGTGTGACTGACTAGTTTCCAAGACCGGATGCATCCAGCCTCTACTTGTGGCGGCCCACACCTTCATGTTTAGCACTGTACCGTTCCCTTATGCAGAACATTTCCTTATTCATCACACTTTGCCCGCAGTTATTCTGTCACTCAAGCAGCATTCTCACAGTAGGAGCCTCTTATAATTTTGTTTTGCTCAATTCATTTTTTTTTTTTTTTTTTTACTATAAACTAATGCAGATAAGGGAAGCTAGTGGTGACTCTACCTAAAACTTTCTGCAGGTGTTTTGGAACAAATCCATTTTAATGAGAAAATGAAAAATGTTGGTAAGGTCTGGCTGTGTGCACAGTTTTTAAAAAGTTCTAAGTCACCCTTGAGTATACCGGATGTGACAAATGAGAAAGTTTCTCCAGATGTTTCCTTTTAACGTTCCAAAGATGAAGTTGATTAGAGTACATTTGTCTCAAGTTCAATAAGAGGGAGTAGGAAAAAAAAACAAAACAAGAATGAACACTGAGTTTATTTGAGAATTGTTTTTTTTTTCTCAATTATTAAATTGTGGGGAATTTACTGGAAGATTATTGTAGATAAATCCCAAAACAGGTGTTGTGAAGTTTGGGCTTCCTGCAATCATCATATTTTTAATACAGTTTATTTTGTAGAATGAGCTCTGATCACAACTGTTTGTGAGACATACATCTGCGCACGACAAAAGTAACCATGTTTGTGGGATGCGCAGCTGACAAAGATGACAGGATGACATTTCTGCCTCTGGATATGAATATGTTAAAAACAGTAGTAGTTCGCATGATGTTCTACAGCAGATGCATCTAGCAAGCTTTGATTGAATGATCAATAATGATGCTCAGCAATAATTTTCAAATAAACCAGAAAACATTTAATTTAAACCAACTTAAAGGACTAGCACTAGGAAGGGTTGCACACATCAATATGGGAACTCAAGCAAACTAATGCAAGAAACACACTAAACACTTGTTTAATTAAAAACTACTATACTGGACATCGTGATCTCTGAAGCATAAAGACTCTTCAGCATTGTTTCCAAAGACAGCCCGCACCGAGTTCATTTAAAGCTAAAATTACTGCCGCACAGTGAATTGCCAACCCACTGAAGAAATCAATAATACTTAGATAGCAGTAGGTTTCAGATCACGTGTGCAGCAGCAAGACTAGAATTTTGGAAACCAATCTACCAGAGATGTCCAAGGCCACAAAGTGGGTCAGATAGTTAAAAAAAAATACCATAATGAGTCAAGAAAATAAATAAATAAAAATAAAATATCATCTCCTACTGCTATTTCAAGTTTACAAGTATATACTTTTACAATGAATCTAACAGGGGGATCTTTTTTAATATCCCTTTGTTTTATTTTGTTGTGATTTCCTTGAGGATTTCAATTAATCACACTGAAAGCATGATGACATTTACTTTCTTATAAAGGTTACAAGACTGGACCACAAGCTCAAAAGTAAAATGGATTGGGAAGCCGCCTGGGACGTAGAGAGGCAGAACACAGTGACAGGAAAGGTATTTGACAATTACTTTCACATACGACCACACAGCATCTATTAAGACCTTCCTCTGATGCTCTTTTATTGCTTTTAAGATACCAGAGCAAAACAGCAAGTGGGCATCAGCACTGGCTCTGATGAAAGGGCCATGGCACTGATAAGGACAAAACAGATGAGATATGAGGGAAGGCAATGTCTTGTATAGTAATAACAACAATTATACAGTATTATTACTTAAGATGTCAATAGTTTTCCATTCGGTTTGGAAAGTATGCTGCAGACACCTGCCTGGGTCCTCTGCTCAAAGTCTATTAGTGTCAAGATATATCATAGTCTGCAGAAGACATCATGAACATATTGGTGTAATGAATATTCAGTTTTTACTTTTCGGAGTACATATTTGACTATTCAATCAGTGGTTATTTAAATAAAAACAGTACGCTGACATTTAATGCACCGCACCATCCAAAAAATAATAAAAGATGAATTGGTGGATGATGAGGTAGAGGATTATGGGTCTTTTTGACACCAATAAAAATCTTTCCGTCATGACAGAAATTATAATTAAAGACAAGCTTTACAGACATATTTAAGTTTAATTCACATCGTGCATTTGTAATGCTAATGCTAGTAAAGGGGGTATGATGACACTGACCAAATGTTGCAAATTATGGCGGCGCCTGGTACTGATGGCAGCAGCTGGAATTTGGCAGCGGCTTCACAGGTTTTTGGAGGGCTGTGTGTCGTAATTTTGTTTACTGTGACATGCTGAATGTTTCGTTCTGCTGTGACATGCCAAATGACAATAAAGCTAATCTAATCTAATCTAATCTAATCTAATCTAATCTAATCTAATCTAATCTAATCTAATCTAATCTAATCCAATCTAAACAAATGAAGCATTGGATAAAATTATAGGGTTGATATAAAATGATGGAAATGTTCGATATAAGGCATACTAAAAAATCACAGTTCCACACCTCTTCTCAATCAAACCAAAATTATATAACCCCACCCCTTTACACCACTAAAACCCTTTTTAAAATTATAAACCAAGAACAAAAAGAAAAAAAAAACATTGGTAAGAAAACTGAAAAAGATCTTTTATAGCTTCATGTTCTCTTTCTGTTAAACCTTATAATTACATTTTCCATGGTTGTTTTGATATGTTTGTTCCAACAGTTCTTCTTGAGTTAAATTCCTGTCTGTATGAACAAAGACAGAGAATGCTTTAAATTAGCAAGCCTAATAGTGTTGACATTTAATGTTTTGTTGTTCATTCATTCATTCATTCATTCATTTATCCTCTCTAGGGTCGCTGGACCCTATCCCAACTTGTGTGTTGCTATGTGAATTATATTTACTTTCTGACTTTGTTATTTGCTTATTTTTATAGAATTTGTATTTGCTCACCATCTTAACTGAATAGTAAACCCTTGAGAGTAGCTTTGGAATCCTGAATGTGCATAAGATCTTTATTGTTTGAAGTAACAGCACTTTCACAAGTGAAGTTTTTTCATATGTGGATATATCACTATATATTTTCATATACCGCTATATATACATACATACATTGTACACTTAACTAAATGTATGTACCTTTATAAAGTGTTCAGTAATATGGAAAAAATAAATACATCAAAAAATGATATTTACAACACCGTATGTACATCAATGCTGAATTCAGATATGGTAAATGCATTAAAACAATGGTCATTATGCAATATTTTCACCACTTTCACAGACAGACATAAGTGTATAAAAGGAGGCATGAACCACACTATCAGTGTTGAGGGAGCATCATTTACACAGCATCCAGCACAGCGTTACCAGAATAGTACCACTTCTGCAGCATAAACACAGCATGCCCCGTCTCCTTCCATATTACTCTTTTGGCCTGGTTTGGGTGAGGAAGTGCCCAAAGGCCAGTGCATGTCTGGCTACTTTACATAAGCCCAGCATCTTAGTGTGCATCCACTGGAAAACAAACTCCCAAACACACAGAGGAAGATGTACGCAGCATGACACAAGCTTTAAAATCATGAGACAGAAAAGGCTAAATCTGTAATACATTTTAGGAAATGTCAACAGCTGATCTGTTTAGACACCTCTGCTCCTGTTTCTCTCCTGTATCTTCACAGCCAGAGGGTTGTGGATTAGTTGCCATATGTTCCACCTGAAGGGGTCTTTTTCAGTAATCTGGAATGTGTTTAATATTTGTTCACCCACAGTGGCAAGACCATGTGGCCTTTTCACTGCAGAACAGCCATGGAGCGTGATAGAGGCAGCGGATCCCTTTGACCTGGAGGTCTGGGCTACATCTGAGATGGAGATTAAGGTTTGACCATCAATTGTGGACAAATATTGGGACCTTTGATTGAAGTGAATCTGGACGGTGGAGCTAACTTGTGGAGGGTTGAAAATACAATTCACCGGTGAGCTAGGTTTCATCCTCTCCTCACCAGAAGGTCTGTGTTAGATAATGGGATGACACTGCACTGCACATACATGTACAAGAGTCGTTCTGTGAGGCAGGCATGAGTACTGAGCCTAAGGATTAGGATAGAGCAAACAGCTAGCATCTCAAAACATCCAAAGCACTGCTGATTTGTCCTCATTGATTTAGTGAAATTCTCCTGAAAAATAAAATAATAATAATAATAATGTGGAAAAGTAAACACATACTCAACTTGAACATCAGTGGACAAAGGTGATAGATATCATAACTATGAATAATAAATCAGTACATTTCTTTTATATCATAGTTTTTCTTATAGAGTAGATGTTTTTCCTATAAGTATGTCAGAAATAGCTTTGCTTCTTACGTCCATACAGTATGCACATCAACAACCTTAAGTTAAGTGACAATCTGAAATTATACCCACAGCTCACAAGTACTCATTTTCACCATGCAACCCACAACCATAGTTGATTATCATAAATGCTAGACTTTTTGAGGTTTTCATCTTAAAGTTGAGAGTGATATAAACTCAGGACAGGTTCAAATACTGAAGGCTTTCCAGCTGATTACACCTGTGTATATACAGCTGTGAAGGACTTCTCCAATTCGCACAGAGTGGAGAGTCAAAGTACACCTTTCACCTTGAATATTGGTTCAGAGAGAATTTGCATAGTTCTGTGCAGTGTGTCACACTTTTAACAACTACAAACTCAGAAAAAGAATTATAATTCAAAGTTGGCTCTTCCAACTTGGCTCCACTTCCTTTCGTCCAGCAGAGCAACAGTGAGGAGCTCATACATGACCAACAAAAAAAAAACAGACCGGGGGCATGATTATTTTTAGGAAACACAGTTGGAGACTCAGCTTGGGTCACAAAAGATGCCGCTAGTGATGCTCTTTTGTGCCTCTTCACTCTGCCCTTTGAGATGTCCACAGGAAAGTCTGCACATTTTCAACCTGAGTTTACTGTATTAAGGACCTCCTACAAGGATGATGATACTGAGATAGGCCTAATCTTCACAAGCCCACTCTTCCACAGACTGCTGCTTCAAACAGACAATTTAAACTGAGCCCAAAGTTCCTACAGTGAATTGCTTCTTAAAGGCCATGAACTTCTGTTTAAAGGCCAAGATGTCCTTGCCGACTTAGCTGGATGTAATAAGCTGAAATCAAGTCAATAAACCTCACACAGCTATCTGATGAACAAGGTACTCGACACACACAAAAGGGATTTTGTGTGCGTGTGTTTGTGTGTACTTCCTAAGAAGGATTGCTCATCCAGATGTGCGATAACCAGATACCATGTGGATGTACAGAGGTTCTGAAGCCCAGCCTCCACACTTTACACTCTTAAGCCCTTGCAATTACAATCACAGTGAAGACAGGCCCTGACACACACAGGCTATTATCAGTTCCCTCTGAGCCAGTGGTTCCCAATCTTTTTTAGCTCAAAGCCCAAAAAGTTTAGGTTAAAAGGTTAACTCACTACATTATCTTCATAGGCAAATTTGATCTCAGGGTTTTACTCATTCTAATACATACACACATTAGCATTAGCAATTAGCATTAGCACATCACACTCATCAGGGCAGTAAGAACTAACAGATGGATTAACAAATACAGTGGTGGGAAAAGAAAGTCCCTCTGCATGTACATTATTCCATAGATGTCTAGACTGGATGTTTCAGCCACTTAAAACACATCCAGGACATGATGTGTTGAAACTGTCAAGAATTTAGTTTTGTTATTTTTGTCTTGTTAACAATAAACAAAATAATCCTTTGTATTTGTTGATTGCATTTGCATTTGTTTGCATCTTCTGAAACACAAAAAAGACTTTTCCACAAATATTTCTTCAGTAGATACCTGTATTTAATGGTGGGGGAAACTGGAGGACCTGGAGGGAACTCGCATGGGAACAACAGGTTAATTCAACACAGAAAGACTCAAATTTGAGTAAGAATTGAACCCAGAACCTTCTAGATATAAGGTGCAAGTGCTATCAACTACACCAGTGTTTCCCAACCAGTGTGCCATGACAAGTCATCAGGTGTCCCATGGAAGATTATCCAATGTCACCAGATTGATATTCTAAGCATGATGTAGATATGACTTCACGCGCCAATGATCCACTCTACGACAGTCTCCTGTTACTTTTGGAAAATAAAAGTGAAAGTGAGCCAGCACTTGATGTGGTGTGTTGTGTTGATAAAGCCCCCCTCACTAGTCATGTGCGGACTACCTGCGAACACTGGGTATCGTGTTGGGGCGAGAGAGATATGCCTCCCCTACCATTATACGATGGACCGCAATCTGTAAGCCGGAGGGCCGTCTGAGGGGTCGCTGACGCACCCCTCTCAGCTTTATTGTTCCAGTTGATCAGCTTTGTGTTCAACTAAACAGTCCCAGGTTTCACACTGATTAAGTAAACTGAGACTGGATTTGGATTATATTTCAATAAATATACTTTTTGAGACATTTTTGTTTGGTGGTGTGTTTTGTGATTTTTCTAATGTAAAATATGTGCTGTGGCTCAAAAAGGTTGGGAAACACTGCACTACACCACCCAAAATACATTCAGTATCCCAGTGCCAATGCTTACAAAATTATATTGCAAATTGCATTTTTAATATGGTTTACTGTTCAATCACTTACATCATTTTTGCTGATTTTTTTTCTTCATCCTATAAGATAAGATAAGATAAGATAAGATAAGATAAGATAAGATAAGATAAGATAAGATAAGATAAGATAAGATA
>JAPTYQ010000023.1:21852871-21865567 GCA_029814465.1 Ostorhinchus cyanosoma
TGCAGATCTCTGTCAAACGGATCAAGGCCCTGTCCATGTGAAAGCGGTTTTCGGACATATTCGTAAAAGTTTTGTAATGGATAGGCCTTTCATCCACATGAAACGGGTATTTTCAGTCACTGAAACAGCAACTTTTTGAAACCAGACCCCAGAGTGGATACATTTCAAAATGTCGGTTTTGCATCTTTGTCTGTACAACCAAGCCGCAACTTTTCTAAAATGATGATGTCATAGCCACACCTCTCTAACCTTTCACCCTTTAAGCAAGATGCCACTTTACAACAACAAAAACAACAGCAGACTACAGAGTTATGCTCGTGTTACAACAACTATTGAGCTTATTGGAACTATTGACTCAAAATCTTCGACTACTCTTTCATTACAATGAGCAACAAACAACCATAGCTAATAGTATTCACTGCATGCTCTTGGATCTAATACGGAGAGTGGAGACCAGAAGGGACCAGACTCAGTAGAACCAAGAAAGCTTTATGTGCATGCTCCACGTCGTCTTCTCCATTTTTTGCCAGAGCATTACAACACCACATACAGGCCTGGCATTTGTAGTACATCATTTTCAGTTGTTTTCAGTGGTTTCATGTGGACATTTCCTGAAATAACTGTGATTACGGAGCACTTTTTTGGCGACAAAGAGAAAGATCGGATAGGAAAAGGAGCGGTTAATGTCTGTTGCTTTAAATGCTAATGAGCTATTGCTTTCTTTTTTCTGTCTCTGCCATGAAATTTATCTGGCAAATCATGCCAGGATGTCCAGTGGTTTGGCAGGTCATGGAGGACTAAAGTGTTATGATTGTATGGTGTACATCACAAACAGACAGATTTCCAAACAGCTCTGGAAGCGTTTGAAAAGATTTAGATAGTCAGGTTTTTTTTTTTGTCTCAAACAACTATGACATGTTGTAAAACGTTAAAAGAAATTAAAACCTTAATGTTCACCATACACCATTTAAACCAATGTCTAGGTTTGTTAAGTAAATAATGACTTTTAATTGCAATGAACAATACATTAGAAAAGTTGCTGAAAATATCAATAAAAACATCCACTCTTGTTTTAATGTTTAAAAGGACATCCCAGTACGCACTTCTTAATTTGTGACACTCAAATATTTGTTTAGCAATTCTCTATCAACTGTCCACACAGTTATTTTTCCAGTTCTACCAGATTGTTGATGTAGCACAGATTTACAAATAATCTTTGAAGTAATCAGAAGAGAAACAGGAAGTGCCAGATTATGATTAACAGTAATGTCAATAGCAATATAAGAACATCAGATCACCTACCCCTACCAGTCAAACTGCCAAACTACTAAAACAGAGTGACATGCTGTACCACTTTCTCCCTTGTGTGAGAATAAACCTAATAAAACTAAGCTAATTATCAAAAACAGATAATAAATCGAAGGCCTTGCAAAAAGTCAGACACTATGTGAGATCCCTGGAAGATCGCAGTGTGTACACAAAGCTTCTGCATGTTATAAATCTCTGGTTGTAGAGAAGAAAAGAGAAAAAAAAGTGATGAAACTGTCATCAGCGTCACTGGAGTCTAAATATAACCCTGTGCATCTACGGGCCGTGTTCCCTCCACAAGCTGTCAAATGGAAGACTGAAGAAATAACAAGACCTATCGACTGTAAACACACATAAGTACAGGTCAAAAGTCCAATAGCCACCACCGGGCTTTTACTTTTACTGTTCTTCAGGTTATGATTTTTAAGGCCTCCCTAGAAGCAAGAACCTTGTGTTAACCAATAAAAATGTAATGGAGGGAACAATCCTGTGGAATGACAACATTAATAATGAAGAGGACTTGCTCTTACCACAGCCTACATTTTACAGCATACAAGCACGTACATACAGGGAGAGCAGACAGGCATGCATCCTCTGACTCAATTTTTCCACCGCGCACACAAGCAATCAGTCAGAGAGACACATGCTCGCACACAAACTCACACATCACTTATTGACTCTCACTTTGCTTTCTGCACTTTGATGGCATCATAGCCACAACCTCTGCCACTCTGCACCATCCCACGCAGAAATCGCTGAACACAGATCAGCTAAGGGAGTCTGCTCCATGAGCCTTGAAGGCTTTAAAGATGTAGAAGGACTGAAGAGGATCAAAGCAGGTGCGATCCTGCCACACCCTCCTCCCCCCCGCTTCCATGTCCCTCAGGGCTGGTTCTCAGAGCTTTATAAAAGGAGCTGGGAGGGTCAGTCAAGAACGGTGTCAAACCTCACCATGAATGACATTGATAATGCATACAAAACAGTCACGAAATTTCCTGTGGCCTAGTAGTAGGAAGCAGCAGCGCTTCATAGGGGTGATTTTAAAACAATGCACTCTTTAGGATATTTAATAATAATTAAAAAATACTTCTAATATAGAGTACCCACTCTAATTTCCCCAAGTTGAGATACATTTCTATACTTAGTGTTTGTGTTTATGTTGAACAGCTCCTTCTGATCTTATAGACATCTTTAGAGTTATCTAAGGTAAGGAAACTTTGCTGTTAAAACCATCTTCTATTACATAAATAATAGAACAACCCATCGCTTTAGCACATTACAAAATATTTACTACATATCTATTTTATAAGTCTAAGCACATAAATGTTTTATCATTTTTCTTTATGTTGAAATATTGCTTGTTTGCCATCTCTTATTAACCCCCTTCAGTTGCTAAAAAACAACCTGCACCCATCCTAAATAATTAGTAGGGGAAATCCTATTAACGTACTGTATTATCACATTGTTCATACAATGAAGCAGGTTGAAAAAGCCGGAGGGAGGAAAAAGACTGACTGAACAATACCTCAAAATAATCCTGAAAAGATAATCAGACATCCTTGTGCTTAAACTAGAAGGCTTTTAGGAAGCTATACTATCAGAGGGATCCGTGAGCAGGGTGTCAACATGGTATAGAACAAAGCAAAAAATGAATTGTTATCTGCATAACAATTCAGTCCTCATACTGGTACCTGAACGCTGCTCTGCCACCCTGACGACAAAGAAAGAGCTGTAATATAAAGCATGATATTCAGAAATGCTGCGATGTGAGGCGGTGAGTGGGAGGATTTCTTTTCACCTGCTTACACTGAAAAATAATTGGCTTTATAACCATCTAAAATGATTTAGGATCATAATTAATAAATGGCCTGTATGTAATTCTGCAGATGTCTTTTTAGCAAAGACAGAGACAATGAGAGACAGAATTAAACTGCAAAGGGTGTAAGAATTATAGCTGTTTTACAGGAGAGTCTTAATTCTCCATTCACCGACTGTCAGTCAACCAGCGGCATAATTTATCAGCTGCAAACAGTTGGTACAAGACACCAAGACAGACAGACAGACAGACAGACAAAGAAGATAAAATGCACCAGGAATAGAGAACTTTCCAGAAAAAAAGAATATTAGGAAAATTTAATGAGACAAAATCAGTTGTTGAAAGTGTAGAAGGACTGAGTGCACCTGAAGACACATTTACATTCACCATCTAACCACAGTGAAGGGCATCTCAGTTCTTGTTTACTCTGTGGATACAACTGAAATCAGCACAGTTCCACTGACTAGCCCCTAATCATACCATTGCATGAAATATAGATGCTGTGGACAAGCAAAACAAATTTTCTATATTTAATTCAACAAATAATAACATCAAAGAAGATGGTGAAGAGAAGCTGGTGAATAAACCATGAGTTGAATGGAGGTGAGGAATCAACACCAGGCAGCGGTAACACACGAAGGTGCCACTTACTAAAAAAGGTGAAAACAGATGCAAGAGTTAGCTGGCTGTTGTCAAAAATTAACACAAAACTCACTCTTAACCGCACAAAACAGACATTTCTAATAATAACAGACACATACACCCTTTCGAAGATAAACTATCACTAAAAACACAAAATGTTATCTATCAATAAGTAAAAATGCAGCATTTAGAAAGCTTTAAAATATAAACAAACTTAAATGAACTAAAAAAAAACTTACTCCCATCATCTGTTTTTTTACTGTTAAATATTATTCTGTCGATTGGAGTTGAATGTTTCACAAACAGGTGCCTCAACCAGACTTTTGCCATCATCAGATCCATCTGACAAATAGGTGGTGATCAGCTGTAAGAATGTACTGTGCAGTTTAATGCAGACAGGATTATAAACTTTTAGCTGAATGTTGGAGAGTTATATAATAATAATAATAATAAAGCTGCTTCACTTTGAAGCTCAAAAAGTTGCCTCTTCTCCCCTCGAGGTAACTTTAGTCCTGGTGTTTGCTGGTCCACTACGTGCTGTCCAGTGACCAAAGCTGAGGTTCATATCAGGCAGGGTATTTATAATAATTGTGGCCCACTGTGTTTCTCCGTTGAAGTCCCTACACAGACTTAATAAATCCCCCAGGGTGCACTGCACACGCTCCACATAGTCCCATTACTAATTCACACTGTTGTTGTTTATACTTCTACTAGCAGTAAATTCTTGCTCAACATTTCCTGAAACTAAACATGCAAAAAACTGAAAATTATACTTAAATGCTGATACAGAGTTAAGTTTTTCAACTCTGCTTACTGTATTTTGTGAGCAGAATCTGTGACTGTTTTGTCAGCACTGCTTGTGATTCCTCCTTCCCACATACCACATTTCTTCTATGTATGAACACAATATGAGGGAGGATACAGAAAAACCGGTAGAATATGCTTAAATTGTGCAAAATTGGAATACTCTAGATGATACAAACCAAAGATAATCTGTTTATTTTAATTGCTATAAGACCTGGCAGGCAAAAAACAAACAAATAAAAAAAAAATGGTATGATACAGTGCAGAGGGAAATGACAGGAAAAAAAAAAAAAATGTTTTTATGATGCTTTAAGCTTGATTCAGATAAAACGATTACTAAATGGACCGGAGCTATCAGCTTCTCATCTTGTTTCTGTTCACAGGGAGTTTTGTCTGAGGCAGCCACCAAAATAACACCAGTGATTGTTCGCTTTCATTCTTTTGGCCCTGAAAAGGTGCTTTCACAAAGATCAAACAGCGCTCGTCTAAATCCTTTTAATATAGTGTGACAGCTACTTCTTTATCCGTTCATTTTTTTCCACCATCTTTTACCGCCAGCCTTTTTAACTGCGAGATGATACAACCCCGAGCATCCTGTGCTCATACCCACTCACTCCTTCCTTCATTTGTGCTGACATGAGCTGCAGACCACAAATACTATATTTCTTAAACATTCCACTGACACCACAATTTTCATAAGAAAATTTAAAAAGACAACTACAATTATGCCACGTGTGTATTTGCCTGTTGTGCATGTATAAGGCGTGTACAGTATGATGTTGGGGAGATGCTGCTGCTGGACCAGATAGAGAGCGTTGAAGTGCAAAAGGCAGTTATGCACTTAAACTGCTCTTTGATAAATGAACCATGATAGGAGGCCAAAGACTCTGAGAAAAGCAACACTTTAACACTGAAAGGACTGAATGGGGACTGACACTGAGACCAGTGCGTCAGTCTGGCCTCTCCAGACTCACTAATATTGTTGGTTTTAATGGTCTACATGATTTTAAGTGGTGTTTCTATTTTATTGAAGAAATAATCACAAACTCATCAACAGACAACGCAGAATCCACACTTGTGTAGAATAAAAAGCTACATCACAGAGTGTCTCTCGCACAAACCTACTCAATTAATCATACATACTACATATGTGCACATGTATTTCTAGCACATTCACTAAACTAAGCCTCTCTAAATGATGCTCCATTATTGATTAGCTCCGCTGAAGCTGTAGCAGAGTGCACTCACCTCTCCACAAGTCACACTGGATGTTAGTAAGTTATTAGCCCATCTACTGTACAGGAGTAGCTCCTTAATAACCTGTCACAGCACTAGGATCGACTGATGGGAATGCAACATTTCTGCCTCATGGCAGACAAGTGTGAGCATGTAAAAACTGATTCTTACTCTACGGTGACATCAGCTCCCTTGACAAGCTGCCCTGTACGCTGACACCGGCCATGATTATGTAATAGCAATAGCTTAAAAGGGAATACTACTAAATTTTAACACAGGGATCCCATGCCTTAAGACCGTTTAGTCTGTGTCAGTGCATATGTTAGAGTTTGCCTCGCCTACTAATGCAAAAAAGATGAGATTGGACGAAAAAGATGAGAAAATGACCAGACAGTTACAGTAAGGCTCTTTGAGGATTCGACCTTGGATGTCAGGTCTGATGAAATAAATTGGGAATAGTATGGAGGCGGAGCTGTTTCTACAGTATATGCACAGATGTGCAGACAAAGTTAACTTAATCATTTCTGCATGAAATGAAACTTAAAAATGCAATGGTTCTCTAGGCAACTTCAGATTGGCTTTTTTCAGAAGAGTCATACTGGAAGATAGTGATGTGTATAAGGTATGTGTGCTAAGTTCTGACAGTGATTGGAAGTGTGTGTTTGACTGACAGAGGTCAGCACTGAGACATCACCCTGTGGGAGACAGAGGCTGAGCCCAAAGACAACACAAGAGATGGACTCTGATCCATCAGTGACCTTGGGATTTTGGCACCACTTATAATTCATCGCAGGAGGAAGCAGCATTGTGTTTTATATCTTTACATGCAATCTGAGGTAATAAAAAAAAAGTATTAATTTACTTGATTTATTAATCAATTAATTAATTAATTAATTAAAAGAATAACATAAAATAAGCTTGATGGCTGTTGTGCTGCCACTAGCTTCATCTTAGTAAACACCAAACATAAAGGTTCCTGATAGGAAGCCAGTGAGGGATCATTCCTTGTCAGTGTTCTAGCGACTCCTGTGGGTTGGTAAGGTTGCCTGCCATGGGTGCGATCGCAGTCTAAGAACCCACGGGCAGATGAAAAGAAGCAGCTGGTGAGACTGTGCTCCACAAAGCACAGGAGTATTCAATGATAAGGACTGGGGAATGGCTAATTCACATTGAAGGTCAAAGGACATGGCTCATTTTTGTATTCAGGATGGTAGCATTACATATTGTATGCTCCTTTCTTTGGGTTCTAAAAATGTGTCAATTCTAAAATAGAATATGTTAGCAGCATGAGGTGGATCCACCAAATGAGGAACACTCTGGGACACAGCCAGAATAGAAGTCAACAATACAATCAACCAAGACCTTTTAAAAAGAGTTTGCCTTTTCCAAAAGGCTATCTTTAGCATGGCTTTGATATGCTGATAGAAAACCTACAGCCAATGAAGAATGCCAGTTCAGGGTCCTTGCTTCCGTACTTTTCCTTTACTTAACACAACAGATGGATGCCTTACCACATTAAAGTCTATGGCATAATGGTGCCATTCTTGTGAACTCTACTAATTTCAGCATGGTGTTGAGTCATTGGGAATGTGCAGGCACAGTGCACCTTTCTGATGAAACACTCAAAGGGTAACCAAGTAAGAGAGGAATAACAACACACTTCAGCAATCAAACATTAACCCTGTTGCCGGGGAATAGTTTGGTGTTAACTACAACCTCTACCCTGAAGAATTAGAAATCTTTTTCCACCCACAAAATGAGATTGTAATAAAAATCCAACATTTTAGTCATTGTGAAGAGGATCCTTTATGCCTCCTACTGTATGAGAAAACAAAAGCTGAACATAAACAGATGGACAAACCTGCATGTGCACATACACATGCACTCACACACACAGAGAAGGGACATTATTCATGCAGTGGGATGCCCCGAAATGAATCCATGTGTGTAAATGTCATCAGTAAATGTCAATAGCTTTCTGAGGCCTGTCCTAAGGACATGGAGCCCAGCATATGGGCTACAGGATTCAAACGTACCTTCATTTCCTACTACTTCATCTATTCTTAATCTGCTTTAAAGACCTCATCTGCTCATGTGATGAATTAAACAACACATGAATGAGGGGCTTTGAGAAGTGGGAAGCAGAAAAGAGGACAGTTGTGATCACAGGATGCTTTCCATATATAGCAATAAAAGAACACGAGGAAAAAAGAAAAAAAAAGAAGTCTCTTCTTACTTTTTAATGATTACATTCACTGTACTCTGAGGAAACGGGGCATGAAAGAAGTCATTTTACAGAGATGAACTTTGCATCTTTTCAACATAATTAAAAGTAAACATATTAGATTGTGTCACTGCAGTTTTAAAAATCCTAACAACTTTTTCACACTAATCCAGGCCATTTATTCCATCCTCTTTAAGTGTTGCAAATTGTGATGGAAGTTATTAAAAAGCATCATCACTAGAACAATATTGTTAGTGACATTACCTCAATGTAGGATGCAAGCCGGGGGTAGACTCTATATGGTCCCAGCACATGGGACAGAGGAGTGGTGCAGGGGAAGCTGGTAGTCACGGCATGGCTCACTTCAGGCAGAGAAAACACCTTGAAGCCAAACTTCTCGTACAGCTTCTGCAGTTCTTCATCCGGCTTTTCTTCCCCCTCACTCAGGACACTGCCCACAACATAACGGCATTTCTCAGCTGGTCTCTGAAAAAAAAAAAAAGGCATGTAAGTTAACATGTTGAGCTGCAAATAAGTAAATATTACCCTCAATAAAAGCTTTATTGTCATAGTCATAGTTCACAAAAGTGTGTTATCAATAGTTACATCGTGAAACAAGAAAGAATAGTCAGCATTTACTTTTTTCTATTCTGGTCTGTTTGGTTTAAACAGATATTAACTCTAGTATTAATTCAAACATCACAGTAACAGTGATGTTGGGTCCATGGAGGTGTCGATATAAAGGGTTCATTCTAAGGCAAATAAAAACACAACAGTTCTTATTTTAATGTGATTACACACTCAAGAAAATGAATTATAACATGTGGAAAGTAGTGCATTTTTTAACCAGCATTATTTTGTCTGTCTTCTAGCAGTCTAGAAATATATTGCCTCACTTCTCTCATGCAGAATTTTCATCAAATGAACCTAATTATTCTCTTTGGTCTTTTTGATTACACTGACTGAAGTCTCAAAATTGAAAAAAAAAAAGATGAAATAATATGAGGTGAAATTACATAAAAACATTATACCTAGACAGTGCGCAAAATTTACCAAGTTTGCCTTTGAAAGACCAAATGTATTGGCGAAAGCTGAAAACAAAGCAAAGCATACAAGAGAATCTCTTGGCATGAAACTGACGGCAGCACTGTAATCCTCACAAAATGTTTTTGTCATTTTCCATCTCCAGGAAACAGAGCGCAGAGGAAAACTGACTGATATAATAATGATGTAATAATGGTTATATCAATAACTACATACCGACACTACACAATTAAAAGCTATATCTGACTTCGGAAGTCTGCAGATACCACTAATTTCCTTTTACACATGGGATATTCGATGTGTGTTTAATGTTGCATCATTAGTAACGACAGCACGTCTTGAAAAACAAACAGAAGTGTCCAAAGAAGGGAATATCTTGGGTGGTGTAATGCTGCATCACCTCAAAACTGCATGTGCGAGAGACAAAACACAAGCGGTTTGATTTAGATTTGGGGAGACGTTGCACCTTCACATGGTATGAAGTGTCACTGGACAGAGGGCTGCCAGCACTGCAGAACATCACACTCCAGATATCCAACTGCCAGGTCACATATGTGGAAGCTCATATTGGATCTGTGTTGAAAAGCATGTGAGTCAAGACTAATGTGACAGTCGTCTCGTACAATCACTGAGCTGTCACAGCACATAACATTTGAAAGGATTTTAGAAGTAAAAGGGAAATATTTACTCATTTGGCATTTTGTTTTGCAGCTTTCACCTTTTCATGGACTCCTAACCCTGAGTGAACCTACCATGAACATTCGCTTGGGGTTAATGTTTTAGAGTTTGGCTTGTAACAGAAGCATAATGAATATATCAGATTTCATTTGAAAGAGAATATTTTCTATTTTCAAAGTTAACCCTGTTGCTGAAAATAACTTAAACTAAATCAACTTGAACATTTACCAAATGGTGTGACCTGGTGGATGTTAAAAACAAATCAAAACTAATTTCAGTCTTCCATTTTACTATATAGATTTTTTCTTATTCTACCTTTTCTTACACTGTATTTATTTAGGCCAGGAGTGTCAAACATGCGGGCCGTGGGCCAAAACTGCCCCACTGAAGGGCCCAATACGGTCCACAGCATGAATTTCAGAAGTGCAAAAATTACACTGAAAATATTTATAGTCAAGGCTATTCAGAGTCACATACAACTCAATGTGATATCAAGTAAAATAATAACATAATAACCTATTAATAATTAAAAATAAATACATAATTTTCTTTAGTCTAATGTGAAAAAAGTTTATTAGACACATGAAAATGTTTACATTTCAAAACTATCATGTCACAATAAAATGTGAATAACCAAAAAGAAAGTGGGGAAATCTATCATTTCTCAAGAAAAATAAGTGCAATTTGAAATATATTCTGCCTGTTATTAAATGCTTTCTGCATTTGTAGACCAACTGTGATCTATAAATCGTGTAAATAAAAAGCTCTGACACAATATTGTTGAAATTGCACATACTTTTTAAAAACATATTTCAGGGTGTACATGGTTGTTCAGGTTATTCACATTTTCATAAAGCAATTTAAGTTTCACATTAAAACAAAGAGAAAAATGTGATTATCTATAGGCTATTATACCTTTTATTGCATTGGTTCAGCCCACTTGAGATCACATGGGGATAATGTAGCCCCTAAACTAAAATGAGTTTGACACCTCTGATGTAGACTGACTTACAACTGCCGGAAATTAATTCCTCATATGCGGGCTTGGCAAATAAAACTGATTCTGATTGTGATTCTGAAGAAAGATCACATAAAAATGCACAAGTTATTACAATAGTGATATGGATGTTTCGGTAAACGCATTAGGATTCTTTATGTTTTGCAGCGGAGATGCACTTTTGCTCCGTGTGGCAGGGATTGATGTCATTGCTGATGACACTTTAGGGAAGCAGACATGCACGAAAGCAGCGGTTTGGACTCCTTCAAGGCCTCTCCTCGCTGCCACCATAACGTTTCTTAATGTGCCCACATGTCTGCATGCAGATGAAAGAGACAGAAACATATCACTGAGCAACTTGTCAGTCAGAGGATGATCTGACAGAAACTCTCCCACTCACATCTGTTTGTAGACAATCTGCAATCTGTCTGTACAGCTTCAGATGGAGTGTGGGTGCAGTTTGTTATAGAAGTAACCTGCACTTTTGCATGTTTTTCTCAATTTGTTAAACACAGTCATTTACATAGGTGCACAGCTTGTCTTGATCATCTTATTTACCTTTAATAAATATATTAAAGCTGTTAGATAAGCACACTGGAATATATGGAGAATGACATTAAGGACTGTGTTTTAACCCTAAAAGCTGCACAGGTGTCCTAATATTATAAAGTAACAGTTCAGGAAAAAGGTGATAATATGTAAAATATCCCCCCCTAAAGGAAAATGTCTTTAGTTAAATATTTGTCTTAGATCCTAGCAGTTTTTGTCTCATGTTTATTGATCAAGGTAAAAGCAATACGTCTGATATAGGTCCGACTAGAATAATAAATGTATAGCTTTGAGGCATAAAATTATCAATAAAATGATAGGCTTCAAAAAATAACAGCATTACAATTTTATCCTTGAAACTTTTCACAGTATGAAAATCAACTTAAAAGAACATGACCTAAGCGGATGTGACATTCATAGAGGCACTATCTGACTCAAACAGTCATGCTCTGAGGGCTGACTATCATACTCTGGTGAAATAACGAGCATAAAAAAAACCAACACAACAACAAAAAAACGATGATTTAAAAAGATTTTTGATTTTTAGTCAAATGAGCCAAAATATGGAAATGCCCTGTTATGGTCCTTTAAGACCTGCTGCTTGTTTCTGCTCTGTGAAAAGTGGCCGTCTGCGGAGGGCTGGCACTGAGGGGGCACAGATGGGAGCCAGCAACACTCATCTTCATGTCCCTGGCATCATCGCATAATTATCACATTTAAACGCCACAACCTTCTCTTCATTTCTATCTCATTTCTTTGATTTAGGGCTATTTTTCGACTGCATTGTGCTGTTTCTACACTGCAATCCACTGTCCTACTTTGTTCAGACTGCAGCTTTTATGTCATAATTCAGAATCTCTGGCTGGCGGTGAAACTCCCTGGTTGAGTTAAGTCTATTTGATCACCCCACCCCTAACGCTCAACGCCTCTTATGTCTGCATCATGAGGGTAATAATAATGACTGACAGTGCCTGTTCAGTACAAGCAGATAATCTTTACTGTCACCTGACAGAGACCCTCGCTATCATGTTCACCGGTGAGTCAGAGAGCACAGATCACCTGCTTCTGACAGGGAATTATTCATTCAAGGCAGCACAAGATGTATTTACAATGAAGCAATGACTCACTGCAAACACTGTAGCAATAGCAGTGCTGGCATTGTTATAATAAATTATTGCAATGGTGTTACCATTTATTTTAAGATTAACAATGTCTACTACAAACATAACACTGACCTAATATCATATACCATATAATGGACAGAAATTGGAATTTCTACTGCAGGAATTTCCCAAAAATAACAAATCTTGCTCGTATCTCCAGGTTTTCAGTGTAGTTTCTGGTCACAGGTACAAGTCATGGTGTAATTTGCTATAATGCATATTATTCACAAGACAA
>JAPTYQ010000023.1:21865667-21891302 GCA_029814465.1 Ostorhinchus cyanosoma
ATCTTCCATATACATAAAAATGAAGAAAATACTGTGGTGAGGCTGCACAACTAAACTTTTTCCAATAAAAGTAAACATCACACATGTGCATTATAATTAGCTTGGATGTATTAGTCTAGACACCATTTTATTAAATGACACCATAAACATAGGATTAAGCAGAGTATTCTATATTTTAAAATGCAAGTCAATTAGATGATTTTTTTAAATGAATTGACTGTATTTTATGCAGTGATTCCTCTGGTATCTTGTTTTATGTGCAAGGTTCGGTTAACAACACCTTCCTTTCTACAACACCACATCAAATGTATGGGCTGTCAGCACGAATGCTCCCTGTCAACACTGGTGTTCTATGATAAGACACAACAATATCCATTCAAACACAAAGGATAACAACTGTCCTCCCACAGCCTTGCTTCAGTGTCTTCCTATCTCGCTATCTCTCGTGCTCTCTGCAGTGGTAGACTAGAGTGTGTTAGCCAAAGCAGTAGTTCACTAATGATATCATTCAGGACTCTAGCTATCATTCACATCCCACACAGTGGCAAGAACAAACAGCAGCCCTGACTGCATCTCATCTCTGCTCCCATCCAGATAACACACCCCAGAGACTACAAGGCAATTAGGAAAGAGAGGAACACCGCTCCATGTACTTGACTTGTCTTGTCTTCCCAACCGCAGTTGTTTTGTTTGTGGCTGAAATTATAACATCACAGAAATATAGAAATTCTCAGATTCTGTCCACCCTGGGCAGCAGCGGGCGCTCCAAAAATCAACTGAGTTTTGAAAGACGACATGCGATTCCAGTCTTCGCAGGTAGCCGAGAAAAACCCGACGTGGCTGTTTGATTGGACTGAGAGTGAAGAGGTGCAGAAAATGGGAAAACTGTGGAGCATTTACCCCAGACTCTGAACACTGACACAGTATGTTTTTGTACACAGCTTGGCAGAAATACAGTGGAGTTAACGGCAAACTTCACATTGAGGCGACTGCAACTGGAACATTTACATAAAAAAAAAAAAATCTAAATAAGTCTCATGTGTGATAAACCTTTATTTTCTCCATTTCCCCTTTGCAACGGCAAGCTCATTAACTCTAAACAAAAAGTCATACAGCCAAGTTTTTAGCATTCTCCCCTCTAAAACTGACTCAATTCCCACATATCCGATTCCCCCTAAGCCAGACCTCAAAGGACCTGTTGGAAGAAAAAGTAATTTCAGAAGCAATTCTTTGCTTGAGGCTACAAGGACCTTTTTGTAACAGATGAGGGCTCTCTAACAATAAAAAGGTACGGCTGACAGAGGTAATTCTTTATTAGCAGGCACATAATGAGGATTTACACTTTTCATCATTCCTGCTCCTCGCACTTGGGAATCATTGTTTTTGAGTGCTGTCCACGTTCACAATTGGTCACTGCTGATGGGTTGGGGAGGACAGGGACAAACAAGGCAAGCAGCAAACTCTGCTGTTCTGAGGCTTAAAGACTGGATCATAATGAGCGCACAATGCTCTGACCAAGGACCATCACCGCACTCATTAAAACACAACTTCAAAGCGACCAATCAACTGAATGTGAAGCTAAATTAGCAGAGTGGGACCGATTAACATTGAAAGAGCATAACATCAGCGCCCTCTTTAGCCGAGCCATACTGTGAAGGATGTTAAGATGAAGTGAAAAGCACTGCTGTGATGCACAAAACAAAAGCTTCAAATGAGTGAATGTGTTTCTGTTCATTTGGATTTAGAGGTTAAGAGATGTTTAGGCTGAGGACCAAAAATCACATGTTTGCCCCTTATGCTCTTGTTGGCAAACTGTGTTTTCCACTTTGCCAGAATGGAGTTAAGAGGTTGTGATTGTACAAGGGTCCTTCACTGCACTGCACTGAGAAAATTTGCAAATTTGGAACCTCTCTGGACCTCCATTCCATCTTCACATCAACATCTGTAGTCAAGCATGTCAAACAGAAAATACAACATTCATACAGCACACACTATGACACTCAAATATCATCATTTTTATGTCCAGAAGGATCCGATCGATGTATTGCACTAATACACACTGCTGTGTCTTTGGAGAGCTCTCCGTTTCTGCTCAGTGGTTCAATGTCATTGTCTTCTTTATCTTTAACACTTAGACAGATGGTGTTTAGGGCTCTTCTCTGAACAAGCAAAGACTCTGACACATACGTAGCAAAAAGAACAGAAGACTACGGGATGTGCAATCTCTCAACACGTGCTGTCTTTCACCTCGGAGTGCCAGAGCTTTAACCTGTCTCAGCTGATTGGAAGCCATTCACCCCCCACAGGCAGACGAGGCAGCAGAGACATAGACAGACACAGGAAGGAAATTGAAACTAATAGGGCTGCACAGCATGGGGACCACAGGTAACTGTGTGATGGGCCGTTTGCTGCTGAATTAATGGATCAGGAGTTGACGAGAAGCAAGTATTCTAACCCAAACAAAGGCACGAAATGTTTTTAACTAAGTAGAAGTGTGTTGGAGTAAAAACTGCCTTAAAAACGGCCTGTTTCATATTAAGTCATCGCTTGTAAAGTAAAAATATTCAGGTTACAAAATCCAAACCATCAAACTGTCCTGCTCTGGAAGACGGGGCCTACAGCGTGCACATCAGATTATATATCCACTGCAGTGATGAGGCGTTGGCCCCAGTGGCCCCTTGAGTCAGGAGCCAGTGGAAATCTTTTTCTCTGTCTTACTCTCTTTCACCAAGCGTAGTTCTGTCCCTTTGGGCTGTGCTCAGACTTAGCTGGTAATTACACATGGCATCATGGGAGTTCTGGCATGTATAATTACTGGCGAGGATGAGCAGCCTGCTGGAGGCAGGACACAGTTTTCCTTCACCACAGTTGTGGAGCGGGTTCAGCACTCCTTGGCCAACAGGACACAGTGTGGAACTCCTCCAGCCAGATGTCACAGAGCAGGAACATAATCTTCTCTAATGGGAGATATGAATGACCCCCCCACCACCACCACTCTCTCTCTGCATAAGCTTATTACCTTCTCTATAAATGTTCACCTCTCTCTTCTCCACCTCCACATCCTGTAAGCTGCTCTGATAAATATTAGGCTGTTTAACTCAATCTGTGCATCATAACACAGGATAAAAGCCAATATATGTCACTGGATTAATGGTCCATTTAAAGATTCTTCACCATCTTGTTCCACTGACTTATTGTAATGTGTCAGCTTTTAGAGTAATGTCTTAGTTTGTGAAAAAATGTCCTAAAAATACACTCAGCAGTTGTGTTAGACTATAAAAAAAAAAGCAGTCAACATTTTTCTATTTAATAGATTCTGTCTGGATTGCTGCCTTCTCATTTTGCTGTATCTCACTCACTGTCCATAAATATTGATGGGGTACTTTACTATAGGGAAAGCAGGCATGTCCACAATCTTGCATAATATTGACTTGAAGACCTGTGGGACCAGACTTCAGAGCATCAGCGTATTTATTTCTCATTTTATATCCACCTTTAAAAGCGGCAACTCCTTGCCAGAAGCCCCCCTTTCATGTTGTTGCTGTCGACAGACAGACAAGCGGCAGTAAAATGCTAATAAATTTGACTGGGAGTGAAGCGATGCTGGGCGCTCTGATCTGAAATTCCGATTGATGAATTGGAGCACTGCAAGGCTCTCAAGGTGCGTCACACTCCTACCAATTCATCCCCCTTTTCTGAGGCAGTTGCACACCTCACCTCATCTCTCACCGCCACTCCCATATGTGTCTACACATGACATTTCATTTTCTCCTGCTTGTCATGGGAAGCCATAAGTGGGTTGTGCTTCAGAGCCTAAAACAAAGTGGGAATTCAGTGGATCAGAGGATGAACCAAACAGCAGCTTTGGTTTAGTCACATTACAAACACAGCATGTTCTTAGTTTTAGACTCAGCTGCAGCTCCAAAGACTTTAATCAAATTCACTGAAGACCATATGAATGCCAATGGTTAAGGAAATCCCACACTAATTCTGCCTAGAAAATGAAATGATTTATCTTTGAGCTCCAGACCATCAGGTGGTTTATTGTTTCATCACTCATGACAGACACTGGCCTTTATAACATTCACTTTGGCCCGCTGTCTGGAATAAATATTGTTGTATAGCTTACAGACAGATTGGCAGCGTCTTTATTCTTCACAACAAGAGCTGAAACCAAGACGTTCCGTGATTTATTCTGTGTTATCCTCTCATGGATTTCTTCAGTACTTACAAAAAAAAGAGGCATAAAAACAGAGCCCCAGGCAAGTCTCCCATTGATTAGGTGAATTTGAACAGTAACCTCCAAAGTTGTGGGTCTGCTGTCCAGCTGGCTGCCTTTACATCACCACTGGGAGCCAAACTCTTTAACTTAGTCCCAGGGGCCTATGTGGTAATAAGTTATGGCAATTAAGAAGTAAGAGCTTTTACTCATGCCATACATGCAAACACACACATGCATGAATGCTCATACACAATCAGGAGGCATTAGGAGGGGCAGCTAGACTTAGCGTTAATTGGCTATTTAAATGCTGCCTTAAATACCTCAACAGAGAGAACTGAGGATTTCAACAAACCTCTCTGTTTCAACTGCAGAAGTGGCTGTGACAGCAACCCCAGATTTACACCGTCCAATAAGCTGTCTGACTTAAAAGATTTTACACACTAAACTAGAAACCTTCTATTCACATGAATTTGATAATTCAGTAAAGTTAGTTTTGGATCTTTGTCCTTCTGTCTTTGACAACACTTGTTACATAATAAACAATCACAGCTTGAATTCAAGGTGCACACACAAAAAAGTGGTGAAATATGAACTGGACAAATGAAAAATAAGGGGCTGGGTCACTCCATTTACACCTTTCTGGTGAATTAGGTACTTGAAAAAAATTGATGTAGTTTGGAGGATGCTCCTTTTGCCCAAACTCAATCTCAATGCAAATACTGCCATCTAGTGGTCAAGAGTATGCAGCAAACAGACAGTCTGAACCTCAGTTAAATATGGAGTGATATTGAGAGATAAAAACAGAATTGCAAGTGAGTTCACCCAGTGCTACTTTTATGTCAGTTCCCAAATGACTTTTCTCTACATTTAACATTTCTTAAGTGATTTATCACCATTTGGTATAATAAATTTGTTTTGCATTTATTAAGTGAAAATCAGGTATTTTCCCTATTTTTCATTTACTGATCATGTAGGCCTAGATGTTCATTAAAGTTCAGATTAAAAATGAGGGTTATTGTATCAAAATGGAGAAAACGTGAATTTTTTTTTTTTTTTGCAAAATCTATCATTAACTGAGCGTGTCCATCCACTGTCATTGATCCAACTCCATGGGTGTTACTGGTGGATCAATGTTGTAGAAGATGACGGTGTTTCCACGGTAACTACGTAGCATCTGAACATCCAAATGGGTTATATCTAATGACCATGAAAAGATGACAAACTGCATTTTACACCAATTATTTACATGTATTGATAGAATTATTGGATCAACAGGTACTAAAAATTTTTGATCAGTAGATGATTTTGTTCAGTGGTGAATGTTTGGGTATTTATGGGTCAATTACAAAATCTCCGTAGCATTAGCCCTGAAACTAATGTATTCTATAAAGACTACAAATACACAAAGAAACGACGATACTGTGGGGTTTAATGCATTAGCCTATACAGTTCCTCAAGTCTAAAAGTAACAACTAGGCTTGTGTTCTAAGTGGGTTTGTCAGTTATAAGCATTACTGTACACTTTGCAGACTTAATACTTTAAAGGGTATAACAGCATAGTGGTGTGAGTGTGTTGATACAAAGCCCCCTTAAACTATATGTAGTATTTCCACTTCTACCACAAATGTTAAAAATAACCTTAAATTATCATTTGCGATTATATTAAAGAGCTCTAAGGTTATGCAAAAGATGATAAACAACTTCTTGAGTCAAAGAAAGTTATAAAAGCTATAAACAGTGTTGTTTTTACCAGTGGACACAGCTCTAAATTAAAAGAATGGAGTTTGATGCTAAAATCCTATCATTTATTCCTCACTTGTAAGTTATGAATGTATAAAGTTAATATGTGATATTATCTTTACTAGTTCACTGTTTGTTAATCCACAGTTCAGAATAAAGTGGGATACTTCTGACCTTGTTTGGATGACTGTAAACAGATCACAAACTGTACATAATTTTACTGTGACTGAATTCTCTCTGAAAACAGAGATAAGCTAACAGAGCTATAATTTAAACTATCAGCTGATGTGGAACGGAAAAATTAGAAGACACAGTGTTACTCTGCCCGATCACCAAAATAACTGGCTTTGAATTTTTGCTTGAGGAAGAAAATTGATGATATAATATAGATGTGTGTAAGCATATGTATATTTGGACTTTATTCAGTGAGCGATACAGTCTGTGGACAAATAGCATTGATTTGTTGGAGATATTTGTAGCCATAATTGTGTTCTGGTACGTAGCTGTAGAGTATCAATACTACAGATGACACCATTTACAAAATAAGGTTGATACTGGAGAAACAAAAAACTAGAACGCACAACGAAAATCCAAAGAATGTTTTTTATCAGGAGAATACAGAAGCCTAAATGACTGCCTTCAGCATAAAACCTTTAGACCTGTAAGGTTTAGTGGAAATTCTACTATTGCAGATTATCAGAAACAGCAAATGGTGATTGTATTAAAAATATATAAATATATATATTTGAAGAAAGTTTTTGTTAGAAGCTGTGAAATTAGAGGTCCAGGATCTTTTTTTTTCCTATTTGAAATTGTTGTGTTCCCTGTCAAAGAGCATCTTCAATTATATTGGGTCAACGTCTAGGTCTTTTGAAACAAAGACTTATCTTTTCAGACCCTGCAGTTTTAATAAAAAGAGTCACTAGGAGATTTGTGTTCCTGAACTTTACACGGCGTTACTTAATAATAATAATAATGTTAGACCAAATGTACTTCTCCAAAGCAAGATATCTACATGGGGAAGTTTGTTCCTTGCCTCTTCAGATTATAGCAAGACAGAGAAGGAAACTAGGACAGAGTCATCAGGCCCATAGAAAATCCCTTTTTCCTGGTAGTTATAACGATTTCTGAACGTCCTACAACAGATTCTTAGATACCAGAGTCTCCATAAACTCAGCAGAGCCAGCAGAAAAGTTTTAAAAGCGGCTTAAATTAGCGTCTTGCCACAAGTTTCCACTGGTATGATTCACAGTAAAGTTTTCCACAAAAAGTCTTTGCTTAAAAAAGGCAGAGTGCTACACTGAAACTGGTAGGAGTAAGCAGAAAGATAATGTTGTGCAGTGTTCCATAATCCTTATTCCACAAAGGATCATGAAATTATCTCAGAGATAAGCTTCAAACTGAATGCTGGAAATTATTTTCAGATATTATGTCATGTAATAACTGTTAGACAACAAATATAATCATGTAGAACACCACGTGTCTAATCAAAGCTGCTTTAAGTTACACAGCAGGTTAGAGTGGAGCTTTGTCTGACACTTCAGAGGCATCTGTTTTGCAATACTGTCACTGGATGGCTTACTCCCAATATGAAAATTAGTACTCATGGTAGTAGAACTAACATAACACAGTGCATTAACACATTAAAAGCAATGACCTGAAAACAAAATAATTCACATTTAGCTGTTTTTTCCTAATACTCTGCACACTTTAAATGGGCTAACTTCTGCTTAAAATCATCACACAACACACAGCATTTGTGCGTACTCCTACCATTCTCTGGGAACTTAATAGAAATTCCTGTTCAACAAGCAGCTGTTGTGCAGACACTATTTGTTGACTAAAAACACAACCCGTGATGAACAGTGGTATGTGTAATAAAAGCAAAACACAACCACAGAGCTCAGCTGAGCGATGACCTATTTATGCATAATTTGATTTACAGATGAGGAACAATATGACAAATGAGATTTAAAGCTTCTTGCAACAGAACCTTAATCACCGTAAGCTTTCCTGGGTGTAAATTCTTGATCATTTTGAGGTAAATCCATGTAAACAAGCTGTGTTTGCCTTTTTAGTGTGAAGTTTGCCATGTCTGAGTCACTGGCAGACAAATGTTGAAGCAACCCTGAGCCACAGATGAGGGGAAAATATCAACAGTGCAACGTGGCATTAACCAGCTGACTGGTTTCATCATTCGAGCTCAGTTCTTTCAAAAGGCTGAATGTGCAATTAACCCACTGGACCATGTGCATAATGACTGTGACTTTGCCTGCTCACTGTACACCTGAAGGCTGGAAGGTGTAATATGTCTATGTGGGAGTCAGAGGAAAGAGGAAACAAACTGAATAAAGATAATAAATTACCTAAGTCGTATATTAAATGCAGTTTAAAGGTTATCCTGAGGTATTGACTGCTATAGACACATCTAGACAGTAGAACTGAATATGTTATGATGTACTCAGGGATTTTGTGCTGGCCTTTGACGCATAAAGACTCAAACATCCACTGGCAACCAAAACCATCTACAGATGTAAATGTTAAATACCTGTTGATCTACTAATCCTATCATTACATATAAATAATTGGTGTAAAATACAGTTTGTCATCTTTTCATGATCACCAGATATGACCCATTTTGATGTTCAGAGGCTCCATAGTAAGCATACAAACACCGTCATCTTCTACAACATTGACTCACCAGTAAAACCCATGGAGTTGGATTAATGACAGTGGATGGAGATGCTGTGTTTAAGTTCAGTTATTGATATATTTGCTGAAAAAGTCACTTTTACTTCAGTTTTCTCTGCTTTTGATACAATAACCCTCAACTTTAATCTGAACTTTTAACATCTACATGATCAGCGAATTAAATTTAGCAAAGTAAATTATTTTCACTGAAGAAATGGAAAATATAGAAGATAATATTAGAATAAATAATGGCCAATCATTTAGGAAAGGTAAATATATAGGGGGAAAAAATATGTTGGACCTGCCACAAAAGAAGCACTGGGTCTTTATGAGTTTATTTCCAATATATTACCTATTCAACATGTTCTAATAGGTTAATGTTGGAAGTTGAAAGAAACAATTTTTAGCTGCTGTCCTACATTTTTGGTACATAACGGCAACTTTTGAGTGACCTTTAGGACTCTTGCCAGGTCAAATAAAACCTATCTCACTACCTGTAACGCGTTATCTGATAACAATGTACAGTGGGCTTTGTGGTTATGTCATGAGGTCAAGTGCAAATACAGATTAGTGGCTGTAAAGACGGTCGATTACAGTGTACTCACCTGCTTTGGGTCATCGTAGAAGACACCAATGGAGCTTAGTTTTGGTCCAATGCTGCAGGTTTCTGTGTAAGCTGCACCGCAGTCTTTGTATGATCCCTCTTTGAACTTATATGCAATGGTAACATTTCTGATAGGAGGTGGCCCGGTCTTTATAACCACGTCAGACAAAAGCCCCGAATACAGCAGGAAACCCCCCACTGTCACAATTAAACACACCAGGAGGACGACTATCAGGAGCAGGAGAATTAAATCAGACATTGTCCTTTTTCTTCCAAAGCGGTTAGAGCAGCAGCCGATGCAAAATCTGACAAACCCAAACGTCCTCCTCCTCCTCCGGGCTATGGGAACCGACACTGGGGTCCAACGGCAACGGAAACAACGTGGAGGTTTAGCAGACGATAAAACACGTATTTTTACTGACGCAACAGCGTGAAACGAAAGAGGAAACACTGCTCAAGTTGACAGAAGAGACCGTTTGTTTACGGTATTTTCCCAAACAGTTGAACATGCTTCCTGAATGTACCATTCACATCTACAATGGAGGGCACGTGCGTATATGTGCGCGTGAAAGGTGTCTTAATTTCACATTTTACGACAGAAATAATAACACATACTAATATTCTGTACCTGGAAATAAATACTAAATCTCTCAAAATACTATAACCTGGTGTATTTTAGTACTATATGCGCTTTTATAGCAGACACGCCCCCCCGTCTATTCGCCATGATGGTTTAACCCACAGACATTGAGTGCAGTAACAAAAAACGATGACTTACAATTGAATTATTCGTTCTTTCATAAAATCCTAAACTCTGAAAACGATCTGAAGGACTAATTTTTTAAATACTGTCGTAGTATTCAGACAGTTTAAAGTGCAAATATGAGAGAATATAGGCATTAAATGATTTATAGAGGTTTGTTCAAGCAGCATTGCAGACCAGCTGACGTGAATCTAACGCTCTATGGAGCACCATAAAGGTCAAAATATGAAGCGATTTAGAAAAAGATTTAAGAATGGAGTGTGTTGTGAGAAATTTCCCCAAAACATAAAATTTATGGGCCTGTTATCTGTAGATTCGCAGATTTTCATGGTTGGTTGTAAACTCGACCTGTCTCACACTTGAAAGCTGCCTCAAGTTTTAACATAAATCAAGATTCTTGTGCTGTTTAATGAATACTTTACTGTCATGTTTCAGTTTGTAATTTAAAAGTCAACTTTAAATTCCTCACCACCAAATTGTGTCAAGAATCCCTTTTCTTCATCATGAGTTTCCACTTTAGGAAAACAGTGGTTAGGAAGTGTTAAGAGTCCAAGTCCTGAAATAGTGCATGAGGCTTGGAGGGGCAGATGTGGTTAAATTTTTTCATTCACTTACCAAGACTTTCTATTGTGGCACAGTAGTTCTGTGACCACTGAAACGGCCAGAAACAACTTAAATGATTGAAAATTATGTGTGTAGAATGATTTCAAAGGCTTAAATTAAAGTAAATGCAGGTTTTGTGTCAACTATTGTACATCAGACGATGTCTTGACTATTATAGATTATCCTACCCCTAAAGTTTTTATTTCTTTTTTCAAAGTTTGCTGGACCGACTGTCCATCCATCTGTCCATGTATGGCAGCAGGCAAAGCAGAGAAGCCCAAACTTTTTATCCCCACTGCATCACACAAACCACCCCAGTGCAAGCTGGAGATCAGTTTCATGAAAGCAACAAGGCATCATCTGCAAACACCAGAGATGTGACCCTGAGGGCTCCACCCTGGACCCAGCCTCTGTTCCCCCTTCTTCAAAGGGGAACCACCACCCTGGTCTGGTGATCCAGCAGCACTGTCCCCAACTAAGACAACTCCACAACTAGAGTCTTAAGGAACTTGGTCTGGATCTCATTCACCCCCAGGGCTTGGTCTCAAAGGGGTTTCACAGGTACCTCAGCCAAAGTGAGGTACGAGTCCCAAGGCTCTGCTTCTGCTACAGAAGACATCAAAGAAGGATTTAAGAGATCCTCAAAGTATTCCTTCCACCATCTGACAATATCCCAGTAGAGGCAAGAACTTCATCCCCTGCAAACAGTGTGTGGACTAAATATTTCCTTTGAATTAAACAGCTTTTACAAGTTGCTTTGTGGAAGACGCCTAACTCAATGTGAGGGTAACAGATTCATATGAACATTTGTTTGATTACATTTAAGTTTGTAATTCCACCTTTTGTGTCAGATTGCTCTAGTCCTGTTAGTACACATTCATAAGTGACTCAACAGTCAGGGTATCAGTGAAATTTCTCGTCATCCTTTGAAGCTTATACTGATCAGTGCTGCCCCTAAAAGAACAAAGATGTCAGTGTTTAGTATGTGCACTATGGTGTTCTTTTCCCAGGCTTCACTAATTTTTGTCTGTTTGAGGAAATACTTATAAAAACAATATTCATTGCCCAGAAAAGCAACAATACACTTCATTCAATGTCCTTGTATGAATGATTCAAAATCATGAGCACCAGCTGCTAGTCTTTTTTTCATGTTTATCTCTAATAAACTGCCCTACGAAAAAATTTGTATTAGTATATGAACTCCTACTCGCCTTTCATTTGTAATCTAAAGCTATTAAAATATATTTTATGTGTATTGAGAAATTCATGACATAACATTCAAAAGAACTGAGTCATTTTCATTCTAACAGATTTAAAGCATATCTGCTTGTAAAAGAATAAGATTTAATAATACCACACGAAAAATTTAAGTGAAACATTACACTTTTCATTTTGTTAAACAAACAGAGTAAAACATATTTTATGCAACCTAACTTCATTCTGGAAAAAACCCTATTATTAGGTATGTCTTTACCAGTTATAAACACATAAGTAAATAGTTCATAATCTCAAGAAATATGTGCTTGCAGTTGTGTTTTTGTACACTTACAAACAATAGTGTTTATAGAGTATACTGTTTGTAAGCAGCAGTTTTAATAAACTGAAAGTGTTTGCATAAAAACATCTAAAACTCTTATACAGTTGAAATTAGACGTTAACATGTTGAAGAAGTTTAAAATTAAAGCAAACTGATTTACCATCCTGTTAATTACAGTGTCAGTCAGAGTCATCTGTCATATTATCTTGATCCTCCCCTTCCCCTCTGTTAACTTTTCTTCTTCCTTCAGAGCCGCTATCCTGGACCTAAAGGAGAGCACATAGGAAACATCTGATGAATATGGAAAATTAAAGTTATTAACCTACTTGCATAAAGCAGCAGAGGGGAGAAAGTTCATACAAACACAGAACTTTCAGATTTCACTATGTTAACTATGTCAGCTTATAATCATTAGCCTGCTGCAGAAAAACAGCAGTTATCTTATCACCCGAACAGTCTCCACAGATTCAACTGCCTCTTACTGAACTTTAACGGCTTAAATTTCACAAAGCAATGACCAACAGCAGCTGTGTTTACAGGCTGTTTGTCCTGACACTATCACTTACGTGTGGTGGTAATTAGTTAAATAAAAGTGCTGTTTCAACACTCCATTCCTCAGTCACTTTACATTCATTCACACTAATAGGCCCACTACTTTAGTTCTGTTATTCTTTGACAGCATTGGTTCAGATGTAGAAAAATGTGTGTATTAATTTTTGGTGAGATTATTTCATTCCCTTGTTACAGTTACTGAATCTGTCCCCACCCATAGAACCTCAGTTTTATTGTCTTTTGTATCACGGTAAACAATTGTTACTTAATAACAGGTGAGGAATTTAACAGGTACCTGCTGTTGACCCTGATGAAGTTAAGGGTGTATTTTATAAAAAGGCTAAGTGTTAAAATTAAAAATTAAACTGGTCTATTCTCCAGCTTATAGTGAATCTAAACCATTGTCTATAACACTGGTCTACAAGTAAAATGCTTCCAAAAGAGAAGTGGTGAAACCAAACTTGAGTCACTAACAATATTAGGTCCATAGTGCTTGTTGACTGTAATTTTCAAGATATAGTCTTGAGTCAAAATGTGAAATTGGATGAATTAATGAGAGAATGGGTACTATTCCAAAAGAATGTTTGTTTCTGAGTTCCAGCTCTACTTCTAAACACTATCTGCACATCTATACCACAAAAACCAAGTGGCCTCTGTGTGTGTGCATGTGTCACAGGATTCACACAAACTTGAGAAAGAGCTGACTGCAGTTTGGCATACTTATGCATTTTTGGTTAAGGAAGACTGTAGCAAAAACGGTAAGTTGATAGGACCAATATTTTTGGGAGATATTAGTAATTTTGGAATACAATGGCCTTACAATCATATTGCTATGGCCAGAATGCTTTAGCAGTGACTGCTGGACAAATGCAGTACAGCATGCGGGAATACGCAACAGCATAAAAACTACCACATCTAGAACCCAAGATCCCCATGGTTCAATGCACTAGTTATAATATATTCACCTTACGGATTCCATGTACGATAGTTTAATATTTATTATATAATTACACAAACTCGTTTGTATAAGTAAATGCTTTATCATATATTTTGAAAACCCTGTGCAACCAGCACTTTTGTTCTTTATTTTCGATATGTAAGACTTACATTTTATCTCTGAAGCAGATAATTTCAAAAAAAAAAAAAAAAATTGCAGACCAGTGTAATGCATTCTAGTTATCATTCCTGAAATGCGTTTGCATAGGCAATAAATCCCAGTATTATAAATGATTTAATTGCCCTGGAAGCAGAGCTTTAGTACCTCATCCTCTGACTGGTCCTGCAGGTGCGATACACGTTGTTCCTCCTCCTCCTCATCTTCCTCATCCTCACTTCCTTGCGACCTCTGAGACAGGATCTCCTCACCCTGCAGCACAGAACATCCTTCTAAGTACCCAGCTCAAAAACAAATAGAAGTTAAATCAATACAGGTTCGGTGCTGTCTAACCTTTAGGTTACGATTCTTGAGGTTGCCCATCCAAAATGCCTCCTGACAGTTGTTGAGTGTCAGCATGGCCTTCACTCTGTAAATAAACAGCTCGAGACTCTTCTTCAAGGCTGGAACATGATTGGTCAGGCTTGTGTCCTGATTAATCTGAGCACAGACACATTACCATAAGATTATAAATCAGCTGAGGATTAACATGTACATGTAGGCCTTTCTATCCTGGGCTGTAAACTGACATATTTGTAAAAATTTACAGGAGTCAAAAAGACACTGTACGGGCAGTGTGTTTATCCATCAGCTACTACAAAATGTTTTACCCAGAATGTCTCAGGAATATTGAGAATATGAGTGTAGATGTGTTATCCAAGAAAAGAAAACTTTAAGACAGTGATAAGAAGCATGATGTTCTGTAGCTACCTTGGAGTGTCCACACATGTGATGGAGCTGCCGGGTGCTGAGCTGGAATGTCTTCAGCAGACTCTGGACATCCTCCTTAATCAAACATTGGAACATAAGGTTATTCAATAGAAAGAACTTTGGTCAGCCATGCTAGTCAACTCATGCCACTATCTAAGTGTAAACAGTCCCATTAACCCAAGAGGGATGCATTGTATATTGCTTATTAGAGATAAACCAAATAAGTAACAACATTAACCAACCGTATGTTATTCATGTGATTAACAGTTGACTGATTTCATATTTTTTCAAAGCAGGACCAGGGCAAATTCTCATAAATGATCTGTACAGCAATAAGAGCTGCAGAATAATAACTGAATCCTGAACCCAATGAATCTCCATACCTCTACTTGTAATGTACTGCAGGATTTCTGTAGTTTATGTAATATTTATGTACTGCAGTGGGCCACACAGACACTGGTATTGAAAAGTTGGAATCCTCCAAATATATTTATTTTAGAATTGTAGATACTACTTCTAGTTGTACTCTGATATTTGAAAGCTCTTTCTAAGTAAAGGGGAGTTCAGAATTATCTGACTGCTTGTATTTACAGTTGACAAACTAGTCTTAATATAGAAAACTAAGGATATTACAAATTATGGTGCACCAACCACTGTTGTGCTTTAGAAGTGTTGACCTCTGAATAGCAACTGAATTATTGTGAAGCTGGTTCAAATTCAACTTCTAAGAGCATCAAAATTTTCAGTTTAACCATATTTCTTTACATTTATCTTCATCCTACAATTATTTCCAGTTTTGTACTGCACTTAGTGACCATGAGTAACAGGACATTTCATGACTACCTTATGCTTCTTGAAACTGTAGTCCAGCAGCGGCATCCCCAACTTCAAGAAAGACTCCAGGAAAAGGCGGCCATACTGTAAACAACACCATTACAGTTAATATTAATACAAACTGATCAACAACTGAAGGGGAAATTTCCAGCAAACCAAATCACCTCACCTTCAGACATACATTGACCACAAGCCTGGAGTCAAACACCTGCAGGAAAAAATGGGACAAAGAAATGAAGGGATGAACCTCACTGAAGCCCAGGAATCTGTTAATATAGATTGCTGTGTGGCACGGACACAGAAGGCATAAGATCATACAAGGCCCCATTAATTTAACAGCTTGTTAACCAAAGCAGAACTAATTTTTGGTTGAAAATTTACAGATCTGAAGAGCAAAGAGATGACACACCTTAACCAGGTTGACCAGGATGTGAAAGTCTCTGACGGCTAGGTTCCATGTCAGCAGCTTCTCACTCTGAACCTAGAAGAAAGAAAAATAAAAGTACAAAGTGAGACAAGAGACAAAAAAAACAAAACTGTAATACCCATTTAACAACACACTTGGTAATAGTAGTTAGAGATGTCTGGAGCTGTACAGCTCCGGTCAGAGAACACAGTGTCAACTGGGACACCTGGTGGCTCACCTCAGTGTTGTCACCGATTCTGGCAGCAGGAATCTTCCGGACAGATTTTTCTAACGCTGACATTAGGACTTTATAAAACACCAAGAATGTTTGCCTGAAGGGAGAACAAAGTGAGAGTAATTACTAAAATCTATTTATATGGATTAGTACAATGATTAATTATTAGAGTTGTTTTATGGTCTATGATTTAGTAAATTTTTATACAGCTCAACTAAAAATGAACTACCAGCCAACATCCAAAAACTATTTGCCTGAAGAGAGGGGGGCTATAACCTGAGGGGATGTGGGATCTTTAAAGTCCAGGCAGTAAGGACAACCAGGAAAAGTGTGTGTATCTGTGTGTGGGGTTAAGCTTTGGAATGGGTTGGGGGTAGACCTCACGCGGTGTCCAAACATAAAAAAAAAAAATTCTAAATAATGGTAATAAAGGTTGTTATAGTGTGTGTGTGTGAGAGTGTGTGTGTCTACATGGGTGTGTAGATGTGGGCTGGTGTACAGATGTAGACATAATTTGGTGTGTATGTGTACGTGTATGTGGCTGTAGGTGTATGGGTGTGCAGGTTTATAGGGATGTGTATATATGTTTATGGATAATCACAGTCTTATGTTGTATATTATGTGATTAGGCACTAACAGTCTGAGGACTAGAAATGAGGGGCAGGACTGGATAAGCAGTGGCTTCTTCCTACTGTGTTTCAGGTACACAGTTGTTCCATTTTCTGGTTCTTTTTCCGTTTTTGGTCTCGTTTTGTTTTTTTCCTATGTTTTTTATTGTTATTATTTACTATTTTATTGTTAAATTGTTAATTCAGCAGATTTTTCTACTTCGTCCATCTTCCATTCATTTATTCTTCTTACTGGGGACAACAGACTTGTGTAATTTACTGTTTATTGAATACACTTTATATATACAATTAGCTGTACCCTGCTTTCCCATTCATTTTTATAGCCCTTCCTTAATAGATATAAATTGGAAGTAGTTCACATATTTGACCACATAAATGCGGTGACCCTGTGTTAGAAGACAAAATATCTCAGACTGGATGACAAGTGTCTAATGCCATAGGGAGGATACATGATAGTCTAACATCTACAGCATTTTTTTTAATGGCAACTGATCTACTTGCACTACCTTTGCAATCTTCCGATTGATGCCCAGGGTGCCCCTGCTGTCAGTTTTCAGGAAGTTAGAAGCACCCAAAAGTATTTTCACACTGTAAATGAACCAATCATGGGTTCCTTTGTTCCAGACCAAACTCTCCTCTTTCAGACAGACCAAGGACCAGCTGTGTGACCACACTTTGGTCTGGGAGAGATTTCACACCTGCAAATGTGAACTTTATCAAACCAAAGCCTATGAAAGTTCAGACCAGTAGAGGTAGGTGTGAGAACGCCCTCTAACTATTTTTACGTAACAGCAACTTCAAAGGCCCCATTTTCATTTTGTTTGAAAAATAAGACAGTTTCTGATGAAACAAGGATACCTGTTAAGCGTGGGCCAGGATGCAGAGCTCTCATCTTTGGCTGCATTCAGAAGCTCAGGGACTCCCTCTCCTGCTATTTCCTCCACAGCCTTCAGAACATCATCAACATGCTCCAGGTAAATGCTGCAGAGGAACCGTATTGAAGTTTGTATACAGTTTACACAATGGGCAAAACTGTCGTTTAATGAGGGAAAAAGTCTGTGTGATGAAAACGTGCAAACACCTCAGTACGGTGTGAAGGGTCTCATTAAACTTGGTCCCTCGCTCCTTCTCTCCACTGGGTGTCACCCATTCTTGGCTCAGGAAACGTCGTGCAAGGGATGCTACACAAACAATGACAGTTATTGACATAGTTCTGTGGACAGTACTTAAACGTGCATAAATGTGATAGCAAACGCTGACCAGTTTGCTCCCTATAGGCAGAGGAGTATCCTCCTTTCTCTGACACAGTGGACAGAAGCTGGGACAGACACAACGCTGTGCTGAGGCTCGGCATTGTGCTGCGAAAGTTCAGCAAATACTCAAAGCTGTGTCTGAAACAAGGAAACAAAAGGGAAGATATAACAATTACTTACATAAATTACCCACCTGTAATCATCTGACAAAGGCTCTTTGAAAGGTTGTTTTCCCCTTTTACAAAGCAAAAGCTGAATAATAACCATACCTTAGGATATATAATTACGGACTACAGCTGACCTCTGTGCTCTTAACCTTTATTACTCACTTCACAAGTTGTTCCATCGTCAATTCGGCACCGCCTTCTTTAAGTCGCCCTGCCAAAACTCCCAGAGCTTTCTTCAGTAAACTCCGCTGACCTGGCTGGCTGAATCCAGACCTGGCAGACAGTGACCCACAGTTCACACAACAATCTCAAAATTTCATATGGTAACAGATTCTCAAAAGTGTCCACTGCATCCACTGAATACTCAAGAGGAGGTGAATGACAAGATGGACCCTTCGCTGAATATGGATATGCTCAAGCAAACAGGATAAGAGCGGACCATTTATTCTGAAAGACACTCAAGTCCTCAGACCTCTGCTCTAAGGTGCCACACATCTTCTACCAGTTGGTGGTGATCTATTGGGGATGCAGCTGGACTCTGAATAACTGTAAAACTGCTTTAAATTCTTGTACTTTGTTTATTTCTACTTACATTTTTTATTCAGTCATTTATCTGGGACAATTCAGAGAAATAAATTTACACTATAAACAACAATCATATAGAAAAACAGTACAAACAACAGTATAAGCAAACAACATAAAAGTCTATTCATATCTACCACATAAACTCATACACTCAAAAGGAAAAAAAAAAGTTGAGCTAAAGGACAATTGAAGTGAATAAATATCCTACCAGCTGAAGGTTGTGTTCAGGACCTGCAGGAGAAGCTGATAGGCCGTTGTCATGAGCTGATGCTCCTGGACATCAGTGGCTGGTCCATCCACGACGCCGTTATTCTCAGAGAGCACGGCCTTGAAATGCACCAATGTCCACAGGAGGATTTTAGAGTTATAGAAAAGAAACACTGTCTGCGGTCATAACTAAAGACAATGTCTGAGTTCGTACTTGGAAGTGGTTGTGGCAGTTCTCTAGGTGTGAGCAGAGGGCCGGCAGCAGCTGCACACTGTAAGAAGCGATGTCCCTGGAACTCCTCTGCTGTAGGTGGGAGAAGCCGGCACTCTTATCCATTTTCCCCTGTGAAAGAAAAAGATTTGTTTTTTCTATGATTATATAGGATATATTTTTCTACCCCCTAAACCTGGAAATGACTAAAATAATGTATTTTTTCACATTGTACGAGTCAAATCTTTAACAACCTCAGACTTTATAAATGTGTAAATAATTAACAGAATTCATCATCATTTGCTTTGAGAGAACATTGAGCAGGGTTCCTACAGGTTTCTACAAGTTAAATTTGAGACTTTTTAAGACGACTTAATGCCCATTTCACAGCCATAGTGGCAAAAATTTATGAATCCCAGAATTTAGGAAAATGTATTCATTTACTCCAACCAGACAATATTACATTTGCACTTCCCCATGCTTACTTTTCACTTCTATGATCAGTCCTCACCAGGGGCTGCAAAGTAAGCAATAATTGGTTCCTAATTTCAATATAAATTCTCAGGCTGGAATGAATGGAACTGAGTACTTTCTTTGCAGCTCAGACATTTTCCAGACACATTTAACATAACAAAGCCAATAAGTTTATGGCAACATAACTTAAGACCTACTATATCAAATTTAAGACCTTTTAAAGACTTGTTTAAATGCAGATTGGCACATTCATGCCTTTTAAGACTTCAGGAACGCTTACTGAAAATGTTTAACTTTTCCCAGTAGGCATCTATCATCACTGCTGTGACTCAGGAGGTAGAGTGAGTCGTCCAATAACCGACGGGTTGGCGGTTCAAAGCCTGCGCTGTCCTAGTCATGTGCTGTTGTGTCCTTGGGCATAACACTTCACCCTCCTTGCCTCCACCAGTGTGTGCGGCTACACACACTGGTGTATGAATGCATATGAATGTATGGTGGTGGTCGGAGGGGCCGTAGGCGCAAATCGGCAGCAACGCTTCTGTCAGTCTGCCCCAGGACAGCTGTGGCTACAGATGTAGTTTAACACCACCAGAGTGAGACTGTGTGTGTGAATGAATAATGGATCCACTGTACACGCTTTGAGTATGCAGAAAAGCGCTATATGAATCTAATCCATTATTATTATTTACTATCATCATTCGTTGGATACCTTAAGGAATGGAGTTCTCTTGGCAGGAGCAGCGATGAGACTGAACTCCACTTTCCGAAACATATCCTCCAACAGGAAGACCAGCTCAGCAGGACCCAGCAGAACTTCCTCTCGCACCTTAATTAAGTAAAGTTGTCACAGGAGTATTTACAGTATGCGCCGCACAGGTGAGGATACAATGAAGTTATGATCACTGTCCACTGGCTCATCCTGTGGGTTTTAGTGCCTGATGACTAACCAGTTATCTCCTGAAATTAAATAATAAATCCAGATTTCTTACCTTTGTATGGAGCTCAGAGTCTAAAAGTGAGCAGGAGATTAAACCGCACTGAAGCACACTGAGCACCTCCATGTCCAGCTCCCTGAAAAACTGTCTGTAGGATGTCAGGCTGACTCCCGGCCTGGTCTCCTTCTCTTTCTCCTTTTCAGGCAGATCCTTGAAGCACAAGTACAATCACATTTTTAACTTTCACACTTTGTACATTAAATTAAGAGTCATTGGGAAAAAGTGTGTTGTACCTGCTGAGTTTCATCTGCGTCAGTCGCCTCCTCAAGCTGAGAGCTGCTTTCAGAGGAGGTTTTACCTGGAGCCTTCCTCTTCTTCCCAGTCCCATCTGAAAAATATTTTAAGATATTCATTCCCATGTTTAGATCGTATAGACTTATTCACACTGAGGCTGCACAATATTTATATATATTTTGTGATGACAGAAAAGCACCGATTGTTTCATATTCATTGGTCATTTTGTTTATCACATTCAACTCTAACTTTTATCATTTGGACACCACTTTGAGTTCTTCTATGTGTCATAGATGCATGCAGTATTTCCTTTATCTGTCATTACCCCACCCTCTGCAGGGGAGGCAAGGGGTATTATTTTTAGTTTGGTTTGTTTGATTGTTAACACTATAGCAGCTAAATTTTAGGTTGAATTCATACTGAATTGGGTTACAGATTGCCAAGTGAGCTAGAATAGATCTGATTACATTTTGAGAAAAAGTAGGTTAAAGTAAAAGAAAAATTATGAATTTTTAAAATCTTTTTTTTTTCCCAATTTACTTATAATGGGTAAAATTTCACATGTCTGTAGCAGCAAAACTACTGGTTGAATTCATACTGAATTGCATTCATAGAGTACCAGTGATCCAAAATAGATGTGGTTACATTTTGAGGAAAGCAGGTCAAAGTTCAAATTTTTTTAATTATTTTTTTTCTCCCATTTAGTTCTTATAATGGGCAACATTTCAAATGTGTATAAAAACATAAATTTTTTTTCAATGTACTTCAATCTTGGCACATATATAGAGGCACCTCACATGCTGACATCAGCACATGCATAGACATGAAGACATCAGTTGGATGACAAAATAAGCTACAATACATGCAAAGGGCGGGGA
Organism: Ostorhinchus cyanosoma; assembly: GCA_029814465.1. Lineage (NCBI taxonomy): Eukaryota > Metazoa > Chordata > Actinopteri > Kurtiformes > Apogonidae > Ostorhinchus > Ostorhinchus cyanosoma. The sequence goes on from JAPTYQ010000023.1 coordinate 21,887,352, forward strand.
TTGTTGTGCCTGGCACCACTAGTTTTGTATTTATTTTGAGCCTTAATTTGTCATTTTTAGACTGTTGTCACCTTTATACACACATTGTAAATTATAGTTTTAACAAAAACCTTTGAAACTGATGGTCAGTGCAACAGGCCGCTTTCAGGTCTACGTTGATGAAGAACAAAATCCATGTCTGTATGTTAAAGTACAAGGTTAATTTAAAAACTATCAAGTTAATTATTATGAAACACCAGCTTAGAAGGAAGTTAAAATTAATGGAACAAAATCAAAGAATTTTCCTTTGAGATAAGGAAAATTGATCTGAATCAGTAATAATCTCATTCATTTACTCATAAATTCTAATTGACCACATTAAGTATATTCCAAGTTCAAGGTTCAAATGGATTTCCATAATAGTCCAATAAATGTGAAAAATACAGGACATTGAGCTGAGGTTTCAAAGGCCTGAATATCTTTCTTTCTGACTTCATACAAAGTATTTTTAATCAATCAATTACAGAAACAGTCTGTCACATGATCAGCTAACATCAGTAGTGCATCATGTGACCATCCCACAGATGCTTCAACAGATGTTACTCTCAGCTGCTTTTCTGCTTCTCAACTGCCAGTATATGGCTGTGGAATCACAAAAGTTCCACATAATTTGCTTTATTTCAGACAATGGATTGTAAAAGGTGTGTTTTTCACTGAAACAGAAAAGTCACTGTGAGAAACAGAGAAAGAGAATGGTTGAGCAAAGATGCAAAGAGCAAACTGAGTGAGAGTGAATGGAAGGCAGAGAAATAATGTACCATTATCTGATTTTTTTCAGTACCTCTGTCATGTTCAACCTCTGACAGAAAATAAATCATATTTAAATCAAAAACAACCTTCTGATGTCTTCACAACTAACTTATGAGTAACAGAAAATTTAAGCTTGACAAAAATTGTGATTTGACTCATATGGTGATACATATCAATATCACCTGATATGAAAAAAATTGTGGTATGATTTTTGTCCATATCGCCCAGCCCTAGCTATTAGGTTTTGCTAATGCCACCCTTTTTTGTTTTGTTGTGTGCTGACCTTTCTTAGTTTTGTTGACAGGAGCAGCAGAACTCAGTGCAACTCCTTCAGTGGTTTCTCCATCAAAGTTAGCGACTGGTAGAACATAGCCAGGTGTTGCTGAAACACAAATGTTAAAAAGTACATCAAAAGTTTTATTAGAGGTAATAAAAAAAACACCGTAATGAACAGATTTTTGGGACGTGGATTAAATACACACCTGCCAAAGCTTTCTCCAACTGTGTCTGAAGATAGGTGATGTTCTGCAGACGAGTCATCACTTTCATCTTCATCTCAGTGTCTTTTTGACGACAGAATGCATTTACAACCTATCACGACACAGAGGAAACAGAGGTGCAGTTCATTTCACAAATATTGTAAATGATACTTAGGTAACATCGGCATGCAGTTACCTCTCGAAACCAGTTGATGGAGTGAAAGAGCAAAGTACAGAGGAACTCCCTCTCAGCTTTGGAAAGACTCTCCACTTTCTCTCCTACGTCAATGTCTGCCAACACCAGAGGGCAACCTGCCATCCAGAATGTGGAGAAAATAAGCAGTTAATTAACAGCCACAGAAGTAAGAACTAACAGTTTATCCAGCAGAAGTGGGTAACTTCCTCACCCAGGAGGGCATCGATCTCCTCTAGGTCTCCCTGATGCTGTTTCTCTTCACACAATCGCAGCAGACGAAAAAATGGAGACAAACAAAGAGGGGACGCTCTTCTGCTCCTACAAAATACAAAAGGGAAACAAATGTAGATCTTCACTGATTATAGACTTTACGACATATTTTGTTATAACCAATAAGAAAATCTGAGGTATAATGTGGCGACTGACTCTGTGGTTTGACTCTGCTGCTCCCCTTTGTTCTGGAAGTCATTGACCAGCAGAGGCAGCAGATTGATGGCGATGCCTCCCTGACTCTCATCCTCATCCAGGTTGTACATCACTTTGGCGGAGAAGGGGAAGGAACTGAGACCAACAGGCATCGAAGCATTAATGACACCAAATACATAATGTCTAAACCAAAAAAAAAAAAAGTCACCTCTCTATCACTCACCCTATTATGTCAGGGCCTAGATCCACCACAAAGTCATCCTGGAAGTCATTTAAGACACTACTTCCAATCTTTTCCTATTAACAAAAAGATGAAAATAAGCACACAATAAATTTTCTTCTTTAATTTCAGAGCATTCACAGATCTGGCTGATGTAAAAATGACTCAAGGTAAAATAAATAAATAAATAAATAAATAAATAAAATCAGTGTTTGTTTGAGACGCACCTGAACCTGTGGATCCAGGGTGGACGTGAGGACCAAGTTGGCCAGTTCATCATAGTACAGAGCTGTAGCTTCAGCTGAGCTTTGGCTGCTCGACTGCACCAGCTCCAACAGGGCCGTCAACTACAACAAAACAGGCAACATACACGTGAACATTTGAACAGACCACAAACCTGACAACTGTTCTGTTCCAAGTAAAAAAAACAAGTCCATACTAAGTCAAACCAAACACCTTACACTTCTACTCTTTCAAGTTTTGCCTGGTTTTCTTCAAACAACTGAATAACCTGTAATATAATACAGTTGAATACTTTAGGCATCGATTTCATGAGAGTACTTTCAATATGATTACTTGCATCAAACTTAAAATACTTGGCACTTTTTTTAGGGTTTATACAAGTTTTTCAAGGTCAAATTCAAGCACCTTATCACCCTATATCTACAAGAATATATAAACTCTTGATTATTTTTGTCACTTGTATTCATAATGATGAACATTGTATTATACCATAAACATGTAAAATTATGTTTCATAATAGCAAAAAGTTAAAAAATTAAAGAACACAAAGTTATATCCAAAAACGGGAAGCCACTTGGTGTTTTTCCCGGCACACTTGCACCGAGCCAATGATTAAGATAAAAATGTCGACCTGAGAACACCTGATTACCTAATTTTCTTTTTTTGACATAGTTTTATTTTTCAAAATGTATCACCTCTTTGTAAGCAGCATTGGCTTGAAATCTAACCTGGCAGAGTTAATATTAAACATAAAAAAAACCTATAATAGCAAGCACTTTCAAGCACTTAAACTAAAATTCAAGCACTTTTCAAACATTGAAAACAAGACACTGAAATTCAAGCATTTTCAAGGATTTCAAGCACCCGTACAAACACTGTGCTTTACACACGATAAAACAAGAAAACTAGTGTTGAATCAGCCAATAACTAAACATTTAGAATATTGAAATAGTCATAAAATGCATCAATTATATTAAACCTGAACTGAAAACTAAAAAAAAAAAAGCTAAACCAAAGAAAAAGTCTCAACTCGCTACAAACACACAGTTTCATTTGACTGCGTACCTGTCTGTACGTCTCCTGAGGTATAGAGCTGTTCTGTGAATCCTTCCCTTTAGACCTGGAATAGGGACAGACCAACTGAGTGTCAACATGGAAAATCATCACCATCCCATCAACACCAGTGAGAAGCCCCCCCCCCTCACCTCAAAGCCCCCATGCTGCCAATAATCATAACGGCACCGATAATACCAATCCTCTTGTATTTGGGCACGGTGCTGGAGAGCTGTTTGCGAACAACGATGTGCATGTCATCCTGAGCAGAGACAGAAAGAAAGGGATGTAAACTCAGGTATGCGCCGCAATTTTGATGACAAAATGTGTGATATCTTTGGTCGAGGTTATAAAAACAGTGGCCTTATGTTGCAAAGTCACAGAAGTTTGAAGACTGGGAGAAAATTCAGTGTCAAAAATGTAGTTTGAAAGTCTAATAATACACAATAAAACTATTCATTTATTCACTCATTCATTTCATTCCTGCTACAGCTTATGACTTATGTAACAACCAATATCAAGTCAGGATGAACTGAGTCATGGAC
>JAPTYQ010000023.1:21898818-21928496 GCA_029814465.1 Ostorhinchus cyanosoma
CAGTGAATTGAATACAAAAAAACACCTGATTTACACTGAAAAAAAATCTAACTCAAAAGGATAACATTACAATAAATCATCTAAGAAAAGTTAAATAAAGAAGAAAAACTTTATGTGTTAACTGCCAAAAAAGTAGCACTGGGTCTTTATGGGTTAATGTCTATCAGAGTGGTAAAAACATGCTAATAGATTCATTGAAAACAGAAATATCATGTCAGTATGATAATGTTTGTAGAGATTTTAAAGTGTCAAAGACAAAAATAAAGCATGAACTGAATATACAGTGGTGGAAAAAGGTTTTTGGACACCCCTTGTAATTGGGGTATGTTAAGAACCACCCTGAAGTCACTGAACTTTGCCCTGTATTGTTCCATTCTCCAAACCCACATGCTCCCCTCTGCATACACTGCTCTGTTGAGGTCCAAATTGGATGTTTCAATAAAATAAAGCCCTTTGAAAAAGTCATCCAGGGTTATGAAAAATTGGAACTGTCAAGGACTTTTTTAGTTATGTTATTTTTTTCTTGTTAACAAAAATTAATAAATAATTTGCATTCGTTTGTGTCTGTGTTTCATCCACACGCTTTGAAACACAAAAAAGATTTTCTGCAAATATTTTCTGATAATTATTGAGATTATGTAAAATGTTGAGGGTGTCTGAAAACTTTTTTTTCCATTACTGTAGATCAAAATGAATATAGCAAAATATTATGTCAAGAATACACGTTTAAAAGACACCACGTTTAAACATTGACATTAGCACAGGTTATTTTCTTTTCCTTTTTACTTTATGTGGCTCCATTTAGAAAAAAAAAACACTGAATATAATAAACCATATGGACATAAAAGTCACTATGAGAGGAAGGACGTGTGTTTTTGACTTCATTTACTTACTACTCGTCGTAGTAGTATTTCCTTCTCCTTTATCCACAGAGGAGCGTCTTTTTTTGCGCATCATCTACGGAAAAGTAAAAGTCATTAGATTTTTAAGAGCTAAAGCTAACATTTTGTAGCCGAAGCAGGAAAACTAGCTTAAATAAGCATCATTAACGAGTCCAAAAAATCACCTACTGTAGTTACTCTGACGAAAATATCTCTAGTACAATAATTCAGTAAAAATAAAACCAACTACACACCAGGTTACGTATGTTAATGTATAACTAGCTTCTGTTTTTGCCTGTCAAAACTTTTAAAAGTGCTAAAAATGAAACATACTGTTAACTTCCTAGCTTGTCCACAGTCTGAGTCTGATGTTACTAAACAAAATTCCGCGCCAATGTCCTGAACACGTGATCAGCTGATGCCAGGGGGCGTTTCCATTTTCCCTCTCGGGAGTTTAACGGTGGACGAATAACACGTTCACAAGTTTAACAAACCAGCGGTGGCAGCAATAATTCTGGTGAATATATCGGAGAAGAGTCACATAATTAAACTGTAAATGTGCTGCGCGGTGTTTTGTGGGTAACACTCTAAATCCAAATCTCTGGAACAGCGTTAAAAAGCTCTGCGGCTCGTCCTTCTTTGACGGTTTCTTATTGGCTAAGTATGAAGATCCGGGTTTTCACTAACCTCTTGCTCTTGTCGGGCGGGGGTTAGCTCGACTCTCAGTTTGTTTATATGAGGAGAGCGTTCCCGGTGTATGCTGGTACTTTAACAAGTATACCCACATAGCGTCTGTACGTGCGCAATAACTCCAAAGAATATATACAGTAGATTGAGATAGATCACTGCATTTTACGTCGTCTTCGCCTTGTATCCACTACTTTATTTCATGAAGCATGAGAACGTTAAAAAATGAGAAATAATTTGATAAAAGCATAAGGAAATAGAGAGTTATATGTATGCAGAACACAGCAGTGCAGGTATTTCTTATTGCAAAACATAAAATACTTAATCTTTTTATTTTATCAGAATTTTAGATTCATGCATCTAAATTACTCAATACAACCTCTATTTTATTAGTCTTGATCTAAATGAAAAATTATTGGGAATTGAATGACTTTCCACAAAACAAACTGAATTATTAACACATGGGTCCGATCAAGTGAAAGTGAACATCAACATGAAAAAATACATTTGTGCACATCATTTATCACGTGGGCTCATTTTTTAGCTGAACATTTCTATTTTATGGAACTGTTATTATTTTTAAAATACCACTTGTAGAAAAGTTACAACTGATTTTATCAATTGTACTTTTTAAGCCAAAACTCAAATTTGAGGCTAAAAATGATATCTAAAAAACTGGAACATTTATTCAGTCTGTTGATTATATAGATGATTGTTAAGTTTCAAGTATTAGATTTTCATTATTTTGTGAATGTTATTAATATATCTGAGGTAAAACATTTGTGAGTTGTTTAAAAGGCCCTGTCCATGTGTTACCACAAAAATACTTATTTTTAACTTTCAAGTTACTAATAATTTAGATGTTTGATGATCTTTTGATACATTTTGAGTGATGTGTACAATGGTGAAGAGTCGTCTAAGTGTTACTATGGCAACCTGTCCACATGTTACCACGTTCTCATATCAATAAAACAAAGACTTTTCAATATTTTACTCCAAAATTTATTTTCAGCATAGTTAAACATAATATGTAAAAGGTATTATTCTACATGATATCAGTTTCTGTCAAGAACTGCATGTTTGTCTTACTGTAAAATGTGTTGCATAATTGTTATACGTGTTGTTATTTGTGTGTGTGTGTGTGTGTGTGTGTGTGTGTGTGTGTGTGTGTGTGTGTGTGTGTGTGTGTGTGTGTGTGTGGACCCCTCTCAAAAGCTTTTCAGCCTCCCTAGGGTGTCCCATTTCACATAACATAAATGCAAAATGTAATGTTCTTACTTGGATCTTTTGAACATATATGTGAATAGAATGAATGAATGAATGAATGAATGATATAAAATGTTTAATATATAATTCTATCAATATTCAAATAATTAAATATAGGAAAATACCTGATTTTGGCTGAAAATGCTTAATACAGAAAATGATATTATAATAAATGGTGATAAGTCACTTAGGAAAAGTTAAGAGTAGAAGAAAAATCCATGTAGAAGTCGCAACAAAAATAATTGTAAGTGAAGTAGAAATAAAAGTACAACCATACCCTTTGAGTGAGTTCCTGCGGCTGTGGAGGGTGTGAACTATCTTGTCCGTGAACACATCTTTGAGCGCCCTGTTAAGTGTGCTCGTGCAGACCGGAGGCAGCAGAAGGTCACGTATCACTGAACTCATCTCTTCTCTAAACAATGGCTTCCAAGTTCTACAACCTCACGGCCCGACTCCTAAGCGGAGAGGTGCTTAACTTCTCGTCGCTCCAGGGCAAAGTGGTCCTTATTGAGAATGTGGCGTCCCTCTGAGGTACGACCACCAGGGATTACACCCAAATGAACGAGCTCCACGAGCGCTACGCCGGCAAGGGGCTCGTGATCCTGGGAGTTCCCTGCAACCAGTTCGGCCACCAGGTAAAACAGGAGCAGCACTGGCACGAATACGAGCACGACTCTGGGGTTTTACATGGTCTTTTAATACTATTTACACTTTAATTTAACTGAAAATAACCGAGTGACTTGAACTGTACTTTGACCTGTTGTTGTAAAGTCACTTTGTAAATCTGTCATTTATATTAACTCACCTGAAGGAGTTTGTTCTATTGAGGGAAGCTGTTTTAGTTTTGTTTGTATACCGTGTATTTTCAGTATTTATTTATTTTTGTATTTTCAGTGTAATTTCCTGTAATAGTTTAATACAGTCTTTCTTTTTGCTCTTGTAGAATCTGCTGCTAAACTGAATATCATTGTTCCTCACAGTGACAAGAAAGTTCTATTCTGTTCTATTCTATTCTATTCTATTCTATTCTATTCTATTCTATTCTATATTTTAGTTGTGTTTTTTGTATTCAGTTACATATTACACTAGTCTTACTCCAATTTGGCACAACTTGTCTGGAAATGTTAAATATATATTAAAAATATTTTTGAATGTTAGACTTCAGTGGGAAAGCATTTATCGGAACACTGTTTATGAGGCTTGATCCTGTTATCAGGTATTATTTTGGTCACATAAGTTTACATATTTTTAGTTTAATAGTGACAAGTTTAACTTTAAAGAATACACACTAGTATAGTGAATTCCCTGCCACTAGATAAAGGAATAACACTGTTACTAATATTAGAATGACTTTTATTTTATTATCGTATTTTAATGCCACTTCATGAAAACAACCCACTGATTTGAACTGTACTTTGTTTCTGTAAAGTAACATTGTAAATCTGCAAAAGTTATTTGCATGAACTCACATGAAGGACTTTGTTATAGTTTTATTTCTGCTGAATTCATTCCTGCTACCTCCAATGTTATTTTGTGGAATAGTTTGTGCTTTTCAGAGAATCTAACTATGCCCACATCCGAAAAAGGAAGTGTTTTATTTCCCTTACATTACTTCAGCTATTTCAACATTGATTAGTTTCAGTAAACAGGAAATTGCAATTTTGGCAGCGTTACACAGTTACACATGGTTACACATAAGAGTCAGACATTCTTAACCCTTACAGACCCAAAAGCACCTACTCAGCTAAAATGTTTAGTAACTTTTGAACGATTAATCCTATCAATACAATGAAATCATTCAGGTAAAATGCAGTTTGTCAACTTTTCTGTGGCATCAGATTTTTTAAATTGCTTTCCATAGTCTCATGGAAACACCATTGTCTTCAGTAACATTGGTGCACATAGTTTGCCAAATGACAATGAATGTAGATACTTGTTTTTATGTAGAATTAATATTTTGCTGAAAAAGTGGTTTTCTTTAACTTTCTGTGTTTTGGTATAATAACCTTTAAATTTACTGAGCTTTTATTACCACCTACAATTAAATAATATAATTAAATATAGGAAAATACCAGATTTTCACAGAAAAAATGCAAAGGATAATATTATTATAAATGGTGATAAATCACTTGGTAATGGTTAAATGTAGAGAAAGGAAGTCACCACAAAAATAGCTCAGGGTTAAAATATTCCCAAATTGTTTCTAATTACTTGATCACTCCAAACTTTGACTGCTTTGGCAGCCATGATGTCTATGACCTGGTTATGATGACGATCTCACAAAAGTTAACTGAATGTATTATTTTTGTTTTGTTGTAATTCTGACACACTGAAGCGTGGAAGTCTTCATGCTGAGCCAAGTGTTCGATAAAACACAGCTGCTGCTACCGCTCACTTCCCCTTCTTTGTAAAATTTGGCAAAGAAAACAATGAACCACAACCTTTGATGTCATTTGGCGTCTTACCAAGGAACGAGAAAGAAGAGAAAACTTTAATGTCAGAGGCAGAACAATAATAACAGACTTTTGGCCGTTGGTATGCTTGAGACGGGCTTATCTTATGACCACACGGCTCTGAGGATGTAATGGATACTTGAAAACCATCAGAAAACCAGAGGGCGTGGCCAAGCGAGTAACAGAGTGAGAAAACACTGTGCAGCAATTTTTTTTTATCAATTACTAGAAATTGCAGGTGACCCCAAGGTTGAAAAACACTGCCTTAACTTTCTTCATAACTAACTTCAAACACAGAGGTGGCTCTTTATGGACCTTCAGCAGAAATAAGTTTAGTCCCATTCAATTAACACTAAGGCCATAGATAATGCAGTGAATGTGTGTTACAGTGGGCATAAAGCACAGTATAGGTCCAAATAATAGTTCAGGTAGATGTTGTATATTATATAATCTACAACATCAGATGCACCTTTGTCTCTAATTCACGTCTCTTCCTGCTACACTGTCCTGTCATCCCTTCTCTCTTTGCTGAGCTTGGCTGCAAACATACAAACTCTGACCTGTCATTATCATTATCATCATCATCATCATATTCAGCTGTTATACAAATGTCATGCAGCTCCATGCGATGAATAGGAGTCCTTTTCCCAAGTACAAACCTGCTGACCAGACCAGAACTACCAGTTACCATATACTGCATACACCAGTCTGTGGCTTATCCAACTCACACAGACCCTGTTTTTCTGTAACTTAGTAAATATATCTGACTTATCTAGCTGAGGCCCAGTTTTGCCCAATAGTCTTTTTGTGCTGGAGATTCTTTTCGATGCATCCACCACACATCTGTACAAAGTCTGCATGTCAGTAGATCTCCATTCAAAACGTTAAAAACAAATATCTACGGGGCTAACTCTGCAAATGTGATAATTGCTAATAATTGATAGAAATGCATTAATGGATTATGATGCTAGTGAACTTAATGACTGAAGATATAGTTCTTGTTAAGCTTTTGACTTTGGTGACCATAGCAACCTACTACCATGGTGTTCTAGACGCCAAGTAGAGGTAAATCATTAGTAAATCTAAACAAAATATTCTGATGTAGTTACTTCTGACATCTAAAGAAAACATTTCCAGCACTTATGGGATGTTTCAAGCAGATTCTTGGTTCTCTTGTGCTTCACTGCAACATAACTTCTAAACTATTAATTTCTAAGATGAGCACTAAAAACTAAAAGATATTTCTTTTAGTCACCAATCCAATGTGATAGTGTTGTATATGAAGATGCAGAAAAGCAGATTAGTTTACTGCAGAACTTAACATGTATGATGTCCTCATCACTTACAGGAGAACTGCAAGAATGAGGAAATCCTCATGTCCTTGAAGTATGTCCGTCCTGGAAACGGCTTCGAACCAAAGTTTCAGCTGCTGGAGAAAGTGGATGTGAATGGAAAAGAAGCCCATCCTCTGTTTTCCTTCCTGAAGGAAAAGCTCCCGTTCCCCAGCGACGAGCCGTCCGCCCTCATGACCGACCCCAAGTTAATCATGTGGAGCCCGGTGTCCAGGAACGACGTGGCCTGGAACTTCGAGAAGTTCCTGGTCGGCCCAGACGGAATGCCGTTCAAGCGTTACAGCAGGAGGTTCCTCACCAGCGACATCGAGGGAGACATCAAGAAGCTCCTCAGCCAGGCTAAATAATGACCCGTCCTCCAGAACGTATCCGTCCTGCTGCGTCCACCTGCACCAGCCTGCACTCCGTCAAACACTGGTCAGGCGTTGAGCTTCTGTAGATGTTGAACACTGTCTTCAAGCGCCTGTGCTCTCCTGTATTCAATGACTGTGTTCCGCTGTTTTACTTAATGACGACATCCTCTCAAACCAACTAGTTGTGAGGAGGATGACTGATGAAATGTAAAAGGCAGAAGTTTGCAGCTTCATTGGATACATGTGAAGCACGGATGTGGTTTCATGTGTCAAGAGGACCAATAAAGGTTTTTTTTAACTTTTCAACTGCCTCTTTTTTGTTCCTTTAAATACAAATAAAGATTTTTGATAAAGTCTTATATATTTATTCCATCATAACCTCCTGAGACCCAGGAAAGTAAAAGTATTTTTTTTAAAAATTGCTTACATTGTGGAGACACCATGATGTCAGTTTTTTCAGATACTTTTTTTAATGGAATATCCTTTGCAATGGACTCTTTTTTTTTTTTTTTTAAAGCTATGATACAAAAATGCATTGCTGGGCCTCAGAAAGTCTTGGAAGAGGCCAAGAATTCTCTTAGACTAGTTTAAATCTAAACCTTGTTTGAAAATCCCATTATTTATTGTACATCCTTTGTAAATGAAAACTTTCTGGCCAATGAAAGATAAAATGTCGTAACAGTCATAATCCATTCATAGTCTGCAGTGCAGGCGTCCTTTTGACCTGTGCTTTGTCAGTGCCAACGCCTGATAACAGATCAGTTGATTTCGTAACCAGTCAACGTCTGAAAGCCATGTTATTAAGGTTGCGCCACATCTGTACTATATCAAAGAGGTTCTGTCTTTCATAACCACTGAAGTAAAGCCAGCTGTTGTCAGAGGATGACGGCTCTAGTGCTGAGGTCATTTCAGGTACAAGCTGCTTCGTCTACTTTTGGGTGTGGAATTAGTCCAAACAAACCAGCTCATTTTGGCTTCCAGTCTTTATTGTACTTTGATTCAAATATCTTTCAGTTAGAAACAACTCCTGTAGATATCAGCAGTAAGATAAATACGAGGACAAGAATTTATACACCTGTTTAAAATAGCCATTATTTACATCTGTTCTGTTCCAACTGCCGACGTGATTTCAGGGGAAGAAAACAAGATTCAGTGCATTTCAAAGCAGAATTTTGTTTTCAAATTGGAATCAAAGGTTACAGATATGATGTAAAGCTTTTCTATATAGGCATAAATGATTCTATTTTGGTAGTTCTCTATCACCAACATAACGGTGGCAGGACAAACTAGCAAACGGGCACATGGCTGCCCTACATATTAACATGCTCTTATGCAACAAAGTGCAGAAATTATGCCACAGAATCAGGTTCATGAAGTAATAAATACCATCTGATTTCACAAGAAGATCCTTGAGACTGAAGATTATATATCATATCTTGTATACACAGTCAGTACTAATAGTATTACAGCTGTGCGTACAGTTATAACGTTCAATTTATGGACATATTATGAGTTTTAAGAGTTTATCCATGTGTGATTTCAATGCTGAGTAGTTGCTAAAGTCAGTGGAAGGACCTTGATCCAAATGCCTGCATTCAGTGATAATGCTGTTATGGTACTATTGTCCTGCCCCCCATCCAATCACATGAAGACTGTTCAGAATGAGTAGGAGCAAGTTCAAGTTTCATGAATAAAGCACCACTTGTATACTAGTTTATTTTGCTTCACTCTGTGTGCTTTGAAGATATCAAATAACATAGCCATTTCAATACAGAGCTGCATTAATGTACAAGACTAATAAGGACAAGCCATTGCAGGTGAGCTAAGGGGTCCAATCAGGCAGCAAAATATGCTTAAAAGACACATTAAAATGATCTGGGAATGTATGACGGACCATAATCCATAATGGTTAGGCCAACCATACAACTCTATATCGTCTAAATACACCAGAAGCAGGTAGATAATGTATTCATGGAGAATTCAAAGTGCCTCCTTTCTTTATCAGGTTGCAGGAATCAAAAGGCCGCTTTCGCATCATGATTTATAAAAAGAAAAAAAGGGAGGTGGGGCAGCATGGTAAGACTCTTGTCATAGTTTAGGGTCCGAGAGACAGCAGAGTCCATGCTGAGTGACAAAAAAGCAAAAAAAAGGACAAAAAAAAATGTTGGGAGGACAGGAGCAAGGCCGTGAAACAGCTTCTGTCACAAGTCATGATGAGACATCCCCACCGTGTTCCAATGCAACACGGAGGCAGCAGGACGGGCGCCACAGCTAGTCTGCAACTGAAAAATCCCTGACAATAACAGACCCACACATTACATGTTGTTCTGTGTGCACATCACACTGTTAATTATTTGCATTTACTTCAGCACAGCATCAATATCAGAGATAAATCTAGGCACAATGCCAGTATCCTGCTTTAGTCTTAACAGTTGGTATGTATAAATATCTCGAAACGCTTTGGTTGAAACAACATGTGCATTTGGCTTATTTTAATATTACTGACTCATTTGTTTAGCTATGCTTTGTGGGCATTCGACATTCTGTTCATCCAGTGTGAGGATCTATATCCATTTATGTTCCTCGTAGTTCAGACCAAACTAAACTAATCTGAGAATTGAGCAGGCCCGATGCTGCAGGGAGGAAGTCTCTCAGGTCACTCTTCTGACAAGGCTGTGGCTCTAGTTGACAGCAAATGAGACAAAAACCAAATAAAATACGGAGAAGGTGTTTTAATAATGTTAAGTCTGTGGAGTCCACTGTCACTAAAGAAGCTTTGTGTGTGTGTCCAAGTGTCTCTATTTGCCATATGCACTTGAGTGTGTGTCGCCTCGCACTGGGCTGCTCAGTTTGTGTCCATGTGGTCATCTGCTGCTTCGGGGGCTCCTCCCAGCGAGGCTGAAGGTTGAGGTTTAGAGGGAGCGTCCCCATCTCTGCGTTGATAGAACAGCACATAGGCTGCTTTAGTCTGCACAGGAAGGACAAGGATAAGGTTACGCCACAAAAACAACAAAAACACCTCACACCAAGGACAGGAGGCCAACGAGGCTGAGGACTCTTCATCTTCAAATCCAGGGTTTGCCAAGTAAATGTGTTCAGTCACAAGGTCTATTTAGATTTAATATTAAAGAGTGAGGCTCACCACAATCTGGTCCTCCGAGGCAGATGAAACACTGCTGTCATCAAAGTAATACCATTTTCCATCCACTTTATTCTTGCCATAAGCGGTGTCTGTTGGGCAAGAAAAGGCAGAGTTAATGAACAGACTGTGTGTTTGTGCAAACAGACGTCAGTCTTATCTGACAGGTCCAACTATGCATACACAATGCAAATAGAAGTCCTCAACAATAGTGAACAAGGCACTTTGTCATATTCAAATGTAAATGATTACGGTGTCCATGGAGACACAATTGTTGTTTAGTAAACGATTTGCTGACACATGTTGCAGACATATCTGAAAAAACGGTGCTTGCACAAAGGCTATAGTGTGATAAAACTAAAGCTGCTAATGGTACAGTGCTGTGGACCCACACCGGCCAGTTTTCCATTCAGCAAGAGAGGGTGTAATTTAACAACTGAAAATGACAGAGGAATATGATAATAATGACTTACAGTGCCCTCCTCCCATTCCTCCGTAGTGGTTTGACACTGCAATGAGGTCGTATGTGTAGGGGCCGGCCTTGGGGTCACACACAAACTCAGACATGTTTAGATCCCTGAGGACAGAAAAATAATCAGCAAGTTGTACAGTTTAAGTTACTACATTTAAGATACTTTTATTCCTAAAAAAGGTACAAATGAAAACAAGACTCTGAATAAGACGTCCTGCAGCCGAGTCAATGTTTAAACCAGTCTTAGTAAGCATGACTCAGCTTTTCCTGTAGCAGAACTTCAGTAATGTTTTCTCTGCTTCCTAGTTTCTAGCAGATCAGGTTCCTCAATAGAGGTCACCATGTGCTGCCCACACTAAGACTGTTAGGGCACAATACTTTCAGGTAACTCTTTTTCAAACAGCAAGAAAAGGTTTACAGTGAGTCAAAGAAAACACAGATGACTCATTCAGAATTTAAAGGCTCCTTGTCTGGAGTTTACATTTTACCAAACAGATAAGGAGGATTACAACATAAGTTGAATTGTTCTTTGAAACATGACGTTCACCAGAGACAATCCTCAATTTTTCAGAATAGCAATAAACTTTGCACTTCCTCATTGCCACACCAAGCAAGTTTCATGAGGTTCAGAGCACATCTCCCTCTAGTGTTCGTCTCATATGTACTGAGGCGTTCAAAGTCTTTTGGGAGACACATACCTTAAATGACAGAGCTGGAAAAATTGTACTTTCGCAGCTTGTTTTGTTAAAGTGCTGTATTGTTTTTACACATCATTCAAGTGTATGATGATGTCACATGTTATATAATATTGACTGTTTTACTTCAATATAACTCTTGTGTTTTCTGTTGAAGTGCTACAGTAATGTCTCAACTATAATTTGAAGGGTGCACATCTCTACAAGCATATGTTTGGGGAATATTTAAAATCACTTCCAGTTTTTACAGATCTCCAAAATCTTTTCCCAATTTTAAGCTTTTCAAAAAACTAAAAGTTTAAAATTACTATTTTTTAAATCAATAATAAGCAAGACAGTTACAGAGATGTTTAACTACAACACTGAGTTATTTTTCTCCTCCAGATCTGTCCTTAAACTCTGTGACTATGGTGTGAGTGATAAATCCTGTCCCCTACCTGATGGGAAAGTCCACCACTGTGTCCAGTTTGTCCCTCCAACATCGATTGTAGGAAAAACGCTTTAGATGAACTACCAGAATGCGTGGCAGTGACCACAAGTCAAACTTCTTTGTGGCCTGTTGGTGTTTCTTGCATGTGGGACAGTACCTGCATAAAAATGATCAGGTTTATATGAGAAAGGCAGTGGAAAACGCTGCCTGTCTGACAGTGAATTGGGCTGAGGTGGTGAACCCTTACCATGGATCATGTTCCCCAAGTGTTTCCATAGTTGTAAAGAGCTCAATGCATTCCCTCAGCGCCACAGTGGCCTTCTTCTTCTGTGGCTGGAGCATGCTCTCGTGCTTCTCATAGGCCTACATACAAACAATATTTACTTACACTTAAACAGACTGTTTACATATCCTGACACAGGATGAACTTCCAGGAATTTAAGAAGTTAGACATGGACAAATATCATTCCACTGACCTCTGCTTCCTGTTCATCATAGCACTGTTTTTTAGAGTCAGTGTCCCAGTCGATCGCCACTGTGGAATGTGCTGTAAAGAGAGAAGATGGGAAGAGCTGTGTGAACACAAAGCAGCTTTGAAAAACATATGGACCAGTGTTTTTTCACTTCACAGAGAGACACTTACGGTTAAGTTTAAGGACATTTCCATCACATGGCAGCGGGCTAATGTTGGCTGTTCCGTAAGAGTTGACTATGCTGAAAGTGAAAAGCTTAGCTGGTGAAGAGCAAAGCTTGCCCGCTTCTCCTTTAGGCCCATTTTCCAAGTCAGATGTCTCCTCCTCCTCCTCTTCAGACTGACCATTCTCTGGCTCTGGACTCACCTGGTGGTCCATGGCCTCCTCCTCTCCTGAACACACAGACAATCATTAAATCTCTTCAAGTTTTATTGGATAACATTGGAAGAAATAAATGTTCTGAAGGGTAAAGGCATTCTTTCTGATATCTTGCTACATACCTTCCCTTCACATTTGCTCTGATATGCTAAACTGCTGACTTCACATTAGCCACTTACCATCATACAGCCCATTAGTTTCATTGCAGGTCCCTGAGTGGTTGCTGCCATTACTGGAGCTGGCGCTGCATGAGGCCCCGTCCGACAGGGGGCTGCCGCAGCCACCCAGGCTGGCGTTGAGACTAGATGATGTGGAACATTCAGGAGCCTGGCTGCAGCTGGCAAAGGTGGCTGAGGCTGATGCTCTGTTTTCGCTACTTGGGCTCTGGGAAGGTTTCACATAGCGTCTGCAATGGGAAACAGAGATGATAAATGAACACATGGCAAAATAAATCAAAAACTGTGATAAGTAAACTCAATAAGTATCTCAAATTCACAACACTTTAGAATGACTCATTTCCTTTTAGGGAACACATGTGTGATCTCAAAATTGTTACAGGGCACAGCTTCCACTACAGGGTTTCTGCAGGAGTCAAACTTAAGACCTTAAAGAATATAAGCTCAAACTTACTCCATGCTCCATTTAGTGATGACAGCTATTTGTTGGATTTTTACAATAGCTTTATGTTTCTACTAGCACATTTACCCATGGGGAACAACAGCTCATATTAATACCAATATCTAGGGACTGAAGTAAGTAAACGCATTGTTCCTGTTTTTAACTTCATTTTCCATCATGCAGTGTGGTACTGCATTTCCAGTCAACTGAGCAACATGACTGTAAGGCTATAGTATGCCAAATATCTCCCAAAATATTGGCCCTATCAACTTGCCAAGATATTTAATGTGGAGATGGGACAATTCCTCAACTGTCGGTACCAAATTGGCCAGTTAAAAATGTCTCAATTTCTCAGAACTGTGCAGATACCCACACACAGATATGTTCTGAGACCTTCCATTATTATGATATAGATGACTCCCAGTTCAACTCTAGGGACTCTATAATGACAGTTCATGATGTTTTTACTTAGTTTTAAATCTACTTCTATATTTTTCCCAATTGTTCTATTTAGACTGCACTTTGTCCTCCTTGGTATTCACACAGTTCTTACCCAATCCTTTCCAGGATCTTGTCATAGAGAACATCGGCTATGAGGTTGTGTCTGGGCACGGTGATGAGTAAAGGCTGACCAAACAGCATGGTGCTTGTGGAGCTTCCGGCGTGTTTGGAGTGTCGCTCCCTGAAATACACTGGTAGGTTCATCTTCTCACTGTCCTCCTCCTGTACCTCATATCTGCAAATGTCATCAACATAAATCACACATTAAAAATGCAATAAAACAGCATGATACAGATACACTAGATTATATATTTAAAACAAGGCTTACACAAAGATGTCATCTTTTTCCATGATTTGGTTAAGACCATCATCCCGCCTGTAAATTTTATGGAACCTGTGATTGTAAACATCAGCAACCACCATCTAGGAGGACAAAAGTGAATGTGATATGTAAAGATTTTCATTTCCACTTAAAAATACAAATATTTGGCTAAGTGTATACAGCACTTTGTTCTTCATGTATAATAAGATTCTAACATTTTCTGGAAGGATTCCACAGAGTCTGGACAAGGCGCTGCACAGGTCTGTGACTGTACCCAGTTTGGGGACCACCACTCGATACTGTAAGACAAGTAGGACAAAAAATTAAGAGTCTAATCTGACACAATATTCTTTACTTAATGTCTAGCTGTGCAGAAATCCAAAGTTCTGATTTGAAGAAATGAAATGTCAGCACTATCAGTTTATTTACGGGTTTTATTGTAGATGAACAATCCTGGAGCAGAGCTACATCTCACCTGCGTAGGTCTGGACTGAGGGTCTGATCGGACCAGGAAAACCTCCATAGTCCGGTCTTTCTTCATGGGCAGAGGCAGCGTGAGGTAGCAGAATGGGTCAAAAGTTACAGAAACTTTGGAACACTCTGGGCACACCAAAGTGGATTTGAAGAGACCGTGGAAAATGTCAACTATAATTGAATCATTGCGCAAGCGGTGGTTTGTCCAGGCTTCCTTGGCGACGATCTGCAATTAGACGAAAAAAACCCAAAAAATTAGAAGCTCTTTTTGCAAACTGTATTAAAAATTATATCTCTGTGTGTTTGTAGTACCTCATCTGGACGACCCTCTGCATCCCTCAGAGCAAGATAAGGCTTCTTCTTGACCCGGTTCAGATCTTCGTGGAGTCCATCCAGAAGAAAGGCCAGCAGCTCCTGAGAGTCCTGCTGCTGGTAGCCTGAAAACTGGGGAGCGAAACGTCCAACCTGGGTCTGGAAACAAAACCTCAGAGGTTATAACTGTTTGAAGTTGATAACTGGATGTGTGAACTTAAAACATATGTTCATGCGACTCACTTTGAAAGTACGTGGAGCCACATAGCTGCTACGGCTAAGCCACATCTGCTTTACTAAATCAGCATAGGCCTCTGCAATCTCACCCCTCATTCCAAGGGGGTTCTCTCTGTTAATCTCTGCCTCATATTGGTCATTAAGGAAATACTCCGTAAGAGGAGATGCATTGCTCAGGCACTAAAAGAAGAAAGAAAAAAAATTGGATTATTTTTCCCATGATGCCAACTTCTTCTGTACTGAAATATTGAATAGAGCAACAGCTTTTACCTGGAGGGCAGAGTTCATGAAGCATGTGTTGCCCAGATTACTGAGACCACACAGACCAGGCTGCGACTGAGACTCTCTGTAGTTGTAGGAGGAGCTGTAGGAATTGTAGCCCCCCAACCTGAGGGAAAAGCACAAAGATGTTGAGATCCTAGCAATAATGTACTGAGAAGCAGTGTAAATAAACTTTAAGCCTTCACGAACAAATTTGAAATATGATGTGCATCTTTATATTTATTTCAGTTAATCACCTCAGTACTCGAACTAAGCCCCAAGAGACAGTGGCTTTCACCAGGATCAAATGCACTGTATGGCTTTAATGCTTTTTCCAATAAGGCCTGTATTGAACATGAGCGTTGCAGTACAGCTGGGTTTTTTTCCTCACATGTGCTTCAATATGTGATATGATTACACTCCTGCTGATGTAGTCACCAATGTTATCTTAGACAGGCCAGCTCTTAAATGGGTGTTGCTCTGTTTTTCTGACACCTCCTCTTCATTTAGAAGCAAACAAAACAGAGGGAAAAAAATAAATACAGAAAAGGGAGAAAAAAAACACTAAAATGATAGAAAGCTGAGGGATACAAACTAATATCAGACAGAAGTAGTGCAAAATATCTTCTTCAAGTGTAACACATGCAAAGAATTATTTGTTTTTTCTAGTCATTAAAGAAATGAACTCTTTGATCAGTACTTATTCAATAAACATCTTAAATACAGAAATATCCTTTGACATATTACAAATGTGCAATATGCTGTTCAAGTCTCACGGTACAGATAGTTAGAAACTTCACTCACAAGCAAAATACCAGTAAGTAACAACATCCAGAGGTCCTAAATGATCAGAACTGAAAAAAATTAAACAAAAGACAGTAGCCCACAGTTTGCCAAACCACCACTGTGAAGAGAGGTTTGACTTAGGCTACCTTCAGACTGCTGGCAAATGTGGCCTAAATCCGATTTTTTTTTTGCCCATATGTGACCTGTATCTGATCTGTTAAAGACAATTTGAATGGCACAAATACGATTTTTTCAAATCTGACCCAAGCCACTTTCATATGTGGCCCAAATCCAGTACATATCTGATATTTTGCAATGCCATTTCGGTCTAAAAAGCCAGGTCGCATTTATCCAATATTTATGTCATTGAAATCCAACAAACGTCACAATTTTGCGTCCCAGGAGGAGGAGCTGCAGGAAAAACAACATCGACAACAGCCATGCTTGTGTAGTCACGTATTATGTTAGGGCCTCTTTTGCGCATGCGGGTCACTTCAGGGTTGCATTCAGTTCATACTCAAAACTGATAGAAGTTACATTTAATGTGCAGTATGAACGAGCACACAAAAAAGTCTGATTTCACAAAAAAATCTGAATAGTGCATTAAGACCTGCTGTCTGAATGTAGTGTTAGAAAAGAACTCTTGCCTGTTGCCAGAGGAGGTGCTGTTGTTGAGTGTGTAGCCAGTACTACAGCTGCTGTCTCCATTGGTTACTGTTGAGGAGATACTGGCTGAAGAGTTGGAGGAAAGTTTTGGGGAGGTAGTGAAGTTCCTGGATGGGGTTGTACTGGATCTAGCAAGTAAAAAGCAGAACCATGTTTCAGACAAACACATGTAGAATTTGTTGCACCTATACAGATAGGTCCATCCCAATCTTCTTTTAATTTTATACCTTAGACAGTATATTTCTTTTCCTCAATGATTTAAAACGTGACATAGTTGCTTACTTGGGATGGGAGGCTTGTCTCGGCCATGTGCCATCCTCATTCTTGCGTTCAATCACAAGTACCTGTGGGAAAATGAGCTGGATGAGAGACTGGCTGAAACAACTGACCTTCATGTCAAAGCTATCACGTCCCAGGCTTAAATTTAATACTCTTCGTGTGCCAAATGCCACAGAGCTTCAGACAGATATATCACTTACTCTTAATTTCATGTGTAATTAGTCTTTTCAAATTTACTCTTTTTTACCAAATTACACTGACAAGTGATTTTAAGCTGTTTTTGAATTGCTAAATTTATGTAGCAAGTGTAGTAAATTTTTTTAGGAGGGAACATCAGTATTAGTACAAATAATTTGGTATAACATCCCCACAACCTTTACACTCATCAATGTCTGTACAGCTGAAACACAACCTGACTTCCTTAGTGTAAATTAAAATTTTATGATTATTATCAAGTAAATCCATAATCATAATGTACTATTTAAGGAAGGTTAAGTAGTTTCACTTTGGATGTTGTAGATCTGTTAAATGCGCAGAAAATTATGGAACAGTATTGCTCATGAAAAGAAATGAAGTAAATCAGTGATGTTATTTGAAGCAAAGAGCCCTGTCTTACCTGTCCCTGGAAGAGGCCAGCATCCTGTACAGTGCTGTCTGGCTTGTTCAACTGCTCATAAGTGTTGCTCATGTATTTGTTCCAGAGACGCGTCTCCTTCTCAGATGGGATGTCAAACAGCGTCCTCATCTCCTTCTCTATGGTGTCTAGAGAGACAGAAAAATAACATCTCATGAACAGGAATAGACAGAAATCTGTTCTTTTTCTGTCCACTGAGCTGAAGGTTACTGGGTTAAATCTGTAGAACAAGCATGGCGACACTCACCTATAGTATCAGCTTTGCTGAAATGCCGTGTGACCACATTGTCCATGTTGTCATTCTCACACAAATTTAGCTCCAGCAAATAGACCTCAACCTTGCAGTGCTTGACAAACATGCCATGTTCAACAACCTACAGAAAAGGAAAAGACATTCAGGTCCCCATTTTCTAAGTGAGTATTCTAAAGACCAAAAAATTGTGTTTAACAGCATTACCTTCCTGACAATGGGTTTCTGGCCTTCAAGGCAGCCATACCAGCTGACAAGCTTATTCCATGCCTCAGTGGGTACCAGGACATAGTCCAGCTCATCTATAAGGTGCTCTTTCAAGGTTTGAGTCTCCTGGTCTTGAAACAAATAAATAAAGCGATGACTACATGAAGAGATAAATAACTCTTAAGTTACAAATAAAAGTTATGTTGTTATTAAGTGTAAATGAGATTAGCACATTGCATAGCTGGTTTTTCCAAGATTCTTGTTTTACCTGAGAAAAGTCCAGAGTTATCAATTGGTCCTGGGTAAAGGCTATGTTCTCCAACATTGTACATATCCCAGCTGTCAAAGCCCACATATTTCTTCCACTGTTTGAACCACCGGCTGTCAATCAGATACCTGAACAAAAACAGTGCAAACAGTCAATGACACACATGACAAGCTATGAACACACAATTTTTCCTTAGACAGCTCTCTTATTCTTCATAAAAGATGTATGTTATGTTTTGTAAAACAATAACACACAAGGGTAAAGTAATGAGAAAAATGGTTAGAGGAGAGACAGCACCTTGTTCCAACTTGCAGCATTATGTAACAATACAATCCCATAGCATTTGCAGATATAGTAACAGCAAACTAATTTGACTTAATCCCATCCCAACTGAGAATCTGCTTTAGTTAATAGGCTTGCTAGAAAGAATTCCGCATGTTACTGTGGGCTCACTGGAAAAATTCTGATTGCTGTTGGAATTTCTGTTTGCCCTAAAATGGCACATAGCACTTAGAGACAAATGTGAAATCTATGATCTCAAACAAGAGTGCTGTTTCTGAAAGCTGTACAAGTAATAATATGCTTATACATCATCCACACCTTTCAGAATGAACAACACATTCATTTAACTTATCATGCAACGTTATCCGAAAACATCGGATAACTTGTATCATCAAATGCTTGAGACGTACAGCTACAATCAATGTTTAACTGGTTAGCTGTGGAGCTAATAGGTGATAACTTAAGTGTGACCTGTTCTTTCCTCCCTTGGGGCCCGATTCCAGCAGCACACAAGTCAAAAGGCTTGTTCGTTTAACTGACATTTACCCTAGATCATCTAATGAGTTACTACACTACAATACATTTGGTTTCATTTTGACTGGGCCTGGTTTCATAGTCTCAAACACTGTTAGCTCGAACTAGTCAATGACCAGGCAAACATGTCAGACAAGTTAAAACTGACATGTCAGTACAAGGGGTTAATGACATCCCGTTTAATTCCTGTCAGTGGGCTCATTTCTGGATCAGTATTTCTTTTACACATAACCGGTCTGACAAGCAGGAGAACTATGTGATGCCAAGGCCTGTTCTATCAGTCGACTGCCACTACATCAGCCAATGTCAGCTAACTTCTCATGAAACAGGCTGCAAAAAGCAGGCAGTCAACGAGATACGTTAGTTTTGTCGTTTAAAGGACCACGATAACGGCTGTGAATTCAGAAACTGTTCTAAACACAAAAAATATAAGGGCGGGCTAGGTAGCAATTAGCGTGATAGCTAACTTGTTACACATTAGCCAGCCAAAATATCAGTAGCACAACACCCTACGATTCCAGCGAATATCGTTAGCATGCTAACTTAGCATATTAGCATTTCCTGTTTCCTACTAGCTAGTTGGCTAACGCTAGCTCTAGCACATAGCTAACCCTGGTCGTTTCTGACTCTTACCATTCGTCACCCTTCCTCAGAGTTGTTTTTAATAGTGACCCGATAGCCTGTTTTTGACTTTCGGTTGAAGGGGTTGGCATTTGTGCGGCTACCGGCTCCGAGTCTGAGTCTGCCGCGCCACCCGACTCGGGTCCGCCTCCCTCGGCCATCATGCAGTTGAGTGTGCCGGTACCGTGAACGCGCCGATGAAAAAGACGCACTTGTACGAGCTTCACCTCAGCTGAGGGAAATGATCCTCCTCCCCGGCAGTTACTACAGTTCACCTGTGTACGCCCGGAAAAACACCACTGGCACTATCTGATTTCATTTTATCTGATCGACAGCCTTGTCAGGACTGTATAAAGTACCTTATGAATTACTGTCAATAGTTAAATTAAAATATAAAAGGACACAAGACAAAATTAAAAAAAGCACCAAGCATTTAGTCAAAACAGGCTTTATACTGTACAAAACAAAGGAGAGTTACATTACAAAATAAACCATCTACATAATATTTCAACCACACATTCTCAGCAAACACCTAATTGGTTGTGGGTCTACTTCCAACAGGCATGAACTATGATCTAATAAAGAATTAAGGAATTAAATAATCATTCACACTTGTAAAATGGTGTATGTTATCAACTGTGATAGTAGTGATGATGAAAAGAGCACGGTTGTGCATGACATGGACAAATAAGTACTAGATAGTTCACATTCTTCAGTAAATGGCATTATGGCATACAGCTGCAAACTAATATCAATGCATTTCAATTAGCAAAAATTCACGGAATCTCTCAGACATCTTGTCAAAAGATGAAATAACAAAGCAATGATGTCTTATACGCAAGAACCAAACCAGTGTATATTAAGTCATTTCAGATATCTCATGTAAAACAGACAGGGATGGAAAAGTTATACATGTGAAGGGACAAGGACCTCAAAACAAAGGAATGTAAACTTTGCATAACATGAAGGGATTTGTCCTGTTCCTGTATTTTTTTAACCAAAATCAAATCCCTACAGTAATAAAAACTGAAGCGGAAGTCTCTCAGTTTTCAGAAGATACCACTTGGTAGTTCCTTGCTGAACAAGCCATCAAAGTCCAGCTCCCTGCTCATCAGTTCTTCCTCGACACTCTCTAGCGCCCACTGATGGTCAGTCAGCTCCAATGCCTCCCACTCAGCCTAAAAACAAGGACAAACATAACATGAAGAAATGACCTAAGCCCCTCCTCATTCAGTAATCCTGCAGACACTGTATACCTTGAAGGCTTTATTTGTGTCTGCCGGCATGGCCATAGCTGCACCACTCATCTGCTCCTGCATGATCCTCGACTGATCTGCACCTGTTCAAGCAGAGTAAAGCCAATCAGTTTGTATCTGAGAGAAAGTTTTATCTGAATGTAACTAAATGTAAATTTACAGACATGATTTGAGGACCGATTCCCAACTTTCAAATACAAGCATAAATGAAAAAGTCCCACCTTGGTCCTCCAAAAAATATTTACTGTTAGTAGTCTTATTACTACAAAGATGACTTTAATTAGCTGAGGAATATTAATAATGAATCAAATATTTTTTATGGTTATTTTCACGGGCTCTCACCAAGCTCCTAATTTACACATGCAGTTGCTCACAAGTACATGGTAAGGGAACTCAAATATCTTTAAGTTATGTTGCTTAACTCCTCTAGTCTTTCAGCTGTTAAGTGATAAAACCTATCCACACTTTGCCATTGTATAGATGTAAAGATTTGCATGATTTTCCATTTAAATATAAAATGTGAAAATCAGATAGTAATGTCAGATAAAATTACCATTATCCTGGCCAAGGATTAATGAGTACATGCTGCGAAGTCCAAAGACATTCAGGAAGTACCATGATGCTGAACTCACCCTAGCAAACACAAACAAACAGAACAAATGACAAGAATGTCACAAACCATGCTGAGCATTTAGATAAACAGATAGTGACAATGTATATCTAATGCTACTGTTTGTCAGTTTACCAGGAAGCATCCAGGGAGAGCAGCTCTATTCCCTGCTGCAGCATGGGTTTGAAGCGCAACGTGAGAGGGAAAGGAACCTTGGCTGTGTGGAAAGAAAAATACACAAAGAATTTAATTTGATGCTCCTTTAAAATTATTGACATATCAAAAGCAAGCCAAACTTAATGTCAGTTTGAGTATCTGCACATTATGTGTATATATGAGGGCAATATGTACTTGTTACAAATCCTGAAAAGGTCCAGTTGATCCAGCCTCCAATGAGGATCATGGGGAGAACATTGGTCACGTTGCCTTTCATCATATCTGTCAGCATGCTGGGATCTGTGGAAAGAGTAAATGCAGGTATGAGTATATTGTAATACATCTTTATTACACTGTAAAATCTGTACAGTGAACCTACTGCACCATAAAAACATAAATGTCTCGCCTTTAATACACTCCTTTTTCATTTCACAAAATATAGTTGCGAAGCAGCAAAATAATGAAAGTGCTGGATGTATATTTAAGGACACTGTAATGTGACTAAATTCAGTTTTAAATAATAATAATTAAAAAAAAAAACTGTCCACTGCAAAGGATATTTCATAAAATGAAATAAAAAATTATTCAGAATTTTTTTTTGCATCATGCCGTTTCCTATCAAGGCAATTATTTAATGGAAATAAGCCAAAGCTTTTACTTACTGGGTCTCAAGAGGATATAGTTATATACTAATAACAAATTATTATAAACTTACTATTATCATAGTCCTTCTTATTTAAAAATAAATAAATAAATAAAAATACCTGTCATCGGGGAAGGTGGAACCACCTTTCTTTTGGTCTTCTTAAAAAATCCATCTTCTTGGTTATTGAAGTAGAACTTCCTCATCAAAAAAGACTGCAATAAAGAAGATACCTTTTTACACATTTTACCCAATGTCTCACAATGACATATTTACATATATGTAGCTAATATCTTATCCAGAAATGGAATACATAAATAATTCAAAGATGCAGACACTTACCTGTTTAGGAATGTATTTTCCATTTTCTCGTAGAATTCTGCTTCGAATAAGGACCTGACTAGATTGGGAAATAGACAAACACATGTAAAACGTATTATTCCATGAATGACCCAGTTTACTGTTTCAGAGGACTTACCTGTCAGACACCTGCTCTAATGTCAACTTTTTGTCACTTTGAAGCAAAATGGATACATAATGCCTGATGACTCCAACAAGAAAGGTGATGAAAACAATGGGCAACACCACCCAGAGCCTAATGTTGGAGTCCAGCAGCAGCTCCGGTTCAGCCATGAAGCCTGGTCGGTTATTCCTGAAAGACAAACAGCAAGCGATTAAAAATATACTACCATAGTGGTGGATAAGGCGTCTGCGGTGTGTTTAAGCAAGGCGAATAGTTATATGAAGTTGTTGAATGAAGAACCTGAGCAGCTCTGACTTGGATCATATGGTTTATGAAACTCCAGTGTGGAGCTTTTCCTGACTCTACAACAGAGGGATGGGCTGTCGTTAAGCTAGTTAGCCATTTAGGTTACGAAACGTACGAAGCAAACAGTAATAACACATCTTACTTTCTCGTCTCACAGTCAAATCAACCATTTACTATAACAGAGACCACGTGGGTGAATCATATTTACTGATGAACAAAGCCGACGCCAGTGTTAATACGCTAGCGTTAACATTAGCCCGTTGGCTGCTACCTTCTTCCTGATGCTCGGGTCACAGTTGGTGAAGCCTGACAGTCGTTGTGGCGCAGCGACCTCCACTAACAACGTTTTCCTCGGCCGGAAAAGACAGAACACATGTGCTAACACAGGCAGTTACATATGTTTAACAATATTTCCCAGTTCCCATCTGCTGCTCTAATGCTGTTGAGTCCGTGTGGTATTGACTCCGGGGATGAGCGCAGATTTCTGCTTCTGCAGCCCAGTCGCATCTCATTCGCACCGGAGCTGCAGCGCCCCCTGGCGGTGATGGAGGAAGCGCCGTGGCCGTGCATGGTAAGGTCAGGGGCGCCTGAAGGGGCCCTAGAAAATAGTAAAAGATTAGAATTCATTTATTGCCAAAGAGAATGTTTGAGATAATAAATATATTAATACAAAACAAACAAAAACAAAAAAATGATAAAATAAACTCAGCCTCTGGGAACTCCTGCTTCCCCATGATATGGTTTGGTTCAGGTCCCAGTCCTGACTGATGCTAGTGAATATACTTCCATCCAAAAAAACTATAATTTGTTTGTATATCAATGCAAAAAAAAAAAAAAGAAGAATACACTACTCTTATCATGAAAAAATATTATTAAAATGTAAAAGATGGCTTCCACCTTTCTAATCAATCTTGCATGAAATTCTAACATCTATTGTGAGCAGAATATTGATCCACACCTGCATAGTGTTACATTTTTGGGGGTTTGCAAGATTTGCAGCTTTGAAATGGTGGGGCCCTACGTGATATTGTTTTCATGGAGTCCCAAATCCCTGACAGCACCCCCGGGTAAGATGTTCCTGTGAGCCTCTTGCATTATAATTATGTCAATAAGAAGTAAAGAAAATGGCCAATGGATGGACAGAGCTGAAAATGATTCAAATGCACGGATTTAACTACCAATATTTATACATTAGCATATAATTTGATATTTAAAATAAAATTAGATTATTAGAAAAAATGCAGACATATTAGAGATAAACAGAGATATAGTAATAGTACACTTCAAAAAGTAGAAGTTGACCCACATTTCCTTAAAACAGGTGACAAAGGAACACATCCTTTAATAAGGATCATCATTAGTCAAGAGGATATTCACAGTCTGCATAAAACTGAAAGTGGCAAAATGTAAATTACTATAAGATTAAATAATTAAATGTGTTGAATATCTCATATTTTCTTGATAGCACTAACAAGTGATCAAAACGTACAACTTTATACAAATTTTACAGCGGTCTATATTTTCTCTTTCAACGTTATTGTCAGCGGTGTGAATTTTGAAACCACTAGATGGCGTTACTGCGCATGTCTTCAGTTTACATGCGAGCAAATTAAAAAGAAGAAGATTCATACAAGGACAGACCGGAAGTAGGGAGGAAAGAAAAAGCTGCGACAAAACCTCGGAAAACATCAGAAGCAGCGTAGAATTTTATCTCGAAAATTGCTTTTTTAAAACGGGAAGAAAAACGGGATTATACATCGTGTTTGAAACAACGGAAACGAAGGTATTTTACATATTGCCACGAGATATGTGTGAGCGTGACCATCGTCGATTTGTAGTGGCCTTTTTGCTTCTGTGCTAGCACAGCCAGTGGATGTGTCTCAGCAGGGCACTCTCCATTAAATAGACACACCCGAACGCCAGATTATCAGCGTTATTTCGTCTGAAAATCAAAATAAGGAGGCGAAACGTGTAATACTTGTAGGATCGATTGGGCTTTTCAGATGCAGTGAAATTCCACTGCATCTGTGATTATCCCTACGACTAAAATAAATTTAAAAATAATCTTGTAGAGTCTTTTTCAGTGATACCGTATTTAAATGTAGCTCAGTTTGTATCATACTGGTTATAAAAGATAATTATGCAAAGTGACGCTGCTGAAATAAATAAACATGTCAAGGTGTACACATTCATTATGTTGATTGTCTTGCTAAAACAGTTTAATTTTTCTTTACAGTTCTTAAGAGTTTTTACTCAAAAAGATGGGAGCTGATAAAAGGTAAGTTTAATATTATCCTTTCCAGTAGTGGAAGATGTATAGATAAATAATAAGTGTATGTGTGTGTATACATATAGAGTAAAGTATATTTATATTATTGGTATTAATGTGTGTTTGTTTTTGTCTATTTCAGGCTCAGCCGTGGTGAACGTAGTGGAAGATATGGGTCAGATGGACGTAGAGAAGATCCAGAGTGGCTTGAAAGAAGAAATAGAGATACAGAAAGGGATTATGATCGACGCTGGGCTGATGACAGACATAGGGAGCGCTTTGATGACCGCCGAGACAGTCCAGAGGTAAGGCAAAAGGAATTAATTTGTCACAAAAAACGTAACGTGTTTGATTAAGTGTTTTATAAAAAATGGTATGTATTCTTCCACAGAGGGGCAGGAAGCGGCGCAACAGTGACCGATCTGAGGATGAATACGATGGGGATTATCTTGAGCAAGATTACAAAATGGAGCAGGAGGAGGAGAGCAAAACCATTATGCTGAGGGGTCTCTCTCTTCATGTCACAGAGGATGATGTATGCTTCCAAATCTCATGCATGCCTTTGAAGTGTTAAGCTACACGGAAGACATGCTTAATACCAAAGTAGTCAATGCATTTTGTAAGAGATTATGCCTCCCTCTCCCACCATTTTCCAGATCCGTACAGCACTCGAGCAGCTGCAGGGACCTCAACCTGTGGATATCCGTTTGATGAAGAAAAGAACAGGTGAGCATTGCTGGTTAGAGGAGTGTATCCCATCCACATCCATGCTGTGTCTTATAACCTTCTTTGCCTCCTTTAACACCATTCCTGAACATGGTATTCTGTAATAGAACTGTCAGAGGATTCTTTTGTCAGCCTAGTTTCTATAATTTCATGATGGTGATGACAGGTAAGAAGGTAACTGTATCTATTATACTTCTACATTTTTTGTACAAACATTACAAGCTTTTAAAAAGCCACCACCTCCCCTTATACCTTTATAAGCTCCCTCCCCACCTCCGTTGTACTTGAAACTGGACTGTACAAGCCGATTGTGAGTTTGAATGTTGCACCAAAGCATTCTCACTAACACACCTCCCGTCTATATTTGAATGCTGTCTCTAGGTATAAGCCGAGGTTTCGCCTTCGTGGAGTTTTATCACTTGCAAGATTCTACCCGATGGATGGAGACCAATCAGGTTGCCTCAACAATCACCAAGTTTAGAATTATTCTTGGCGATTAGAGCCCCAGTTTAAAAATGACACAATGAGTAATTGAAAGTTTTGCAGTAACTGCAATTTACTGAGATGAGATGTGTTGGCATTTAGTCGGAGGGTTATATATAGGAGGAATATTAGTGGGAGATATTAAGATGTCATACATTTGCATAGATACTTTTAATGAAATATACAGCAGCTTTTAGTCTGTGTTGTGTATTCATTGTACTTAGGTTTCTGCTTTTTGAAATGTAGGGAACATTTTTTGGGTTTTGTTACATTTAGTACAAGTGCAGAAAGTGATTCGATATCTTAAGCTAAATACACCTTTTACCATTGCTTGTCAAGAGTAGACTTCCTGTTAACAGAGTGGCCCCTCTGGTCCTGTTTAGTCCGGGCTGCTCTGTGGTTTCATAGCACATTCTGCTCCAGCTCAGTGACTCGGATATTCACATCTCACCTCCATTTAAAATCCGAAGACTGGAGTGAGACAGGGATGAGCTGGCAGCACTCCGGTCCCAAACACTTAGTATCATTATTGGAAAACTCACTCCCTCAGCACAGAACTGCAGCTCTCTGTCTGAACCTCTCTTTCTACTTCTGTTCCCTTTACGTTCGGACACACTCTACCCTAAGCGAACCTAGCCACTCTTTCCCGTTCCAGCTGTGCTCACTTATGGGGTGGGGCACCCACATGATCGGATTTGGATCTAATTTTTTACATTTGATTTCACAGAACAAGTTGGTGATCCAGGGGAAAAGCATTGCCGTCCACTACAGCAACAGGCGACAGAAGTTTGAAAATTGGTTGTGCAATGCTGTGAGTGTAATTCCTTACATACTTTATGGTCAGCATTGTTATTAAGTAATTAATAAAACAATTTCACTGGTTATTACAGTGTGGTCTTTACAATTTCCGGAAAAGGCAGAAGTGTTTTAGGTGTGGAGCAGCCAAAGTTGGTAAGTTAGGTTTTGCACATACGGAACAATTTTAATGTTATTTTAATCCCTCTTTGTATGACCATATTGATATATCTGTACTGATGGATTTTGCAGAATAATAATCTATGTTCCACTCAACTTTCTCATTGCTGAGTCTAGAAGGGGAGCCTATGGGAGTAAATGGTGTAAATGTGGAATCCCAACAGACAGATTACAATGGAGACAGTAAGTGCTTTCCTCATATCCTAGTTAAATTTTGTATTATCGTCTCACTATTGATGTATGCATTGTGTTACATAATTAATAATTATGGATTTTTATCTCAGCAATCATTTTGAGGAACATTGCCCCTCTTTCAACCATTGATGGTATTTTGAATATCTTGGCTCCTTATGCCAACCTATCTGTGGGCAACATCCGCCTCATCAAAGACAAACAGACAGGACAGAATAGAGGCTTTGCCTTCGTTCAGCTCTCATCTCCACTGGTATGTTATTTCTGTAGCCAGTAAGACTCATAACGTAAGTCAGTATGTGTGCACATGTTACAATCTTTTATCTGTGTTCCCTGTTTAGGAGGCATCTCAGTTGCTCACCATCCTCCAGGGCCTTCAGCCACCACTAAAACTTGATGGAAAAACAATTGGTGTGGATTATGCCAAAAGTGCCAGGAAGTGAGTCATCAAAATACATTCACAAACATCATCTCAACCTTTCTATCGAGAGTTTATAATGCAGAGATATACACAGCATAAACAACCCTGTGACATTCAGTACCCCCACAGGCTTTTCTCTCTCTGTTTTTTTTTAAAATCTGTGTCAGTTTTCCATCAAGAATGAAATCAAACCTGTTCAGTAATACCAAACTGTAATGTGTCTCACCAGTTGTAGTTGTCAGATGCAAGCATTACAAACAAGGAAGGCATTTATTTTCATTATAGCTACATGCAAGATTAACTCTGTTTGACGTTCATTACAGGGACTCGGTGCAGCCTGATGGGATCAGAGCCAGTGCTTTGTCTGTTGCCAGCACAGCCATTGCTGCTGCTCAGTGGTCATCTACCCAGGTATCGGGGAGTTATTTTGCACTAATTTTCCCTTTGTTTCCAATAAAATTTCTCCGTAATTAAGATCAGTATTATTAAAAGTATACTCCTTGGAGCTTGTTTTTCCCTCTTAGATGTGTGCATAATAATGTAAAAGATGTCTATTTTGGGTGATTTGGGGTTAATTGTTCTCACAACTGTTTTTTACCCTTTAGGTACAACAAAGTACAGGTGCCACTTCTGACTTCATCACTCTTCCAGAGGCCTATGCACAGCCACCACAGGTAAGCCCATAAGGTTTACTTTGATGACAATGAGTGTGACCAGGAAGAACAAGTATTGATGTACAGGGTTATCTTTTTACCAGGGACAAAGTTATCAGCTGGGAGGGCTGGCTCCTGTCATTGGAGATGGATTATTAGGAGGTAATAAAAAGTATTCATCACAGACATTTCCACCCATTTGCACATTAAAGCTAAAGTTACAGCTTTAATTGTTACTGTTTGTAGCTGCTCCTGGAATGAAGACACTGATCCCTGCAGCCACAGGGGTGGTTATATCGCAGACAGCACAAGTTTACCAACCTGTCATAATCAGCCAACCTGCCATACAGGTATAGTGTAGCAACATGACATCTCTGTTCTGTAATAGTCTCAACTGAATAATCATTTATAATGTGGATTGATTGCAAACATGAAATTGGAATGATTTTTTTCCCCCCGCTCTCAGTCCCATCAGTTAGCGAGGCCAGTCGATGCAGCACAACAGGCTGTCAGTGTTTGCGCTTCATCACTGGTAACATCAGCAGCTTCTAGTGTTGCAACTACAGTGTGTGCTGCCCCCACTGCTACCACAACTGGTGAGATGAATAGTTAGAGAAAATCGTGTGTGTGTGTGTGTGTGTGTGTGTGTGTGTGTGTGTGTGTGTGTGTGTGTGTGTGTGTGTGTGTGTGTGTG